>CM056576.1:10784748-11384748 GCA_029721435.1 Gymnothorax reevesii
TACAACTAGATTCCTTCTGAGATTATTTCTCATCCTGCTCGTGGTGCTTCCTGATTGGTGCTGGGAAGAGTGCTCCTATTGGTTGTTAATAATAGTCATGTTATTGAACAACACGATTTATGTAAGACAAGACTAAAGACTTGTGATAATAATAATCATGTTTGATATTGTCATAACACCAGGACAGGGTAAAGACTGCCTTAAACAGCCTTATGTTTTATGGCCATCTTACATCTAACGACCAAGATCACGGGAGCACGCTGCAACACTAGTGATTTTATTCCCACTCTGGAAATTCATCTGTGACTTTGAAATTGCTTGAAAAGTCATTTGGTGCCAGCCCAGCATTAACTGCATTGTGTGGACGGTACTTTCAGAAAATGAGGAAAAAATTTTGAAAAATTGTTTCTATCATGCTTTTAAGTGCCGTGAACACAAGATCATTAAGTTGGCTTGCACTATCTTTTGAGGTAATCGTTTTCCACAAAACAATTGAGTGCACCACACTCTCTGGGTTTTCCATGCAACACAACAGAAACAAGCTTTCACTGCACAAGAAAACCAAATCCCTGCGGTACGATGTTGCCTTGAGTATCCGTCTCAAGACAACGTGGCATTGTCGACTCCTCGCGGTACTCCACTTGTGAGATGCAAATTGCAGGCTGGGCAGTGGGCTTCTTTGAAAAATCCAGTTTAACCCTTTGTTATAACCCCATCCCGGCCTTGAGGTGTGGGGGGTAGGTAACTGGATGTTTAAAATAGGTAAGAACCGGGAGATGTTTTAGATGTAGTGTGATTAAGTACAAATAATAATACAAGGGGACAAGGTAGCAACTCAGTGCACAAAGGTTTACTGTGGTGCAAGACAGAGAATAAAGAAAATAGAAACAAACAAGACAATGCTAGCTCTCACAACCAAGGTCGAGGGATGCTGGATGTTGCCAAAACAACCGCAAAAACAAACTAGGTAAGATTGCTCTCTCTTAGCTAATGTATCAAGTACACAAAACAAAAGCCCATCTACTCTGACTAGCTCTATAAATACAGTGGTTGGCAACCACCCATAAAGACTAATACAGAGTACGGCAATACAAATCAGTTACCTTTTGGCTATGTATGTCATTTTTGTGACTGTAATGCGGAATTGTCCCACGTGCAAGGGATTCTGGGACTCATTTGTCCTAACAGAATATTGGGAGTATTGTGCGACATATGTGTCCCGCTCATATTAAAAGAGTCAGAGCAGTCAAAGTTGCTCTTGTTTGTCTTTGCTGTATTTTCGACTCACAACCAGCTAGGCATTTTAGACTGTTGTTAGCTTTTACACCTGTACTAGCTTAACCAGACTCGACCAGCCACTAACCACTTATGACCTGCTACTGACAGGACATGACCAACAAGAAATATTCATAACTCACCTGAGGTCAGCTTTGGCTGTCGGGTCTAAACTGGATTTATTTTTCAGCTTTTCACTCTGCTTGTACTCAGGGAAAATATCATTGAAGGCTTGAATGAATTACAGCATTACTATTATTACATTCTGCTATCATTCATTCCAGCTAATGAATTGGCGGTCCATGTGGCTGGAGCAACTGAGGAGTTCAAGTGGCCTCTTTTGTAAATCATTTGGCTGCCACTTATGATATTTTGAAGAACCACCAAAAAGGTTACTTTTCATGATTTTTCTCAGTTTATGTTGAGAGCAGAATTCAACACATTGCGGAAATTAACTATGAGAAAATGTATTACTCTCCGAGAAAAAATAGAAAAATAATAACTTTTGTTTTCTCATTTTCAGAAAATGTATTTACTTTCTCATAGCCTTGAACAAGTCTTAATTAAAATCCTAACAGCCGATCGTTTTCTTGTTACTAAGGAATTCCCAAAAAGATGTTTGGCGGTTGAAATTGCATAAAACTAGGCAAGCTTAGTCTATCTACTGAAAATAATTGCTAATTAACAGCAGGTGAATTAAATATTTTGGCCCGCTATGAAAAACTCATTTCAGAACTCTTGTTGAAGGGAAACATTTGAAGTGTCATCATTTTGCATTGCACAATTCTGACAAGACTGTCACAGCGAGTCACAGGTGAGTGATTCAAGAGAGGAGGAGACTTCGCGCAAAGGATTTAACTCTCGGCTGTGGCTAATTATACACCGCGCTTCCGCCGATTCACTCCGCCGTCGTCAGGTTTGACATTTAAGTCGTCAAATTCGCTTTCGACCGCCGCGTCCCACCGTGAGCGCCCCCCCGCTGGCGGAGACCGCTGTAACGACTCTAATGACTTCAGGAGGAAGACGCGCAACTTGTGCACGTGCGCGCGTCTGTCTGTGCGCGTGCGCTCAGCCTGCTTACCGCACCGCACCGCACTGCATACTAAGCCAAAATTACCTTCCGTCCGCGCGATTTGAAAACAAAAGAAAAGACCGGAAAGATATTCTGTTACATCAGGCTCAAGTCACGAACAGGAATAAGGTAGAAGGCAGAACAAAAATAAAAAAGGAAAAGCCACTGATTTAGAATAAGAAATTACTAAACTCTGCAGGTTACTCAATGATGACATAAACAACAACAAGAAAGAGTTTGCGCACTCACAAAGATGAACGGTGTGCGTGTGTGTGTGTGTGTGTGTGTGTGTGTGTGTGTGGGGGGGGGGGGGTTTAAGTAAGCTCTGGGAGAAAATACATAGCCCTTCCAGCCTTCTAAAGGATTTTTCTTTTGTGTACAACTCTACATCTTTGGCATTCTACCCGACAGCAGTAAGGCACGCAGGTAAAGAGTCTTTCTAATTATGTCTCTTGTTCTTCATGATTCAGAATGTAAGTGCTCTGAGAAGCGCATCATAAATATTCATGGCGAGGGAGAGCGGAAGACAAAACAGGCGCCCAGTTCCACACGAACGGCGTCTGGAGTGCGGGGAAGGGCGTGCGGGGATGGGCGTGCGGGGATGGGGGGTGGGGTGCGGGGGGCAAGGCCACAGTCGCGTAATGATCGCATGCGCAGCTCACCCGAGCACACAGCCCAGGTCCTGAAAACTGATGAACCGATTTTGCCAAAGGAAAAGGGTCAAACATCAACTGACTATTGTTATGTGCAGTATTTTTGTTTGCGCTGCCCTCAAAATTAATGAAGTAATAATCTTCCTACAGGAACTAACAACAACAATAATAATAATCATCATCATCTTCTTCTTCGTCATCATTACCATCATCATCATTATTGTCATATCGTCATCATCACACTGTAAGTGCTGACGAGTCGGGTGAACTCAAATGTTTTGCGGAAACTGACTTCCTCAAAAAAATTGAGTATGCCTGCTCAACGTTCACAGCACTTAAAAATACGTAAATAATAATACTACTAATAATAATAACTTTACCTTTACCGTTATCTCTATGCAGAAAACTCTCCTACAGAATATGCTTAATTTTTCCGGCTTCCGAGAGCTTCGGTGTTTGAGTTTCCGAAGAGAAATCAAGCGTACGATTGAAACGCTTCTCTGAAGGCCTGTGGGTTTAATTTTATAGCCGTTTTCTCGGGAACGGCGAGACAGACGTGGCGCGGATGCAATATAGTGGAATTTTTAAAAGGCTAAAAATGACTGCCCAGTAAAATTGAGTCTTCAACTGTAACTTGCTTAAATCGCCTCGCTGCTGCACACGACTCGGTAATGCTTAGTGTCGGTAATGCTAATGCGCTTCTCGGTTCTTCCATTTATCCCGGGGTATAATAAAATCATTTTGTTATGTCTTTGTCTGAAAATAAAGTATTTCTCTGTAGTGGAAATGCGTTCTCTTCCTGAAAACCTGTGGAATGTACAGAGATGCTGTTTAAGGGAGAGCGAATAAACTCTATGAAAGTAAACTTTGAAGAACTCTTTTATGGTATGATTATTTCATGATGTTTTCGCCAATTCCTCTCCAAAGGTTATTGTTCAAAGTTATTTTTTTAAATGTGAGGAGAAATTCATGGTGAGAAATGTCAAATCTGTTCAAACAGAAATTAGCATCTTATGCAGATGTATCTGGCTGCTACTTTTGAAATTAATGATTTATATTTGTAATTAGGTGTGAAAAATTCACATTAAATGAATGACAACAGCCAGAGAGAGAGAGAGAGAGAGGCATGCATCATGCAAAAATATTCAGTTTCTGGAGTCTGTAGTGTGGACATGCGGCAATGTACACCATGATGAATGAAACATCAGCCGCTGTCATATCGGCATTTTACCTTAAAGCTTAATACTCTCATGAGCTTCATATAAATTGATTCGAACTGATATTACTGCATTTCAAGTTGGCTCTCACCAGCTAGTCAATGTAATTATTGAATAAGTGGTGTTGAAAAAGGCATTTAAGATTGCTGTTAGAGGTCGTAATCTGCTAGATTCCACGGACCTTTCTAGAACTCATCTGAGATTATGCCAATCAGATATTCGAGGAGAATGAAAAATCTATAAATTAAAGACAAAGTAAGAATTTAAAGTGGGGGAAATACAATTTCTTCCTGCCTTGAAGCACTGGAACATTAAAATCTACCCACATTAGATACAATTAAATCACAAAATTAAAAAATAGCCTCACAAGGAGCCCTACCCCTCAGCCCCTGTATTGTTTGGAATGAATATAATTTGATGAAGGCGTTTTCAAGTTATCCTGTGGAATTTAAAATTCAAGATGGCAGTGGCTGTGGCAGCCAGACTGAACATCCAAGTGTCGTCAAAATGGATAGGCTTCTGTATGTACACAAGACCAAGCAGCACAGCAAAATGGCGGTGATTAACGGAGGCATTTTCAAGTCATTGTGTGGAATACAAAAGTTTACGGGACAGATGGACAGACAGCCGGGCATCACACTTGACGACAGTACTCCTCTGCCCTTAGTCGGGGCTGAGGGATAACCTTGGCTTTGGCTGCACCGTCACTTAGAAATGATAAAAAACATTTCTGACTGTTATTAGTCTTTTGGGACATTACCTTTGAAACGCATTTGATAATCATACATCAATTAGCCAAAACATTATGATCACTCACAGATGAAGTGAATATTGATTTTCTTTTAACCCTTTGTTGCATGTTGTCCAATGTTTTGGACATAAGTTAAGTGGGGGTTATTTTCTCTAGGCTCATAGATACTGTGTAAACGCAAAATGTACATTTTACTGGACATTTCCAGATAATTTCCTCAATAGGTGCCTCTCCGATTAGTCACATGATTTACCACAAGCAATCGCAATGGCTGCATCCACAAGTAAGAGGTAAATTGAAAAAAGTCAGAAATAGTCTTTTATTTTTCAAGTTTTGATCAGACTTTTTTCTGTTGCAGGATTGGAAATACATTATATAGCACAAACTGAAAACACATAACATATGTAATGCATTTCTGTTTGTTGGAATACTTCTGAGTCTATGCTCTATCAGAAATATTGGACTTTATGCATGCCGAGTAAATCATTCAAATTAGCAATGTCCATAATACAGAAAGATCATCATGCATATCAATGACTGCGGGGAAGGGCGTGCGGGGATGGGGGGTGGGGTGCGGGCCACAGTCGCGTAATTATCGCGCGGCTCACCCGAGCACACAGCCCGGGTCCTGAAAACTGATGAACCGATTTTTGCCAAAGGAAAAGGGTCAAACATCAACTGACTATTGTTATGTGCAGTATTTTTGTTTGCGCTGCCCTCAAAATTAATGAAGTAATAATCTTCCTACAGTAAACAACAACAACAATAATAATAATCATCATCATCTTCTTCTTCGTCATCATTACCATCATCATCATTATTGTCATATCGTCATCATCACACTGTAAGTGCTGACAAGTCGGGTGAACTCAAATGTTTTGCAGAAACTGATTTCCTCAAAAAAATTGAGTATGCCTGCTCAACGTTCACAGCTCTTAAAAATATGTAAATGATAATACTATTAATAATAATAACTTTACCTTTACCGTTATCTCTATGCAGAAAACTCTCCACCAGAATATGCTTAATTTTTCCGGCTTCCGAGAGCTTCGGTGTTTGAGTTTCCGAAGAGAAATCAAGCGTACGATTGAAACGCTTCTCTGAAGGCCTGTGGGTTTAATTTTATTGCTGTTTCCTCGGGAACGGTGAGACAGACTAGGTTTCTTCAACTTCATATTATGTCTGTCACTGCATAATGTCCAAAATACTGGATGGCAGTGTGTATCCCACAGCTCAATGTCCAAAATAATGCACAGCTCTGAGCTGTGTCCAAATAAAACATCATAAGATAAAGGGAAGGTGTAAAAGGGAATTCCAAACGGCTTAGGAAGACAACTGTGGTAATTAGAGAATCCAGATACACTTACACAAGGCAAAGTGATCATAAGTCCCCTGTCCATCATGTACGTTACTTTATGCGATTGGCCGGATGAGTCGCCGCTTTAAATATTGCCGCTGTGCAGAATAGTAGGACAGTGTTATCTCCTTTCTTTTCGAAAAGGATGGTTCTGTGTACCATATGCTAAAGGAGGTAAATTAGAAGCACTGAGGCACCTTCCTTAACATTTAAAAAATTTCGAATCCACTTATCATGGCTGCCAGGTAATTATTTCCAGATCAGTTTTTAGTTCTGAACTTTCCTAAGCAAAAAAAAAACTATTCGGACGCAGCCCTGGACCATACACCTGTGTCCTTTTCACCTTTCCTTAGCTTCTAGACAATTTAAACAGCGCTCATCATGGCCGCCACATAAATGCTTCCAGGTTATTTCCAAGGACTAAGGAAGTTCCCTAAGCAAAAGTTTGCGTCCCTGTCGCCCGCCTCAGGTCTTCAGGATGTGCTCCCGGAGTTTCTGCGACCGCGGTTCGTGGAGGCGGCGCTCAGCTACGTGGCCTGTAACTCGGAGGGGGAGCTCCTGTGCAGGAACAACGACTGCTGGTGCCGCTGTACCACCAAGTTCCCAGAATGCAACTGCCCGTTCACCGACATCAGAGCCATGGAGGAGAACCTACGCAAAAACAAGGAGTCCTGGATCAACTTCAACGTGGAGTTCGAGGAATCGGGTATGTCGCGTTTGTTACGGTAGTATTCCTGATTCTGTCTTGTGCAGGTCTTTGGTTCGCACAACTGCTAGTCTTGGATTTATTTAAAACTTGTATGCAAATCGAATTTAAATACTATTTTTAAATAAATCCAACACTAGGCAGTTTGTATTTTTTAATTTTTTTTTCGATATGGGTTTGTGATGGAATGTTTTGACCTTGAAAAAAAGGTTCTTGTAACTTTTATTAATATTGTTGTGCTGCTATCATTTGATTGTTTTTTCCCTGTTTCGGTTATGGAAGCTACTATGGACATGTGGTCGTGTGATGTTCATGAGTCACAGAGCACCTTAAATGATTTTCTTTTACTTTTTCAGTAGAGACTGAAGTAGACTTATAAACTCAGTTTAAGCTCCAGTCATTTGTTTCAATGTTTCTGTAGTCTTTTGAGACATTTTTCAAGCATTTTTTAGTGAAATCTGGAAAATTTGCTGATATTAGTGTCATAAACATTTTCCTTCTAATATGTAAACATCAGCCTCCTCTAAGCCTACGCAGACCAGGAAGTTGAATTTTGAGCTCTGGAACTGTTGACAGTATGAGGAGCAAATATGTAAATCTTGTTTCAGGGTCATTCAATTTAACATTTGCGACTATAAGTGTTCTTTCTGTGCAGAAAATTATGGGGTTCTTGTATATTTTGCTGCAGCCAACATTTTTTTTTTTCATTTTTTGCTTGACTCATCACACAGAACATTTTGTCCCACTTTCAAACAAGAAAGTTTTTGTCTGGCATGAATAGCATGAAAAGTGTTTCGAAACAAAATTAAACATATCGGCACAGAATGTGCACAATAGCGCAAAATTATGATGTGCTGTCGTGCAGCCCATTTGACTGATACCTTGTGACAAAAGAGCCAGGTGCGATGCATAATGTATTTTCTGCATAAAGAAACTGCCTGGGCTTCACAGTGCACATTTTTCCTGCATATCTTGATGGGATAAAAAGGGCAAAGGTCACTTTTTTCAGTTCTGTTCATCACTCGCAGTGAATTCTCTCAAAATTGAGGCAAGGTCCCACACATTACTGACTTTCACTTCTCCGCACTGTGCTGTGATTTTGATCTTGTTTATGGAAGTTATCAGTTCCATATAATTCAGTGTCTGGTAATTGCCTTCTGTCTAAAGAGAGACTGCATTCTGTCTGTGCTCGTGATGCATGAGAACCAATTTATTCAATATACAAAGCAGCCTATGAAAATAAAATGATTAGGTATTCTTTTGGGGAATTGAGAGAGGGGTACACTGATATCTTGTATCAGTGCAGATAAAACCCTGCGATGCTGGCATAAATAAATACTGGTGCGTCTAAGAAAATCTGAGAATATAATTTCAGCATTTTCATTACGGAGGATATCAAAAATTGGCTTGGTACCACCTCCCCACTACGCACAGTGCTCAACATTCTTTTTACTTCCTTTCTTTGTGAGTTTAACTCAATGAATAGATTGAGGTCTGTATTCCAAAAGCCTCTCAAAAAGCATTAGCACTGATCTCAGAGCACTTTCTCTTCCCACCGTGACACCATCATAATGATAATTGGAGAAGACATAACTGACCTTAGATCAGAGATGTTCCTCTGTTAGTTTTTTTTTTTTTTTCTTTTATGAATGGGGGCGCAACATTGTAAAATCAGAACAAGTATTCTCAAAAATATACTCTGTGTCACTCAAAAGTTTGGACACACACAGCTAATGTCACGGCACTCTTTTTTCAGAGAAATTTAAACAGCTTAACTTCTCCTTATAATCTCAGATGGAATCATGGAAGAGAAAAATAGTCAGAGGTTCAAAGAGAATAATTTTCTTCTTTGAGTAGCGTCCAAAATGTAGAAATCCTTAAGAGAAGCCATATTATATTTTGCAAAGTAAACAGACAAACAAGCTCCTTCCATTTTTCAACAGCTGAAATAAATTCAAGCTGTTTTGGGACATATTGGGCAAAAGGGTCAATGAGAAACAAACCGCAAGTGCAGCTCATCTTTGGGAGCTTAGTCAGCCACTCAGCTGCATGCTCATTATCCAGTAAAAAAAAAAAAAAAAAAAAAAAAAATATATATATATATATATATATATATATATATATATAAGTATGCTCAGCAATTATGACTACAAATGCTGGTCACTTGAATTGATTTTAGAGTTAGTTTTTTTTTTTTGCAAAATAAAAGATGCTTATTTCTTTATGTTACAGACATTGTAAGAAAAATGTGGGTGTGTTCAAACTTTGACTGGTACCACACGTCTAATAAGCCCCATCACAGCAGGCGACTGAATGATGTCACAATACCCCCTGTGAGGCAGCACCTCCTGCAGTACAGTGTCCCCACCAAACTCTAAGAGCAAGAATCTCAGAATTATATTTGTGTCAATTGTGTCTTTGTTTTACAAGATGGCTGAATTTGAAGTCTTAAAAAAAAAGACTGTTCTTTGAAGACTTCTTGTTCGATAATGGTTTCATTTTCAAAAGTGTAAAATGAAGCAATCCTGCTCGTGTTAAAAATTTCAATTATACTGGAGAATTTTCTTCCACATGCCTGACAGATACTCAGAACAAATACTAATTATGCTGCTTATGTAAGTCATAATCAAGTCATTGTTTGGCTCTGTGATAGAGGAGGTCTTTGCGGGTCCTAAAGTTCAAGTTGTTTTCTCAAGCTACAGGAGCTAGCATAATTCACATCCTGTATAATTTGCAATTATCAAGCACATTTTACGGCAATTTTAATCCAAATATGCTCAATGGGAAGATTTTTAAGTTTTTCCTAGTAGTTTGAATCAGGGAGCCAGTTATTGGAACATTCATTTCAATTAATCCATCCTTTTAGCAGCAATGACATGCTTTGTGGTCAGGTCGGCGACAATGTCATGGGTTTGAATCCGGTCTGGGGCTTTTCTGTGTGGCTTTTGCATGTTCTGCCTGTGTTTGCGTGGGGTTCCTCCAAGTAGTCTGGTTTTCTCCAGCAGTCCAAGGACATGCATGTCAGGTTAATTGGAGACTCTAAATCGCCCGTAGGTGTGAATGCAGCGTTCTCTGTGGAAGAGATTAAAGCCTCACCATGTATCTTTCCTTCAACAATATGCCGGGCACTTAGGTGCAAAGGTGCAAACACCTGACCTGGGAAGCTGCTCTGACTGCCTGACAACAAGTCTTACCAACACCACTCGTTTTTACACTGCTCTGCTATAGCTTTAAGTCACTGTGAACTGGCTGTGTTAAATTCACCTTCTGTGAATGTGCCGTGGCCAGAAGGCTCTCACATAATGCCTGAAGCACATATAATCTACTGTTACATTGCCTTTAAGTCTAGTCCCCGTTAGAGTCTAATAGCAAAACATTCCTATTTTTAAGATGCAGAACGTTTTTTGTTCCTGCAATGAAAATTTCCCTTGTCCTACCTGACACACATTTAAAAATGATACAAGTGAAGTCTGTGGAAAATCAGGTCAAATACCAAGCATCTATTATTCTACATGTGCGTTATCATGCCTGGCCAAAAAAAAAAAAAAATATATATATATAGGTAAGATGAATGCATGTGATTTCTACTACCTTGGGATAAGTAGCCTTGACGGCATTGCTATGGCAACCGTAAGTGTTGCCACTCCAGTTAGAGTTACTGAAGTAATTTCAACGTTGAACGGAAATAATATTTTCAGCATCAGCAGTGCAGAGGATAAATTGACCGAGAACTGCTCGATCACACTCCGCAGATACGACTGTACATTCTGTGCCTTTATTATGGTTTCTATCTATGGTACGCAGAAACATTTTCAAAGCTAAATTAACTTTTAAAGTCTATTGGACTCTTTGAGTCTTTTTTCTTTCACTCAAATGGAGTGCTTTATCTATTTTTGCGAGCACTCAAATGAAATCTCCGAGAGCCAATTTGACTGTGAACATTTTACTGCGTAGATCTGAATTCTTCAGCTGTAGGTGTCAGTTCTAAAACAGGTTACAAAGCCCTGTCATGCATGTGTAGCTCCAGGGACCAGTTAATTTCTTACCTGATTTAATTAGAAGATGCCATGAAAATATAGCTTGTCTTTCCCACCACTGCTCAACAATGGAATTTCTTCAACGGCTTTACGTTTGGTCCAATCATTTTCAGTTTTCCGGAAGCTTTCGCCAGATCTCTCTACGCGCGCACCGTGGGATTTTGACTTCGGCAGCACTTTCCCATCCCGTTTTCTGAAAATGGATAAATAATTACTTTCAGCAAATACTCAGCTAAATCAATGCAGTTTCTGCACAGCACATTCAGTAATTCGCAGCAACTTGCATTTATTTTTTCCCTCTTAGTCTGATAAATGAAGACAACCCTGAGGGTAGATAACACCACTCATGAAATAAATGGAGTTAATTTTACAAATTTGACTGTAAGTATGGCAAAGTGCTATGATTTTCAGGTTCCAGTAATAATAATAGAACAAAATAATTACCTTCTGTAGGACTATATTTAAGACTTGTTAACTTGCTGAGGTTCATATTTCTCGATTCTTTGGGAAACATTTTTTTCCTCAGTCAGTCAGCTCTTGTGCTTTCTCTATCACTCCAGGAAAATTTTGACTCATTTATCTGACCTTCGGGTTCTGCTTTAGCTTCCAAATTTTCACCAACACTTGGTTCAAGTGCTGCTCACCTGCACACAGAACTTCTGAGAATATCCAAGCGTGAAGGAAAATGTAATTCTAACCTGTGCACTATGACCTTCTGAAGGCACATTACTGGCACAGCTTTACCAGATATTCATTTCAAAGCAGGAGCCCCGAGTCATTATAATACACTGACAATCCCAGTTGTTATTCCTCATGTGCTTGAGCAAGCTGCTCGGGTTAATTCAGTTTACATCCAGCTTCTTTCTATATACTATTCACTATGTATGGTATAATGCCCTGTTAGCATGTCTACACATTATGCTACCCTCACAACTCATGCACTATTCACCTTTTGTGATGTCATCAGCAATCATTTCCTCACGGTTAGCCTGTAGTTGGCCAGTAGCGTTACTGGTTGATCAAGCAACAGAACTTGTTAAGATTTCAGATCTTCAGATACTAATCGGTAGAGAATTTACCAAGTTAGGAGGTTACAAGTGTCAACGAGAGTAAAGATGCTCAAAAAATGTTCTTTTTTTTTTAAATAAACAGGTGAATGGCAACACCATGGCTGGGGTGTTCAGTGTTGTCCCATTGCTGGGTGCCTAAAAGCAGTGAATCATCAACAAAGAGAAAATAAATGAAGGAAAGAAGGGATGAATAGATGAAGAGAGGAATGAATGAGAGGATGAGGGCGAAAAATGAGGGAATGAGTGGATAAGAGGAATATGAGGTCAAAAGTCATACATGAACTTAGGGTTAGTTGCAAGCTCACAGCTTTTATCTTTGCACAGAAAAAAAAAACAAACTAGGGCTGGACACTGAAGAGCCCATACCTCTGGATTTGAACTTTGGCCTATATCTCAGCTGTCCTTTGGCCTAGATATGCCAAACTTTAATCACATCTTACTCTTGTGCAACTCTAACACCCTGCAAAGTTTGGTTAAAATCTATACAGCCGCTTTTTTAAAATATCCTACTAACAGACAGACAAACAAATTAATCAACAACCGGAAGAGAAAACATAACCCCCTGGTGGAGGTAACAGTTCTGATTTGCATGTCTTTTTCAACGGGGACCTTGCCAAAATCACAGTGTTAATTAAAAATCCATATCGTTTAATGTCCAACATGGGTTTCGTTGGGCTTCAAGTCATTGGGGAAATTTGATGCTAAAGCCCTTCGAAAGAGAAGAGAGTCCAAGGAGACAATAAAATTACTGCCAGCTGGGCCTGTGGGCGAGTCTGCGCCTACGGAGACGTGATAGGACACACAGGCTAAAGTTGGGACGGGTAAATGTCAGAAACTGCACGTCGCATTTGTAGACGTGAATGTTTTTAGACGGCTAATTAGCCATCGGTTTTGTTCACCAGCAAAGTAGACCGGCGTAATATTGAACAAGAGTGTGTGCGTAAGAAATGGGAAGCAAAGCAGCGAATAAGTTCACCGGGTTCACCAGGAGCACCTGCCGCTGGCGCATCTGGTTCTGCTGTGTAAAACTCCTTCCCGCCATTCCCTCGGAAAACGCTCTGCGCTGTCGTCGCTGCTGAGACTTCTGGTGCGATGTTGAATTACACCAACGACTGGAATGGAAGAGGTGTTGGTGGGCCAGTAGGTTGCGATTTCCTCTCCAGTGGAATAATCCCCAATGCCAGTGATGGGACACTGTACTGACGGAGACGCCGTCGTTCGGATGAGATGTCAGGGCTCAAATTAGGATTTTTTGACTGGGTGCACATGGTGTGCCCAGATGTTGAAAACGGGTGGACTCGTGCGTGTTTAGGTGCACAGTCTAAAACTTGCTTAATTCAATAAAAAAACAAGCCGCTTTGCAGCAGTACAAAATGAATAAACAAATATTCCTCAACTCAGATTATTTGATATGCCATAGGACTACTGTAAATTTGCAGTGGTGCAACAGGTTAGGATTATATACATATGTATATATAAATTATTAAGATTTTTTTAAATCACGCTGGGTATAAGAAAAATAATGGAAAAATACACACACACACACACACAAAGAAGAAACTGGTAAAACTTAGTGTACTATTATTATTTATCACAGTCTGATAATACTCAATCTATAATTTAATTCCACTTTGTTTGACTTGGCTGAGAAACTAAATTAATTTCCCACAACTCCATCATAGGACCTCTCTGGCCTCAATAGCAGCAACAGTGCTGCTTTTAGCTGTTTTTATATTTTTACATTCTTCATAGCTCCACAATTAAGACCCTCTCCTCCTAGATTATATTTAATCTAGAAGAATCTTTTTTTTTTTTTTTTGAAAGATTTTATTAATCGCCTAGCAGCCACTTACGTTACATTCAACGAGTAAGAGCACACATCAACCAGCGAGAATGGATCTTCAAACATGAATCTCAATTTCCCGAGTGTCTACCTGAGTATGCGCGTGCATAATTTCAAGTGTCCACCCTATCAGTGTAAAAAGTCATTTATTTCTCCCGTTAGGACGCAGTCCGATTGGCACAAGTCATGGTCTGGTGCTGGCAGCGTCCCCTGGTGCCACGGAGGGCAGATGTCCCACAAACTCCCTGATCCTGGATCAGGGAAAGTCTTTGACGAGAAATATTCACTGCTCAAAAAAATAAAGGGAACACTAAAATAACACATCCTAGACCTGAATGAATGAAATATTCTTATTAAATACTTTGTTCTTTACATAGTTGAATGTGCTGACAACAAAATCACACAAAGATTATCAATGGAAATCAAATTCATTAGCCCATGGAGGTCTAGATTTGGAATTAAAGTGGAAAAACACACTTCACGCTGATCCAAATTTGATGTAGTGTCCTTAAAACAAGTCAAAATGAGGTTCAGTAGTGTGTGTGGCCTCCACGTGCCGGTATGACCTCCCTACAAGGCCTGGGCATGCTCCTGATGAGGTGGCGGATGGTCTCCTGAGGGATCTCCTTCCAGACCTGGACTAAAGCATCCGCCAACTCCTGAACAGTCTGTGGTGCACCGTGGCGTTGGTGGATGGAGCGAGACATGATGTTCCAGATGTGCTCAATTGGATTCAGGTCTGGGGAACGGGCGGGCCAGTCCATAGCATCAATGCCTTCGTCTTGCAGGAACTGCTGACACACTCCAGCCACATGAGGTCTAGCATTGTCTTGCATTAGGAGGAACCCAGGGCCAACCGCACCAGCATAAGGTCTCACAAGGGGTCTGAGGACCTCAACTCGGTACCTAATGGCAGTCAGGCTATGTCTGGCGTGCACATGGAGGGCTGTGCAGCCCCCCAAAGAAATGCCACCCCACACCATCACTGACCCACTGCCAAACCGGTGATGCTGGAGGATGTTGCAGGCAGCAGAAAGTTCTCCACGGCGTCTCCAGACTCTGTCATATCTGTCATATGTGCTCAGTGTGAACCTGCTGCTGGGTTGTTGCCCTCCTACGGCCTCCTCCACGTCTCCTGACGTACTGGCCTGTCTCCTGGTAGCGCCTCCATGCTCTGAACACTACGCTGACAGACACAGCAAACCTTCTTGCCACAGCTTGCATTGAAGTGCCATCCTGGATGAGCTGCACTACCTGAGCCACTTGTGTGGGTTATAGAGTCCGTCTCATGCTACCACTTGAGTGAAAGCACCGCCAGCATTCAAAAGTGACCAAAACATCAGCCAGACAGCATAGGAACTGAGAAGTGGTCTGTGGTCACCTCCTGCAGGACCACTCTTTTATTGGGGGTGTCTTGCTAATTGCCTATAATTTCCACCTGTTGTCTATTTCATTTGCACAACAGCATATGAAATTTATTGTCACTCAGTGTTGCTTCCTAAGTGGACAGTTTGATTTCACAGAAGTGTGATTGACTTGGAGTTACATTGTGTTGTTTAAGTGTTCCCTTTAGTTTTTTGAGCAATGTACATTACGCGATCAGCTAATGTTAACACATACGCGGCCTCGGGCCAAACGTGTTCCACAGTCTTGTAGTCCCATCGATTTTGGCATTAATTCTCGTCCCTTACCGATAAAACTTGTCATTCCAGGTAAGGATGAGCGGATTTGTAGAAATTTATTTCGGGGGCAGATTTTTACTAGGTGCATGCGGTGCATCTGACTTTAAATTTTTAAAATTTACGTTCAACTATGCACCCGCTATTTTGAGCCCTGGATGTTACACCGAGGTCCTGACTCACTTTGGTCATTAAAGATCCCATGACACTCTTCGATAAGAGTAGGGGGTTCCCTGGTGTCATAGCTAGTTTCCCAACCTGGCTGTTTCAACCTGCCACCTAATCATCCCCTGATCAAATTGGCTGTGCAATTCCTCCTTTCCCTCCCCATCTCTACCCCTAGGGCTCCCTTGAAAAAGAAATTTTGATCTCAACGGGACTTCCCTGGTTAAATAAATAAAACAAAGAAATTCCCATTCGTCTGCTGCAACAAAGATGAAGTACTCTCCGCCGCCCCCAAGCTTCAGTTAGCCTGCTAGCTCCTCGCCATCCTTCCTCATTTGTACCAGTAGAAGAGCTTCGCTTCCAGGTGTAAGCAAGATTCTCGCAACTGATTGGGTTGATTCACAATGCAGTGAGGTTACGCATGTCATTTAATGGGTGCATCGCAAAGCGACGGCTCCGTCCTTCGAAGGCTACATTTTTAGGGGTCATCACTTAATTCCATCCGCCAAACCGACTTAACTTCACTTCATATCCATTAAACAGCTTTGTTTTCAGTGACTTGTCACTGGTTTTCCTAACCTTAACTTTAACACTAATCCCCAACCATAAACCAGCTCTAAACCTAACTTTTAATTTAGCCTTGTCCTTTACCCGAAATGTCAGTTTTGCAGAGGGAACAGAGGGAAATAAGTGCCGACCCCTAAAAATGCAGCCTTTGGATGCAGCCTTCACTTTGAGATACGCTTAAAGTAATGCCACGCGTAATTTTACCGCACAAATTTTGTGTTCTTACAGAAACTTGCTGCAAACCAATCGATCAGCTTTTGCGGAATGCTGTGTCAGTCGGAGTAAGATACTGTCAAATCGAGGTGTCTTGCCTAACCATGCGGATGAAAACAGCGCCCAAAAAGTTTTCCAGCATGGTGGGAAAAAAGTCAACCACGCAACATTATGTACCAGTTAGAGAACGCAGAAAGCAGTAATCTGCTGTCAATATGTCAGAATACATATGAGGCACATATCAATATTTTTAAAAAGCTGATTCACCTAAATAATTCAGTGTTATAGGCAAGCTGTCTAGCAGGGTGGAAAAAAGTTGTCTAATGTTGAATGTGTGGGTTCCTGTACTTTCTTGTGACCACAGATCCACTGCCAAGTAAATTTGCAGATTGTTACTGTCATGTAGATCTACCCTATGAGTCTCTCTTTAGCAAAATCAGATTTAAAGATTTGAAGGTCAGATTTAGGTCAGCAGAGAAGCCTTACGGTGGGGTTGCTTGACTTACGGCTGTGGAATTGCTAACATAAGCCCCCAGGTGCCGTTAGGGATTCTGACGTGCCTCAGGGAAAACTGTGCGGTTTGGCCCCGGAATAAGGCCCTTGACCCCAAAACTGCTTTCTATTGCTCTTTGCCTGTAAATGTTCTGTCTGATACCTTTCCTAGGGTAGGGATCTTCAAATCACGGCCCTCAAGGCCCGAGAATTGCTAATTTCATACATTCCCTTTACCTACGAGTCGGATGTGAACACAGATTGGCCAATCAATACCACAAACTCTTCAATAAATCATCTGGAGGATAAAAGAAAAACAGGTCCTGATTTTGGTTTGAGGTCCAGATTTGGTAAACCCTGTCCAAGGGCATCCTTGTACCTTGTATGTTGATTCTTTCCCAGTGAATTTATTTCAGTTTTTATTAATTTGCAAATGCACACCATAGGTTTTTGCTTGTACTTTGTCGAATATTTAGCAAAAACTTTTTTTTTTTTTTTTCACCGAGAGTGGTCGCCATGTGGATTAACTGACTTGACTCGTAATTCAGGCAAAAACTGTGGGAAGTTTCATTGTAAGGCCTGATACAGTGTTAGACACTATCTAGCTCTTAAATATCCTTATTAAGAGCTACACATGATTGCAAACCTCATTGGGCTGCATTGGACGTTATCATCTTGTTATGTTGTACATCTTATGTTCATTATGCACTTGGTGGTCTGTAACCAGGAAATAACAACGGCACTCAAGCGTCATACACACTGATAAACAGCCCGAAATGTGTTCCTGTTTTTAGTGAGTGAAACAAATGCGCTAATTTTGTATCTCCAATCAGCAGCTGTCAGAGAATTACGAGGCGTATCGCACTGCTTATGTCAAATAAAAATTACGAAAATTTATAAATTTTTAATATAATCTTAAATAAACAGATAGGACAGAACTGGCACTATTTTCAATTAACTTTTCAAGGCACAAGCTGATAAATAATTTAATTTTGAGACCGTTTCTTTCATTTGAATCAGAAAGCTCTACAGCAATGGCAGGCCAGTCCCATTTCATTATTATTACTAAAAACAAAAAAAAAGGTAATTTTTGAAATGGTCCAGCACGGTCCTTAGAATCAGGTGTTTCCAACTTAATCTCCCTTTGTGTTTTCTTTGCCTAAATATCATGCATGATTCACAAATAATGAAAATTTCAGGAGTACTTCAAGTAAAGGGAGCCGCAGATGTCATCCCAACCTAATGTAGTGAGAAATCATTGAAAATCATCACATTGTGCATCTGAAATCATCTCAATAACATGATACTATGTGAATTTGCACATAAATCCAGCGTTGTCTCAAAAACTTACCATGTGTCATTTTGCAGAATTTTCAAGTAAATCTGGCTTGCAATCTCAAGTTTTTCCTAAAAAAATAGAAACCTACTCTGATAAAGTAGGGGTAGAATTTTAAAAATTAAAAATTTAATTTGGGTGGGTGGAGCTGGGTCTGATCCTGGTCCACTCATTAGCTGTTTCGATTGCAGTGCAAAGTGTCCCCAAATACTGGGAAAGTATCCTGAAAGTACAAACCCCCCCCCCACATACACACACAGCCCTTTCAAACTCACTCCTATGGCACAAATAAATAATGGCGGATAATCAAAAAGAACCAAAAATAATATCGTTAGCATTCATGTCAAGTTTCAGTCCCCTCGCGGGATTTTGCAGCTTATGAGTAAGGAGCGAATGAGAACGATAAAGTGAATTTTATGGCATCAGGCTGTTAAAGGGCAGGCACTGGATCCAAGTCCTCGCGGAAAACGTTAGATAGAGATGATTTGATTAGCTGCTCCAGCCCAGAGTGAAGATGGTTGGTAATTTGGCACACTATGTTCTCTAACCCCCCCCCATATGCACACCGGCCAATTACTACCCACAGAAACCTGAGGAGGAATCCAATCATGCTGATAAAAGCATGTGTTCTGGCTCCAAAATCCCCCTCTCTGCACATGACTGAGTTTTAATGAGAAGCTCCCTCCAAAAAAAAAAAAAAAGAAAGTCTTTAACGGGAACTGTAAACCCATACTCATCAGAATTCACATATCCTATTTGCCTTACTGGGCTGTGGAGAGAATATACTGCAGGTTGTAGCAGAGGATTTTTTTTATACGTATGTTTTATATATTTACCCGAGCAATAAATCCAAGCTTTTTGTCAAAAAAGCCGAGAGAGCAGTGGGCTGAGAGGTTGTTAATAACTGTAGTCTTTGATATAAACCGATTTGACCCGCCAAACCCTTATAGTCACAATAAATACCCTTAAGCGCTCACATAAAGTGCTTCTGCCGGAGATCTTCTCCCCCAAAGCTTTGAGAAAGCATGCAACGGGTTTCCCTCCCTGTCTTTGCGCGGAAAATGTCCTTAAGACCATCTCCCGCAATCACTCACGCCTCTGAGCAGACGCTTTCTCCGGAGAATAACTCCACCATAGCCATAAAATGTGCCTGATTGTCACACTGAAATAAAAATAGGAATTTGATTTTTATTATACGGAATAATTCCATGTTGACAGGCAATTGCCCTTGATTATAGTGCCCTGACATAAAAAGATGAATGCATAATCCGCATCACATTATAATTCCATTGCATTATTATTATTAGGCCCGAGCCTGACCGAAGCCGGCAAGGGGCTATTAAAACCGCATGGTTCTGTTATTATTATTATCATTATTTTTATCATTATTATAATTATCCTTTCTGTACTTTGAACGCAAATTTAACCCCCCAAACATTTACAAAAAGTCAATTTTATTTGACCAAAAATTCAAGCCTGGCAAAAAAAAAAAATTATTTGAAGTCCCCAAGAAAAAATATTGAAAAATGACTTGGCCACGTCCTGTCAAAAAAAAAAAAAAAAATGTATGTATACTGTATACATAATGGGAGTCCACCCCAAACTTTTTTCCACGTAGAAAAATGAAACTCGGTAGAGCTATAGCCCATGTTGGGATGAGTTAAACATTACATTATGGCCCCACCCTAAACCCAGCAGGAAGTCGGCCATGTTGGGCATGGACATATGAAATCACACCCCTCATACTTTCAACATCTCCTCCTGGGGTTTTCATCAAGTTTGCACCAAACTTGGTGAAACTCACCTAAACACATTTGTGCTCAAAAGTTTCTATATGCATTTTTGATTAAATGTTGGGCGTGGCTGTGATTAGCTTACAATGAAGTGGCCATTTTCAGAAGTATGTATGAAAGTATGCATATCTCACACATACAGAGTTGGATTGAGTTGGACCCAAAGTAAAATCTGTGCGGAATGACAATCTGAACACAATGATATGTAACCTGTACTGCTGTGTGGCAAAATGGCTCTTTGACGCCCCCTACAATTTTTGAATGGGAGAAAAAAAACTTTTTGAAATAGTTACAAGAAATTTAGGACACACATCTAGCATGTGAAACTGAACCAAAAAGCAAATGAGGACACGCCCATATTTGTAATCTTGTTCCCATGGCAACAACAAAAATGCGCAATTGAAATGAATGGGTTTTTGGCTGTGACCCCTTAAACATAAACAAAAATTAAATTTTATTCGACCGAAAATTCAAGCCTAGCATAAAATGTTCTTATTTGAAGTCCCCCAAGAAAAAGTATTTAAAAATGACTTGGCCACGCCCTGTCAAAAATCAAAATACATTACACTAATGGGAGCCCTCCCCAAACCTTTTTCCACGTAGAAAAATGAAACTTGGTAGAGACATAGCCCATGTTGGGACAAGTAAAAAATTGCATTATGGCCCCACCAAAAACCCAACAGGATGTTGGCCATATTGGGCGGAAGCGTGGACATATAAAATCACACCCCGCATACTTTCAACATCTCCTCCTAGGGTTTTCATCCAATTTGCACCAAACTTACTGAAAATCACCTACACATATGTGCGGTCAAAAGTTACTATTTACATTTTTGATATAATGTTGGGCATGGCTGTGATGAGCTTACAATGAAGTGGCCATTTTCAAAAGTATAAAAGTATGTCTATCTCACGCATACAGTGTCGGATTTACTTGAATCCAGTGTAACATTTGAGCAGAATGACAACCCGAACACACTGTTATGGAAAATGGTTCTTCAGCACCCCCTTTATTTTTGAAATAGGAGGAAAAGAAATTGGCAATTGCAAATTGTGCACTGAAAGACAAGATATGCTGTCCTCTCATTGTTCATTGGCTCCACTGTGCACATGGGAGGTGATTGCATGGGAGGGCGAGGGCCATAACACCGCTTGTGGTATTATTATTATTATTATTATTATTATTATTATTATTCGTTTCAGTTTTTGCTGTGATATTGTCGGTGGCGGTGCATTTTTGAGAGACTCCTTATAGATCAAACTTCGTATTAACATGCATTTGCTCATTATCAGAAGCACAATATTTGATTAGAAAGCCTGCAACATTGCAGTGGTATACTGACCATTTAAGTGTCAGGATTGATCACGCTGTAGCTTTTTAAAAAGAGCTATGTAAAGCATTTATCCTAAACTAACCAGCTCATCGCGATCGTCCATTATTGGATGCACTGCAAATCGCTTACCTGTCGCAGCAATTCCATTATATCAATTAAAAAGAAACACGCTTTCAGGCGAGAAGTAGCAATTTAATGCGCGGTACCACCCACAAATATCGCTGCCACGGTTACTCCATCAGGGCCTGCCAGTTGAAATTCCACTGATGTGTTGCCATTTGTATTTTTATTAGCTCAATAAAGATTGCTGTAGGAACGCTCAGATGCGGCACCAGCTTATTTTCGAAGTGACAGATCTGTGTAAATGAGGGGGGCGGTTTCCGTAAATGGATTTCTGCGGTTCAATAACTGGCAGCAGTTGTATTATGTCCAGGCGTTTCCTTCTCCTCTCTGAATCATTGATTTTCCGAACAACACACCATACTTAACATATTCTGTAGGGACATATACCTGCTCGGACAACTGTCGGTTAGGGCACTTGTTGGTGCTGCGGTATCTGCATCTTTCGAGCAGGATTATCAACACCCTGCCCTGTTTTAGGAGGCGTTCAATTAGGATAACGTTTGAATTTTTTTTCAGTGTAAATACAACATTACTCGGAGAGTAGGGTATGACTGGACGAAGAAATCCACTCTGTCATTTTAAGTCGACCACGACCACATTGTTCAGACCACTGGGGAAAATGCGCCCGGTGAGCCCGAGAGCATATGACGTCATATATTTTTGATGGGGGGGAAAAAAAAGTTTAAATTGAATTACCGCTCGGGACGCATCCAGAGTGAATTTATTAAGCGCTTTTCCCTCTGTGGCTTCTCCTGACGCGTATGGCGCAGCGGTGGATAGAAAACCACAGCGGAGGAATTGGCCAGAGCGCCAGCGCACACTTTTTTTTTTCTTGTTTTTTAATCGATGCGGGGGGTTTCAAAATGCGGCCTCACCCTCAGGAGCAAAGCAGCCTCGTACCTACGACTGTGAAAACTGAAAATGCTCCTTAAATCCCAGCACTACGCGTGCTGCAATGTGCAAAATGTTAAATAAATATGTTAAATAAGTCGTATTTCAGATGCGGTGACTTCTGGTGGGAACAGAATTGCAGGACATGGGAATTGGAGGCCACGTTTATGCGCCTGTATTAACTTAAATAAATAGCAAGGCACTCTGTCTCTTGACAGGTGTACAAAATTGACCACAGCCCAGGAGGTAAGTGGAATGCCATAGGAATAGTATGGTTATGTGTATTGCTGAATATACGGGGTATAGTTTTTAATATCAGCCAACTCATTCATTAAATCAACTGAAGTATTTTTTTCCACTTTGTCCTGCATTCAAACGACTCGGGATAAATTTATATTTTCAGAGAAATCCTGATTTATCTTTCACTGACAGATTTCGTCAAGTTCAAAAATTACACAGAAATAAACAACTCAATGCTGGTGAATATTTTCAGGTGTAATGTCATCTTAAAAGAAATTCCATTATTTAATATTTTTTATCACTGAGTAAACCAACAATTCTGCATCTCTCTTCCTATTAAATATGTTGCATTTTTTTTTTCCATGAAGTGGTTTTAATTCTTTCAAATGTCATTTTAAAAGTTTTTCAAACAACACAGTTCAGAAACATGAGGGCAAACAGCAGTAGCATTTTTAATTCAGAAAATGTCATGTTTGGAGTGGGGCTTGATCAATGTTCTGTCCGCAAAGGTAGTGACTAAATCAGTAAGGGTTATAAAGATGAACCCAGATGGTTTCCAGAATCAGAATTTAATCTCTTTTTTTTTCATATAAGGGAGAAAAACATACCATGACCACAGATTTTAACAGAAGAAGAATCTTTGGAATCAAAAGTATACTTCTCTTCAGTTTGCGATTTTGCACATTTTTGTGAAAGAATGCGAAAGTGATCAGAGTGATTGTGATTTTTGTCTTTTCAACCATCTCAACCCAACCTTAAGGAATTGTTATGAAAATACTGTATATTGCGTTCAAGAGACAGAATTTATTTATTTTTCACCAACACATTGGATTTGTTTACCAAAATGCTGTCATAAAGTTGAGGAGTGCTTGGGCCTCTGGAGAATATGAGTGAGAGCAAAGTCAACAAAGATCAGCTCATCATCCGTCACTGTGCAGTGAATTAACTTGATTTGAGTTTATAATCCAATGGCAAACTACAGTACTTCCACAAACTGGAACAATGTGCTACACGGACACCTGTGCAACTGGCACACAAACAGCACATGTTTACATGAGCATTTAATCAAGCTGTTATTATAATCCCCTCAGGTGCTGGACATAAGTTCTCACTGCAAGGTTTCATGAGACATATGTAACTCTGCCCGGTGTTATTGGATGGTTAATTTGTGCCAGAGGAGATGCACATCAAAAATACATTACATTGTCAGAAAACAATGTAATGTACGGAAATATAGTCATTGAACTATCTTATGTGAATGAACAATTTCTAGCACACAAACAGCATTGTGCCCGCCAGTGGCGTGCACAGACTTTTGTGGGGGCAGGTGTTCAGTGAAAAATAAGGGCACATTGTGATAGGCAGCGTTTTTTTTTTTTTGTGAGCGGGTGGTGTGGGGAGGGGAGGACAGACGAATTCCACTTTGTTTACTGGGGGGGACGACACCTTTCATTTTGTTGAGTGGGGGGAGTGGGAGACGTGTTTTCTTTTGTTCCACAGAACACCGTTTAAAAAGCAAAAAAAAAAAACTTCCAAAAGGGCACTTGCTTGGTCCAGAGGTCAAAGTGCAAGTGCTACAGCAACACCTTGAGCCCATCTGTGCACGACCCTTGTGCCAACCCAACATTTCAAAATGAATGGTTTGTGGTTTGGATGGTATGGCCAGGTGACATCACTGAGTTTAACACGCAAACAGGGAGATCTCAATCACGATTACATGTTCTTCCCCTTCTTGCAAAATGCGCTGAATGTAGATTAATATTTATCACATAACTGTGGCACTTTTCCCAGACCCCCGCTCATGACATATTTTTGATATTACCTCGGGATAATCACTTTATGAAAATTTCACTGGCTGAGAGCTTGGGAAAAAAAATCACTCTGCGCTACATCATGCTCTTAATATTTAGCCACTCTGAATACGAAGTGTAGCATTGGTTAAATTGGTATGGCTTAGTGCTGTAGTGAGCCAGTTCAGTACCACTCTCAAAATTGTTATTGTTACTGAGCTAGCTCACCAGTGTGTATGGAATATTCTTCCATAACCATTATGTAACATTAGTTTGTGAGCTAGATAGCTACTTAGTAGACGGTGAATTTATAAACCATGGCTAGTTCAACCGCCAACGTCTGTGACGTACAGAGTTTCAGAGTGATAGCATTAGCTCACTGCTAACTTTATGGGAATAGGCTACTATTACGGTACTCATGGGAAGCAAGTTTGTTTTCTGCTAAATTATGCGATTCAGTTATGCGAAAAACAGAATCTTATACTCTTGGTTGTGTCAAACTCGTTGAGTGAATTTTGGGTTTGTTGCTTGCTTAGGCTCGCGAATAATGCAAAATTCACTCAACAAGTTTCACAACTTTCATATGACACATCCACTCGAGTAAGATCCTCTGTATACGGGACATGACGTCAGCAGTAGTTATGACATGAGCAACCACTGCTATTGCAGTATGTCCCACTTTATTCACATTGATTTAGCTGTAGTGATGCTGACCTCTTCCTGTCAAAATATGATGGGAGGAAAGTGCGATTCTCAATCATCGTGCTGGAGGCCCCACCGTCCAGTAGGTTTTCACTCCAACCTCAACAAAGCGCATCTCTTTCAGCGCCTAGAGATCTCTATCGAGTTAGACAGGAGTTCACACTAAATTGTGAAATGAAAACCTGACTGTCAGTAGAGCTACGAAAAATTATTTGGAGCCATTACTGTGAGGCGATACGATATAGGAGAGACTTGGGTTTGATGAGCCATCGACGCCAATGAGCCATATCACTATTCGCCTATTCTAACCAGCTTGGAAATCTTCTGATTACAAATATGTGATATGGTTCACTGGACCTCACTCTCCCCTGGTTTTGTAGTTAACAGTATGAAGACGTAAGAAACTTCTCTTCAACATTGGATCAGAACTCAGCATATGACTTTAATGTGTCATTTATACCGACCTGCAGTAGTGGGCTGTAAGAGTAAGCCAGCGGGGTGGTGGAAATCTGTGAGCAGATGGACTGAGAACTGAAAGATTTTTCCCTGTTGGGGGTCGGTGCCTTAATGTTAGACGTCCAAAAATATGACGCAGGAATGATGAAAGGAATCCAGCTCTCGGTGTCCAACACCTTCTGCTTTTTTTATTTTTATCCACAATTTTTTGGTGCCAAAATAACAGCTTGCTGCAACTGCAACATTTTGAAAACAGCACCACATTGGCAGCAGGGCTAAAAAATACAATAAATATATACTGATGTCCTAAAGACTATTGGATAGATTTGAAGTTAGAGACTTAATTAACTCGAATTTTCTCCTAAGTAACTTTTGGTTAGAGAGACAAAGCAGAGGCGGATCTCCTATGGAGCAATGTGGGGTAACGGATTTGAGCTCAAGGGCTTGTTCCACCAAGTTACAGGGCCTGGTCTGATAGAGGGAGCTGGGAATGTAAAATCTGCCCCCCTCCACCAATGGAAATGGCCCAGGTGGGTATGGTTGGCCAGTTTGTGTACAGCGAGGCGGAAATGGGGATGGCAGTGAGTTTGGATCCACTTGGGTAGTTAATTGGTGTTACGCTGACAGAAATACAGGGGCTCGTACACAATTTATTTATTTATTTATTTATTTCAGGTTTATTGATCTGGGGCAATGCACATTAATAAAACATTTTAAAAAATGTAAATGGGCCAGAATAAGCCAGAAGGCTACTTTACATCTGCTGTCCCTGGATTGATGTTAAGAGATCATCCTAAAAGAATATAAAGAATAAAAAGATTGAATTATGAACAATGCATACAAGCTGATACATTAAAAGAAGAATAAAGTAAATTGGTAATAATAGACATAAAAACAGAGAGAGCTATGCAAAAATCTGTACATACCGCAGTAAGCTAAAGCATGGACTCAACTCAGATATCAGACATGCGACGGACAAAAACAGAACAACAGCAAGGACAACAACATCAGCAGCAGCAGCACCAACGTCAACGACCAAATTGTGTTCCCTAGACTCAAGCCGCTTTCATACCGGACGCGAAACGAATTTTATGCCCAACGGGTTACATTCAAAGTCAATGCAAAGACGCGAATATGCGCGAGGTGCGTGTATTCCGTCTTTGCATTGACTTTGAATGTAATCTGTTGTGTGAAAAATTTGTTTCGCGTCCGGTGTGAAAGCAGCTGAACAGGCCACATAGCGAGCTGAACATAAATGACCATGTACAAAAAAACAACTTTACAAGGGCACAGTTGACAGCATTAGATTATAAACGGGAGCTGCGTCGGAAAGCCAAAGTGCAAGTAGCTCGCGATGCTAATGCTACGCTAGGAGGCTTTTTTCTGCAAAACGAACCTCAGACACCTATGCTGGAAGGACAGAAAGACCCCCAATCACAACCACTCCCCAGAAGAAAGACAGGGGGGTAGACTCTGTTACAAATGTGGAGTGAATTCAGGGGTGTCACAAGACCAGGTCACAAGAGTTGGAAACCAGCAATAGCTATAATCTCAATAATGCAGAACATCAGTTAATTCAACTTGTTTGGAAACGAGTTTACTTGGCATTTTGCTAATTTGCATTGTCCTTATTAAATAGAAAGGCGGGCATGATTTAATTTCAAAAGTGTGGGGTGGGTGTAGGCCGGGGGCGCAGAGATACCTACAAATATAATATTGCCTCATAATCCACAAATATAACTCAACTCTGCAGCTTTTAATGAAATAATCCTGCAAATTTAATGTTTCCCCCGAACGTATTAACTGTGGGTGTCTGCCACATAACAAAGATTGCAAATCCCCGCAAGTATAATGGTCATTATGTTCGTGGGGAAATTGGGAATTTGCGGCGGGAGACTTGTGTTAATGTTTGGGGCATTACTGCATGAAAAGGTGCGGATTTATGCTGCATTTGTGGGTTCTTTTGTTTGAGGGAGGTCATTACATTTGTGGGTGTAACAGGAAAGTTCATATTAAGTTCACTCCACAGCCGTTTTTGAGAAAAGCCGGGACATGAACTACCGAGAATTGAAGCTGTGGCCTATATAAAAACAGAAATGCTAATCCTCATATAGCACAAGGATCCACCTGAGGCAGGCCCAGGATCGTCAGCATGGAGGTGCAGCGGGGGTTTCAGAATTGGGGTCACTGGCTGCTGTGTGTCAGGTGTAATTGGGCCAGGAGTCAGGTCACTGTTAGGCCTGTAAGCTCTCTCCAGTCCCTGGGGTCCGCAATTCAGTTAGGCTTTGAGACCTAACTATACAACACTAACACTGCCCGACAAAGGCTAAGTGCAGTATCTCAGTAATAATTTAAATGGTAAAAAAATGGCCTCAGAGTTCCCAACAAATGAATAGTTAGCACATCTATGATACATTATGGTTACTTGACTTATCATGGTGTAATTTTGGTCCAAATAAATCCTGACCTCCAGATACCTTCAGTCCCAAAACTGTGGAACTCACATTTTACCCAAAATGTAGTTACTGCACTTAGGCTTTGTTGGGCAGAATACACACACACACACACACACGCACGCACACAGACACACACACACACACAGATCCTTGTACTTATGTCTTTGTGAGGACATCACATTGACTTCCACTTTTTTATGCTCCCGGAATCGAAGATTAAAGTTTTTCACCTGTCTGTCCGTCCATCTGTCTGTCTGCAGCAGAAAAAAACCTTTAACCTGCAATACTTTAACCTGCCGCCGGGGGCATCAGTGTTACACGAACACAGCTTGTTTTTTTCTGTGTCTCTGTGGCCTTTCCCTAATCTTAACAATAAGCAACGTATGCCTAACCCAAACCCTTACCCTAACCTTAACCCATCCCTAATTTTAACCTTACCCCTAACTTCAACTGATAATTCACAATTTGCCTTTGTGGTTGTGAAGACATTTGAAAATGTCCTCATTTCCCAATAATGTCCTCACTTTGTAGGGGAAAAAAAAGCATTTTTTGGTTCACACACACACACACACACACACACACACAAACACATGTATTCCGGCTTTAGAACAGGCATTGACTTTAAATATAGGGCTCACACACACACACAGCCATACGCACACTCACACCAAAATACACACTCACTCTAACACACACATTCAGTCACACTCAGCCATGTACAGGATATACACTCTCACATACCCATTCACTCACGTACTCGCTCACACACTAACATGTACAGCCTCGCCTACCCTCATAGACACACTCACTCACCACATTCCTCCAGGCCCACGCAAACAGAGAAACACACATATTCATGTACACGCACACACAGACACACTCACGGGGCCGGCAAGCGCACACAGAGCCAGTAACACAGCCCTACCGGGCTCGGCTGGGTTGGCCTCAGTCCCTCCCGAGCAGGTATATTTGGACCCGCAGAGCAGCAGGCGCTGTCAAACTGGGCCGGGAAAACGGCAGCAGTTCAGACTCACACCTGACAGCCAGCGGCTCGGACCGAAGATAGAGTGGGAGGGAGGTGAGGAATTTTCAGGAGAAAAAAGTCATAAAAATTCAGCCTCCTCCATCGACAGAATCAAACCAATGCGATTTCTATCAGGTCCCTCACGGGACGGTAAATGTGGACGGAGATCCTCGCTTATACGGACGAGCCGGACAATGGCCGTCCGTCTTCCCGCGGGCGAGCGATAAGGACACATAAATTCCGGGTCCTCCGAGCCAGAACGGTGAAGGACCTCGTGACTGAGGTGCCATCTGTTAGTCGGGTCGCCCTGAAGCTCGTCGGTAAATGATGTTGTGCGGGAGAGAAGGAGATGCCTTCAGCAGGAAGGGGAGACTGCGGAGGTGAATTGTTGGTCTCGGGGCGAGGGGGGTCTGCGATTAATAAATTTCATCCATACATCCATCCATCTATTATCTAAAGTGCTTCTACCTCACTAGGGCGGTCGGGGGCTGGAGCCGATCCCAGCTGACTCTGGGCGAAAGGTCGGGTCACACCCCAGACAGCTCAACAAGATGAGATCAGAAAAGAGTTTTATTCACTAAGCATGCTGAGCAAAAAACAGAGGAACTATTCTACAATTAACTTCGGGTGTTAGCTTGAATTGCAGGAGGTACCAAAAGCTATCTTACCTCCACTTCATAATTAAAATAAAATTAAAAAACAGAGATTAGCTGCATGCATCCACAATTCTGAATGGTTTGGATTGAAGTGTTTTCACAATTTAGAGTCTGAATGAGGAGTTTTATATCTCATCTCGCCTTAACGAGGAGAACTGGCTACAGTTGACGGTGGTGAGTGTTTTTGGAGTTAATGTATAATGTATGATTGAACAGGTAGAGACTAATCAAGCTGTTTCTGAAAGCGTTGGCTGAATCCTCCAAAAGCTGCATTTTCAGATTTTACGTCATTCCAGGCTATTCCATTGTGAAGGCGTGTAACACCTGCAAACATAATAATAGTCCACAAACGTAATACAAGTCTGCAGCTTTTTAAAATTTTCTAAATTTTTCCTTCTCAGAAATGTAACAAATCCCAGCAAATGTATTCGTGATTACATTTGTGGTAAAATTCATTTTACGTTTGCTGTAGGTAAAAACTATTAAATTTGTGGGAAATGTATTACATCCGTGGGATTATTACATTAAATCCTGCAGATTCATTTTACATTTGTGCTTTATTACTTTTGCGGGCTGTTATTATGTTCATGGGTGCGACAAGGCGCTTTCGAATACAGCTGAGAAATGCAGCCTTCATCTTTTCTGACATCAGACGAAGTTGTCAGCTCATTTACACTCTGTTTCCATGTTGACAATTTTGTCTGCTATCTGGTGCGATGAAGGCTGCAGTTATCAGCTGTAATCGAAAGCGCCTTCACACTGGGACAGCCTGCGATGACGTAGTGGCCCAAAGACGCAGCCAACCAGGGCTGCGTGTTCATAAACAGTCCAGAGCGGTCGCACAGGCTTTCGTTCCAACCGAGTAGTTAGTAGTTACACACCTGATTTTCACAAATTAAGGTCTTTAGCCATGATTCTAATGGCTGATTGCTGGAATCAGGTGTGTCACTGCTTGTTTGTAATGAAAGGCCGCCCCCACGCCGGGCCTTTCTGGATGAGGTTTCTCGCCTCTGGTTTAAAGTGATGTTTTGTACCTCCTCTTTCATCAGCTCAGTAGCCGTCTCTGGTGATAAATGAACAGATGAGGATTAGCCCTCCTGTGCCTTTTTCTCTGGGTCAGATTAGCCCCACAGGGCCAGCTGGGACATGGATGAAACATGTGTGTGTGTGGGGGGGGGGTTGACGTATCTCTCATAGCCTCTGGCCCATGAGGCCCAGTCAGGAGGCCGCGGTGCTCGGGCTTGACTGAACCGTGTGAAAAGCACAGCCCATTGATCTAGGAGGTAAGCAAAGCTTGTTAGGAGCTGATAATGCGGCAGAGTTTCTGCTCTGTTCAAGGCAACTCGGGAGGAAAAACAGGGAAGAGAGAGAGGTGGAAAAAATAAATAAACCGTTGAAACTGCACCCCGAGCAAAATAACAGGTTCGATGCTCCCAGTCTCCCTCTCCCTCTCTCTCTCTTTCTCTCTCTCGATCTCTTTCTGACTCTTTCTGTGCTTTGGTCTTGTATCACAAGGCTGCTCAAAGGCCTCGGTTTTGCCGTTCATCTTTATCGTTACCCAGTGCGCCGTTTTCCAGAGCTACCGTCAGCCACGTTCTGCATTTGGCGGCGGGGACTTTCGCCTCGGCTTCTCTTTGTTTGTTTTCCCTTGTTTTGGTGTCATTTTTTGGGCTTATTAAAAGGACGACGGCGAAAGTGTGATCAGTCGTGGCTGAGAATGGGGCGAGTTTCGGGTAATTGCGTTTCAGCGGTAATTGGGCGCGCTGAAGCCCTGCACAGTCGGTAATCCGAAATTAACTGCTGCTTTTCTGAACTGCACCAAAAAGTCGCAGCAGTCGTTGTTTACCCATTTCTCATGATTTTTTTTGGTTCTCCCGGTTGTGTAAAATAATGTAATGGGTTCTGTTTGTGCTATGTCAACCCTGTGGTGCCAACATGGATTTATAGTGTGTTTCATCTACCTAAAATACGAGCTCGTGTCAAACTACAGTGTTTCTCTTAGTTACACCAGAAATATGGGTAGGGACAAGTCTGGATATGCTGGCAAGAATTTTGGGTTCTGATAACATGACAAATACATTGTATTGTGCTATTTATTATGCCGAAATAATTTTATGCCACTTGGCCATTGCTAACAGTTAACACTCTGACAGAGATGCATCTTTTTCCTGCAAGAATTTGCTGAAAGAATGCACTGCTACATCTATTTATGGAACTGATGACCTGCATGTTCTTTAATGAGCTGAGAAACACCCCAACACCTGAAAAAGAACTGGCTCAATGTCTTAGTGCGGATCTAAATATCGTCCTGGTGTTATTAACACAATTGAGCAAAAAACCAGGCAGCTGCTGACATGTTAAGTAGCATTCTGGTCTCTGTAAAGTAAACAACATATTTGTGTTAGCAAAGCCAAGCAACCTTACACAATGCGTGATATACTGATGTCTTTGCGAATGAGGACGGAGTATTTTTAATCAACTCCTGGTAGTATATTACAAAGAGCCTAGTCAATAGGAAGATTACTCGACTAATCGTGTTCCTCCCTCAAACTTGCATCTATAGCGTGTTTGAGGGTAAATCTCAGGTTTATTTTTTAAAGAGGTATTTATCCCAGTTCTTCCCCGAGAAAGTGACAACCTCTGGCGTGTCCTTACAGCGAGAGCAGAGATTTACGGTCGCTTACAACTTCTCTCTCCCGCTCTGCATTCGCGGTGCACAATTACTTACAGTTGGTATTGTTTTCTTAAGCCCCCGAGGCACTCTGGAAATAACCAGTTTATTTCCCCGCCGAGACCCGGTGCGTGGCGCCTAAAAAATAAACATAGGGATTAAAACCGTGACAAGCAATGGAGGGTCATTGTCTGAAGTACGCCACAATTCTCCTTCCCTCCTCCTCTCTCTCTCTCTATCTCTCTTTAACGGTCTTCTCCACCCTGTCTCTCTCTCTTTTTTTCCTCTCTCCCCCTTCTTCTCTAATTCACTCTCTCCTCCTCTCCCTCTCTCACAGTTTCGGTCGCTCTCTTAGTTTTTGCTCTTTCCTTTTCTCTCTTTCTCTCTCTTTCCAATTCAATTCAAAGTTTGTTTTTGGCATGATGAATTAGTGTTTGAATGGCCAAAACATGGCAGCGTACATGAGACATTAGAACAAACATGGAGTGACAGAACTTGACAAAATACAGCATATACTGCACATACTCTTATACATACACAAAAATGCTAACAATTGTAATTGTAAATTGCTAACAATTGTTTTTTTCTTAGTCCCAATCTCTCCCCCTCACCCCATCTCTCTCTCAATCACACACACAGTATGAGAACAGAATGTCCAACAGGCCCTGGGCGGGGTATATAAATATTATAACCCCCCTCCACCCATTTAACACCCCAACCTCAATGCGGCACCATCTTCTGATGCTTTTCCAGTGGTAACACCAAATGGTCTATTAACTGTCATCTGGACCAGGTATGAGGAGTGCAGATGTGACCTGTTCTCAATTAGAACAGTCGGGGTGTCGAACAATGGTGATCTTTCAGCTCAAGACACACGCGCTCTCCTGTATTAAATCCCCCTACACAGGAGCTCTTTGGAAAATTGGTTCCCGAACAGCGTACACTACAGCATTGGAGGAAAAAAGGCTTTAGTTATCTTGCAGAAGGCTTCTGAAAGGTGGAAACATTGCAACCTCTTCCCAGCATGGGACCTTTTTTCCGAGAAATGAAACATGTTTATTGATTAGTTGATGCTCAGTCAAGGTTAGCAACACACGTCCGACATATTCCCGAGCTCAGCTTTCATTGAGTCGATGTGCCTCTGGTCAGCGAGTGTGCACACGTACGTAGAACACACAGGCTCCTGACTGAAAGGCTGTTTGCTCTGGACACGCTTATCATTATGTGTTTTAATTGATTCCCTCTTTAGAATCCGACTGCGGATTCTGTCTGATTGGAGGTCACCGGGATTCTACATGCTTTTTTTTGAAAACCTGTGTATAGGTGGCTGCACAAAGAACACATTTATGTTTGTTTGGAGGGCCATTCAGTCAGCCGACTCACGTGTTTATAATTTATTGCAGCAGACACAAATGGATACATATTCTAGTCTGGCGTCTAAGCTCTGACCTTGTCATGAGCTGTGGCCGACTGAGCTTTAGGAAGAGAGAGCAGGGAGTGTCAGAATATCACTATGGGGGAAATCATCAGAGCTCTAGGGTGGATGTGGGGAAGAGCTGGGATGTTAACTAGCAGCAGACAATGACTGGTGCAGCAGTGGCAACAGGAAAGGGCAATTTTCGGCAGAGGTAGAGCTGGAGAGGAAGGCTTGATGCAGGTAGCAAATAGCTGGCCTTATGACAGAGGGGTGAAGCAGAGGGCATATACCTGTATATCGCCCGGACCTGGGGAGTATTATTGAGAATTAGGGTGCGTCTGGATTTGTCTCGGCAAGCTGTATGCTCCATTTGCATCGAATAGTTTGACCATTATTTGCTGTGATGTATTCTCTGTGAGAATCCCAGTGCGGATTGATTTTTAAAGGAAGTCTCCAGGATCTAATGTGCTCATCTGATCAAAAACTACAAACATGACGTTATGCAAATGACATATGAACATTTGACAGAAGTTCCATTTGCAGTAAACATTTTTCGCCGACAAATATTATGCTCGAGTCACTTTGTGATTCACAGTGTGGCTTCATCATGGCTGGTTGTTTCATTTCACTGAATTTCAGTAATTTGCAGACACAGTTATCTAGAGTGGCTGTTATTTTTTATAAGATTACAATCCATATGTATTTCTGCCGCAAGAGCTTCGCTGCTGGGTACAATAACAGCTCCCTTGGTAGGAAGCCAGTGAAAAGCCTTTGAGTTACCAGTCCAGTTCTTTACGCATGATACCACACAATAGCTCTACTCAGTGGATAATTGGCATTCTGTTTACACTGTTATCGGCATGGGCTCCAGAGTTCACTGTAATGTGACAGTGACCCTTCGACCTTCATTCTCTTGGTGCTGTTGTTCCCACCAGCACTGCTTCTGTAAAGAACCGTGCTCGACTCCGTCTGATAACGACTCAGGGCAGATCCTGAATACTGCTTTCTGCAAGTACACAAATCAATAATATCCAGGACAGCACTTCTAATGAAAATGCTGTTATATTTCATACTAATGTTTCGGGCAAAAAAATTTCCGGCATTCCCATTCGGCTTAAGCGGTGCACCTGCAAACTTGAAGCGGTGGAGAGTGAGCCCAGTCAGTGCATGAATTCATTTTTTGTGTCCTTGTCCTCATCCATGATCTAACCTGCTTATTCCTAATCATGGTCACAGGTGGGGCTGGAGCATATCCCAGCATGCAATGGGTAGGAAAATATCCTATTTAAAGAAAGAAAAAGGAGGAGTGCACACTAAAAATTGTAGAGGTGCTGACAATGGAAAAACAACAACTATTTTAAAAGAAGCAGTCGCGCACTCGTGGCCACAATGCAATAAATTTAAAATATAACCAACGTTTCAACCGAACAGTCTTTCTCAAGGTTTGAACGTATCCTGGACCGCTTGCTAGTTTAGTGAATTTTTTTGAAGGAGCACAGCATGCCTAAGTGGAAATTTTTTTTATCCGTTATCTGCTCATTTGTTTTGTGTCCATTAAGTTAGGTTACAAGGGGGAAGTAATTTGTACGGTTGAATGCATTCCCTTTATGAAAGCTTCTCCTAGCTCCGGTGCACAATTACAAGTGTCTTTCTAACCTACTTAGTGGTCACTGACTTCCATTAAAACTCAATTAAGTACAAATGTTCCCACTCTCCCGATAGGAAGGCTCTACTTGGTTATAAAACAACATCACGATGATGTTTTGAAATGCCCAGGGTTTAAACACAGGAGCAAGGAAAAGGTGTCCTCTTCTGTGGTGGAATTAATAGAGTGGTAACAATCCATATAACTCCGTGATATACTGCGATGTGGGATTACCGAACTGATTTCTACCTTGCGGTCGACACACACTAAAATGTGCAGCGCGATTATACACTCGCTGATTGACTTACGGATTGAAACGGTTTTTCTGCCAAGTAGAGAACAATTTGATTGTTTCGAATAATTGATTGGGAGTACAGCAGGTTAATGCATTTCTGGTCCCACTTTACCGCAACCAATCACACCGCTCTCTATCCCTTTATGGGTTTTGGATTCATAATTTGCATCGAATGTGTTGCTTTTAATAGGCCACTGCATATGCTAAAACTTGTTAGCACTTACTGCAGCTGCACATCGCTCATTAGCGTTAGCATTATCCTGTTTCCTGGGACACTTTCAGATGTGCCTTGGTTGCCAAGACTAATAAAGCACTGCAAGCGCGGCTCCCATCAGAGACATCTCATGAGCCACTTGGCAACAACCCACCATTTGGCAAAAAATGTGTTTCAGGGCAGACATTAAACTAATTAAGTTATAAAATGAGTACAAGTTGGTGGTTTGTTAAAGTTAAACTGGTGGGACCTCAGACAGAATGCTGCATTAATTGGTCTGCATGCACTCGTAATGGAGCAGAGTTTTTCTTTAATTCAACATCATTAAATTGCCCCAGTAACTGTTAGACTCTAGTATCAGACCCTGTGACCCTTAGATTTATAACTTAATAATTCATAGAGCAAATATTAAGAATATTAAGCTTTCATAGAGAGGGGGAGAGGCTTGTGTAGTACTGTCCCTGGCCAAGCTAAAATTAAGCACCAAATTAACTTATCAAACACAAATTTCAGTGCCAAAATGTGAGCGACTGCTTGGTATTTTCTCATGAAAATTTGATTTAAAAAAGCTAATTACATCCAGAAATACATACAATTCAATGAAACTGTTATCAGATATTGGCTTTTTGATATATACTGCCAAGAGTATATTTGACTAATTACTGTACATATTTTGACTTTCACTTAAATGGTTTTTATCATACGTCTGCAAATTAAGCAGATATGCTCTAATACATTGGTGGGTCTTTATATTTGGCTCTAAAAGCCTGTGCGAAACGAGCCTTAAACACAGCTGCATACTGTAACAAATACCGACATGCATTATTCAAAGTTCAGCTGGAGACATTTTACCCGGGCCTCACTGCCCCCTTGAGAGTGATTAGAAACAGCCTCGACCTGAAGCTTCCGCTGGGTCATCGATCTTGGCGCTGCGTTTCCGCGAACACGTTTCAGGGTCGTGAAAAGCTCCTCTTCTCCAGCCCCAACGTCTCACCTTAGTTTCTAAAATCCGGCAACCAAAGGGATCTGCTAATTTGGAGGACTGCCTATCTTTCTGATCATTGCTTTTCATTCTGGGAGAGTTCAAACCTCTTTCAGGATTACCGTGGGGGTGCTAGCATCCCAGAATGCCATTTATCGACAGACGAAATTACAGTAGCTCGCGAGACAACATGAGAGCCTTCCCACCTGAGTCTGGCAGCGGGGGTTTTAGTGCCATTAGTGCAATTCATCTTCAAGCACCAAAAAAGACGAGAGCTATCATCGCAGCGACGGTAACAGACTAAACCCTTGTTCTGCAGCCACTCATTCTCAGGGGCAAGAGGCGTATTGTAAGAGGCGCTTTGTAAAAAGTATGCCTCTGCTGTGTGTGTCAATGTAAGTACACCGCTAAAGCACATGCAAAGCTGTAAAATACAGTTTATTACTAGCGATATGTCGGCTAATGCTATTCTGGACATTTTAACTGTACAGTATATCAGCAGTGCTTTGTTCTCTCGTTGCAGTAATGAAAGGGCCGAGAGTATCGGGTTGTTGGTCGAATTGCTTTGCTGCTACGGTATGTGGGGATGTGTTTAGAATGTGACGCCCAAAAGAGTTTGTTTTTCAGGCTGACTTCTCCTTAAGTATTTAAGTCTGTCGCCTCTGCTGAGAACATAGCAAGGCTGAGAAGAATAGGTTCTCTCCTTAAAGACCAAACCCATCTTTTTCAATACACTTGTCACAATCTTCTCTTGTCGCTGCATGACTGTACATTTAGAAACCTGATCTTCTAGAATCCTAGATAAATGATCTGTGGACCTCTTTATATGTACAGTCCTTCAATTGATTATTCTGATTATTGATTGTCTGATGCAAACCTCCTTCCATTATTAGAAGACTCACAAGAAACAAAACCGTATCACGCACTTGGTATGAACACATATTTTATATTTATGCGAGTGCTTGTGTGAGTGCACGTGTGTGTGTGTGTGTGTGTGTGTGCGTGCGTGCGTGCTTCTCTGTGTGTGATTGTCCACATATTACTGTTGGTGTCTTTAGGTTAAGCAAATTCCCATCTCAGCAAATAACTTCCTCTATAAATTTAAAGTTGACATCCCGTAAACACAGAAAAAACAAACCAAAAATGATTTGGTTAGTAAATGAACAAGGCATCATTGCTGTAAAGTAATACATTTCAAAAAGTTTTGCTTTAGGGCAATTCTGAAATGACTTTGACTGTTTATTGAAATGACAAAGAAAGTAATGGTTTCTGAGTAGTCGCCTATCACATATTTCACTCACCTAAAAGGAATATAAATATTGTATTTCAATTAATTGGCTATAAATCTGAATTTATGAAAGTTGTCCACTTAGGCCAGAATGTGTCATTTCTTTCATTCCAATCACAGTTGAGATTCATTAAAATTAGCACGATGTTCATAATTGCTCTTAAATAGATACTTTTAATATCTCACAGAATGATTAGTCCAATCAAGCAGCATTGTGTCCAAGACAGCTGCAGACACTGCTAAGAGGAAATATCTCCTATTCTGGTCCTAAGACTTAAAATTACCCTGATCAAAATAATGCCTTAATTTTTCAACAAGCTGATGTACGTCAAATTATTCTTTTATTCATAGATTGGGCCCTGATTTGATGACCTAATTGCAGTCGATGAACGCAAATGCTAATTGTAACTGAAATCAAAACTGGGCGTGTCCATCTTTATTCTGATAATTTTGTGACAGGAGAAGATAATGCCGCTGTGGCATTGTTGTAAAAAGGTGTGGACTAAGATAAATTAATAATAACTTGTTTGCATGGTTGGGGTTTGATTTTATTAAGGCTAATCAGATCAGCCGCTGTCAATCCCTTTAAAACCAGCGTATTAACTCCATAGCAGACTGGCAGTTTCGTCAGGTGATGAACAATCACCTAGCTTGCGTTACTGCTGCCTTTTTCAGTCTTCTGCGAACAGCACTCCATGTAGAATGCAGTTGAAAGATGTTTGGCAAAGAGGTAACCCAAAACCAGCAAGAATATGCCATTTGCAATGGATGAAACTGCAAATTGCGTTACTGCCACATGCGTTTCCATTTGAGAAGGCGCAAAAATAGAGCCCTTTGTCTTTATTAATGAAGAATTACTCTGCAACGGTGTTCAGCAGGTAGTATGCTCTTCTCAATGGGGTCTAATAAAAGGGATTTCAGAAAAGATAAAACTAACTTGGGTTGCGATTATGCTAACACCAGTTATTTGAAAACTTGCCACGGAAACCATGCCTGAAGTGAAGTTGACAATGCTGGAATTGAAAAAAAAACAACAAAAGTAGTTTTTTTTTTTGCGAGCTTTATCAAGAGATTGGCTGAAACAAAAGCCTACGGGGTCTAAGTGATTAACGAATTAGGCCAAAAATAAACAAACAGCGGATCCTCTATCTTTGTCCCACAGTGACAAATTGCCAATATTTGTCAGTAATTTACAGTGTAGCATTTGTACAATCCAATGCAGACTTTGGGGTGTTTGCTCTGGTTATCGCTGAACTCGGCAAACTGTGTTTGCGAAAGTGAAAATGCAAACATGATCAGATTCAGGCTAGTGTGTATTCAGTGCACAAATACTGAGAATGCCTGCAAGTACCCCCACAGACCCTTTTATAGTTCCTTTCTTCTCATACTTGTACTAATCAGTTTCAAGGGCCTTATTACCACTAATATTGAAACGATGCAGTCTCTTCCTCCCCAACAATGCGCTGTGATTAAGGTAATGACATTGAAATTTAAATGATTCTCCGGGACAAAAGCGCTTCAGCTGTTCTGTGCCCCCAATCATAAACTAAGTGTATCTCCCCGGGTCAGTTACACATTCTGTGTGTCGCTGAACTATCTTCGCCAATTTATCTGGAGAAAATTAGAGGTGATAAGGGGGCAAGTCACTCACTGTAAAACAAACACAACACGCCGCCGACCAAAATGAGGGATAGACTTGGTGTTGTGAAATCAGACGCTTTCTCAGATTAGTGTAGCGTAGTAATTGTCTGCGGTCATACAGTTTAGTGAGGTCAGGTAAGGGAAGAGATACACAAGGTGAATCATCCATCCAGCTACCAATCCATCCATTATCGAAACTGCTTCTTCCTCATCAGGGTCGCGAGGGAGCTGGAGCCGATCCCAGCTAATGACGAGCGAAAGACTGGGACACACCCTGGACAGTTCGCCGATCCATCACAGGGCACACGCACTGTTCATGCATCATTCACTCTCACGCTCCTGTGGGCGTCCAGTTACCCTGACATGCACGTTTTTGGACTATGGGAGGAAAAGTGGAGTCCCGGGAATAAGCCCTGACCAACAGGGGGAGAACATGCCCACTCTTAGCTGGGGAGCTGAAGTCTATCCCAGCTGACCATGGCCTAAAGGCTGGAACTGAGCGAAATCTTGACAATGAAAGCAATAACGCCTTCATTTATATTTTTGTTTATCCTTGTATGCTTGAGTTTGTGGACATAAATGGGCTGGGGGCTGTGTAGTGTTTTGTGAAAATGTTTGTTGTTTTATTTTGTGCATGATGCAGAATAGGCCAAGGCCTTAGCATTTCAGGTGAAGATATTACACATTTTGCCAGTTTTCTGTGGTGAAAATGACGCAGAAGGGTTGAGTATAAAAGGTTGAATACAGTGCAGGCCTCTGTTTTGAAGAAAGCATTCTCTCTTCAGGCGTTACCCATTCAAGTCGCATTGCAGAATACTAGATCTGTGACCTGCTCACTGTATCCAATAAAACCAGAAGAAGAAATAGAATGTTTTGCGGCATGAAATGGAGTCTGTGGTGAACTCCTGCATAAAACATGGATGTTGTCTTTTTCCATGGCTTATGAATTCAGTCATCTGAAACCACTTCTCGGGTTAGGCCGTAATCGTGTTTCTACCAGTATAAATGGCGGCATCATAGGGAACGCTTCTGGATATAAGAGCTTACATTTCAAAAAGCAATAGCTTCTGAGAGACTCCAGGGAAGCCAGATTTATGATGGACGGTCTAAGCAGGAAAGATTGTACTAGTTAAGTTCAAACTCTTTAATCCAGCTGTTGAAAGCTGGCAGGATAACGGCAATTGGATTTTTTCCCCCCATAGGTTATTTATGTAGCCGCCCCCCCCTCCATTCAAGGCACTCTCTATCTCTCGGGCACAATCTGTGGGAAATCTGGGCGGGCGCTCACCGGGGCCTCGATAACAAGACGAATGAGAGAAAAAGTATTCACCGCTTTTCGCGCCGCCGTTAAACAGGAAGTAAGGTGGAGAGGATCTTTCATGTGTGAAGTCTTGCGGGCCGAGGCACGCAGCCGAGGCGGTTTATTGAAAGAACAGCCTGTTCTCCACCACAGAAGTGAGGTATCAGACCGAGGGGATGTTTTTGTGACCATTAAACGCACTCAGCGTGTGCCCATGCAGAGATTGGTTGATTGCTGCCAGGATAAAAAGCGCCGACTTTACCTTTATGATTTTGTAATTTCTCGTTGCCTGAGCTTATCTCGTACTTGCGATTGCATTACAGCGCACAATTTACCCTTCAGCCATCAGCCCTTATTGATGTGCTCGAGAACCCCGCTTGAGGGTCCAACATCGCCGTCTGCCCAGGATTTAAGGCTGCTCGGTAAAAGACCATTTTATTGCATGACGTCGTTTAGTAGGCGTTTTTTTTTGTCCAGACCGACAGAGTGTGGAGTTTTAATTTTTATTTTGTTGTGGTCATGCTATCAATTTATACGGCTGGATAATTTACTGAAGCAATCCAGGTTAAGTGGATTGCTCAGGGGTACAGTGGCAGTAACCGTATTTTAAGCCACAACCCATGAGTTGCCCACGTAGCTTCCAAGCTGCTATACCCAGGGGTAGCCATCAATAGCTATGGACAGCCACAGTGTTTGCTCTTTCTGGAGTTGCTCTGAACCAAGTAGATCAACTAAAGGGCACTCAGAGGGTGCATACCTCTGCCAGCAGGTTTTGATCCGCTAGCACTTATAATCAGCTGTAGAAACCGGATCTGTATCCGTATCCGTCCGAATTGTTATGGAAGCTTAATTGTCTCTTCCCATTCATACAACCCAACTTCCCATAAAATTTTGTGGCCATAGATTGAGTAGTTTTTTAGTAATCCTGTTCACAAAGACACACACACATTCAAAAGCAGTAGATTACGCAGTTAACTCACCTCTCCTGGTTTTTTGGGTCTAATGAGGATGGTGTGAACAGAAATCAGCTCAACCTGGGGCTCTCTAGGACCTCTGTCTACCCCTGCTATACACTACAGTTCCATCTCTCTTTCTAATGCAGTGTTTGGGATTGTACTTATATTCTCCATTTTTTGTCCTAGTTTTTTTATGCCTAACCATATTCACCATTTGCGTTCACACATCGGTTTGGGAATGGCACGAACTGATTACCTTACATACGAAGTCTAGGGGTCATAGCGTCAAAGTCCAACTAAGTGTTTTGTGCAACTATGTAAATTCAGTCAGAAAACTTAACCTCCAGGCCAAAGATTAAAAGAAAAAAAGCACTGAGGAGAAGCTTTAATATCTGAACCAAGATTATCCAGCTCTGCAGGAAAAATATTCGATGCCAAGCTGGTGCTATACTCTATGCCATGACCAGCGAGGGGCATGTACACCTTTTATATGAAGAGTTAGATGACTAGCCGTTTGCTGCTAGGTCAATCAATCAGTGCTGAGAGTGTCCAGTGAATCCGACTTTAGGATTGCGGGTCAACTAATTGGTACTGAGGGTGGACGGGGAGTTTGAGTTATCGTAGCGCAATTAATGGCATCCTCGAGTGACTCGGCAGCTAATTATTCCTAGCAGCTCTAGGCCAATGTATCCTGATTTCATACACAAAGTCCCCTGCAAAAAAGAAAGATGCATCCATGGAATGTTAAGTATTTCTGAAAGAGCCCTCACTGAAGATTTGCTAAGCATGCCAATGAGAAACTGTAATGATCCCTGATAGGAAATGACTGATGAATCCCTTCAGATGAATATCTAATTGGACACAATGAAGGTTAATACCCACGCAGATTTGCTTGACAACATAAACGTGCTAATTAGATTCTAGCAAGCACAACTGAGTTTCTCTAAGCTATCAGGCCACAAATGGCAATGTGTTGTCAGTCCTCATCTCAAAGATGCTGGATGCCACTCTATGGAGCTGTGGGGCTCGTTCCAGCTGAGCACTTCACACCTTTTTTTTACACGCTCAGGAAGATAATGGGCAGGTAATGGATGGATAATGGTGTACAAAGGCCTGCATTGGTGCTCAGGGAACACCTGGGCATGGCGGTTGGCACAGCAGAATTTAAACAAGAGACCAAAACAGTATTTGTTTCAAAAAATTATTTCCCCTCAGGTGTTTAGTGGTCCTCCAATATTCTTATTTATTTTCTCCATATTTAGAAAGCCTAATGGCATTTTTGAGGCCCATAAGTATATCTAGTGATGCTATTTGGAAAAGCACAGTCTGAAACAATCTTGTTTACATGACTAATGCTGCTGAAAACCATAAAATCCTGCTACTGAGCTGTAGAAATGCAAGACCGGCTGTCAGGGAGTCCCTGGGATTTGGGGCTTCCTGACAAGATCCCACAGGGGAGCTCCCCACCCCAATCCAAAAAAAATTACTCAACCACAGCATATTTTCTGCGGGATCATGCAAGTCAGCATCCCACTGGAATTATCCAGACCCCCCCCCACTGGAAAAAAGCCCCAACCAATGATGCTCATTAGCGCAAGACAAAATTCATGCCTTGACATCAAGCAGATTGAGGACAAACCAACATACTGAATGGTCAACACCAACACATTCTCATTCTGACTTGTCATATACTGTAGTGACGCTACCTGAATAAACGTCAATATATGACGCAAAAGGAGGCTTTTTGCGTCCTTATTTGGTGGTTGTGGTTGGGGTTTGGGTTAAAGGGGAAGGGTTTCTTTTAAAATGGAGCCAAATTAAGATGCCAAAAGCCTCCTTCTGTGTCATATATCTTCGGCTGGTCTGGTAGCGCCACTATATGACGTGTCGGGATGAGATTGGGCTCTCAACACACTCAAATTTTCCCTCTCATCCTCTTTCTCAGGTGCATACATTGCAATAAAACATCAAAAAGTACATTTGGCAGTTTAATTACAGGTATTTCTCGCAATATATTCAAATGTAACATCTGCTCTATAAAGCAAATTAAAGGTAAAAAAAAAATGTTTGCAACCAATGATTAATTAAATGTTTATTTGCCTGAGGCTCTATGGCAAGTAATTAAATGACCAAGTTTCTTGAGTGATTAGCATTTAATCAATGAACTCGCAAAGTAATCAGCACTGCTGCTTTAAGAAGCTCAAGAAAAACCGCAGCGAGGAATATCACCCTCAAAAAATTAATCACACAAAACATACATCCCAAATCATATCTGTTAAAACTGCATAGAGGGAAACAGCTGTCCAAGGATGTCAAATACATATTTTCTAAAGCTGTTCATTTATAAGCATCCTCCTAAGGTCCAAAAGAAGTGGCAGGTTCTCCATATTGTCGGGCTAAAATTAGAAATAAAGGCCCTACACAATGGACTTCTTATAACTTAATAAGATCGGACAGCTGTAACTTAATGATTGCAGTCTTACCAGGTAAACCACGGTTGTTTCACCCTTGAGGAAAGAGCTGAGCCTAAAGTGCTGCTGTAAAGTAGGTGTTTTAGCTGAAGCTGCGTTAATGTGTGTGCAGTGAATGTGTTTATGTTTGTCAATCCATCCATACATCCATCCACCCATATATCTATCCATCAATCCATTATCCATCCATCCATCATCTATCCACCCATATATCTATCCATCCACCCACATATCTATACATCCATCCATGATTCACCCATCTGTCCATGTATCTATACACCCATCCATGATCCATCCATTAATCCATTTAGCATCAACCCACCCATCCATACACCCATATATCAATCCATCCATCCATTTATCCACCCATTATCTTAAACTTACATTCATCGTCAGGGTCACTGGCAGGCTGCATTCTGTCTTCTTTATGCAATGGGTGAGAGGCAGGTTCACATCCTGGACAGTTTGCTATTCCGTGGCAGTGAGTAATGTGTGTGTGTGTGTGACAATGAGACTATTGTGTGAATCTGTCAGAGTAAGAACATCTGTTTCATTCCTGTGACATTGCAGAGTGAGACAGATCATGAGCGACTTTTCTTTCGACGGGAAAAACACCAGGTCAGCGACTAAGTGTAATTCCTTCATTATTTGACCTTCATCTCCATCCTGGTCAACATGTCTGTGGGCCTTACCTGCACACCTTACTCTTTATTAAATGCCAGCTTATCCGGTTCCAGGAAAATCCTGTTAGGTCTTTTTTGGCATATAGCACCTTGCTAAAAAGTAATAAAAAATGCACTGGCGTTAGCTCGGTACTGCGCTGGTGATGAAGCAAAGGAGTTTTTCTGGACCTGTAGAACTGAGCCAGAAACTGCCGTCAGATTTATAGGTCGAATTTCAGGCTCTTTCCTTGGACGGAGAGAAAGGCTGGAAGGTCACAGGTCAGCAGGTCTCTTAACACAAAGAGTCTGGGCTTTGCCCTCCAGAAACATCAACAGTGCATTTATTGAAGGATTAAAAGCACTGTAAGCATTGCTTTTCAAAAACAAAAAGTATGCCAGGTTTTCAAATGGGCATGATGGCGGTAAAGACAGTCATTTGCTTTCAATGACTGCTGTGTTTATGAAAAAAAGTCATGTAATAGCTAGGTCATAAAATGTACATTTTTAAACCATTGTGGTTATAAATCGCACGGAAGTAGCACCACACTTACTATTAGCATGAAATTAGTAAGTGAAGTGATCTTGCGTGAGCGAAACTTTTTTGAATGATAATTCATTTGTTCCAGTCACAATATGTTCCAAAATAGCTAGATGGCATTCAGTGTGAAAATGACATTTTTAAAAGGTCTCTCAGAAGCTATATTGTTAATTATTAATTTACTGCTAATTAATTATCGGTCTTTTGCTGACCTGAAAATGGCACTGTGACTTATGTGCATCTGCTCATTTTTTTGGTGGCCCCCCAAGTGCAGTACCTGCTTGACTTTTTGTGAGAACTGTTGATTAGATGCCTTATCCTGGTAGTTAAATTTTAAACTCATACTTGCTCATGACATTCATTCACTGCAGTATCCTTGAAATATCCTTACAGGAAAAGAAAAGTCCCAGCATAAAGATATTTTAAGAATGGTTTCATTGTTCAGGCGTCACACTCACGGGAATGTATACCGCTACTTAAAAAAAGAAAAAGTGCTGCAAATGCACTAGCATCACCTGAAGGGTATTTAACAAATCCTACCCGACCAGTATAGTGTTATTAGAACTCATTTGGAACTAACGTAAGACAATAAAAAAACATTTTTTTAATGACTGTGCAGATTTTTATAGTAGTTAAGAGGAGAATATGCAAAGTTCTGACTTGATAATGGAAATTGGCAGGTAATTTACAGCGTGTATAGTTGTTCTTGTCAAGCCACCTCTTTCTCAGCATTAGCTATGTTAGGGAAACAGGCTGGGTGTAAAGAGTGATGTCTTTTGTTTGATAAACAGCACGTTTGTTTTTCAATAACTTTTAACTTCACTCAGAGATTTCAGACATTTTAGCTACAAGGGCAGGGATTCTTGCTCCTGTATGAAGTCAGTGCCCCAAGTTTGGTCATTTAGGAGTCAGTTCGAAGTTTTCTGGAAGGAATTCTGACTCATGCCATTTGTTAGGTTTTTTTTTTTTTTTTCCGGCCAGCAGCTTGCATAGTAATAATATAATTGACAACCAGGCTTCAAAGGTAATGGAACAGCTATTGAGAAAAGGAAACATAAAGGTCTGGGTAACATCATTAGTGGGTTGCGTAACTTAATTATGTTTATTTTCCGCCCAGCATTTTCATATTTATTTGTTTTAGTCTCATGAAGTGCTACTTGGTGCCAGGCGGGAGCAGATCGATTAGGCTTGGCGAATTTCACTGTGTGGCGCATGCCGCACTATGCATAGCGCTGGGCCCAGGGGAAACTTAGCGGGAAATATGGGCGCTGAATTATGCATTTTGAAGCGCTTGTGCAGCTAATTGATCTGCTCATACCGTTTGTTTATTGTGTAGATCGAGCCTAGTTTATTTACACAGCAGCGTAGCCCTCTGCACTCTGGGAGCTGGTTTTATTGCAACATGTGTTTGCTCTCTATATCCCACAATGAACAAAAACAGACTGTAGCAGGCACTTTATAATACCTATGTCGGTGGTACAAAATGCTTCATTAACACTCTCACAGGGGTACGTGAATATTTGAGGGTGGTGCCGAGGCACAGTGGGTAGCAATGTTACCTCACGGCAAAAAAATTTGTGGTTTTAATTCTGGCCTCATTCCATGTTCGAGTTCTTTTTATCTTCCTCCTATTACTCAGGTTGTCTCCCACAGTTAGAAACATGCAGGTTAATCTGACACAAAGTTATAAGTTGACCGCTGGTATGAAAGTTTGTCTACTGCGGTGGATCCGTCATTCTCAAGAGGTGTTCACTGCGTAGCCAAATGGGTGGGGCTTGACCTAGTCCAACTCCACTCTATTGGCCTTCTGAGGCTCCACCCCTCTGTGATATTAGTTGTTTGAGTGAGTTTGGGTGGGGCGGGACCTAGAGGTGGAACTGGGACAGATTAAGCTCCACTCATTGGCACTCACAGCATAATGCTGGTTTGCTAATTATTTGTAGTCAATCACCCCTGAAGTCTTGAAGCGAAAGACATTAACAGGCATTGGGTATCCTACCAGGCAATGCCCTGACAGGCCCTCACTGCAGCTGCCTTCAGTCTCTCCTTGAGTTTGGGGCATTTTTCCCCCAGTTTTTTCCTTACCAAACAAAATGCATGTTCAGTTTGATTCAGATGATTGACTTGGCCATTGTAGAACACTTCACTATTTTTTTTTTAACCAGTACAGTTTTACTGTGCCTCGGGTCATCGTCCATTCGCAGTGTGATGTGCTGTCTGATGAGTTTTGAAGCATTTGGCTGAATCTGAGCAGAAAATATAGCTATGTACGATTCAAAATGCACCCTCCCTGTGACGAGCGCCAGCTGTAGCTCGTCATCTCTGCCTGCCAGCTTACTTTCCTGCCACTCAAAACAATTACTCAATCACTAGTTCTGTCTTCCCATTGGTTTAGTTTTTCGCTCGCAGCAGTATTCAGTTCCTGCTTTGTCCTTTTGGCTTTGTCATTCAGACCATTTACATCCCTGTCTTTAATCTGGTTTGGGTTTCCCCCTTTTGGGAGGCTAAATTCTCTCTAATTAGAGAGAGCTTGTGCTTTTGAGCCTCTAAATTGCCTTAACTAAATTTAACTCTTTTTTTCAGAGCTCACGTCTCTGCGTTTTTTTCGTCCTATTACTGCCTTCCATGGCCATTGTTTCCTTGTTCTTGTGTACCTGTCAAAACTTTGTGCAATCAACTCTGATAATGATCCAGTCGCTTTGCCTGCCACTTTGCGCTGGGGGTCTCCCTCCAACATGTAACACTCCTGCTTTTACCAGCTGTCGCATTGCAGTAAATACAAGGGAACCACTTCCATTGGCAGCCATACGCGCCGTTGCATAACACTACATACACCATGGCACGAGGTGACACACTGTGGATCAATAGCAGTTCGTCCCCTTCTCCATACTCCCGTGGTTTACATCTCACAGTGAACTGTCTGCATTTACTGCGGTGAAATCTCTCTTAATTTTTCACTTCGAAATAGTCACACCTACCATCTTCGGTGTCTTCGGCACCCGACTGACGATTGTGGATGGGTTTTTCTCCACAGGGAAAACAATTTCTCATTCATCCGCAACAGTTGCTTTCTGTTGTTTTCTCGGTCTTTTGGTGTTCCTGAGCTCACGAGTGCAATATTTCCATTTATTGACACTCAGCCCTTTGGACTTCTCATTTAGAGTTAACAGCGACAGACAACAGATTACAAAGGGAAAAGCCACATTTGAAATCAACTCCAGACATTTTATCTGCTTACTTGTAAATTAAATTATGAGGTAATAATGCTTCCCTGGCCGCCGAGCAGCTGTAGAGCTAAATGCCCATTTACTGTTGGTCCCTATAAAATACAAGGGGGGGAACAAAAGCACATATAAAAGGCATTGCAATGCAGATACTGTTGACTAATGTCTACTTATCACAACGGTCAGATCATTGTACAGGGCAGACATATTCATCTTGTGGAGCCGTTTCAGATATTTTCACCATTTATGTGAGGGCTGAGATAGTTTAAAGAGTCTGAAATATCAATATTATTGCTGTTCATATGAAATCTCACTTTAACTTCAGAAGGCACTATTCAATAATTCATATTAAAGCTGTGGTCTACGATCTGAGAATCAGATGAGAAAGATTGAGACGTTGGGATAAATTTGAAAAAAGCATCCCGCCCGCCCACACACACACACACCCCTTCCCTCTGAGCTCCCTGATCCTTCCCACCAATCACGTGTGGCCGTCCGCCTGGAGACTCCCAGACACACCCCCTCTACCAGAGCAACAAGCCGGCCGGCGTTCTGTCAAATTTTGCTCCCTTTTCAAAAAATGGCACGTTAATGCAAACCGATTGTAAAGTCTTTGTTTTCGCCTTGATATTGCAATATGAATCGGTTTACAGTAGTAACTTTGTTATTTGTCAGCTTTTTACAACATACGCATATTTCATAACGAGTTGGATAAGTTTGTTTGAAGATATATACCCATATACACCATTATCGTCTAATTTCTGCATTTTCAGGGAACCCCAGCATGTACATGCAAATGTATGTACGTTTACAGGTCGAAATGCGCACTGAAAGTAAATCTATTTTTATGATTTTGGAAGATACTTAAGCTATAAATGAGTAAACAGCCCAAGATTTTAGGTTTGCGCAAGAGCAGAACCGCGAGGTAGCATATTTTGATTGGTAGAAAAATTTGTCTGAACACCGGCAGTAAATGATTATGGTAATACCACAACAGCTCCACTGTGCAATAATTATTCCACATAAATGAACATCAAGAACATCTGGTCAAATATAAAATATGTGCCTTTCTCAACCACCAGGATGTTTGCGGTGTGTTTTAGCTGGGGTTTCTGCATCAGTAAGAGAGCGCGCCGTTCACAAACGCCACAATGAACACGTTCACAATAACGTTCATCAATCGGAAATACATATGAACGAGCTCATGAGTTCATTGAATGCATTCAGGCACAACACTGATGATAGCAATGCTCTTTTACAATGCTAAAAATAAACGGCTAACGTTCCAACGCCGTCTGTCGACACAGAGAAACCGACCAACAGAGTTTACAGTCATAAGCCAGCATTGTCATAGACTTATTAAAAGTTATTTAAGTAACAACTCACACAATAAAAGTAAAAAATTACCTACCTGTTCAACAAAAAGTCTGCTGTATCAGCATCAGTTTTCAGGCCCAAATCCTCCTGGAGCTTCCTCCAGCGGTGACTGGTTGACCCGATGTTTACTCGGCTTTGAGTCCTGCGTTGCTCACATTTCCTCTTCGTCTCTGCCTTTTCCTCTGCAGACTTACGCTTTTGCCGGTGGGGCTAGCAGGGGCCAATCGCTGCTGTCGCTGTCTTTCTTTTCCACTGTTCTAGCACTCGTTGCTAAGCAGCTACTCAGCTACTTGCTTGTTGCAGAATGCTTGTAGTGCGGAAGGGGGCGGGGACGAGGCGGAACGCGGAGCTCGGGGAGTCAGAGCAAGCTCTCGGGGGAGAGTAGGAGAGAGACGTTGACCATCCGGCCGGATGGCTTACATTGGTCAACGTCTCTGCAGCCTTGCAGCCACTAAAGTGAATGAATTTTTTTTGTTTTTTTTTCGCTCTTCACATTGAGTAGATTGTACTATAGGACCATAACCACCATCTAAATGAGGTAATTAATAATGATCAAACTTTCGAATCGTGTACTACAGCTTTAATGTAAGGCATGCATTTATTGTGAGTGTTTTCAGTATGTCTGAACCAAGTATGCATGCGGAGGAGTGCCTCATGTATTTAATGTCTAGAGACTGCATTCATGACACGCCGCACATCTAGAGGTGACTTTGAGGGGCAAAGCATTGTGTCATACTCTGAATAGAAAATTCCCTGACGCGCAGCGGCTCTGCTTCCAATTGAACTTGCAGAAACCCGAGCCTTTGTGAAGGCTGACCCTTGGTCGGCCGAACTAAATGCAAAAACTGTGATTCAAATCCCTCCACGAAGCCGAATGAGCACACCTCGATGGCCTTCACGTCGCCGTCGCCTCTGTTCGCGATGATTGGAAATACTAATTTGGTCAAAAGAATGAGGAAAATACCATGTCCATTATTGTAAAATAACCCCAATCTTTTTATCAGACACAGTTACTGAAAGGGCTAAATTGTTCATAAATTTGAACACAAAGCAATGAAACACCAGAAAAATGAGGGGAATTGACAGGCCACACTGCGTGCGGGGAATTGCGATGGAGCTGTGGTTGACAGGGCGAGTACGGAAGAAGGCGGGAGGTTCATCACTGCCGTTTACGGCCGAGCTGTGCCTCATTTGCGTTTTATGTCGCCTGCCGTGAGGGAGAGGTCGACAAACAGCCGGCACGCTCTGACTTCTGGCCCGCCCACGCAAGGTGAAAACTCTTCGCTCTGATTAAGGGAAATTTACATTCAGCAGATCCCTCCTCAGGATGATTGACAGGTGAAATGTGTCAGCCTGTGGCTGAAGCTCTTTGCCGAAACTGACGAAGTGTATCTGCTAACTGGTGCATGTTGTTGTGAATCAATGTCGACTCTCTCCACAGGGGACCATTTTTTTTTAAACTTTGTGATGTTACAGGATTTATTTTTTTATCCACTTAAACTCTGCATTTTCACTTAAGTATTCCCTTTAGTTGGTCCTAAGTCAGAAAAAGCTGTTTTTCATATTGGTCAAAGGTCACACTTTTGATTGTGTTGCTCATAAAGGCTTTATTCAACATGTATAATGTCTTCATAAATGACACATAATGTCTTCATAAATCATAGAAACACAAATTTCATGCTTTGTAAAAGGTGAAATAATGCATCCTTATTCAGAATGTGATGCCAGATGTGATATAACTGACAATGTCACTTAGCTAGTGGCTAAATACTATAAAGGGTGACATTGTCAGCTAAGTGACATTGGCACTGTCACATCTGGCATCACATGCTGAATAAGGATGCATTATTTCACCCTTTACAAAGCGTGACGTTTGCTTACGTACGATTTATGAAAACATTATATCTCAGTTATGAAGGCATTATAAATGCTGTATGAAGCCTTTATGAGCAGCACTTCATCTAAAGTGTGACCTAGAACAATGCTAAATACATTAACACAACCTGGCTTATTAGCTGTGACAAAAGGATGGGAGGGAGTCAGAAAAGTGAAGTAATTTATTACAAATGGATGCAAAAACATAACAAAAAGTTGTGAGATGTGTAAGTCTGCAAAATTGGTCCAGTCGTGTTTGCAGGTGTATGGATGTAAGCGCACGGTATGACGAAGTGTTCTAAAATGTACTAACATGACACACCAAAACTAAATATGAATGCACGCTGGGGGCCGAGCCCACGGAGAGGGCAGCGACGAGGAGAGAGACCCAATCACGATGCCAAGAAGCGTGAAAATAACCAAAAGGCGAGCCCGAGAGAGAGAGAGACAAGGCGCCTGAGGTCGCTTTTATATCCAGCTGGTAATGCACGCCCAATCAACTTCCAGAACCTCAATGGAAGAAACACATGAAAGCGATTAGAAATCAATTAGTCGTCCTCGCACGGCACGCATATACACGGTCTGTAACAACATTTCACTGAAGCTACATCGCACTTATACTGAGGGAAATATTCGAACACAGGACACCATGTTGTTATGGCCGCAGCATTACATCAAAGTGAAAATGTCTCGATCTTGTTCATAATTTGCACACACATCCCTGTAATTCAACAAGAAGTATTTGGGAATCTTTGCAAACCTTGCGATCTCCACTAGAACTTAAAATAGGCCAATAGTTCCACTGGTTTGAATACAGAAGCTGCATTTCACAGACCTGTGTGTGTTCGTAGGTTTTATGGGGTAAAAGAGAACTAATTAATGCTCGTTTCATGCTTGGTGATTCATCCCTGCAGAAAATTCCATCTTAATTCATCCTTAAGTGGTGAAGGTAGTTGACAGCATACAGTAATTTACTTTGCCGTGTTATTCTATCAGCTAAATCGAATTTGTTCGGCCACAGACCAACTTTATCCTGTCGTGGACCAAATTAGAACTCTGCTTTTTTCAAATGGAGTTTTATTTGGGTGCTTCCATAAGGACGTGATATCCAATATCCATTATTGGTCAATATAACAGTACAGATTTTAGAAATGGTTGTAGATCTGTGAGGTCAGGTCTGCACCTTTTCCAGAGGCAGGTGAAAACTTCTTTATAACATCTGTGTGAGTGATTATTCATGGCGTCACAGTGACAGGTTCAGGTCTTTTGTGCACTTGGTGCAGCCATATATTATGCATCCCATTCTTTATCTGTGTCAGTATACAGTAAATTATGCCGGTAACCTTTCAGGTTGGTAAAGCTGTCAGGAATTTTATTCCTAAATTGGCCCCTACCTTAAAAAGCTGAATATCATTAATAAATCTGTAGCAGTGTGTTTGGAAATGGTGGTGATATGTGACCATCTGCAATGACAGTAACTGCGAGTCCCAGGGTTGACGACGCTGTGATCCTAGTCCTGATTTTTCTCAATGCGATGCGTGTGTGTGTGTGTGTGTGTGTATGCGTGCGTGTCTGTCTGTGTTTATGAGATACGTGTGTGATGTGATATGTGTGTGCGTGCATTTGTCTGCATGTTTGCGTGTTTGCGCGTGTATATGTTTGTGTCTGCCTGAATGCGTGTGTTTGGATGTGTGCGCTTGCATGAATGTGTGTGTTATGTACGCGAGCCAGCAATAGAGTATTTGTGTGTTTTTGTGTGTATGCAATGGGTTTGCTGGCAGTAATTCATTGAAAAAGCACGGAAGCCAAGAGCAGTTCAGGCCAATATGAGTCTCTGTTTTTCTCACAATATCTGTCCACACCTCTCCAGTGTCTTCATGAAACTGGTTCAGCAGTGCATGTAATGATAGTCATCTCACTGGTTTAGACTTTGGACTGGAAACAAGAAGTACTTCAGGTCTTTTTATTCATTTTCTTCAAACTTTCCCTCAGACATTGCTAACTGCCCCAGGAGCTACGATTCCTTCATCAGGGGTAAATTGACCACTTTAGTTTTGGGGGGAATATGTACTCTGTTAAAGACATCAGAATACAGTTTATTCATTAATTTGATGTCAGAATACTGGTCAGTTCTTTGGTTGAGTTTTACTGCGGAATTTTGTGATGTTTCAGGGGTTCTAGAGAAGTACGAAGACCCAGGGTGGACCTTCCATTGAAAGCCCTCCCTCTCTGAGTGCTAACATGCTTGAACTAGAACCAACTCTGTACTCTGCCTGTCGTCTAGTTGGAGAGACATATTATTGATCGGGAAATTCAACACAGCCAAAACTTTAATGACTTTTTATTAAGGGACATGGGTGGGAGGCTCTGGTCTATGTGCAGTGGAGATGGTCTTTCATCCCAGTTACAAGGGGCCAGCAGAACTGTGGGACATTTATCTGTTTGTCCATCTAAGTTTTGGATTTTTTTTTTACTCTTTCAGAGGAATTCAAGGCCTTCCTGAGGAGACTGCCCACAGACCACTTTTTGAACTCATCGGCGGTGCTGAGGTTTTGGTTGGCAGACTCTGGCCTTCAGCGTCGCTATGGGCAACTGGAGGCAGCAACCAAACTGCTGCAGGGGAAGGCTCAGAAGATTGTGAGGAAACTCTTCACCTTGAGCAAACGCTGCCCCAAACAGCCCAAACTCAGCCTCCCCAGAGAAAGGTACCCAGAATGCACTGCACCCTGAGCAAACACTGCTCCAAACAGCCCAAACTCAGCCTCCCCAGAGAAAGGTACCCATAATGCACTGCATTCTGTGCCAGTGCTGTCCCAAACTCAGCCCAGAGAAAGATACCCATATTGCACTGCACCCCGGGCACATGCTGTCTCAAACTGTCCAAAGTCAGTTTCCCTAGAATCAGTACCCATAATGCACTGTATCCTATCCAAACACTGCCCCATAAACTTAACCTCCTCGGTGAAAAGTACTCTGAAAGCACGACACACTTTAATGTTGACTACCAATACTGCACTGTGATGTTACTTGCTTCAATAGGATGCCAATCTTTGCAGTCTTTACAAGCCTTAAGAGACTTTGTCCCAACCCATAATCATATTTAGGCTTTGACCCTTACAGTAGTTGGATCAGAAATACCTGGATGTTTAATGTTGTACCTGGGAAACTCTTATTTGCAATTGCATATCTATAAAATAAAGGTTAAATGGGATATATTCTAAGCCTATCATTTGGGACTCACATAGTTACACACACAATATCCAGGACTGTGTTACCAAACGTAAATGAATGCCAACATGGAGGAGTTTTACTGGTTTCTCTGCCCACCATCCTCTACCCTATTTTCCAGCCACAACACTCAGTTCTTCTGAAAAAGAAAATGTGATTCACTATGCAGTCCTGAAACTTTCATCACAGATTCATGGGACTGAATCTTTCATCAATTGCAATAACTGAGATCTGAGGATGAATCCAGCGGCGATTCCGTGTGCCCGGGGAGATATGTGATAAATGCACAGTCTGGAGATGAACCCCGCTGCTGCAGCTCATAACTTAGAGCATGAAAAGTAAATAAATAAATACATTCAAAAACAAAACTGAAAATATACTAGAGCAAAGAATAAAGCAAAAAAAAAATCAGAGTTTACTTTTTCATAAAAATGTGTTTTCCCATTAATATACTGTATCTTTTTCTTTTTTAAAAATTTCCATTGATTTTTGTATCTTCTGTTTTTATAAAGTATCTGTAGCTTTTTTTTTTTTGAAAATTCCTATCGATTTTTGTCTTTTTTATTTTTATAAAGTATCTGTAGCTTTTTCAAGTTGTTTTATTTATTTTATTTATTTGACTTATTCGCCCGATAATCATCAAACATTAGCATTAGCTTATGCTTTGTGGTAGCCATTTAACATTTGTGACAGAATCACTGAGTAATTCTTGTTTATATGTAGTATTTAATTGACTACCATGGAGTGGCAGCCTCGGCCCTTAGAGTGCTAAATGCTACTATTGTTGCTAAGTGATGTAAGATATCAAAACCAAAGAGTGCTTTAAGGGTGGAACTGAATTAATCTATTATGTCACCAATTGTTCCTGAGTTAGGATGGGGCCGGAGCCTATCCCAGAATCCATTTGTTTGCTGAGTGCCTATGGATAGCAGAGGTCAATTTTGGGCCAGATTAACAAACACCATCAAAAATTCTACAACTTATTGTAGCACAATAAACATGACCTATTATAGATGCAAAGCAAATGCCCTGACTACCCCTCGACCAGCCAGGATTTATTCTTCTTTTTACTTTCCTGTGAGGTTTTACGAAATGAGCCAAGAGCGAAAACCAGATAAATGCAAAATGGAGGCTTTATTTCTGAAGGGGGAAACCCCCCAACAGAGCTGGCAACAGTACAATGTCCACAATCCACAAACAGAATCCAAAGGGCAAAGTCCAAAACTGTAACCAGGGCACCAATAACAAAACTCAAGGTCAGGCAAAAATGGTTCGGTACACAGGCGTGGGTTTGGTGGAGAGACAAACTCATAAGCCGTAAACAGTCCGAATCCAAATACCAGGGCAGCAAAGACAATAGACGTGGTCGGGCAAAAATAGGTCAAAACTCACGAAGGCAATCAGATCCAAAAGGGCAAACCAAAAAAACAAGTGTCGGGCAATCCAGTCAGAAAGAAAATATCACAGTGAGCAAGGCGAGGAACGTAGCACAAGACAAAGGAGTAAAGACGATCTGACAAGGAACTAAAAGTGCAGACACCTTATATACACATCCGGGGTGAACACATGACTAGGGTAAACAGGTGTAATCAATGACATGGGAGTGACACATGAGGAAAACTAATTACATGAATTTGGCGAATGCCGAAACGCAGACAGGGATAACGAGACATTCCTATGAACGAATAACAGCTCCGGTTAAGGAGTACTAAAGTGTATAGTCTAAAGAAAAGAGAAAGCCTGAGATATAAATGGAAACTGCAGTAGAGATAATTAGTGATAGGCAAGGAGGGCGGAGATACAGATTGGGCGAATGCTGAGAGATCGTTAGTCTATTAGTATGTGCAGCTATACAATCCCGAGTGCAAGTTAGTCAGTTAGTATGAATATACAATGTTAATCGGGGTTAGTAATTATCGAAAACAATAAACTGTTAGTAGGGTTAGTAGATAGCATAAAGAGAGAGGAAGGAAGAAAACGAGATATGAAGAAAGATTGAAATCCCAGAAACCAGGAAATCACCCGAATGAGTGGCACGTCAGACAAGGGACCGTGGGCAAAGACCTACACCAGACAAGACAGGGGAAAACGAAGTGCAGGACTAGAACCAAAAACAAGACTATGAAACATGGCAAGGCTATGAAACATGGCAAAGACGTAAATAATAACAAAACAAGAAAAATAATAAAACATGAAATCAAACAACCAAAACACAATACATAATCCTAGGGATGGTCAGAGGCAGGCAGTGGTCACTAAAACACAAAAGGCATACATGGCAAGCCAGGCACAGAACTTAAACATGGGGCTAGACAAAAGACATGGCTGAAATGCAGAATCACAACAGAACCCCCCCCCCAACGAACGCCTCCTGGCGTTCAATTCGAAGAGCGTGATGCAGCATGATAGTCTCTTATTAAAGTCTTATCCAGAATGTGTCGGGCAGGAACCCAACTGCGGTGTTCTGGTCCGTAACCCTCCCAGTCGACGAGGTACTGTAGACCTCTGCCTCGTCGACGAGAGTCCAGGAGGGCACGGACCGTGTAGGCTTCGCCTCCGTCGATGATCCGGGCGGGTGGAGGGGGATCAGGTCCAGAGGACAGGTGGTGGGTTACAGCAGGTTTTACTTGTGACACATGGAAAGTTGGGTGTATACGTCGCATGGATAGGGGGAGACGGAGGCGAATGGCAGTGGGACTAAGGACCCTCTCGATAGTGAAAGGGCCCAGGTATTTGGGGAAAAGCTTACCCCCGTTACCTCTGAGGGGGATGTCCCTAGAAGACAGCCAGACCCGTTGCCCAGGTCGGTACGCCGGAGCCGCTGTGCGTTTCTTGTCGGCCAGTTCCTTCATCCGGGCGACCGATCTGAGCAGGACCTGGCGGGTGGTGACCCAGGTGCGTCTGCACCTACGGACGAACTCGCTGGCAGATGGAACAGCTACTTCCTCCTCCTGGGACGGGAACAACGGAGGCTGGTAGCCCAGGCAGGCCTTGAAGGGGGAGACGCCGGAGGCAGCAGAGGTGTGGCTGTTCAAGGCGTACTCTACCCATGGCAACTGATAACTCCAGGAGGAGGGGTTCCTAATGCAGAGACAACGCAGAACACTTTCCACACATTGGTTAGCTCGCTCGGTCTGGCCATTGGTCTGGGGATGGAAACCTGAGGATAAACTGACTGACGTGCCTAGGGCTTTAAAAAACGCTTTCCAAAAAAGTGCTGTGAACTGGGGACCACGATCAGAAGTGATGTCGGTGGGTATGCCATGAAGCCTAATGACATGTTGAATGACCAGATTGGTGGTGTCTTGAGCGGAGGGAAGTTTAGTGAGGGGAACTAAGTGAACGGCTTTGGAAAATCTGTCAACAATAGTGAGAATGGTGGTGTGGTGGTTGGATGGGGGAAGACCTGTGATGAAGTCTAGTGCAATGTGGGACCAGGGACGATGTGGTGTCGGAAGGGGCTGGAGTAAACCTTGTGGTGGTTGGTGAGAGGACTTAGCCTGGGCACAGACCGAGCAAGCTGTAACGAAACCCTGGACATCTTGGCTAAGTTCTGGCCACCAAAACCTCTGGAGGATGAAGCTCTTAGTGCGGCGAATCCCAGGGTGGCAGGACAGTCTAGATGCGTGTCCCCATTCCAGGACCTTGGGGCGCAGGGCAGCTGGAACAAATAAGCAGTTAGTGGGACACGCACTAGGGGTAGCAGCATTGGTCTGGGCATTCTTAACCTCTCTCTCTATGTCAAAACATATGGCATTGAAAAACGCTTCCTTAGGGAGGATAGTATCCTTGTTAAGTTCCTCCTCCTGGATCTCAAAACATCGGGATAGGGCATCAGGCTTCACATTCTTACTTCCAGGCCGGTAGGCAATGTGGAAGTTAAAGCGGGAGAAGAATAACGCCCACCTGGCTTGCCGCGGATTGAGTCTTTTGGCTGTCTGCAGGTACTCCAAATTCTTGTGGTCAGTCCAGACAATAAAGGGAACCTTGGATCCTTCCAGCCATTGCCTCCATTCTTCCAAGGCCAACTTCACCGCCAACAGCTCCCGGTTGCCGATGTCGTAATTTCTCTCCGCTGAGCTGAGGCGGCGAGAGAAAAAGGCACATGGATGGATTTTCCCATCCTCCGTGGACCTCTGAGACAGAATGGCTCCAGCTCCAATATTGGAGGCGTCCACCTCGACGATGAACTGGAGCTCTGGGTTGGGAATAGTGAGGATGGGTGCAGATGTGAATCTGGTCTTTAATTCTTTAAAGGCGTCCTCTGCTTTCTCCGACCAACGAAACTTGAATTTGGAGGAGGTGAGAGCAGTAAGAGGAGCCGCAACAGAACTATAGTTCCTGATGAACCGCCGGTAGAAGTTGGCAAATCCTAGGAAACGTTGGAGTGACTTACGGTCCTCTGGTCGGGGCCACTTGGTAACTGCCTCCACCTTTACTGGGTCCATGCGAATGGTGCCAGGAGAAATAATGTAACCCAAAAAGGTGGTGGTTTCAACAAAAAACTCACACTTCTCGGCCTTTACGAAAAGGCGGTTCTCCAAGAGGCGACGGAGCACTTGACGAACATGCTGAACATGGTCCTCCTGGGATTCAGAAAAAATCAGAATATCGTCAAGATAGACAAAAACAAACTTGTTTAACATGTCTCTTAAGACGTCATTGACGAGGCTTTGAAACACTGCTGGAGCGTTGGTAAGCCCGAAAGGAAGAACCAAATATTCCCAGTGCCCCGTGGGAGTGTTAAAGGCGGTCTTCCATTCGTCCCCCTCTCTGATTCGCACTAAGTGGTATGCATTCCGGAGGTCGAGCTTAGTGAAGATCTTGGCTCCTTGCAGGAGATCAAAAGCGGTGTTCATGAGGGGAAGTGAGTAGCGGTTCTTAATAGTTATCTCGTTGAGGCCCCGGTAATCAATACAGGGTCTTAATGATCCATCCTTCTTGGCTACGAAGAAAAAACCCGCACCAGCAGGGGATGATGACGGGCGTATAAGGCCAGCAGCGAGAGACTCTGAGAGATACTTCTCCATAGCTTGGTTTTCTGGTCTGGAGAGTGAGTAGAGTCGGCCTCTAGGGGGCATAGTACCTGGCTTCAGGTTTATGGTGCAGTCATAGGGTCGGTGAGGTGGTAAGCTGGTGGCCCGAGACTTTGAGAAAACCTCCTTGAGGTCATGGAATTCGAGAGGAACCTTTTCCAGGTCTGGAATCTCCGGAGGAGATGGGTTGTGTAGAGGGTCGAGGGCGTTGCGGAGGCATGTCAGGGAGCAGTTGGGGCTCCATCCCTTAATTTCATTCTTGCGCCAGTCGATCTCTGGTAGGTGTTTGGCCATCCATGGATGGCCCAGGACGATAGGAGCATGGGGAGAGTGTAACAGGAGGAACTGAATGGTTTCGTGGTGGTTTCCTGACACCTTGAGTTTGACGGGGCTGGTCGTATGGGTTATTTGGCCGATCCTCTGGCCGCTGAGCGAATTGGCCACTCGATCAGGGAAGATCTTCTCTGTGGGAACGCCCCATTTCCGGGCCAGCTCCACATCAATTAAGTTTTCCTCCGCTCCGGTGTCCACGAGAGCCTCGGTGGATCTGCTCTCGCCCCCCCATTCCAAAGTTACAGGAACACATGTGCGATTGTTAGTTTCCTGTCCCGGCGTCACCCCTATTACTGTCGCTATGCGGGCACCAGGAGGACCTCTTCTCTTCTTTTTTTTTTTCCCTGTTAGGGCACTGAGCGATAAGGTGTCCTCCCTTGCCACAGTAAAAGCAGGCCCCATCACGGCGGCGGCGATCCCTCTCCTCCACAGGAATGCGCGTACGTCCCAATTGCATGGGTTCAGGCTCAGGGGAGCGGCTGCCAGTAGGGGGTGATCGAGGCGGAGTACTCTGGGGAGCTGGATATGGTCGTCTGCGGGAAGCGAGGCGTCGGCGCTCCTCCAATCGCGAATCCACGCGAATAGCCAGGTCGACAAGGTCGTCCAAGTTCTCCGGTAAATCCCGCGACACTAGCTCATCCTTAAGTGCTTCCGATAATCCGTCGAAGAAGGCATCGTACAGAGCTCTCTGTCCCCATCTGCTGTTGGTGGCCAACGTCTGAAAATCAATGGCGTAGTCGGCTACGGGACGCCCACCTTGTCGCATGTGCAGGATCTCTCGTCCTGCCTCGTGACCCAACTTGGTGCGATCAAAGATCCGCCTCATCTCTTCACCCAGTAGACGAAAAGTCTGTACACAGGGGAGATCAGCTTCCCAAGCCGCTGTAGCCCACTGCTTAGCTCTTCCCGTCAGTTGCGTGATAATGAAAGCAACTCGCGCTCTTTCGGTGGGGAAGGACGAAGGCTGCAGGCTGAAGATGAGCTCGCACTGGGTGAGAAACGCCCGACATGCTCCCGGGTTCCCGTCGTACCTCTCCGGCGGTGGTAGACGTGGCTCGCAGCTGGGTAGGGGCGGAGCGAAAGCGGGAGCAGGAGGAGTATAGGCGGTAGGCTGGGGTGACTGTAGTTGCTGCGCCTCCTGTACTGAGCGAGTGAGGTCCGCCATCTGGAGGCTCATGGTTTGCATGTGCTGCATCAGAGCACGGAGCTGACGTTCCTGAAACTCCAACTGAGTGCCCTGCTGGTGCACTGCCTCCTGCAGAGACTGGTCTGACGCTGGCTCCGTCATGGTCAGATCGTAATGTGAGGTTTTACGAAATGAGCCAAGAGCGAAAACCAGATAAATGCAAAATGGAGGCTTTATTTCTGAAGGGGGAAACCCCCCAACAGAGCTGGCAACAGTACAATGTCCACAATCCACAAACAGAATCCAAAGGGCAAAGTCCAAAACTGTAACCAGGGCACCAATAACAAAACTCAAGGTCAGGCAAAAATGGTTCGGTACACAGGCGTGGGTTTGGTGGAGAGACAAACTCATAAGCCGTAAACAGTCCGAATCCAAATACCAGGGCAGCAAAGACAATAGACGTGGTCGGGCAAAAATAGGTCAAAACTCACGAAGGCAATCAGATCCAAAAGGGCAAACCAAAAAAACAAGTGTCGGGCAATCCAGTCAGAAAGAAAATATCACAGTGAGCAAGGCGAGGAACGTAGCACAAGACAAAGGAGTAAAGACGATCTGACAAGGAACTAAAAGTGCAGACACCTTATATACACATCCGGGGTGAACACATGACTAGGGTAAACAGGTGTAATCAATGACATGGGAGTGACACATGAGGAAAACTAATTACATGAATTTGGCGAATGCCGAAACGCAGACAGGGATAACGAGACATTCCTATGAACGAATAACAGCTCCGGTTAAGGAGTACTAAAGTGTATAGTCTAAAGAAAAGAGAAAGCCTGAGATATAAATGGAAACTGCAGTAGAGATAATTAGTGATAGGCAAGGAGGGCGGAGATACAGATTGGGCGAATGCTGAGAGATCGTTAGTCTATTAGTATGTGCAGCTATACAATCCCGAGTGCAAGTTAGTCAGTTAGTATGAATATACAATGTTAATCGGGGTTAGTAATTATCGAAAACAATAAACTGTTAGTAGGGTTAGTAGATAGCATAAAGAGAGAGGAAGGAAGAAAACGAGATATGAAGAAAGATTGAAATCCCAGAAACCAGGAAATCACCCGAATGAGTGGCACGTCAGACAAGGGACCGTGGGCAAAGACCTACACCAGACAAGACAGGGGAAAACGAAGTGCAGGACTAGAACCAAAAACAAGACTATGAAACATGGCAAGGCTATGAAACATGGCAAAGACGTAAATAATAACAAAACAAGAAAAATAATAAAACATGAAATCAAACAACCAAAACACAATACATAATCCTAGGGATGGTCAGAGGCAGGCAGTGGTCACTAAAACACAAAAGGCATACATGGCAAGCCAGGCACAGAACTTAAACATGGGGCTAGACAAAAGACATGGCTGAAATGCAGAATCACAACATTTCCGCAAACAATGTTGGTAGGAGGTAAATGTGATTGGTGCCGTTCGTTTGATTGTCTGTCTGTTTGTGAACAAGATAACCCGAAAAGTAATGAACGGATATCTCTGAAATTTTGTGGGTGGGTTGTTATTACATCATGGCCGCATTGACTTTCACCGCGATCAGACAAACAATATGGCTGCCAAGGCAGTTATCTTGCTATCCTATTTCCACGGCCTTGGTGGAGGTTTGCACTCTCGGAGTGCCTCGAGTTTAAATATTTTTTCGATTTTTCCCTTTTTTTCCCACTGTGAACACAGCCGAACTGTTCAGCCCACCGCAAAGCAACCAGCTCCCATCGAATCAGGAAGGAAGATGCTCGTGATTCTTCCATCTTATGTCACGACTAGCCCTCGCCTCTTCACGTTATGCACTTGCGCCACCAATTGCACACTGCCTATATTGTTGGAGAATAACGTAGCGAGTGTACAATGTAGCCCGTATAGCTACACGCACCTGGCCGACCCTACAAAGTGATAAACTAAAAAATTCTTAACCCCTACTATCCCTGGCGAGGCTGTGCTAATTGCTGCCTCGCCCACATGGACCTACGGCCACAGCAAGTAATGGTATGGTTCGGATTCGCACACCCAACCACATGGCTCACAGCTGCTTACAGAAGAATGTCTCAGCTGTGGGCCACGAGGACCAGCCAGGGTTTTTTCACAAGGCTTTGTCATCCAGTAAAAAGTAGCTACTACATTATTAGGTTAGGTATTCGCATTGAAAAGACATAGATAATGTACAGTATTTGAAGGATAAACCATTTGACTAGATACTGTGACTCAATTACAGCCGGCATGAGACCACAGAATACAGTGTAATTTCTAAAACTGTGCAAAGCTTGTATGGAGATGGTGGGTAGTAATTTGCATGCTTCCTGCTTGAGAGGAAACAACTGTACAAAGCCCCCAGTTTCAGGCTATATTTTGGCACTCAAGAGTCTAATTGAGGATGCTAGTGCTAAAAGGGGGTCAAGGGCCATCAGTGACATTATGGGAAAATGAGCAAAAACACTTTTTTTCGCCTCTATAGGGAAACTGCTCAATGCATGGTCATTTTCATGGTCATGCAGCTAGGTCAATGAGACTTACAGGGAAGATGCAGAGAGACATCTAGTGTTAAAAAATGGCACTAACTCAAATTTCATCCAAATGGCACTTGGCTACCTTTTAGTACTAGCATCCTCAATTTTGGATTTGAAAGATGAGAGCAGAATGCAGTCAAAAATGGCGCTAGATAAGGTGTCCTGCTGTGTTTTTTATTTTTAAAAAGTGATGATGGTGATTTTCAGGTACATTCACTATTTAAACCGCGAGCAGTGGCTTGTTATTGCGGACACAGACCTTCCCGCTTCACTTTCCACCATTCAGTAACGCAGAACACTCAAGGGCTTAATTTCACTCAGAGTTAAACTTCAAAAAAAACATCACACCGTGACGTTAAATAAAGCCCTCGCCACAAAGGAGCTCATTTAAAGAACGTCAGTTAATGAGGCTTTAATGGTGTCGCTTTGTTACTCTTAAAATACCACCATTTAAAGCATTGTGCTTCCCAAACAATCAATATTTGCCATGTTATAATTTACACGGGCTACGCTCCCTTGAATGACATCACAGTCTTTACAGGGTTTGAGCTCATTGAAGAACGCTGGCGTTTGATCTGAGAAGAAAGCGTCTTAATTAAGAGGGCCGAGCCCCATTCGTCATGGGAAAAGTGCGGCAGGCGTCAAGATAAAAACAAAGATGGGTGCCCCCCCCACCCCAAACCCCTCATCTTGCAAACAAGAGCTCTGAGAGACTGACAGGTCGGGGTTGACTTGTTTGCAAAGACCCATCTTGGCTCCGCCCAGGTTTTCTGTGAGCCAATGAGTTTCAGTTTCCCCAGAGAACCTCCTCTACCATCTTCTTTTGCACAAATCCACTCTCCCCATGACATTCCTTTCAAAGCAAAGTCATCCCAATGAATCTCCTCCGTCCTGCACCGCTGGCAGAGGGACAGCCCTCAATCCTAACCTTTAAATGCATCACCCAACATTTCTAAATACCAGCCTTGGGTCTTTGGAGGCTGTAAGGTATATCATGCAGACTGAGGCTCACATTGAATTGATGTTGCTCGTATGCTTTTCAGAATCCATATTATAATAGCCGAGTGGACTCTTTGTGTGTGTGTTTGTGTGTGTGAATCATTGCAAGATTCCAACGGGCGTGTATCTGCAGCGTAGTGCGAGCGATGCTAATTTGCTCCGTCTCTCAGGCGACTTCATGCTCCACTGAGCGCGGGATGTCTGCCCAGCGTTTATGGAAACGCTATAGCGACGTGATGACATCATAGAAGCGCGTGTGATGACATAATAATGGTGCATTGTTCACAATAATATAAAAGCAAAGTTACATAAAACAATACAATTTACAAACTTGGGCTGAAAATTCGGCCCCATGTGGGTTGAATCTACTTTTGTAGAACCCGTGGATCCCCACGGGCAAAGTGCTAGCACAATATTAGGAGCTGCGCGTTCTAAGCACTTTGAAAACTGCTTGGCCTAACAAGAAATCGAACACAGCGAATCAGTTCGATTGCAAGTCAAAATCTCATTCCATCATTGCTAATCTAAGTTTGTTTTGCATTGGATTTTTATGTTTTAGTTACTCGGGCATTATGCTTTTTATATTAAGGACTTTGCTGTGGAAATTTGAGGGTTCAAAGCGCTATTTTAGTGCTTTAGCCATAGGATATGAAGAATGTCAGCTGGTTTTCTAACCGCCAATAAACATGGAAGAAGAATCTTTAGTAATTGTGATGCGGCTCCTTTAACAATGATAAGAAGGCATTAGAGTAATGTAAAAACATTGGGCTTGCAATGACTTTTCAAGTTTTGAAATTTCAACACCATAATTTTGATGAAAAACAAGATGAGGTCAAAAGCTAGAATAAGGCTCCGCTGTTTATGGTTCATATGCAAAACTGATATGCAAAATATGGGATCGTCAGCGGTTTGGTCTAAAATGTAAATTTCTGGATTTTGAATGTTCACTGAATTGTTTATTGGTCTTGGGAATAATTGTTGTTTTAGGGTATCCATGTGGATCCACTGTCAACGCCTCCTGATGACGAGAGAGAAATTGTTGCTCCCAAATCAGTTTAAAAGATCAACGGCTAATGGGGGAGGTGCATTGGGATGACTGACCAATGGTGTAACTTCATCAGTCACTCTCTCACTCAATCCCTCACTCAGCCAGGGACATCTGACGACATGGGGTGCAGACAAAATTTAGTGTCTGGGATAGCTGGGGTCAGAGGAATAACAAAGCAATTCAATAGGGTGTATGTATGCAGGAAAAGTGTAAGTCTCATTTTTACATTAATTCATCTTTGTAACTGTGCTGAATAAAATCAGCAGACACTCCTCGGTTTGGAGTAGTTAAAGATTTAATTTTAAGTCAGCCTTATTCACGCAGTGTGCCATTAGGTCTCAGAGTCACCTACATCATGTGTGAACCGGCGCGAGTGTGACATCAGCGCAACCCATTCATTGCGCGCAAAGAAAAATGGCTGCTTTGCATTATTTGTGTTCTCTGTGATGGGCTATAAAATATGAAATATATATTAAATTAAATATATATAAAATATAACTGCCTGTGGCTTCTCTTCATTAAATTCAGGCTCAAACTGATTGGGTTTGGTCTGAAAACCGTCCTCCATTATGCATTTTTGGTGAATTTATTGCATGTTTTTTGTCTCAATCGATGGGTAGAAGTTATTCTTTACAATGGTAAGCTTTGTTATGGGTGGCGGTTTATGGAAAATCCAGTTTATGGATTCTAGCACCTGACTGGAAGGTGGTGCACGGAAAATTTAATAAGTAAAAATTCCTAATTACAATGGGTGTGCAGATTAACGGATGCTCATGATAACTGTTGTATCATTGTTGGTTCTAAACATGCAGTAAAATCGCAGGATATACTTTTCTTGTAAAGATAAAGGATCTTTGTCTGGAGGCTTGTGAAACAGTATTTAGCTGGTAGATTTACTGTGCGTCGTACAAACTTTTAGATGCTCAATACGTCCTGCTTGTATGGATTTCATAAATGTGCACAGCTGTCCGGACTTAATCAAGGTCTTAAGTCAATTATTCTAATTAAGACATCTCCCACATTGAAATCAATGAGTGAAGAATATTTATGAAGCTCATCTGCGATCTCTGAACAAATCATTTCCAAGCAGCTGGGAAAAATCATTGTGTAATTGGACACATATTTTTATGGACTGTATATACATGATTATCAATAGTATAAATTTAAGTATGAGGATGCAGAGGATGCTAACACATCTCTTATTTCATATTGCAGTGGTAGAATGATCCAGAGTGTGCAACTTTAATTTTCTCAAAATTTCTTTTTTTGGGGGGGGGGGGTTGCGAGATCGCTCTTGCATTAGCATCACCCGCATAAATCATTCACGCTTTCTCTTGCTCTTATGAAATATAAGAATATAGTCGCTGTTCTGTTGTAGGTGTGAGTACATTTACTATATGCATTTCACAATGAATATTTTATAACCAAAGCAGTGCTGAGGAAATAGGGAACATTGCGCACCGGACCGTACCAAGTGGTAAACAGGGGTGCCATCGTAGCATTACTCAGGCACTCCCATCATGAAATCATATCCAGCGTTAACGGAACGCTGACAAAATGCACATAAGTCAAACTAGGAGCATATACATAGCCTGTAAGAGTTAATTTAACACTCCATTACACACAAGGAGAGCAAATAGTTCTGCAGTTAAACCCCTTTCATGACTGTATTGGTAAATTCCTCTTAGTAACTGATATATTGAAAGCTGCCTGCGCTAGTCTGTAGTTAGTCTTTATTCCCATGGCGCAATGTGACAAGAATCCATTTGCACTTGGGCTTGGTAGCATAAGAAATGGCCGTTCAGCTGAATCGCTGGGTCTTGTTACAGGTGATGGCGGCCGCAAGAGCAGGAGAGCGGAGTTGATTGGCTGGCCTCCGTTCGGCGATATTAAATGTCTTTAGTGCTGAAATGCGTGTATTTACTTACGCTATTGTTCGGGCGCGGGGTCCCAATACATGAATGAAGATCCCTGTCACTCACTTAAAAGCGTTGTGCAGTTTTGACTTCAGAAATCAAATCAGCGAGGGAGACGCTGTATTTGAATTTGTTTTTGTCATTTCAAAGAGCAGTTGCGCTCTCGCTTGTGGAAAATGGTTTTCTTTTGACTGTATTTCCGTTGTGTGTAGAAGCAGCTTTGGAAAACAGGGGGAGTCAACTGGCTTGCTAATTCATTCTTACGGTTGTGAGTAAGTGGATTGGTAGAGCAGGGAACCCAATCGGGCACTAGATGGGAATACTTACTGGTCTGGTTGATAATTTCATTGACGACTAAATGTAGCCTGTTTACACGCTTCATTTACCCTTATGTGCATATTTTTGGATTAGGGAACACAGTCAGATTACCCAGGAAGAAACTCATGTGAACACAGTGAGAACACGCAAACTCCACACCGAATGGTCCAGCCAGACCGAGGGACCGTCATACTGGACGACAGTGTTGTTTTCTGCACCACCGTGCCGCCCAAAGTTTGAATAATTATTCAGTTAATTTGGGAGAGGCATGATGCTGCCCGAACATCTGGCCTAGGGCCATTTTGGGTGGAATTTGAATGTTCAGCTCATGATTCTTGCATATTTACTCCAGGTACTCTGACCTCCTCTCACAAATCCAAAGACATGCATGTTAGGCTAACTGAAGATTCTAAATTGTCGGTGCATATGAATATCAGAGTAAATACTGCGTAATTTGATTCCTATGCCTGTTTCGAAGAGCACTACGAATGACACAGTGTAGTCGTAAAATACTGTTCTGGAAGTGTCGCTCAATAATGAATATATTCAGCATATTTAGAACCGTTGATAGCTTTGTCTTCCCTGAGGCAGTGCACGAAATGTGTGAAAACAGTTGGTACCACATATTGAATACCTGTCACCTTTCATCTTTTGTCTTCTTTAATTTCCACTATTACAAAATAAACTGCCGTTTCAAGCAAATGGTGGCAGTTTTGATTGCTGGTTCAGAATCTGTCAGTTGTTACGAGACCTCACTGTTTTAACTCTATCAGATTCCCGCTTCTGTTTCGCAATCAGAGCAAAATGCTGACGATTGCGGCACTTGTCACATTTTTTGAAAACAGTTCAGATGACTCCCTTTTATAGTATAATAACATATAAACAACACATGACAACAAAGCCAAGTCAGAAGGGGGAGTCCTGGCAGCGAGAATCATCAGTTTAAAGCTTCCCTATTGATTCACCAGGTGCAGGGCTAATTATCCATTTGAAAATCTATCCTTTGTGACATCGCAGGGGGGAGTCATCCAGTGTCATAAAGTAAGTGATTAACAGGTTGGCTGAAGTTGTAGACTATTTTATGTTGAAATATCTCTCGCTCTCTCTCTTTTCAGGACTGTAAGCTTCTGGCTGAGGCGTGCCCAGTCGCTGCTGTACTGCAACGAGCACGGCGTCCTGGGCGTGTTTTCAGAGGAGGCCCACGGGTGCAACTGCGCCAGCGAGCAGGCGGCCTGCCAGGGTGTGGTGCCCTGCCTGGTGGCGGAAGGGCCCTACTGCGCCTCCTGCGACCCCGAAAACGTCACTCGCTGCGGGGCCTGTCATCCGGGCAATGTCCTGTACGCGGGCAGCTGCCGTGCGGACGTGGCGGGATCTCTCGACCACTACGTCAACTTCGACTCAGACATCCCTGATGCCGAGGCCCGGTACCTGCTGCAGCGGCTGGACAGCCGGGTGGAGGTGCACGCCATCTACATCAGCAACGACGTTCGGCTGGGGAGCTGGTTCAACCCGGCGTGGAGGAAACGCATGCTCCTCACGCTAAAGAGCAACAAGAACAAGTCCAACCTCATCCACATGTTGCTGGGCATTTCCTTCCAGATATGCGCCACCAAGAACAGCACTCTGGAGCCCGTGCCCGCCATCTACGTCAACCCTTTCGGGGGCAGCCATTCGGAGAGCTGGTTCATGCCCGTCAACCAGCAGGATTTCCCTGACTGGGAAAGAACTAGACTGGACGGCTCGCTGCAATGCTACAACTGGACGCTGACACTGGGCAGCAAGTGGAAGTCTTTCTTCGAGACAGTCCACATCTACCTGCGCAGCCGGATCCTGACCGACGACCCCACCATCAACGAGACCCTCTTCTACGAGCCCTTGGACATGGACGACCGGTCCTCCAACCTGGGCTACATGAAGATCAACACCCTCAAGGTGTTCGGCTACAGCATGCACTTTGACCCGGAAGGGATCAAGGACCTGATTTTGCAGCTGGACTACCCGTACACTCAGGGTTCTCAGGACGCAGCCCTGCTGATGCTGCTGGAGATGCGGGACCGGATCAACCGGCTCTCCCCTCCTGCCGCCCAGCGCCTGGACCTATTCTCCTGCCTTCTGCGACACAGGCTCAAGCTCTCCACCAGCGAGGTGGTGCGGATCCGCGACTCGCTCCAGATGTTCAACTCCAAGCTGCCCGGGTCTGCGGAGGAAGAACTGGGACAGTTGTGTAGCTAGTTTTGGAGGCGCTCCAGTGTGGCGACACTCCACCGGGACCCCACTGACTCTGGCACTCTCCATGGAGATAATGACAAACTCCCGGGGAAGGCCCCCCCACAGTTGCCTAAATGTGGCCCACATGTTTATAATTCAGCCAACCACTCACTAGCCAGGCCTCAGTGCTTGCATGCTGAACAACTGGAAGCAGGGGGTGCTGGGAAATAGACCGTCGACAGCCTGTTTAATGCAGGTTCAAAAGCTGGTTTCCATGTGAACTGCCAGTTTGTTCAGGAAGGTTGTTTGTTTTTTACTCCAGTTAACAGTCATCAACGTGGTTCTACAGGGCAGGTTAAATATTTGTGCAGAGGTTCCAAGATGTTCTATTGGTCTGTGTATAAGCTAAAGATGCCAATGGTTTTCTGTATGGAGGAGAACAGGTTGAGATGTGTGGTGACATTGGCAGGCAAGGTTGTTTTTTTTTTGTCTATAGGTGAGGTATGTTTGGGAGGGAAAAGGTTATTAATACTAAATAAATCCTGCTAATATATTGTGAAGCTTAAGTGTGAAGCATAGTTAACAATCCATCCATATTTCAGATTTCTAAATTTTTGCTATGATTTTTTTTTTTTGGAGTTAAATTTGGTGTACGCCATTCGTAGCTGTTGATTTGTTTTCACAATTTTGACTGAGATGCCATTTTTTGCACTCCTGGTATGCCATCATACTTCAAGACCAAAATGTGGAAACATTTGGGCCAAACCGAATGGCAAATAGTCTGTTTTTGTAAAATTCTTTAAAAAGGAATTATATCAAGCTGATATAGCACCACTTGACATGGCATTAATAAGGTTTGTGAATATCTCTGTAAATAATGCTTCATCTTATTGTTAAAATGTGAAACTTGCATATTGTTTTTATTAAATACATAAGAGTTAACTACAGAATTTGCACAAGTGCAAATGCCAAAAAATCACTTCTAATGACACAGAATCTACGTCTAATGCCTTACGAGTCAATGTTTTTTTCTGAATCTGAAGCACACTTAGTTGGCTTTTAACGGTAACTTACCGTGTTCCTCTTTCCTTTTTAAACCCTGCTCTACTGAAGGGAAACTTCACTGCAAGTGTAAAATGAAATATATTATTCCCATACTCTTTTCTAATTGTCTGTATTTAAAAATTTCAATGCTCAATGAGCTTGAGCTAATTGGAAATCCTGGACCTCCTTACCTTGTAATTATCACCCTGTCAACAGGGATCAAGTTACGACTCCTCGGTGATCATCCTCTCTCTGCGCTGTGACTAATCGCTGGCCGTCGGTGGTGACATTTAACTTTTCCTCTCCGACCTATTAAATAGGCAAAATCAGACTCTAAGCGCTGAGATAAGTCTCTATCACAAATTGAACTTTGCTGTTTGCTGTTCAAAAAGGGGGGAAAAAATGGCGAAAAATCCCATTTCTGAGATTTTGTTTAACTGACAAAGCTTGAGTGTAATCAGCCAATTAAGGCAAGGACTGCATTAATTGAATTTCAGTCTATAGAAAAATATTTATAGTTCAAAGGCAAAAATGTTAAAATTTCTTCAATCCTTCAAGGCAGCCTGTGTGTCACTGTAAGAAAAAAAGAAAAAAAACATTGGAAAGACTGTCATAAAAGCTGCCTTTGCCTGTCTATTAAGTACAAATGCATACAAATCTGTGTAATAACCAAACAATATATATCATTATAGATTTTCAGTGAAGTTACTCTTTAAATGTCATACCGTACCCTTTTCGAGATATACGCATTTCATTAATAAAGTATTACTATGAAATTACTTTTCTATCCATCTGTCAATCAAATTCAACTCACCTTTTGAAATATTTGAAGGTAAAGATCTGAAAGCGATCTTTGATCGAAAGTGCATTCTCATGCTGAAGTCTGTTCATTTAAGGGCGGGACACAGAAAAATTGGCTTTATAAATCAATAATCCTGAGAATTTGATCTTTTCAACATCACAGTGAAGTCTGTCAGGATGGGGTATGTGGCAGTATAACTGGCAAAGAGAAAACTGCTATTTTCTACCTTTATTAATCTTCTTTTCATGCAGTATCACGCCGTCTCATTTGATGCCATCTTTTTAAACTGGGTCAAAAAGCTACTACTGTACGTACTTCCTGTGTTTACAAGAATTGTGAATTGTAAAAGTGTCCATGAAGTTTGGTAGGAACCTTGAAGTTCGGTCAAAAATGAACAGAACTTTTTTTATTTAGATGTCTTTGTTCCAAGTACTTTAAATTCATGTGTCAGCATTAAACGTATACATAAATTGCATCTGAAACTACCCGTATTCATTCCAGACACAATGCATGTCTCTAATATATTAATGGGAACATTTTCAAGGTGAGAGACAGCTGCTGAAAGATGTCAGTACAAGCGTTAGGGAGGGACGCAGCCCACTTTTACTTCCTGTGAAGGAAGAAAGTATATATTATCCACTCGTACTAGTATTTTTGGGGTGACTCTTGACCGGGCCTATAAAATGGGAGTCATATTGAGTTTGCAAATACAAGTTGTTCATCTTAATGCCACTCGGAAATCAACTCTCGCCCTTCAAATAATCGTCAAGTCAGCGAAGGACACAGAATCAATCACCACAAGCCCATTATGCGGCGTAAACTTTCCGAACTTTCTCTGGGGAAATGGCAAGCATATTTTTACTTTTTTCTTCCTCCCACAGTGATTTATGATGTTTTTACTCTCTCCAAGGTAAAGTCACAGACCCTGCATTGAAAATGTATCACAGTAATAAGACATTGTTCCTATTGCCACACTTCCCCTTTAATTAGCAGATCCCGGACTGGGCTAATCGCCCGACGAAAACGAAACATTCTCACAATGTTGCTACAACATATTTGTGTTGTCACGACATTGACAAAACATACCAATAACATTGCGATGACATTTTGCATTAGCTGGTAAGAAGCTTGGTCTCAGTGCACACACTCCAAGCACTGATAAGACACAAGGAACCATCAGTTTACTTTTTATAGCAGCGTTTGGAAATAACTGCTGTATTATTAGTGCCGCAAAGTGAACATGCCTACAAATGTAATCTAGAGCACCTGCTGAGTAATACTTATATACCAGGTGTATAATGCGCCATTTGGACAAGATAATAAGCACTCCTATGGAGGACCTAAGCAAAAATAAATGAATAAATAAAAATGGTTTTTTACTCATAATCATCCTAGTGATTTCGATGATGATTCATAATCAACATAAGAATATTGCATTACACTGAAAAAATGAAGCTAATAAATGCATCTACTGTTTCTTGACATAGTTTTTTTTTTTCCTTGTTAATCAGTAACTAATCTTCAACAGTTTGCACGCAAATGATCCCTGTCAATCAAAACTGCAGGGGGTCCCCGCTGAAGACAGGTGTTGCTTGTCTGCTTTCGCTCGCAGAAAACTGCAAACCGAATTGTGTGAATCACTTCTGCCGGGATCGCTATCGTTGAAGCGAGTGCACAATCAAGTGATCAACACATTAAATGTACAAAGTGGCGATAAATTAACCGTTAGAGCGCTGAAATACATTTTTAGTCACTCTAGATGGTGTTACTCATGAAGGCTTTATACAGCATGTATAATGCCTTCATAAATGAGACATAATGTCTTCATAAATCATACATAAGCAAATATCATGCTTTGTAAAGGGCGAAACAACAAATCCTTATTCAACATGAGATGCCAGATGTGACAATGACAATGTCACTTCACTGACAAGGCCACCCTTTGCAGCATTTAGCCACGTCTGGCATCACATGCTGAATTAAAATGTGTTGTTTCACTCTTTACAAAGTATGAAGTTTGCTTATGTATGGTTTATGAAGACATTATGTCTCATTTATGAAGGCATTATACATGCTGTATCAAGCCCTTATGAGCAACACTTTAGATAAAGTGTGACCAAATTTTTAAAAAATATAAATTTAATTATCTAGTGCTGTTGAAAACCTATCATGCGGCGACTTGTTTAAAAGAGCTCCCCTGTGGGAGCTCTTTTCAACAAGACACCACATGATAGGTTTTCAACAGCTTTGATTTTGATATCTTACATCATTGAGCAACAATAGCTGTATTTAGTGCTCTAAGGGCAAATCATTGTCAGCATGGCTCTGTTTTAGGAGCTCCCTGCACATTAACGCCACCACACACGGAGCCGAATGCAGGGAGTTCAGCACAAACGCCCCCAGGGGACAGAACACAGCTGTGTGTTATGACATTGCTGTAGTACGGTAAGACAAGAAAACAGGTTTGAATATTAAGAGAGAGAGAGAAAACAAGTGGTCAGTTAATGCAGTACAACAAACAAAACAGAGGTGGAGGTGGGGTAGCGATGAGTGCACTGAAGCAGAATGGTGTTTGGTATTTGTACCTTAAATAGACCGAATGATTTGGCAATGAGGGAATGGGCAGTCTGGAATTTTGGCTGGCAGTTTCAGCTGATCAGTCTGACGAGCTTAGCGCTGTATGATTGGCTGGTGGCATCTTGGCACAGTTGACTGCATGTACTGCAAGAATTATCCCTGCTGTGCCAACTCCATTCCAAATACTCACACTACTGTTCATTATTCACGCAACTTGACAAATTCTGACCCGACCACTGCCACACATTATTTTTCAACTTTGCATAACAAAATCGTAGGCATCGCTAACAGCCTCCACTGTCGAGAGATGACTATATCAATCAGAGACTGAAATGCACATTTCGGTAAGCAAAGACGTTTGTAACGGATTAAACTGCTCATCACGAGGAATGTCTTTTATGAGACAGGCCAGAAGCAGGCAGAAGTAATGTACCCATAACACTGAAAGCATAACTGGATCCCTCAACTGGTTCTTAAAAAAATCATAAACACCGTAATCATTCATGAAAATTAGTCAGCCTTGACTCATATTTGCTCTTGAGGGACTCAGCTTTTTTGAAGGCTCCTATCATGCCATAACACCATAAACACACGTGCTTCACATCATCTTATTACTGCAATCTGCCACAACATTATTAGTCCCAAATTTACCCAGTGTCAACTTTTTTAGAATCTGTCGCAGTCATTAGTCAGTCAGAGTATATTTGCAATAAACAATTGAATTCACAATTTAAAGCATCAAATACTACATTCTTGTTGTATACTGAATATAGTAGCGGGTCAATTGTTCATTCAAAGCACTTCTTTTCGATTTTATTGCCATTTTCCTTAATGTGCCAACTTTTTCAGAATTGGAGTTTTTAATGCAGTGCTAAAAAGGTGGATCACGGCTACTGGGTAGCTCAATCGGATAAGCCGCAGCTTCGCAGAGCAGTAGTGAGCATCGCAGCCTGGGTTCAAGCCCGGGTTGCGCCAGTATCAGCAGAGGCCGGTAGCCTTCTCAGTGCTGTGCGCATTTGGCTTTACGCAGCAGGGAAATAAATTTGGAGGGACTGGCGGTCTGGTATGATGGAATTACAGCTTTGTCCTTTCCATAAGCGCCACCTGTTGGCCAGTCGGGCGCTCGTCAGTAAGATTCTAAGCTTACTCACGTTCTGGTATCCACCGCCCTCATTCTGAACCCGCAAAGTTTCGAGATATGAGTGTAAATAGAAGCAGTGTCTGACAGGCACGTGCATCGGAGGAGAGCTGCAAACTGTCCTCACTCACCTGAGATGGCAATATGGGGTCAGATACAAGCAAGCCTGTGAACATAGTTCGCTAATTGGACATTCCTGATTCGGGTAAGATTGGAGATGCCAAATTTAAAAAAAAAAATGTGGATCAACATTTGTCCTTAACTTAAAAGTGAATATGATCATGGCACTTCTCACTAAACTGCCTGTTTTCAGTCATACATTTTGCCCTTAAATTTGACTTGCAAGGTAAAAAAAAAAAGAACACATTACTGGGGTTCTTTTCAAAATCAGTTATCAAAGTTAGTTTTGTCAATTTATGGCCTTGCCAAACTTTGAAAAGTGCATTTCGTATCAGGGATTTCTCGAGTGAATGCTTTACATAAGAAGTAAACGCACTTCAAGTAAATCATCCATAATTATAAACATTTTTTAACATTTGTGCCAGTACTAGCTTCCCTCTCAGTTCTCAAGCAGGAATGATCTTCACCCCTAAGTGCCAATTTTTAAGACCTAAAAAAGATTTAAACCCTCCTGATGCCTTCCGCTAACGTCTATTCCAACAGACCGTAAAAACATAACACATCCTGAAGTGGCTTTTAAGCTACTTCAAGAGTAGGTTCTTTTTTAGACCACAGCCCACAAATTACCTTGACACCTGTCCTTGTAAAGCAAGCTTTTTTTTTTTTTTTTTTTCATTTCAGAAAACTCATTTTAAAATGGAAAATCAATTGAAACTTGTTTCATTGAAGCTGTACGTTTAAGGATAAATGATGAGTGAGTATCGTGCAAGGTCCTCAAATCTTCCTCTGTGGTACAGTGATAATTGCGTTGCTTCCAGAGCCAAAAAAAAAATCTTTGAAAAGTGAAAGTCTCAACCATAGATATAAATATTAAATAGATTTATTATCAAAGCATTCATTTCCTTCTGGTAATTAATTTTTGTAGATCTCACAATCAAACATAATGTTAACTTCACAGGCTCCTCAGAATGTCTTTAATTGCAACGATGTGATTATCACTTTATATAAAAGGCTTCATCATCCTCCATCTTTCTGCCACACAATCTCTCCCTCTCTCCGTCTCTCTCTCCCTCCTTCCCTCCCTCCCCTTCGTAGGGTACATCCAGTCCTCTTAAACAGGTGGCTCTTCTCCCCTTTCCTTTTCACATTTTAGTGACCTTGACAGAAACCGTTAAATGGGTCGAGGAAAAATTGGAGGGAGTTTCAGGTTACCATGCAGGGACATGTTTGAGAAAAGTCACATCCTTTCATTCAATACGTCGATGGTCATGGACAATGACACCACTGATCAAATAACAAAACTAGTTGTACGATGATTGACATATCCGATCACAGCTGCAAATAATTGTGGTCCACAGTTCATCATTCCTTTCCTCCAAAGTTGGTCCTGTGTCTCCTTGCTGGAGGGAAGGAACGAAAGTGCTCCTTTCCTTCATGAAATAGAATATATGGACACTCCTTGTCCTGGCTTCCAGCCAATATGCATGCACCTCTAGATTCATAATACACAGCAAACATCCCAGTGTTAATTGAACTCCAGTAGAGTTTATATGAGACCAACTGGTCTCATATAAACTCTACTGGAGATCAACTTACACTGGGATTTTTGCTGTGTACCTTCAGGCTCAATGTGCTCCCTTTTAGCACAGTTGTCATTAGTACATTAGCATGTGTCAGCGAGCACATGCGCAAATCACAAAGTAAAAGAAAATGTCATTACTCCTTTTTTCTAAATCTCTCCCAGCCTGACATGCTCATGGACAAACTAAACTCATTTTGCTAACACTTGCCATATTATGTGTGTGGAGAAGGTCGATGGGTGAGGGGAATGTAGCCTTTTTAAACTCTGTCTTAAGGACAGGCATACGACCGCGCTGAATCTGAAACGACCGATTAGAATTTCACTTCCATATGAAAACCAAGCAGTCCACTACTGTGTGACTTTTCATTCCCAACGCTATCCTCGGCTCGCGCCACATAAAACCACAGAAGAAGAACTTGATGATCCAACATAAGCACGCATCCGTGGCCCTTAGTGCGGACCAATGGTTGTTTTACCTTCTCATCCCTGAGAGTATAATGTGAAATGACCCCGGACAGGATGCTTTCAATGCCAGCTGCATAAAGCAGAGAGAAGTACACAAATAAGAGGGTCAAATTTTATTTCTGCCCTTTATGATGCTTATTGCACCGTATAGGTTGTTTATTACAAGGTCTTTAAAGCTAGACATACACACACACACACACACACCATAGACTGACATTCATTCTCTCACCCCTTACCCTGAAGTTAACACTATGTGCCAAACCTCAACCCAAACCTTAACCTAACCCTGACTCTAATGTTAACCCCAAACACTCAGATAGCAGAGTCACCTTGTGGGGACCAAAAATGTGTCCATAAGGATGAGGACATTGGTTTTCCATCACTTGTGGGGACATTTGGTCCCCTCAAGAAGTATGAATACTGGCCCACACACACACACACACACACACACACATATACACGCACGCATACACGTTATTGCAGTCCTGAACTGCTCTCTCATTCTGAGAATTTCCTCAATTTGCTTCCCATTTTATTATCATGATCTGAATGCTGATTTTCCATCAATTACTGATGCCAACTTTCGATATAACATGGTTAGTAAACATCAAGGAAACAACTGGCCAATTTTTAGACCCAGTCCTGGCTTTCTTTGCTGCTCAGTTAATGCTGTTGAATGAGTATTTGAAGAGGTGTATTTAAGCCATTTTTGTCACCGTATCATTAAATTCATCAAGGCCAAGCAGACGTGGCTCTTTATCATCTTCTCAGTCTTCGAATTCTTCATTGTCTCCCATATTGCCAGTGTTAATGAGCTCACTTTGGCCAATTAGGAACCTGTTTGGGCACGTTAAGTCTCAAATTTGATCTGTTAATTAGTACTCTTACCCTGTAATAATTACAGAAATAGCACTATGTAAATATGGCACTTTCACTCTTCACAGCTTTGGTAGCTATAACTAGCATAATGTGGCAAAGCTGAATAACTGCTCAAAAACAAGCACAATTAAACATCAGAAAAGTGAAGAGTTTGTAGAAATTCTGTGGTGGGAACGACGACCAGCATGCAAAGGAATCTCCAAGGAACTGGATTTGAGTAGCACAGTTGTCAAGTTAGCACTGATATTCTAACCTTGGACAAAATTTACCGGAGTAATATGTTTTATATCACTAAGGCAACCATACTAATTTGCCGTAGCTCTGATGGATAGGCAAGCCAGATGAAAGAGAAGTTCTTCTTTAATAAGAGTGAATTTAACTCATCAAGGCTCTGTTTAGGTCCATTGCTAGATTCTATGGCCTGGTCTCTGTTAAGCCCTGTCCAAGAGCACAGATGGATTCTATGGTATGATATCTGTCAATGTGCCATTCATGTACATGGATGGGCTCTGTACACTTACTGTACAGTCCACCTCCCCTTTCGACGCAAACCTGACAGCGACGGAGCGCGTCCTCACCTGCACGTCTCACCATAGCCGGATTGTTTCGCAAAGCCGGACCTTCATATTGAATGCGCTCTTGCGGTTTTTCAAGATTTGTAAGGAGTCACCAACACTTTGTTTTTCAAATGTCTCCAAAGGAAAAACATCCTGTGTCAATTTATGAATGCCTTTCATGCATTACCAAAACTTGGAAAAATGAAATTAAATTCTCATCTACCATTTTCAAAGGTCATTTAATCAGTCATGCACAACAGAGATGTGGCAGTCAAGGGTATCCATGAATAGCTAGGGACATCCTCTTCCTTGGCAAATTGCATAGAAATAGTGAAACTATATAAATTTGGTATACTAACCCATTGAGGTCGGATTTCCTTTTTTTGATACGCACTGTAAATCTACTGAAGATTTTTGACCTGTTATTAGTTAAAATTCCGTTCTAGCACATGAATGGATTACATGATATGAATATATATGTGAAACTGTCAGCCATATTAGACATACTACTGTTTTTAATTGTATGGTTATAGCTCCATTCTAGTCCATAGATGAACTCAATAGTTTAACATCTGTTAACCCCATGAAAACAACAGACCCATTTAGGGGTCAGTCAAATGCAGTTGCTGAATTCAAACCGGTAGATGTTCGGGCCTATTTTCAATTCTAGAGGAGATCCAAAGGTTTCCAACAGCCTAAATATGTCCTGCTGAATTACAGAGAAATGTGCTTAAAATGATGCACAAGATCTAGATATATTCCATTTGATGTAATGCCGAGCCACAGCATCCAGGATTTAATTTCTCTCAATATAAGTGTGATGTAGCTTCAATGAGCTACAGAAACCAGCCGATGCAGAAAACTTGCATGTACGTGATGTTTTCTTACAATATGAAAAAAAGAAAAAGCCTTTCCTGGCTTTGAACCTTCTAAAATGGAAAACTTAAGTGAAAAGCTAGTTTAAGGGGAAAAGGATCGATGGTCTGGTATCAGCTTAAGCTCTGTTCTAGCACTTGGATGAGTTCTATAGTATGGTATCCCTAAAGGATCTGTTCTAGAGCAATGATTGACCCTATGGTGGGATATTAGTTATCACTCTGTTCTGATTCATTTTTGAGAGCAAAGAAAATATGCTGATTCGCTGAGACACATATCTCACCAGAACTCATAAATGTGTACTGGAGTGGAGTACTGGCTGCCATATACCTGTTTATCTGCAGTGTTGAGTTACCCCATGACTGAAAGGATGAATGACAAACTGTAAACATCAGTACAATTCCCAGTGCAGATTATTATGACACTTTAATGGAAGATGGATGGCAACTTGAAATAACAACAATTTTGAAATGCGGTTTTTGACATTTAGAACATTTGTCCGAGTCTTCGTCGCTTGACTAACTTGTCATCACATATTCCAGATATTTTGAAAGATTGAATTCAGAATTGTTTCTGATAAAACCAATTTTACAGAAAACTAGTCAGCCTTCAAGCTAAACTATCAACACATTTCCGGGAAAGATAAAATCTTGCCATTTTGCTAAAATTTTTCTGCTACAATAATCTCTCCAGTCTATCCTCTTTTGTGTTCCACTGTATGTTTTGCCTGCAAATGAGGAATATAAGTATTCCTCGAGCATTTTTGACTGCTGCAGTAGATTGAAATTTCATAGCGCCAACAGAAGAACATTTTCTTGAGATGAGGGGTCAGTCGATAATCAATGTTCTTTGAAAGAACCCTGTTCAGGACATAATTTATTCTAGCAGAATGTGTTTTTTTTTTTTCATGGAGAAAAATGGCCTGAAGTTGATTCGAGGATGACTCATAATAAGGTTTTAAAAAAATATGCAGGACAGTACTACCATTTAGGGAACAAGGCTACTCTGAGAACGTAACATCCTTCGCCGGAGTCGTGTCTGTGAAATTTGTATCATCAGACTATCTGCAACATGTGTGCTTAGTTTCAGGGAGGTCTTACGAAAACTGTAAGAGGAGTACATTTCACCAGCCAAGTACCGTCCGACATGGACAGACGGACGGGCAGACGGACAGTGCCACGACACAATCCCCCTTTGGGCTCTTGTCTGGTGGGGGAAAAATATAGTTGTGAACTTTCGAAAGAGTAGCTGGCTTTGGTAGTGCCCTGTTAGAAGTTGCGCTCAACTAATACTGTGAATCTCCTCATTGCATGCGAAAATGTACTCAAATCACTAGGACATAAAAATTTCAAGCCGCTATTTACTCCAGCTGCGGATCACTGAGCCAACAATATTTTTGTGTCATGCTGGTATGTGCATCAACAAGAAAGTCAGAGGAATGCTTACTAGGCGCACAGCTTTCAAAAGCTAGAGATCTCGCACAGCGAAGGACTGTGCCAAAATTAAGGCTGAAGAAAAACAATGATTGAGCCTAACAGGACAGTAATTCTCCGGGAGTACGGCTCGGGATTGTGCTTTTGACAAAAGCATTTCTTCGCGTTCGACCGTGGTCTGCTCCCTTTCCGTCCTTAAACAGAGACATCACACGCCACCGGAAACGGCAGAAATTTCCATGAAAACAGATGCCCTCCGCCCTGATGATTTTCTCTGCATCCCCTTGTTTATCCCGACCTCGTCGGTTCTGAACGCAGGCGCGAGAAGGAATGTAATAATGTGTCTCATTCCCCTGCTCCGCTGTCATGTAATTCATTTTGAGTTGGCATTTGAGTGAGGCTGCGAGCCGTAGCAATTATCGCCTAGCGCAGCTGCTCAGTGAGGCCGCTAACGCTCGCTCTACAGTCCGTGCAGTCTCACATGACTTCCTTTCTGGCACAATCCGCTAAAGCGCTTTCGCAGCGCCCGCACCGACCGGTCTTCAGCCTTCCTGTTGTTTAGAGCCGGTCGAAGGCCGCTCTGTTCCCTCCCTTGCCGAGTCCTTTCGTCTCTGACGCACAGACGCATGGACGAGGCTGAGCGATAAAGTGTAGCCAGGATTAGGCTCTGGCATGTGGACCTAAGAGCTCAATTTATGAAGGAATCCAAAATGCAATCAAAGGGGCTTGTAAGAGTGGCAAACTTCAAACTGAAGTAACGAGACACATCCAATGTAATTAATCGGCCAAAGTTTAATAAATAAGCAGTAGTCAAAAACCAAAAAACATGGACACAACAATAACAGCTCAAGGTCTTTAAAACAAACAACAACTGACCGATCCCAAGCCCTGCCTACATTCGGCTACGTCAAAACGGGGCAAGCAGGGGTCTGACCAAACCTCGGACAACTTTCACCTCAGGCAGCCGTCAATTTAAATCAGCAATTCAAAAAGTTTAAAAAAGACACTTGACTGCAAATCAAGCTTTAGAACATATTTATCAATATACCATTTTTTTACGTATACAAACACTCACTTATTTGTAGAACATTTTTAATGCATTTTATAATATATATTTGTACATTTACAGTATTATAACATATTTACTTGGACATATTCTATAGAATATTCATTTTTACATTTTTTTCAAATATATTTGTACATATATTTAATTATTTATCCTGGTTTCTGAAAGAATGATAAAGTGTTTACACGCACAAACGCAAAAACGGGATTCTCCAAAAATTCAACCATATCTGGGATGCTGAAGTCCATGAAACCAAACGCACTCATAGAGAAAACACTGCCAATGCTCAATTACTGTAACGTCAGCCGCACTGAGACTCTGCTTAGAGAGGACGTGTCATATGAACGTTAAAGCTTGCAACATAAGTCAAATTTACTGAGCTGTTTTCATAACTTTCTTGTGGTATTTCTAAGACTATAAGATTCTGTTTATCACATAACAGAATAGCATAATTTAATTAAATACAGATGTAACTTCCGTCAGCGCCTTAATGGAAACGTTCGTTAATTCGCAGGCATCCCAGCATGGCGCTAACTCCATCACACTTACACTTTGTATTCAGTTTAGCTGCATATTAACAGCGTGACGAAACGCAGGGGCGGTTTTTCTAATCTAGTCCTACAGCTAAGTTGAACCTATTTTACCGTTATCTATATCCATAATAAAGTATAAAATGTTCTTGTTATTCAGCTCCAGTAACGTTAAAGTAAGGTGGTCTAACCTCATTCGAAAATTCTATAAAATGACAAGAAAGTTATGGCGCTGTTGTGGTTGCCATGACATCAGGAGTGTTTGACATTCTAGCCGTATTCCATTCGCTTGCGTGCGTAGACAGAGCGGGAGACCATTCGTTGACTGCAACTCAAAGTAAAAAAAAGAAGAGAGAGAGAGAGAGAGAGATAGAGAGAGAAAAATCCAAGGATCTTTTAAATTTCACTGGATATACAATTGGAAAATGGCCGCCCATTCATTTCAATAGAAATTGCTCAGTGGCGCAGCACGCCGACATGGGGGCCACGCTTCCGGTCCCACGCGGACAACTGCTGTGTGATTTTTGCTCACACATGCGTAGTGTGGGGCTCATGAACGCACTGTTATTTAACAGGGAAGTAATACTATTGATTTCAACTCAAAAATGTCGGCAAAATAGTTGACTTGCTGTTGTGTAAGGTGACATTGCTCAGGAGTGCGCTTCCCGAAATCACAGATGCTAACTTCCATAGTTGGAACCATTGACTGTGAATGGATGAATTACTTAAGTTTCTGCAACCATGCTTTTGGGAAACGTACCCCAGGCTCGTGTCCTCTTTAGTTCAAGAATAACCACATTAATGGAGTCAGACGATTCTTGCTCGTCTGCGTGCAAAGTCCTTATCTTTTCCGAATTCAAGACAATTGAATTGTCTTGATGTCAGGCATGAACATATGATGCAGCAAATCAGGGCCAGCTCTGGTTCACTTACAGACTGACCAGTGTCACTCCGCCAAAAATTAGCCAATTGTGGGCCATATTTGTTTTGTGATATTCGGGCCAAATTCATCATTTACCTCTTTGGCCACTGTAGGCTCACATCTATTTTGCAAGACATCAGTGAACGGAACCGGTGCCACTCTGCTTGTTGTTTTGAACTCAGGCAAGGCTAAAGTTTCCTGGTTGGTTGTCTGACCTAGTAACAGTAACAATGGGAGGCGGTGCTTGGGATCGGCCAGTTTGCTGCGTCACAGAAAAGCAGGAGATCTTAAGCAGTCTTTACTCAAGACTGGAAGCAAGTGAAGACAAGCAGTGCCAGAACCTGTAAACCCCACCCCTCACACATATTGTAGCTGTTCAATGAGTACATGTGCTCTAAGGTTTGACCTTTCATGGTCACGCAAGGTCAAATTTCATTTCACTGAAATCAACTAACGAACAAACCAAATTGATAACAGCACCCTCGCCCCAACCCTTTACGGGGACAGGGAGATTACCAATGCAAAAAGCAAATCAGTAAGAACTATTGTATGTCACGCTATCTAACAAGCAGAGGGGTACATTTTGTATAGAGTTTAGCATTAGCCAGGCTTTCCTTGCGCGAACTGGCTTGTCAAACCCCGAACTCACAATGAGACATAACATTACATGGAGGATTTTAAGAGAGTCACCTCTGCGCCATTAATAACCCCAGCGTCAGGCTCAACATACCTTGCTAACCCAGTAATCTTGCATCATAGCGCAATTAAAAGTACAGTCCAGGTAATTGGAACAGGCTCTTATACTTGGGGGAGGAGAGGGGAGAGTTACAGTATGTAGATATGACTAAAGGACAGTGAACTGTTTTTAGTGAAATGTTTCGCTCTTTTGAAGCAAGAGAGAGCCCAGCCACCAGACTCATGCTATCAAGGAGATGGTGAGTGAAACAAATTGATAGGGTCACCACAGACAGTTCTCAGTGTTCTCTTCCAAACCTCACTCAAACTTATATTACTAGCTTTTTCCATTATACGCTAGAACATAAGCCAGGCTGTCTTTGTGTGAACGCGCTTGACAAACCTTAAACACGTAACCGTAAGTTACCAAGGCAGGTTAAAAGAGAGTCACCTTCTTGACATCAAGAACTCCGGCTTCAACAGACCTCGCTAACCCACTTATCTCAAATCGTAGTACACCCTTCATGTAAAGTGTGATATGGAGGTGCAGGGGAATACTAGAATTGAGGGTCAGTCAAGACTGACAGTTCAGTAATCCATTATCTCCAGACCCCAATCATGTAAATTATATAAAATATTGATCCAAAATCAGCCACATATAACAAATAGTTTATTGTCAGAATAAAGATCAAAACAAATAGCCGATGCAATTTATTCAAATATTTCACTATATGTATATCAAGTTTCATTCAGAAAAAATAGAAAGAATAGGTATTCTGTTAAAATACACACGTTGGATGTTAAACAAAGTTTTAGAGGAAAGAAGTTTTCTTGGTTGGAATGTAATAAAAATAGGTTTTAAACACTCATAAGCTTTTTTTTTGCCCAGTGTAGGAAAATGGATGAGGGCATTAGGAGGTCTTTTATTACATACCATGCTGTCCATAGCAAAAGATACAGTATAAATGTTGGTTCCCCGGGATGAAAATGAATTTCTGCCCAAGAAAAACAGCAAATCATGGAAATACAGTATCTGTTAGAGAATCTGTTAGAACCCTCTTTGCTGGTATGACTCCTCGTATACAGTATGTGTGTTCATATGGGCATTGTCAGTATTATATTACACAAACTGAAAGAAAGAAAGACAAAAATACTCCATTTAAATAATGAACTGTAATTTCTTTCAAAGCCTCGGCCGCTGCACATTTATTACGACTGCCAAGGAGGTCATGTGATTGGTCCTGTGTGTTGGTTTGCGAGTTTGTTGTTTAGAGAGCAGGATTGCTCAAAAACTACAAGACGGATTTGCATAAAAATTTTTATCAGAAATGGATCTTGGCCCAAACTAGGGGTGATTGATTTTTGGAGGGATGTGGTTCGAATCTGGATCCAGGACTTTTTTTTTTTTTTTTTTTCAGTATTCTTCACCCTTTCGAGAGGGCAAAGTTTTACATTTTGAGCAACATCCTGACAAAAATGTGCATAACATTTGGTATTGAAAAAATTTGGAGGACATTAATTCAGTGATGTCGTGAAAATATCACTAACTGATCTGGGTCAGTACATCTTACTGCATCCAGGGACTCAACTTATGCAAGATTAGGGTATGCACACACCGTGTAAAAAATAAAAAAGTGGTCTCAACTTGAAAAAATAAGCCAACGAGCTCCAAATAATTTTTTCACCTATAGGCAAAACTTCCGAGTTCCAAGTTTTTCAAGAATGGATTCGAGCGACCCGCCTGAAGTTAAGGAAACTCTAAAATGCCTTGCAGTCGGTTGTCTTCTGTGGTTTTTAAGGTTAGTCATCTTTTCATTTCTTTGACAGTCCATATGTCACTGACAGAGATTCCTGCTACACTAAAGAACACAAATAGGGAGAATCTTTTGCAGTGGTGTTGACTCATGGACGACTGTTAAGCCTTGGCGAATGTTTGCAATCTCGCATTGATCTCATTCCTGTGTGCATTTTTACCAAGAAATAAACAAGATGTCTGATGAAGGTCATTGTTGCTTCAGAACTTCCCTCCATTGAAATGAGCTCCCAGATTTTGTGCTGTAGAGATGTTTTGAGATTCTTTTATTTCTTTTCTTGACTTCTTCCCATCTTTGAAAGGTCTACCCTCTGGCGAAACAGACCAAAAAAAAAAAAACAAGAGAAGAACCAAACAGATCAGGACAAAATCAATGAGACATATCAGTTCAAGTAGAGCCAATGAGTTCATTTTCTACTAGAACATTCAGACGCTAACTGTTTGAAGAGCAGTCCGTAAATATCGGACGGCAATGCTATACCAAAAAACACCTGCTGCACATTGAACATGTTATGGGGCCCCAAACGGGATTTCAGACCCTCCACATAGAAAAATGCGACACAGTCAAAAACTTTGCGGGGCCAGTCAGAATCGCCTTTACTTCAGCCCACCCTATAGCACCTCTGTATATAGGTAAATTCCCATCAAAAAACAACAAATCCATCTGTAACCAAACACTGTACATTCAGTTTTTAAATCCAACGTAATGTTCTACACAGGCAAAAATCAATAGATAAATAAAAATAACAAACCTCTTTTGAAAACTTGTGCTGCTGTCCTAATATTTCTGGACTACCCTATATCCTGACAGCAAAGAAAGTAGAGGCAGTTACTATGTCTGTTAAAAAGCAGAAATCAAGATGAAACTCTCAGTATCTACAGCATTTAAAAAACACATCTCTCCAAGTGGGCTGAACGTGCTCTTTCCCACTGGTAAGTGTATTTTTATCTTTCAAATATCTTTTCATTTATCTTTTAAAATGAAACAGTATTTTTTTATCTCCAAACCCTGAAATGATAGAGTTGAATAGAGCTTCCAGAAGTGGATCCAGTCCAGCCAAAGTGTTTTGCAAGAAGCATAAAGGTCAGAGCAGAAGAAAATATGGAGAGAGATTAGCATGCGAGTGCTCCGCACGCTCTAGCACTGATGGGCCAATCGATGGCCTAACAGTGGAGTGACAACACGACAAGCCCTCAAACAGCTGAAGGACATGTTCTTCTCTTTTCACTGCTTGAGAGCAGAATCCATCCGCTAGCTGTAGTGAATCACAATTATTTTACAACTGCAGACTCACTGCCTTGCAAATAAAAATTGATAGGCTATTTTATGTCTTTATTTATTTATTAGCGGTGGAGGGAGAGGGCCATGGATTTCTATTAAAAGAGGCCTTCATCATTTTCAGTTGGCTATACCGATTCCTGTCAATCCTGTTATGTCACTGAACATAACCTTGAACATGCGCGCAGAAAACCAGCACTTGACTAGCTCAGGCGTGATGTTTTACATAGGCGTGGGATCTCAAACGCTCATATTAAAGATGTGAAATCATGTTATCACACAAAAGCATAGGGAACTATTTTTGTGGCAATCTAATGCAGAAACGTGCGCTCACAAACCAGCTCATTTATCACACTACTGACATAAGAATCTCCAAAAGTTTATTAAATTACCCAAGATACCGCGAACAGAACACACTCAGCTGGATGTGAACTGTTAATTCAATTAGCCTGAAAACAGCTTCAAAATAACAAAGAGTGAATGCAGTTTTCCCTTTGAAATAGAACATTGCAAAATAGTTGGGATGAAGTGTAAATCATGAATAAAATCAAAATGTAATGACTTTCAGATCACATGAGCCAATATGTTATTTACAATAGAACATAGATAATATTTCAAATGTTGAAACTGAGACATTTTACATTTATATCCACAAAATAAGCTTATTTCAAATTTTCTGGCCGAAACAGTTCTCAAAAAAGTTGGGACACAGGCAAAATAGGTCTAAAAAACCGATTAATATATGAGAATCAGCTGAAAAAACATTTAGCAAGTCATTAAGTTAACTGGCATCAGATGTGTAACATGATTGGCTATAATAGGGATGTCGTACAGATGCTGAGTCTCTCAGAAGCAAAGATGGCCAGAGGCTCTCCATCCTGCGAAGGCTTGCATAAAAAAATTGTGGAATACTTTAAAAACAATGTTCCTCAACGTCAAATTGCAAAGGCTTTGAAGGTCTCATCATCATCAAAAGATTCAGAGAATCTGGAAAAATCTCTGTGCGTAAGGGACAATGCTGAAGACCTTTACTGGATGCCTGTGATCTTCAGGCCCTCAGGCACCACTGCATCACTCACCAGCATGATTCTGTCACTGACATTACTAAATGGGCCCATGAATACTTCAAGAAACCACTGTCTGTAAATACAGTCTGCTGGGCCATCCACAGATGCCACCTAAAACTCTATCATGCAGAAAGGAAGCCATTGGTGAGCATGATCTAGAAGCGCCACCATTTTCTGTGGGCCAAGGCTCATTTAAAATGGACTGTAGCAAAGTGTCCTGTGGTCAGACGAGTCCAAATTTGACATTCTTGTTCAAAATTGTGGGCGTTGTGTCCTCCGGGCTAAAGAGAGGAAAGACCACCCCTCCTGTTATCAGCATTCAGTTCAAAAGCCAGCATCTCTGATGGTATGGGGATGCATTATTGCATAAGGTGTGGGGCACTTGCATGTTTTTTAAGGCACCATTAATGCTGAAAGGTTCTGCATATAAAGGTTTTAGAGCAACATATGCTCCCCTCCAGATGACCTTTATTCCAGGGAAGGCCTTGTGTATTTCAGCAGGACAATACAAAACCACATACTGCAGCTATTATTACAGCATGGCTTCTTAATAGAAAAGTCCGTGTGCTGAACTGGCCTGCCTGCAGTCCTGATCTTTCACCGATTAAGAACATTTGGTGCATAATTAAATGAAAAGTCGGTCAAAGGAGACCCAAAACTCTCCAGCAGCTGGAAGCCTGTATTAAGCAAGAGTGGGATCAAATTCCAATGACTAAACTCAAGAAACTTGTCTCCTCAATGCCCAGACGCCTCCCTCTGTGTTAAAAAAGAAGAGGGGATGCTACACCATGGTAAACAGGCCCCTGTCCCAACTTTTTTGAGACCTGTAGCAGCTATCAAATTTGAAATGAGCTCATTTTGTGGATAAAATTGTAAAATTTCTCAGTTTCAACATTTGCTATGTTATCTCTATTGTGAATAAAACACTGGCTGGTGTGATTTGAAAGTCATTGTGTTTTGATTTTATTCACAATTTATGCCAACTATTTCGGAATTGGGGTTGTATTCTGCATTCATATTTACAGATACAGCGAATACCCTAATTCATTGAGTACAGACACTTTTGGTTATTTTGGTTCGTTCTGTTGGCCGAGTCGATCACCGGATTTGAATCCAACTGAACATGAATTTACCTGTTGAAGAGGAGACTGAAGGCAACAAGTCCCTGAAAGAAGCAGGAACTGAAGGTACCGCAGTACAGGCTGGGCAGAGCATCACCAGGGAAGGTACCTACAGTCTGGTGGTGTCTGTGTGTCACAGACTTCAAGCAGTGCAAAGAGTTTCACGCAAAGCATTTGCAACCAAATATTAAAAATAGGGACTCGACGAGTAAATGTTTTTAATGCCGATTGGTAGTTCACTGCAGGCTAAGAAGCTTCACTTATGAACCTACAACTTGATAGCATAGAGTCTACATATGCGCACGCAGTAGACACAAAAATTATCACTTCATAGTTCACTATGGTGGGGGGGGGTGGTTCTTAGTTTGTCAATAAAAGGTCCCGTGATTTCTAATGGATGAAAACAGCCTCACATCAAAGCTGACACTCTACACTTCAACCTCATTGTGATGGTATCAATTCGCTCGAGTACAGAACCAAAATTAAAAATGCGGAGCAGTCCAATGGGTATTGGTGCTGACTGTACGTATGTGTTTTGACACGTACACGTGCACCTGCGTATGAGCACGCGCCAGAATAAATGTGATTACAGGGACACCGGTGAGGGCAGAACGGCGTTAGAGAGACCAGAGAAGGGTTCGCCGACTCACACATTTTTAAGAGGCTTCATGAAGGCATGCGAGAACCATCCAGCAGGTAAATCATAAATAAGAGTTAAAGCTCAGTCTTTTCCACAGTCTCTTCAGGTCCTCAAGCTGTAAAATTCTGAATATAAATGCAGTCTTTGCGGTTGGAGCTCATTTCAAGGTCGGTTACGAGATAATGGTCCTTTCACCTGAAACCAACGCACATTTCCACACACTAACACATATTCACATGCACACACGCCTGTGTCCACCCGGACACACACACCCATACAAGCACACACACAGCACACACAGACACACGCAAACACACGCAAACAAACACACAAAAAGTCCCCTTACAGTGGGTTTGTGCGTAATTAAATCTTTTGTATTTGGGCATAGAGTTTGCTGTTCGACTAATGGAATCTTTGTGAGCAATAAATCCTCTTATCAGTCAACAGGGGAAGAAAAACACTGGAGACATTTGGAAACAGAAATGAAATGAGGTTGGTTAGAAATTTTTAAATCTTACTGCCAGAGTTATATTGAAGAGACAAATTAAAATATTTCAAAACCTCATCACAAAAAGGGGAAAAAATCTCTTATTTTACGAATAGCACAGACCTGTACTTACAAATTACACGCATCATACAATGCTGGATTATGTGTCTATTCATTTAACATCAAACAGCATGCATTACATTTCATATTTAACACAAGTATTGTTGCAATTCATCTCCTAAGTGTACTCACAAATTTTGATCTCAGTGGCATGTCCAGTCTGCAAAAGTGAGTCATGCAGCTATTGACAAGAAAAATGAGACTTTAAAAGAAAGAAAAATCGGGCCCATAGAGCTTATTCTGATTGGAGAGAGGAGCATGTTTGACGCAGAAGGAAGCAGAGGTAAGAACACATATCCACTTTGAAACTGCCTGAAACCCAGAAATTGCTCAAGAGCAACCATCTCTGCGCTCAAGGAGGCAATTTCGTGTGATGTCTTCTTTCCGGAAAAGTCCAGCTGCCTAAGAACCCTCCATTAACACAGCCATGGAGAGAGTGTGACAATTTTATCCTTGAAAAAAAAAAAAAATCCGCCAATGGCCAAAGCCATATGGGGTCCATTTTATGAAGAAAAAAAAAAAAACTCAATCAAGTGCCTCTGGTTCACAAGAAACTGATCAGATGTCAGCAGATGTGATAAAAGTACACATATGCCAATATACTGTAACGCAAGTAAATTTACAAATGCCCACATAAAATATACTCTGGTATAACTTGTAGTACAATTAACAGTTTGTTACTTAAATGTCTAAGTAAAAAAGTTGCAGTGCAAGGTTGTGAATTTGTACATAGAATGGAGTAAAAGTGATTCTATTCACCGGGCAATTGTAATGCACTGGGCCTTTTGAGAACATAATGGCGCCTTAAGCAATATCATGTTTGACTACCACCCCTCCCAAAGGCTAACTGTTTAGTGTGCAACAAATAATGTACTCAATAATTGAACAGGAAACCAGTTCAATAATGAATTCACCCACTGGCACAATAATATAACATTGTTCCAGGTGCTAGTGATTAAATGAAACACACAGTACTAATTAACAAACAACATATTCATTAATGAGCTGAACACAAAGGGGCAGGTGTGTAAGAAAAAAAGAAAGGAGGGAACAATTCCAGTCTTCAAATGAAAAATGGTGTTTATTTCCAGTAAAAACGGCAGTGAACAGAAATACGGGTAACGTACTCTGGGTTCAGCGGAGTCAAAGTGAACCCCGAGCCTCCCCAACGTACATTTCTTATACATGAAAAAACCTTTGAAGTTGGCCACGCATGTTAAGTGTATTCATTACTTAAATAATGCTGATCACAGTCTCTTGGGGTGAAACCGGTCTTCAATGTATAATGGTGAGGCGTATCATGATTAAGTTTAATGGTCAGAAGACAACTGTTTCCTCAGCTGGATAGCCGTGTGGGTGCTAATTGTGTTTGGATGGTCTCTGATTGACTTAGGATGGCTCTCAGTATGTCTCCTCCGACAGTTGATGGCCTTCGTTGGCTTTTCCTGTTTTCAGATGTTACCATGAGGCCAGGGTGTGGGCCTTCTCTTTGTTATATTGGCAAGATTACCATTTCAGAGCATGTGGCGGTTCCATGCTTGTTGATTGTCGGGGCTAACTAAATTATGAGTCTCCCGCTCTCCAGCAGAATGATTCACAATTCCTTACAGTCCCCCCTTTTGACGCTATTTAGCCACAAATAGCATCACACAAACTGCCTCAATCACGCCACAGAGGTGTCCAGTAGGGTAATGTCCTGCCTTAGGTTGCCCTCGTCTATGGCCATCAGGGAGACTTACCCGTCGTGGGACTCATTACCATCAATCACACTGGATCTCTGTCCCGTCAATGGCATCTCGTCATTAGGGAAGAAGGAGTATCAACTGAGAACCACTATAGCCAACAGGACCGTTCCAGAGTTATGCTGGAAGAGTTTGCAATCTTTCATCTCAACACAACATTCAGGATAACATGAAACTTTCAAAAACAATTGTCTTAGCATCACAACACAGAATCCATACAGGACAAATTTTCACAATCTTATCATGCATCCTTGTGTGTGTGTGTGTGTGTGTATGTATGTGTGTGTGTACATGAAATGTGACCAAATGATTGTCTCTCAGTCTTTTCTTGAAATTCTTCTCTCTCAGCCACTCAAACTTGTGCACTTGTGCAGCCTGTCCAGAGGGCTCCGCTCAGACAAGGGTCTTGCCAGTCCGCTCACATTTCTGTGCAGTCCACATCTTTGTTGGTCTGAGGTTTTTTTTTTTAAATGTCCATATCATTTGGCTGTCTGTAAATCTGCCATGCGGTTGATCATTCTGGCTTCCCTCATGGTCCTGTGCTCGCTCTGCGGGGGCCTTGTCCCCATCTTTCTCCTCTTCATCTCTCTTGTCTCTCAGGTGGACTCTGGCCCTACGGTTCCTGTGCCATTTGGTGGGTGATATACTTTCTGAAATGATAACTCAAGAAAAAAAAACGTTGCCCCCTTTTTTCCCCACACACATCTACACATATGCATCATACATAAACAAAAACAAAACTGACACACTCTCTCACACACTCCAATCTTTTTGACAGTGTTAGTCTTTTTTAACGGCTTGTGTCTGAGCTAAAATCTGTTTCCTCTAGCAGTGATGGCCTCGCGTGAATGGCCTCCTCGTTTAGTCTTTTGTCATGAGACAGAGCCAATTGCGTCTCTAAGCTGTGAACTTTTTTCAGCAGGTCTTGATAGCTTTTCACTCTAGATGGTGAAGAGTAACACGTTCTGGCTTTGTGTCCCCTTTTACCACATGAAAAACAAACAGGTACCTGGTCTCTTGTTCTCCTCTCTCTGCAGTACCTGGTCTCTTGTTCTCCTCCCTCTGCAGTACCTGGTCTCTTGTTCTCCTCCCTCTGCAGTTCCTTGCGATGTGTCCCTCTTTTCCACATGCATAGCAAACCGTGTTTCTGACGTCTGGAGCTCTGTGATTCCCCTCTGAAGAATGAGAGGATTCCGTCCCTCTTTTTCCTCTGGTCCTGTAGGAAAGTCTTCTTCCTATTGCCGCAACTGGATGCGATTTTCTCGACTGAGACTGATTATTATAAAACTGAGTCATTTTTGCCACAATGTCTGAATATGGTGTGTTTGAATCGACAAGCAGTGCAAGGGCATGCCGAGTATGTGCGTCACTCTGAGAAAGGAGCGCGGATTTGAACATAGGATCTTGCTGAGTAAAGTTCGCAACACCACTGTAGGAACTAAATGCCTCCCATAACCTGGCCGCATAAGCTGCTGGATGCTCCCCGGGCGACATCACGACTTCTCGTATTTTGTCCCAGTCAACCGAACGTGTTCCTAACACCCCCAACAAAGCAGATTTCCTCTCCTCTTTCCTTGCATCCCTGTCATGAATACTCTGAGGGAGCGCACTAGCAAACGCATGGGGCAAACAAGCAGCCAAAATAATGCACGCATCAGCATCGGTCAAACGGTGCAGGTCAACTATCCTTTCTAAATTGTATAAAAATTCCACAGGGTCTCGCTTGGCCAGCTCAAACTTGCCGATATTTTTAACCAGCGACTCGATATCATTTGGTGATAACGGTTTGATCGTAGTTGTCGTCGTTATACGGTCTCCCCCCTCTCCAGGTACAATCGTCACCGTTCCATGCACTGGTGCCAGCGGGAATTTCAGGGTACAGTTAGAACCGCCATCCCAGTCATTATTCATATCCTGTCTTTTAGGTTTATTCCAGAAATCATCGTCCTTGTAGTTTGTCTGGTCTGTGTGATGCCCTGTGCTTTGATTGCACTTCTCAAATAAGTAATCGTATGCAGTTTTAAAATTCCTCACTTCCGTGTACGCGTTATCCAAATCGCGCTGTAACTCTGAATTAAATTTTTTAAATTCAGCAACCTCTTTACGCAAGTCCAATTGAATTTCAGCATTCAAGTTGCCATTAACGTGATAACTTTTGATATCAGTCTGTTTATTCTCTATCTCTTTCTTTAAATTGCCATTCTCCGTTTCAAGAGCATCTAATCTCTTTTTACAGATTTTAAATGACGCTAGAACACCCGGCATAGCTACCGCAACCTTCCCTTTTTTATTCAGTTTACCCATCTTTGGATGGCTGTCAAACTGGCACAAAGCCCATGCATACGCCTCCACCTGACTTTCAATGCCCTCCAAGATTTCCGATTTACCATGTTTGGCAATGTAACGCATAACGAAGTTTTCCATAACTATAGTTGGCAACCTTCCTACGACCAAACAAACTGTCAAGTTAGTTACCTCTAGGAAAGACAAATAAAACGCAGTTTCTGTTCCAGTGCTTCAGACACAGACAACTTCACTATTCCAGTTACTTTAGGAATAAAAAACTCAACACGGTTTCTGTCCCAGTGCGTCGGGCACAGCAACCAACTGTTCCAGATCCCAATGACAATTCTCTACCACAGTACTTCGGGCCGACTCAGTTACTTTAGAATCGTTTTCGAATTGTAACAAACCACAACAGGCACTCAGTTTCAGTTACGTTAGAAACAAAGAGAAACAACTCTACTGCCACTATACTTCGGGCATCCGTGATTCAACCGACCAGTTACTTTAGGCTAACAACAATGCCACACTCCGTCAGGGACGAACCAGTTAAACCTCACACTGCCACAGTACTTCAGGCGCAAACTGCACTACTTCGGGTTAACTTTATAGTGTAGGTTTAAACTTCAGAGCCACGGTACTTCGGGCTCACCAATTTCTAGTTACGCACGAAACCTAATTCAAGTCACAAATCTGCGTACGTACAGTCGCACTGAATCAGTCACTGTACAGCTTTACTGAATTGTCAGGAATTAAGCTCCAACTCCTACTGTAAACTTTTACTGAAAGATAAAAAAGATTATCCCGATCCTTAAACTCCTTTCTAGGTTTTTAAAGCGGGGGTGTCCGTAAAACAAAAGCAACAGCAAAATGAAGTAACCGCGTTTCTTACCTTATTCCCCGGTTTTTTTTTTTTTTCGGAATCCTGCGTTGGGTGGCTCACCAGTGTAAGAAAAAAAGAAAGGAAGGAACAATTCCAATCTTCAAATGAAAAATGGTGTTTATTTCCAGTTCCGGCAGTGAACAGAAATACGGGTAACGTACTCTGGGTTCAGCGGAGTCAAAGTGAACCCCGAGCCTCCCCAACGTACATTTCTTATACATGAAAAAACCTTTGAAGTTGGCCAGGCATGTTAAGTGTATTCATTACTTAAATAATGCTGATCACAGTCTCTTGGGGTGAAACCAGTCTTCAATGTATAATGGTGAGGCGTATCATGATTGAGTTTAATGGTCAGAAGACAACTGTTTCCTCAGCTGGATAGCCGTGTGGGTGCTAATTGTGTTTGGATGGTCTCTGATTGACTTAGGATGGCTCTCAGTATGTCTCCTCCGACAGTTGATGGCCTTCGTTGGCTTTTCCTGTTTTCAGATGTTACCATGAGGCCAGGGTGTGGGCCTTCTCTTTGTTATATTGGAGAGATTACCATTTCAGAGCATGTGGCGGTTCCATGCTTATTGTTGCCGGGGCTAACTAAATTATGAGTCTCCCGCTCTCCAGCAGAATGATTCACAATTCCTTACAGGTGTGTGTGGCGAAGGAGGTACTGAGGAGGAAAATGTGTTGTCATCACTCCTAAAATATTATTTAATTGAATTTGTTGAACCAAGAGGGACAGTTTTCTGCTACATCTTAGCTCCACGCACATGATAGTCAAGCAGTATAAACCAGAGGCTGAGTGATTGGTTCGCGCTCTGAATGAAATAGACAAAAAAGTCTTAGCAAAAGGAGCAACTTTCATTATGAGCTTGAGCAGACAATTCAGCACATTGCTATTCTCAACGCTGATGAGCCTCTCTTTTATTTACTGGTTTTGACGCACCCTGAAGAATCAACATCTTGAGCGCAACAATATTTTTTCATTGTTGATACAGTATAAATCACAAATCCAGGCAACACAAAATGATCAGTGATGTCACCAAATCACTCAATTCAAATTGAAGACCAAGTGCTACAAGTATGTGCTTGAGTCAGAAAATGTCCATTTTGAGAAAACTGAGTTTCATAGGTAATTACAATGCTTAGCCTTTATCCCATCCTTACCTCACGGAGCTTCAGTACTTCTAGCACTTGGCTCTTCAATTATCCTACACGGCTGCAGTGTAATGATTTACCAAACCTGTTGGCCTATATATGCAGTAGAAGAGTCCAAACATTACCTTGCATTCTGACCCATGCCTCAATTTTGTTTACAACCTCTAAATGAAGCTCTCTGATTTTTATTTATTTATTTTTTTACCTGCTCTCCGCCAAAAATGCCCTCGCTAAAGCACTTTCTTAACAGCTGGCCATGCACAATGACACAAGAGCGAATAAACCGAGCGACTGAACAATGCATTCGCTGCCAATCGTTTTCAGAGCCTCAGGGAGCCGCGGTTGCAGAATACTGCTTTCAGCTTGTGTTTTGGTTGCCACATCACAGATTGATGCGCTTTCGTTCTTTCAGTTCATCATCACAAACACAGCTGTGTTTAATGGGCAACCCTCCCATCTACCATTCTCCGTCCGCTTCTGCGTCCGTGTGGTTACGTTCATTGTGCGTCGAGTGCCCGAATCACACTTCAGGATGTCCGATTGTGTCAGACCTTCAAGCCGAGCAACAACAAATCCTCCGGTGTCTTAAAAACGGAGGAGCTCAACCTGAGAAATGAGGGAAACGCTATCGTACAGACGAACGCATTGCTTTCCCAGGAGAGAGCGGCAAGAACAAGGGGTAGAAAATTGCTAACGTGCAAAACTGCTAACATGGAACCCCGCAATCACAGAAATCCCAGCGCACTCAAAGGCCTTTCCGAGGGGATTGCTCGAAAGTGTTTCGTATAAGGTGCTCAAAAATCGATGCCTCGGTGCTCGGTGCTAATGCTGAGCTGATGAGCCGACCCATTCACGCAGAATGATGACAGCTGCAATCTCTCTCATGCCAGATGCACAAACGGCGCTTGTATGCGTGTTTCTTTTTTACTGTATAAATTGAGCATTTTATCTCCCCTCTCTCTGTAATTCGGCACTTTCCTTGAATGATAGTCGATGTATCAAAATCTACTGCCTCTCCCACCCCCCTAAACGGACTCCCTGGCACGAGAGGATTTAAGGTGGTCTGCCATCTCACATAGCTGTCAACCCCTAGAGACTTCAATGAGTGAGAAGCAGGGGTCCAGGCGGCGCAGCCCCCGGTGGGTCCCGGGCGAAGCCGTGGTGGGGGGATGCAGCCTAGAAAAAATTGAATTTCAGCGTTTTAAGGGCCATTTTTAATGGCATTTGAGGCTACTTCTTAAGCTAAAAACCCATCTCAAAATGACAGAAAAACAACAGAATTATTCATCATTTTCAGCACATGAAGGCAAAAAAATTTTCACATCCTGCATGTAATTTAATGAAATGACACTGAAATCAGTTGCAAAGTAAACTACCAGTAAGTGCTATTTGCAAGTCATATTACCAACATGCCCTCAAATAGCATGTATTTATGGCAACTCTTCCCATTCAAATTCACATGAAAACTCTGGAGAGTAAACATTAAGGGTGTTGTATTGCATTGGAAATGACTTGGATACATGGGTATGTTAACACAGTTGGAGAATGCTTGGAGAATATGTTATCCTCTGGATCTTACTTCACGCATTACCAACATACCCTAAAATATCAAGTGTTTGTAGCCAATTCTACCCATTCAAACTCACATGGAAACCATGGAATGTAAGCATTCAGGGTAAATGCCATAGTGTTTCTAAACACAACATTGGAACAGTCAATATTAAAATGGAGTCTCTAGAGCATCATATTAGTTGCGTCCTGCGAGGCGGTTAGCAATAGGTACTCAAGCGATAATGACCGTAAATATTGTAGCAGCGAAGAAATCAGGCTTTATCCATTAAACGATTGTAACTGCGTACGGTTACAAATGAAGCTGACTTGTCCACTTCATGTATCAGCGACTGCTGACAGTTCGCTAGCTACGTGCTATGCCAGCAGACTGATTTCACCTCGCTGACTCGTTTCCAAGCGATAATGACTGGAAATATTACAGCAGAGAAGTTATCAGGCTTTATTCATTAAACTATTGTACAAAACCTAAAATTAGTGAAGTTGGCACGTTCTGTAAATTGTAAATAAAAACAGAATAAAATGATTTGCAAATCCTTTTCAACCTATATTCTATTGAATACACTGCAAAGACAAGTTACTTAATGTTCGAACAGGTAAAATTTGTAATTTTTTGCAAATATTAGCTCATTTGGAATTTGATGCCTGCAACATGTTTCAAAAAAGCTGGCACAAGTGGCAAAAAAGACTAAGAGAGTTGAGGAATGCTCATCAAACACTTATTTGGAACATCACACAGGTGAACGGGCTAATTGGGAACAGGTGGGTGCCATGATTGGGTATAAAAGCAGCTTCCCTGAAATGCTCAGTCATTCACAAAAAAAGGATGGGGCGAGGGTCACCACTTAGTGAACAAATGCGTGAGCTGATTGTCGAACAGTTTAAAAACAACATTCCTCAACAAGCTACTGCAAGAAATGTAGGGATTTCATCATCTACGGTCCGTAATATCGTCAAAAGGTTCAGAGAATTTGGATAAATCACTGCACATAAGCGACAAGGCCGAAAACCAACATTGAAGGCCCGTGACCTTCGATCCCTCTGGCGGTACTGCATCAAAAACCGACATCAGTGTGTAAAGGACATCACCACATGGGCTCAGGAACACTTCAGAAAACCACTGTCAGTAACTACAGTTCGTCGCTACATCTGCAAGTGCAAGTTAAAACTTTACAATGCAAAGCGAAAGCCATTTATGAACAGCACCCAGAAACACCACCGGCTTCGCTGGGCCCAAGCTCATCTAAGATGGACTGATGCAAAGTGGAAAAGTGTTCTGTGGTCTGACGAGTCCACATTTCAGATTGTTTTTGGAAACTGCGGACGTTGTGTCCTCCAGACCAAAGAGGAAAAGAACCATCTGGACGGTTATAGGCGCAAAGTTCAAAAGCCAGCATCTGTGATGGTATGGGGGTGTATTAGTGCCCAAGGCATGGGCAACTTACACATATGTGAAAGCACCATTAATGCTGAAAGGTACATACAGGTTTTGGAGCAACATATGTTGCCATCCAAGCAACGTCTTTTTCATGGACGCCCCTACTTATTTCAGCAAGACAATGCCAAGCCTCATTCTGCACGTGTTACAACAGCATGGCTACGTAGTAAAAGAGTGCGGGTACTAGACTGGCCTGCCTGTAGTCCAGACCTGTCTCCCATTGAAAATGTGTGGCGCAATATGAAGTGTAAAATACGACAACAGACACCCCGGACCGTTGAACAACTTAAGCTGTACATCAAGCAAGAATGGGAAAGAGTTCCACCTGAAAAGCTTCAAAAATTGGTCTCCTCAGTTCCCAAACGTTTACTGAGTGTCGTTAAAAGGAAAGGCGATGTAACCAGTGGTTAAAAGGCCCCTGTGCCAACTTTTTTGCAATGTGTTGCTGCCTTTAAATTCTAAGTTAATGATTATTTGCAAAAAAAAAAAAAAAGTTTCTCAGTTTGAACATTAAACATCTTGACTTTGCTGTGTATTCAATTGAATATAAGTTGAAAAGGATTTGTAAATCATTGTATTCTATTTTTATCTACGATTTACATAACGTGCCAACTTCACTGGTTTTGGGTTTGTAATTGTGTACGATTACAAATGAAGCTAACGTGTCCACTTCATGTATCAGCCAGTGCTGACAGTTCGCTAGCTACATGCTGAGCCAGCAGACTGATTTCAGCTCCCTGACTGCCCTGAAGTTCATTGTAATTGTGGGTAGTAAGCAAGCTACAGTCTGCATAGTCGCGCATCATGTTTTTTTTTTTTTTTTTGTGCAAAACTTTCACCGAAAATTTCTGAATGCAGCGATTTGATGTTGCAGGCAAATGACCATGGTATAAGTCGGATAATCAACTCGAAGGTGAGCATTCCACGGTTTTAAGACACTTAGCGGAGGCAACCACCCTCTACTTCGCATGGGGTGGTTATTTGCCTCCGCGTCGTGCATTAAAACAGCGGAATACACACCTTCTCATTAATTATCCCTTACATGAAATCTGTTGTTTTACTGACATTGAATTTATGAAATAATTGATATCACTGGGTGATAAAAATTATAACTATTAATTGTAAAAATCGACATGGTCCGAACAAATAACTTGCATGCACATTCACGTGACGTGCACACTCGATGAACTAAGGAATTCGTGTAATCGGGATTAACATCCCAAACATTTTGAACTTACCTTGTCACAAATGCTGTTTTGAATGAAGTATGTCACAGACGCCGATGATGACTTGATTTTAGCGAGTGCCTTGTGTGAATCACACTTGATGTGTCGTTGGACATCTCTCCAGCCTTGATGTTTACAACTCACGCTTTTATTACACATACTACGGAAATGAACAATGCTTGATTTATCTTCGACAATGCACGGATATGTTGATGTCCATTCCCTGTTGAATTTAGCCTGACACTTTGCAGCTCTGCGATATTTTGTAATTTCGGTCTTAGTAGGCCCCTCATCTTCCGATCCGCTCATCTTGCGCGCCAAGAATGACCATCATCAAAACATTGTTGAAGCGTAAATCGCAAAAGCTGATTGGTTGCAATTGACCAACCAGAGAACTGTTTACAATTTAGGATGAAAGCGGAAGTCTTAGTATCCGGACAATTCCGTTTACACCAAAATGATAACAACAACGTAAAAAAAATTTTTTCATCATTTTCTCGAATGCGTGAGTTTACAAAGGTGTTGCGTGAGTGCGTGACACTGGGGTCAAATGCGTGAGTCTCACGGCAGATGCGTGAGAGTCTGGTCTGACAGGTCTGATCTCAGTCCTGTTTTTGCCCCCTCAGTTTCATGCATCTATCAATAAAAAAAAAAAAAAACTGTGAAAGCTAAAAAATTATTGGCTGAGCCACATGTGATGATCACTTACCAGTTACTATTTTGCCTTCCTGAGGCTATTTCAGGGTTAAATCAAAGAATTTTATTTCATGAAAATAAAATGCCCTCTCCACAATTTTTTTTTTTTTACCAGCCCCCTCAGTCACTTCATCCCAGTGCCTCGTCAGCTGCAAAATACCTTAATAAACCGCATTACTTTTGGACTTAATGTTGCATGAGCACAGAAGATATGCTTAGCTCTTCAGAGCTGATGACATTGTACAGTAAATTGTCCAAATGTAAATAACATTTTGAATGTTTGACCATTTTGAAAATTTTCTTATTCAATAGTTTCAGAGTTTGATTCAAATAAATCATGGACTTCACAGGCATTATTTGATCACTAAAGCTGACGATAAATGATCTACAATGAATTTCACAGGAACAGCTGCATTTCACTGTTTCAACATCCATCCAACCATCATCCATCTATCCATTCATTCATCCATCCTTCCATTACAAAGCGAGCTTATTCCTGGTCAAGATAAGGGTGTGGTGCTGGTGTTGGCGCCAATGGCTAGAACCTAGAACACACCCCGGACAGCTCGCCAGTCCATCACAGGGCACACACAGCCTTCACACAAACACACACACATACACATATTCACACCTATGGGCAATTTTGAGCTTCCAGTTAACCCTGCATGCTTGACTGTGGGGGAAAAGTGGAGAGACCAACGGAAACACGCCAACATGAGGAGAACCTGTTGACTCCACACAAAGATCCCAGCCGTATTCTGTGAGGCACCCGTGCTACTCACTGCACCTCTGTACCGTCCACATCCGACCCCGATGGCAGTGTTCAAATATTCAGGATATGCTCAAGTGAGCAATCAATAAACTTGTTGATAGTGAGAAACTGTCCATCAACTGATCACCCATTTTGGTATGTTTGGAATCAAAATGCATCATCAAAATGCATGACAGGGGTTTGATAAGATTAGAAGCCTGGATCTCTCTCTCTCTCTATCTCTCACTCATCTCACTCATACACTCACACACACACAAACAAGCACGAACATCAGGGTTGTCTGCTCTCATCTTAAAAGTCTTCCATGAGAATTTTCTGGTAGCTCTGCGCACAGGACGGTAAAGTGAACGCTTACCTATGAGAGCAGAAGCCTTCTCAAGCCTCGTGTTTAAATTTTCTCTTCAATTTATGTTGTTAGCACTTTTTTACTTCGTGGAGCATTTGCTATTCAATTTGTGATCTAATTTCACTGTAATGTGTCACCTTACCATTTCTTCCTTTATAGTGTTATGTAAAGTGCTTAGAGCGCCATATTCTGAAATAAATAAATAATGCATGTTATTATCATTATTATTGTGATTATTATAATATTATCATAATTGCTGTTGTTGTTATAAAATCATGATTCATGCAAATATTGACTTTTTATTTTATTACTGGAGACGCTCTATCTTACCACAGTTATTTTAAGCCTTATCGAGGCGAGCACAGAGATGTGACCTGCTGACATTCTCTTATATAGTCTCCCATTAACTCTGGGAACTGAATGAGTAAGTAAGTGAGAGGGAAGGGTGAACACAAAAATTTTATGTCAGCACATTCAGAGACAACAGCTCTCTCTCTCTCTCTCTCTCTCTCTCTCTCTCTCTCTCAGGTGTTTGTTTTCACTACACTTTATTGTCACTGTACATCAGTGATCCTCGTGCCAGGGTTGCACAGTCTTGTTCCCGTTGGTCTTTGCTCCAGCCATAAGGGAATATAATTCATTCAACCTCCACAGATCTCGCTGAGCAGCCAATCAGAGGCATCCACGGTGCCAAATCAGGTTTAAAATGAAACCCCTCCAGACAGTAGATCGCAGCGGTCTTGCTGTGTGCAGACTGTAGACCTCATTTGAACTTAAATTCAGAGCATTATCATGTCCAGTGTGTTTCATCAGCCACCTAGATACACTGGGTTTCAGATTCGCAAATGAGAAGACCACTCTACAGTAATGACAACGGCTTGACTTTGATTGGACAGATGCCATATTCATGCTCCTTCACACACACACACACACACACACACACACGCACGTACACGCATGCGCGCACAGACAAACACATGCACACTCATGAACACACATTTGCACTCTCTCTCTCACAGACACGCATACTCATGCAGACGCACACTCACCCACACAAGCATACACACACACACACACAAACACACACACACAGAGACAAGACATACTCAAACACAGAAACACATTCATACAGACACACACACCCACAGAGACACATATGCGTGCGCTTGCACGCTCACACACACACACACACACACATTTCAGCCATCTAGCAAAAATAAATTATTTACTAAAAAAAAAAAACAAAAATAATACAGATAAAAGATGATTCATTTCATTTCTCTTATACGACAGTCCAACGCCTGCACTGAGTCATGTCTCAGAGAGATGATGAGTCTCAATGCTGCATATAAGAGAATACAATACAAACACTGTGGAACAGTAAACCCATGCACAGCTATTCATTTTAACAATATGAATATTAATATAAATATTAATCATAATAATAATTACTATTATTATTATTATAGATAAACTGTCTAATTGCAATATCTTCCACAAAGGAACAAAATTCCAACCGTTAAAACTGTGTGGGCCAGATTAATTTATTACCCCCAGGCTACTGAAAGGAGAAATGTTAATTCAAAAGCTTCATTGTTTTCAAACATATCAGAATCCACCACAAAAAAAAAAACACTTGAAAAAAGAAACCGAAAAATCCAGAAATGTTGTGTTTTTCCCCGCTTAAAAGCTGCAATCTTTCTTGACGGTGATGTGAATTTATGGACCGGATTTAAACTGCCGAGCATTACTTCATTAAAGTCAAATAAAATGCTAATTTAGCCAGGCTAAGTCACTCCAGGCTAATGCTAGTGGCTAATACTGGAAAGTGTCAAAGATCACAGCAGGGAAAGATGCCGCCATTTTGAAGATTAGAGGTGGTCTGGGGCGATGTCATTTCTGCCCAATGAAGTTGTGCCTCCATTTGCATGACACTTACTGTACAGATGCATCACGTTCAAATACGCCACCTTCAAAAATGTGATTGGGAAATCATTATATCCGGCCAAGATATGGTTGATTTGTACACACTAACAAATAACTATTGAAACAGACACCCAGTTTCTCAAATGCTTGGCTTAAATAGGTCGCACCATAATAAGAAAATCAATACACAGGCAATAATAACTCAATATATAAAAATAATATAAAGAAAATATGAAGCTTGTCAAAGTTAACTTTGTTTACGTCCATGACAGATTGTAGGCTTGCTCAATGCACACAGATATGTTTCTTCTTTTGATGAATTATTCAAATTTTTGGTCGCAGTGCAGAATTTTGAGATTTGATTTTTATTTATCAGTGAAGGCATGATTGTAGCACTGCACGGTTCTCCCTGGAGTTCGAGTTTTTGTCATGCTGTGATATCCTCCTATTACTTCAAAAAAGACGCCTCGTCCCCTCACAACCCTCAAACCACACAGCCTGATGCTGCATTTGATAAAGTTACAATCAGAATAGCTATTGCTGAATATAATCCAAAAAAGGCTGTATGAATCACTGCAATTCAGATCAGGACTGACTCAAAGTTGGTAAATTGCATTGCTCTCACCAGCAGTATTAACTTCAGTTTTATACCTGAAACCATACAACTGCTCTACCACCGGAATGGCCAATCTCTGTTTCAGATTTTTAGAAAACTGCCCCTGGTGTCTTAAGGGTTAAAGTCCAGATAGGCTAACAGTCATTATCACATTGTGTCCCATCACCAAGTGTTATTTGTAATAACGTAATGGCTCTTTCTGAACGTTTAAAGCCAATTCACATTTACACACAATAGCGTATAAATAGCATAGTGCTCTTACTTACTGGGAAGGGAGCACCTTGTTCCCGTTTTCAGAAATGTCTCTTGAATATCTTTTGTGGAAGAATAATTTTAAGCACAGGCTCATGCCTCCTTTTTGTCTGTTCTGTAACAAGAGCTCAGTAAGAGTCCTTGAGGGGTGCTATTAAATCTGGTGTGTCAAACTTAAGTGACATCTGAGACATGGCGAAAAACTCAATGGAATCACTCAATGTCTGTGCCTTTCGTCGATTAAACGAATTTTAAGTTGAGAAGTCAAACAATGGGCGGCACGGTGGCACAGTGGTTAGCATTGCTGCCTCACAGCAAGAAGGTCGTGGGTTCGAATCTGGCCTGGGGCCTTTCTGTGTGGAGTTTGCATGTTCTCCCCGTGTTGCGTGGGTTTTCGCCGGGTACTCCGGTTTCCTCCCACAGTCCAAAGACATGCATATCAGGCTAATTGGAGACACCAAATACGCCCATAGGTATGAGTGTGAGAGCGAATGGTGTATGTATGGTGTGTGCGCCCTGCGATGGATTGGCAAGCTGTTCAGGGTGGGTCCCTGCCTTTGCCCGTAGTCAGCTGGGATAGGCTCCAGCTCGCCCCGTGACCCTAGTGAGGAATAAGCGGGTATAGAAAATGGATGGAAGTCAAACAATGACAGGTACGCGCAACCTCAAATCCTCTACTTTGTTTGGAGAATTACAATGTCTGTCCAAGTCAAGTTCAAAGCATCTTTTTGGTTAAGAAAATAAAAAATGCCAACTCAAGTGAACTTCACGCCCTCAATTTCAAGAAACTTAATATTTAAACTTTAAACTTGCTGAGATAACCCAAGGCCCAATCGTGTTAACAGAGCGATGTCACAAGGCACAACGTCAAAAGCAGGAATATGTTTTGACACGGAAAATTAATTACTGAGGCGAAAATATTGTCGTTGCCTTTTTTAGCCATGAAGTGATATATCCAAGACAGGAAGTCAAACAAGGCAACAGAACTCACTCATCAGCATGCAGAAAAATAACCCGCAACATTTCTCACTACGCTAATGTGAGCAAACCCCTGTAAAATCAGTAATCATCTTAACCATCATCATCATAGTTATCATTATGAACCATGATTACGGGTCTCTGCACAGTATGCTGTCAAACCCTCCTCAAAGGTTTCCATCCTACGAGGTTGCTATGCTAGGACATGGATAATAATTCCAAACAACTAAATATAACATTTCTGGGTCCAAAATGTGTCCAGATCACTCCCACAATGAAATCACCTCAAAATTGGGCCAGGACATGCCTCTGACAATAATTTCCTAGATACATTTTGTCCATATTTTTTCTGTGATGTTGCTAACAAACAAACACAATTACAAACTGAAGATAAAACCCTACCTTCTTAGTGGAGGTAACAATACAGTATTATTCATGACATGTAACAAAATAAAAGCAATCAAAAAAATGCAAAACCATATTACTTTAATATCGGAAATTTAAACTCTGGGAAAATTAATTCAAGGCAGTATAGTCATGTTCTTTCCAAGGTCTGACCTTCTGGTCGCATATTATGAAAACAATGTACCTATGGGTAAAATTGGCCTTCCAAGTATGTTATTATTCATGCAAGTTTAAAAAAGTAATGAATGTACCTCAATCATTGAAATCCCCCTGCACTCAACTATAGCCATCTCTGCTGACTGAGTTGCTACCGATGCTGGAGGAAGGTCAAACAGCTGAAATGCCAGACTACCAGCTAAGACTACCAGCTAAGGAAGTTTGTTCAGCAGCAAACGCACAGTCAAATATACTCTGCACAAAGCAATTAAAAAATTTAGACACCTTTAAGCACTGTCAGAACAACGCATCAGGTCTATAATGCCTAAATCTCACAGCACACACAATAGCAAAAAAAAAAAAAAAAAACAGTATGTGCTGAATTCACATGAATGCTAATTAGCGATCGCAATGATGTGAGGCTAACTCCTCCGTAATCAGTTTGAGGAGAAGGCGTCTCATACTAAAACAAATATTCAAATTTCTCAAACAGAGCTAAGCTCATCCATTTTCTCTGTTCTCTAACCTCCACGTCATCAGTCAGAGCTGAACTGCCTTACAGGGACGATTGTACAATTTCACAATGTCATTTTGAGGTAGTGGTGACACGGCTGTGGCGTGAATCCATTATCAATCATTCATTGTCTCGTTCATTTTCAGTGACATCATCCCTAAGAGGGAGGGCCAGTATCAAAGCCTTTTAGTACTTTTGTCAAGACTCGTGAGACACATAGCAGTGTCAGGGCTCGTGTTCAAGAGGCTGAGAGCATGTATTTACATCTCCCCAAGCACAACCAAACAAAGGACTCCTCTCCCAGTCACAACACTCGAAGAAGCTGTGTTATGATACCAATGGGCTAACTGTGGACTTCTGTATATGAATCCCGTTGGTTAGTTGTAGATTACTTGATGCTTTCTGGCTAGCTGTTGGCTATATGATACAAATGTGCCAGCTATTGGCTATATGTTACCTATTAGTGAGCAATAGTCTATATGAGTGCTGCCCAGGTCGCGTGACTCCAGGGCCAGGTACTGTTGGTTTTCAACCCTTCCTTTACCTGGGAGTCAGGTGTACTGACAGTCAGGCCAATTAGTAGCCAAAATGGTTCACTTAATTGCTTGGAGGGACAGAAAACCAGGGTTGGATTTGATGACCTGAAGTTGGAAGCTATTGGCTTTACAATGCCAATTGGCTAGTTCTAAATGACAGGGGCATTATCTGAGTTAGATTCAGTGAAATCCGCCAGTTCCTATCAGGTACAGTCTCCCCTCTTCCCATTGGCTGCCCACATAGAGACTGAGCTGGGAAATTAATGAAGCTCGAAGTTCTGCGAGGAAGACAACTGGTAGCGATGTCAGACAAGCTTTCTGCTTGAGAAAATAATTAAACCAAGCGGCTCATGGTCGAAGCGGCAGGCTTGTCGATTTGCGCTCTCTCACGGTTTTGATTAAAACCCATCCAAGGCTCTGATAAACTGGAGCACTTTTACATCTATCACCGCAGCACAGCGAATCATAATCAAATCATAATCAAAATTCCATTACAATAATTTCGCCTTCGACTATTTATTTTCACATAATTCATTTATGTGTCGTGCTTGCATTTTGTGAGTCATTATGCAGAGAGAAAAATGGAACTTCCAACTTAGAAAAAGTATAAATGTGTAATGAACTCTTCAATATGCTGAGTTGCTCCCAGTGGAGGTGTATGTTAAAAAAGAAATGCATACCGTGAATCTTCACAAAAGCTTAATATATCAAAGCAGAAGCACATTAACAACTGCAGCCAGGAAATTCTACATAACAGTTTCGTTCTGAAACTGTGAATCTTTCTCAGCTTTTTTCATTGGCTTGAAGGGGTTTGGATATGAACCCCATTAAAAGATAAGGACATGCAATCATGAATAATTCAATAAACCGTAACCAAGGTAACATCTTTTACCAAAAAAAAAAAAATATCAGGAGTGCGTGAAGTGAGGAAATGCACTTGAATCTCTTTCGGTTCTCCAAGATGGGAAGCAGTGATTCTGGTCAACATCTGCTAACAAGATCCCACATTGATCTGCAATTTATGGGTTCACATTCACATTGGGAAAATAGAGTGAATCTTAATCACAAAAGCAATTTAATGGCAGATAGGCAGTCCACCGTATCAAGTGACAGTGTGTGGATGAATCCGCGGATTTGTAGCAGGGAGGGTCCGTGCGGACCAAGGACTGTATAAAACATGGACGATGTGTCTCCATTCACTCCCATTCAACAAAAATGGAGCCAAAATATCCTCGTTATGGCCGCTGCCATGTTGCGCATTTGGAGCCTGAGTCGGCGCGGTAGTGATTGGGGGTGGAGCCGTGTTATTGAATCCTGCCCACACACCCTCCCGAACAGCCCCCTGAACTTCTAACCTGGGCTGGCAGCTACGCTATTAAAGTCCATGTAAAGTCATAATAAATACGTCTCTTGAGTTTCTCTCAACAGAGAAAAGTGTGTTATTAACCACCCAGCAAAATTTGAATGATCAAAAAATTCGCCAAGAATTAAAAACTATGTTTCAAAAACATGGCGTTACGTAATACGCCAGTGATTTTCAGACCCGCCCAATAAATCCTGAACACAGAAACTTTGAAACACAGTTTGTGAAGCCTAGCACCAAAATTCAAATCGAAATGGTTGGAATGCTTTTTACACGTTTCAGAGAAATGCATTTATGACCTATTTAATGAAGCTTCGTGGAAATTCAAGCAGGAAGACTTTCTCTTCGCGCATGCCCACTATGCCTTTGTATAGTTTCTGCTTGCCCTTTAAAAATTACTCTGCCTAACTTATGAACCAATCGGAATCCTACTCCGAGTCTCTGGACCAATCATTCGCTAGCTGTCAAATTTTAGAAGTACTCCCTCTCCCTGCAGTTCACCAGCTGTCAAACGCTTGATTTGCTCTACAACCCTCCTCCTCCCCACCACCATCCTCAGAGGTCGGCCAAGGCTCCTCTTCAGCTCTCCGATCACTCTGTTCCCAGGACTCATCCTTGCAGCAGCCTCTCACCACCACCACCAGTGTTTAGACCCCGGGGGAAATTCATCTCCTCGAAGCATATAATACTCTATAAATGGTTTATTTGTTCAATGCCGGGGTCTAACCGCCAAAGTTCATGTTCATGTTCATAAATAAATACTGTGTTAAATATCATATCTCAATGTTTTGTAGTTTTTCCTGATTGAAATGTATTTAGAAGAAAATTGCTGAATTCTCTTTACACGGGCTTTAACGTAAGTGCCCGTAATGGCCAGCTCTCACACGGAGACGGTACAGTTTACCATATTATAGCGACCCCACTGTCGGCAGCGTAACTATACGGTCATTAATAAAGTTATTAGACTTTATGGCTACACAGACCCCACTCCACTGTCATCTGTTTCGAAATTACTTGAAGTACCTAACTGGCTATCTATGATATCTTGTCACTGAATCTTGCTTAACAAGCTCCGTATGTAGCTAATTACACTGAGTAACGCAGGTGTTAGATTTTTGCCACATCTCGGCCGCATATTTGGCTCCAGTCGATGTTATCAACTGTCAGTTACCCAATGTTGCGAGTTGGCGAGCATATTACCGCCGACTTTCGTTGTATTTTCTAAATTAGTGGAGCGGGGTAGTTGAAAAAAGTGGAAATGGTGATACAAGCAACAGACTTTGCATGAGAACTCTTAATATCCCCATAAATCAACCTCCGGCCACTTCAATTTATAGTTATATCCAAGATGGCCGACACGTTTTCAAAATGGTGGCAAATTTGCTCTATATTTTGAATATTTTCAGCCTATAAGCTACAAAAATTGCATATTTTCTACACAATCATTGTGAATTCATATATCTTGGCATTCTTACAGTCATAAAGAGATAAACTAAACCAACCCTTCCGATCCTTATAATTTTACCGCCTATAAAACATGTAAGCACTTTCAGATATGGGATACAACTAGGCTCAGATATGTTACAATCCTACCCCTAGCCCGATCATTCATCCAATGCTTTTTAATTCCCGTGTGATCTGTACACCTTTCAGAAGACCATAGCCCCGCCTTCTTCTCATAGCCCCTGCTCAGCTCTCCTGCCCTGGCACATCCTGTCAATTCAGGTGCGGCTGTTTAACTTTAAAATGGGGCTAGAGAAACAGCATTTGGGAAACTAATGACAAATTTCTACCATTAGCTAGCATTGAACCCCATGTTGAGTTTCACAGCTATAGTGTCAACCAGTGTGCCCTGGTAGTGCAATGACACTACACTATTACAATGTTATATTTACCTTTATGTTCATGTTTTCAAATTAGAATGAAAATTAATTAAACAAAGCTTAATTATTTTCTTACTAGCAAATATAAACTGATCCAGCTAGATTTACCCCAGATCAATCTATTACCTGACCGTTTACCGCACATATGAACTTATACGCAAATATTTTGCTCTTTGGCGGCCATTTTGGATATGATGACAGCCATCTTGGATGTTTCTACAAACTATATTTTAGCATAAACTGACAATGATAAAGAAATGTTTAAGTGATGAAGGAATTAAATGTCCATATTCATATATCGGAAGGAAGCCATTTTGAAAAACTGTCAAATTCTGTGTGGCCGGAGGTTGATTATGAGACAAAGAAGAATAGTTATGCCGAAATTCATGCTTGTATCACTGTTTGCACTTTTTCCCTGCTATTCTCAAGTTACCCGCTCCACTAAATCAAGTTCCGCCGGGAAAGTGTCATTTCCTAAGTGCATGTACTCTACGAGTAATGGGTTGAACTTTTAATTTTTCAACACGTTAGAACGGTAGATCACATTTTAAATTAAAATAAACTGTCCTTCTCACAAAAGTTAGCTTGCTGTGTTTAATAAGTCGCGTATATTACCGTTAGCTAATGTTGTATTCCTTAAAAATATAACATAATCGCGATTTAAAGGCCCAGTCACACAGCCGATCACGCACGAATCACTCACAAATCACGCACAGATTGGGTTTGTGCGTGCTTGTGCGTTGAGAAATTGACCAATTTTTCGGGGTGTCGGGGGTAGAAATCTCGGACGAATCACGCATGAATCGCGCATGAACCACGCATGTATCACTTCCAATCACTGACATATCGCGCACGTCGACGCATAATAGCAAACACGGTGCAGTATTCCACGAACATTCGACGCACGCCCGACGCATGAATCACCGGCGGAGCACGTCCAAACACGAACGCTTCACGTATTGTCAGTGGAATGAACGTGATACATGCGCGTTTCATGCGTGATATGAACGTGGGGCATCAGTGGACGGACGTGGACGTGCGCAGATTCAAACCAGTTCTGACGCATAAGCACTGACGGCCGACGAGTGTCCCGCGCATAGTTACGCATACTCGACGCATAAACTACGCATGCCGACTCATGAATTACGCACACCAACGCACAGTTGTGCGTCGGAAAATTTTTGAACCGTTCAAAACTCAAAATCACGCACAAACCGCCTTCGACGTACATCCACTTACAATCACTGACAGTCCACGTTCGTTCCACCTACGAATTACGCATACGACGTACGCTCCGCGCAGAAACGAAAATCTGTGCGTAATTCATGCGTAATTCATGCGTTTTCGCTGTGTGACTGGGCCTTAAGATAACTATCATAGCTTGGGGGACCGGCAATTCATTCTCTGTGATAGTTAACTTAGAAATGCAACACCCCTACACTTTCTTTTATGGGGACTTGATGTCTCTGAATGCATAGAAAGTAATTGTTTGAGTTTTGATATCCTCATTTTTAGACGAAGAAATGGACTCGGAAATTCTTGTATCCTCCTCAGTGGCCAAGAGTATGCATAAATATCATGGAAATCGAAAACCTATGGTTATTTAAGCATTAGACTTTTCACTGGAGAATGTCATAAAAAAACTGAAGTTTATAACATTAAGTCACATCTATTTCATGCATACAAAGCACAATACCGCCTGATGTATTATGGAATAATAGAATATAAACATGAAATATGTTTACTTGCGGAGAAAGCCAGCAGAAGTGACATTTAAAGGCAACATTTGCATTTTACAACCAACAGGGTCAAAAGTTTACATTATTGGGGACAGCTACATTCGGGAAAAACGAGCAAGGGAGACCATCGAGACCAACCTTAGTCTGGATGCCCAGGTCCAGTGGTTTGGCTAGGGTGGCGTGGTTTGGGGAAACCTTCTCCCCTTTATCCACCAGTACCTGAGAGGAAGAGTTGTGCTGGAGGTCCTGCTGGTCCACTGTGGCGAGAATGACCTCAGAAAAATCAAAAGTGTGAAGCTAGTCTCTGGGATCAAGCAGGACTTGGAAATTCTCCATTGGCAGTTCCCTCGGATGAAGATCATCTTCTCTGCCATCACTCAGCGATGCCGATGGAGGTCTTCCCATCCAAAGATTGACAAAGCCTGGCAATATGTCAACAGTGTGATGGCTACCTTTGTTTTGTCTAAAGGTGGAGACATCTTGCATCATTCTCAGATAAAGCATAGAGATCCTGGCCAATTTTAGCATGATGGAGTTCTATTCACCCCTATGGGAAATTATGTATTTTTAAATAATATTGTAGCTGTGTCTGAAAGACCAAATCCACTAGGGTGATGCTGGATTTGGATCAACATCAGCTATGGACGCAAAAACAAAGTCAGTTTTTTTTTGCTTTATGTGATGTTTGACGTGCTTTTTATTCTTTTATTTATTTTTATACTAGGGTGGTAGCTATCATACTTATTGTTTTCCCAGCTCTTCCTCTCCATCCACCTTCCTTTCTCTCTTCCTCTTCAATCTTTTCTCCAAACCTTTTGCTTTCCCAGCCTTTCCACCCGATGGACTTCCTTAATGTTTCCCAATGGCAAATGTAGCCAGTGAGTTGTCTTTGGGCCACACAGAACTCTTTGCTGTGCATAGTTTTTCTTTAAATAAACATTTTTGGTAACACTTTATTTTAAGGGGTCACTGTTCCTGTGTATCTACCTAATTAATTACAGTGTATTTGCCTATTTAACCATATGTAATAACATGTACTTACGCTGTAAATACATAGTGTATTTTGGTGTACTTAAAGGTCCTTGTTACACTTGTAATAAGAAATGCTTGTTACAATACCTTGTCAAAGTGGCCTCTCTCTTTGGGGAAGGGGTACACCTGCAAGAAAAGTGGGTGAAACCACAACCCATGTTGCCTGGGCAAACTTTTCCATCAATCTTCCTCCTGCCTCTTGAGTCTTGGAACATGTATGCTGTTACACAACTTAGTATATGTAACAGTTGTGTTAATACACCTTTGTTAATCCTTGATACAGTGGAATGAGCACATTAAAATAAAGTGCACCGGCTGGGATACCACAGCTCTTACACATTAACTGCCATAACCAGTGTCTTCGATAGTGTACCACGGGTGCTGTTACACAACATAGTCTATGTAACAGTCGTGTTAGTGCACACTTGTTACTCTTTGATACAGTGGAATAAGCACATTAAAATAAAGTGTACCTGAGATACCTCAACTCTTATAAATTAACTGTGATAACCAGTGTCTTCAGTCTTGTACAACTTGTGCTGTTACACAACTTAGTATTTGTAACAGTTGTGTTAATACACCTTTGTTACTCCTTGATACAGTGGAATTAGCACATTAAAGTGTACCTGCTGGGATAGAAACTGTAAACTGGTGTTGACCTTGGTACTCAAGTATTTTTGCATCAAAAAGTAATTTCATTGAGTTAATCTTATTTGATTCCACCCTTTTGGATGTGATTAACCTAAACAGTGTTACAATCACAACAAGTTGACAACATAATCATTTACATCTTTAATACAAATAGTGTATTTCATTACAAATAGTGAAATCGAAACTCCAGTACCTTTGTACCTGTAACCTATTTGAGTACATTTAAACATTACATAGAACTGAGTAACTTTGGTATTGTCTTTTCTTTTGTTAGAACTTTTTTTCTGTGAACTGACCCAAGGTGTAACATGTAAACATTTAGGTGGCAGCCGAAACCATAGCAAGCATGATAAAGGGGGACACGTTGGGTCAGTTCACAGAGAAAAAGTCCTAAAAAAGAAAAGGTAATATCACAGTTACATCAATAAAAATTTTACTCAGTTCTAGCTGCCGGGTGGCTCACGAGGTTAAGGTGATCACCACGTCGCGAGTTCGAACCCCGGCGTACCCACCGGCAGGGGTCGGCAGCTTTTTCAGAGTAGCGCACAATTGGCTATCGCGCTACAGGGTTTCACATTGGGAAGGCACGCACACACGCACACACACACACACCACACGCAGCATCACCATTCATAATGCTTGTTACCTAGAATTCATATTCAGAGAGATATATTTGATCTCTCCCTCCTTCCCACAGGCACTGGTGGCTGAGCGCCTTCGAGAGATACGTCCCTCAGATTTAAAGACGACTAAAGCTGTCTTTATCAAATACGCTTAGTTAGGGACACTCCTTCATGTCATAACTTCTAAAGCCTGTTCGCTGTCACATTACTGTGATTGATTTTTTAATTATTTTCAATTCAGGCTTAGGTGCTTATTTTTTGTTTGATACATTAGAGCTCCCGCCAATAAAAAGAAGCACATTTGAAATACAAAGTATTATTTTTAAAATATTTTGCCGTTAATTTTTCTCCATTTCATTAAAGAAACTAGTCACAGATGATATAGCATTGACAAAGCTTTGATCACCACATCATCAAGGCTGTCTGGGATTACTTGGAGAGACAGAAGCCAGTCAGTCTCCAGTGGTTCTCCAATATGCCTTAAATATCCCACCAGCCGGATGCAGATATTTTCAGAGTACATTTATACAAGATATTGGCTTGATAAGCAGTTAATGTGAGTACGCACTGCACTTCAGAGCATAAGAACACGCTGCCTCGTACCAGAGTTCTCCTTGGCACTGAATTGAAAGATCAGACTGAGGCACAAACAATTTCATGCGATTTGGCGGTTCTCAAGGATTTACTATCTTATCTGATCATTAGCGAAGACGGATATTGGAATTATTCATGGACATGTCTTCCTCTCATGCCTGGCAACAGGGGGACATTTCTTTGTCTCTTTATAATCCGTCACAAAACTGCAAAACAGCAACACGCAACAACCTAAGATACTTCTTAATAACTGATTCTTTATAACTGGTTCAGCCCAGAATTTTATAAAATATCCGTCTTTTTGGAAAGTGAAGTAAAAATTTGGTGGAACTCCATGGTATAATTTGCTTCGAGTTTGATCTTTTGCTCCAAGCTTGTGAAGATGTAGAAGGTGCTTATGTGGTAATGAGGCCTCAGGGATTCTGGGTATTTGATGCCCAATCAACAAAAAGTAGAGGGAAGGGTAAAGGAATTCACACACACACACATACACACACACACACACCTGCATGCACGCACACACACACACACACACAAAAATCCATGTACTTCATCCATGTGAGAAAATTACTTTGACTTCCTTTCATTCTTTGTGAGTCTCTATAGCCTTTCCCTAATCTTAACAATAAGCAACTTATGCCTATCTCAAATCCCTACCCCAACCTTAACCTATCCTGAATTCTAACCTCACCCCTTAACTTAACTAGTAAGTCACATTTTGCCCTTGTAGTAGTGAGGACAAGTGAAAATGTCCTCACTTCCAAATAATGTCCTCACTGTCAGAAAAAATATTTTCTGGCTTTAACTTTGAAGAATGTTCAAGAAAACATAAACAAGTGCACACACTTTCAGAAACGCTATTGGATATTGTAGCATGGAGGGGGCTGGGGATTCACGCTCAGTGCGGATTGAATTGCACAACACCCTTCAATCATCGTAAGATTCCAGCCAAACTCACACCGCCTCAGACACGTAATACGTCTTTCTAACACTGCAGCAGGCTAAAATCTGCTTAGCTAGCAGCAGGGCTGCCTCGCTAGCTGGACGCACTGCTGCAAAGGCTTCCACACAAACACATTCAAAAACCATTCTCGCCACAGCGAAGGCGTGAAACTGCGTCTGCACCACGAGTCAGCACCCAATTATCTTCACCTGACAGGACGATTATCGGCCTTCGCTTAGTGGCGCTGCCGTCAACACGAGGCATGCAACTTGCATCCTCGTTTATGTAGCGACGAAACTGCTGCTCGCCAAGATCATCACAGGAAAAATTATTTCAGACATCTTACCAAGAAACTAATTTGGATGGGTGACAAAAAACCTTAAAAAAAACTTCCTCTGTCTCTCACACTCTGTTCGCATTACAAAAATATAGCGATCCAACTGGGATGCCACATTCAGACTCTGAGACCCAAAAATAGAATAAATGTCAACTAACTTTTCCTCAACTCAGAAAAATAAGGTTCCGTTAAAACACACGGAAGCCAAAAACTCGTGGGGTGTTAAATGAGACAAGAGCCTGCAGAAGGCTACGATTTCCAGATCTTAATACCGGAAGTATTCTTGCTTTCGACAAAGAAAAAAAGAAGAGCAAACATTCACACACAGCGTTAGCATGTTAGCACCCCACCTTTCGCATTCTGCGTTTGCACGTTAGCACCGTGCTATTCCTACCACGGGAGCTGTGAAGGACTTGTGGTTAATACAGAATATATTGGAACTCTAAGAAGACAACGCTTCCCACCACAGCACGTAGAGACAGTCTATAAACATTAAACAGTTTTACTCGCCCCCCCCCCCCCCCCCGAAAAGCAAGGAACAAAACAAAGATGCGTCAGCAGCTTGTGCAAAATCACTCGGTTGGGTGTCGGATGAGAGGCAGCTGGAAGCGGCAGTGTTCTCGTGAGTTGCGATCGGTTTCAACATCTGGGGGTGTTGCGGTGGAGCTGTGAGTCAGAGGGGGTGGGCGTGGCCACCTGCTGTTTTTCCACATTTCCCATGCTGCACTTGTTTTTACTGGAGTAAATAAATAAATAGACAAATGAATAAATAAGATATCTTACTGCAAGACGAGGGGGAGGATGCCAAAACAGATGGGCTTACTTCCCACAAAATGCTAATCTTTCGGGCCGCAGATATCAGATAATACCTTTTCCTCACTGGCTGTGTTTTTTTTTATCCTCATATTGCAGTAAACTAACCCCCCCCCCCCCCCACACACACACACACACACACACACACTCCACCGCCTTCTTTTGTGGTTCTATGGATGAATGCACAATAATTAGAAACCGCCAGTTAAAGTATATGCATAATTTGTATGATTCCTTCATAGGCAGTGCATTCTGTAGCAAGGAAAGCAAAGTGGCACTATTTACATTTGTGATGACTGAGCACTGCATTTATGCAGCAGCACTGTTTACAACAATGCAGCGCTTATGCATGAGTAATAGATTGCTTATAAATATGTCATAAAATAGATATAGCATGACTGACCCAACCCGACGGCATGCTGAACGAACAAAATGTAATAAAACAGAAGCATACACACGCATACACACACACACACACAAAATAATAAACATAATGTCAATAAATGGTCATTTCCAAAATAATCACAATTCAAGATGAGCCAGTGATTTTGTTTTCAACCTGTCAAAAAGAGGTAGGAGGTACACTGGACAATAAAGTTGATTTTAATCTCTTCAGCTCTGCAGTTCCATATGTGGGTCCATCTAATGCAGCTGCTGTGTTCAAACCTGCCGAACTTCAGGCCTATTTTAAATTCTGTTGGAGATCACAAGGTTTTCAAATATCCCAAATATGTCCTGCTGAATTACAGGGAAATGTGTATAAAATGATGTACATGATATAGATGTTTGTATTTGATCTACTGCTGTGGCCATAAAAACACGGCGTCCTGAGTTTGAATATTTCTCTCGATACTAATATGATTTTGCTTCAGTGAGGTGCTGCCACCACCAGATACAGAATATGTATGTCACATCGTCTTCAAATAAGGAAAAATATATATATATAAATCAAACTTTGAAGCTACTTAAGGGAAAATTCATGCAAAAAAAAAATAAAAATCATAGTTTATGGATTTAATAAACAGCAGAATAATTTGAGGGATTAAGTGCTCAGAAATATGGCCGGCTGATGAGTGGACTCTAGAAGAAATTTAATTTGGGTTTAAAATCCCAAAAGGAAGCGAGCGCAGCCACTCGGGCACAGAAAAACAATATATGGGGAACAGTGGACACAATTAGCATTTAATTAATTAAACCCCGAGTTTAATTTCTAACAAAGTAACACTTTCCAATATCCCCAAGGTGATTGATTTTCATTTGAAGAGTCAATTATGAATCCAATATTCCCAAGTATCTTCAGTGTTTGACCTAAATAAAAGTAGGCATTTTGGATTCCTGCATTAAAAACCTCTTCACATTCAATCACATGCGGTGATTGTTTCATCAGCAGTGGAAGACTTATCATGTATTTGCGAAATAACATCATAAAGTACAAACCCCAATTCCAATGAAGTTGGGAGGTTTTGTAAAACATGAATTAAAAACAGAATACAGTGATTTGCAGATCCTTTTCGACCTAAATTCAATTGATTACTCTACAAAGACAAGATCTTTAGGGCCCTATCTTACGCCAGAGTCCCTAAACCCGTTATTAGGGCATATAGCTTTGCGTAAGAGGCATTCCCCCGCAAAAGTTGCTATCTTGCGCACCTGCCTATAGCCCTAAAACACCAGTGCTACCCGTTATGTTATGCATAGGCGTGGTTTGGGTGTTACGCCAGTTAAACCAATCAGTGCGCCAGGTGCCATTGCCTTTAAGAGCAGGCTGCGCTATCCCAAATCCTCAAACCGAAACCCGTGATGGAGAGAGGAAGTTTGCCACATTTCTCCGTTGATGAAGTTAAATTGCTCGTGCATGAGGTCAAATCCAGACAGGGGAGGATCTTTTTTTGTTAAGTTAATTATGAATTGTATTATTATTATTATTATTATTATTATTAGACATTGATATATTGTTTAAAGTTTGGTATGGATCAAGCCTACGCCTTTTATGAAGGAAACTTAAAAAAAAAAGAAAAAGAAAAAAATGTGTTTCGCCATGCACTTCCAACTCCCTCTCCCGTCTGAAATGAAGCATCGAACAAAATCCCATTTTAGAAAAATTAAATTAGGTCTATGCACTGGCACTCAGCGACGTAACTTTTTTCCCAGCGAGAAAAAAGCTGAAATTACCTTCATTGGCAAAAAAGTTCTGAAATGCCGCTCTCTGGAAAAAAAAAAATGACCGTTGCTGAGTGCCAGTGAATAGACATATTTATAAATAAATGATTTTTCTGTACTCACTGTAGCCCATTTGTCGCTGTTAGATCGCATATGGGGAGAAAAGCCGTGTCTTCAATTGCCAAATGGGTTAGCGGGTGGTTTGCGGACCCGCCATACGCTTTCCCTAACGTCTGTGGTCAAGATAGCAATTGTAGGGAAAGTGCATAAGCACGCCCATGGGCACACCTCCAGACGCACATAAAAGATTTGGCATAATAGCGGGTAGTGTGGCCGCAAGATACCGTTTAGGGATAGTGGAAGCTGCTTACTGCGTAATTCACGGGTAGCGGGTTGTGGCAACGGGTAGGGCAGTGTGAAAGATAGAGCCCTTAATGTTCAAACTGATAAACTTTATTGTTATTTTTATCTATTTATTTATTTCCTTTTTTGGAACTATTCACTCATCTTGAATTTGATGCCTGCAACACGTTCCAGAAAAGCTAGGACGGGGGCATGTTTACAACTGTCTTAAATCAACTTTCCTTTTAACGACAGTAAGCGATTTGGAATTGAGGACACTAATTGTAGAAGCTTTGTAGGTGGAATTCTTTCCCATTCTTGCTTGATGTACCACTTCAGTTGCTCCACAGTCCGGGGCCTCCGTTATCGTATTCAGTGCTTCATAATGCACCACATATTTTCAAGGGGAGACAGGTGTGGACCGCAGGCAGGCCGCACTCTTTTGCTACAGAGCCACGCTGTTGTAACACATTACGACATTACTCCAGCCAGATTAGATATCGGTACATTCCAGGGCTTTGTTGCAGCTTGTGGTTTGTTGTGTTTTAGCAGGTGATGACGCACCTAGTTAAGTGTTAGGATCTATTCCATTGCCTTATATGATACTGCAGAGCCTTGTAAAATCAATGGCAGATGGCTCGGTTGACTCCCTATCCCGCCATACCTCAAAGCAGAGCAAACAAGCACCTTAAATGGCTTTCGCACTGACCAGAGCTTTTTACTACCTTAATGCTCCTTCTGAGAGAAATCATCGCCGCAAGCCTTAAACTTGGCCTCAGAAATTAATAAGAATAATAATAAATAAACTTTCCATATGAAACATAAAGCACTTCAGCAATATTAAAAGGAAAGAGTGTGTGGTGAGTATATTTATAGCGATATATTGGAGAATTTATTGCAGCGCGGAATTTCAGAACGTCCCCCCCCCCCCTTCTCCTGCATCGATAACGCAGACAGCTACGTCAGAAATGATTGAGAGTTCAGTTTGATGAAAGACGGGAATTAATATCAAGCCCTGAGCTCTTCTGGCCTTTACCGGTCGAGTGCTGCTACTTCCCCAGTGCCAAATCTTTATTAACCCGGCCATCGACAAAAAGAACAAGTTACACCATGACAATAAATAACAGAAGATAGAGAGTCAGGGCTTCGCTGTAGAAGCCGCAGGTCCACTGTTTACTGAGAACAGTATTAGATCTGGTATTTGCCGTACGCCTACCACAGGCTGAACCCACAAAGATTATGAGAAAAATATGAAGAAGTCATTAATAACCTAGAATAGAGACCCACCTCTTCAGTTCTTTGTGTTAAAATCGAAATGTACCGTCGGTACAGTCAGGGACGTCAGGTAACGGAGGATGAATAAGGTTTCACAAACTGGGCTCATTAAATATGAGCTGCTGATCACTAAACATGTTATTGCATCTTTCCAAAAAATGTCTTTTACAAAAAATAATCATTTTGATTTGTCTGCAATGACCAGGAGGGGCGGAGCTAATGTTAAAACAATTACTGGTCATTAAACTCGCAAGGTATGTGATGGTGTATTGGTTTTCTTTCTTTGATAATAAAAGCGCTGCAACTAAAACAATAGTGATTTTCCATCAAACAGTTGCATACATATAATTTTGTATTTTGTTATTAACTGTTTGGCTTATTATCAAAATATCTCCACGATACACTTTACTCTTTAAGGGAAAGGGTTTTAATTGACTGCTCCATTTTTCCTGAATGAATTAGGTAAAATGGGACAAAAAAAGCCAAATAGGACATTTTTCTGATGTGAAACCCACAGGTTTCTGGGCGACCAGTTTCCATAAAACCCTGAGTTACTGTGCTATCGTGTGCCGCCCATAAATGTGATATTACAGACATTTTTTGTGTTTTTATTGCTTAAAATTATTGGAGATGATGCACTGAGTCCCCCGGCACTATTGTCCAGAAGCGTAAAACACATGGAAGTAGACACACACACAGACACACACATACACACACAGACACACACACACACACACATATACTTGTGTGTCTGTGCATATCACGCAAACGTGTGCACACAATGTGCGTGTTTGTGCATGTGCTGTATGCACACTTGTGTGTCTCTCTCTCTCACAGCCACCTGCACAAACACACACACACACACACATACGCAAACACACACACACACACACACACACACATACGTGCGTGCAAACACACACTCACACATTCCAGCAGGAGAGGTAGGTATTGCTGGAAAGGGAATATTAACATTATTTTATGCAATATATGGACACATGGCAGCAAGGAAACAGCCAGAAAACAGGGAACCAGGGAAAGCAATGCAGATGAGTCAGAGAAAAGCATGAACAGCGAAGAGGAGGAGTGAAGGGTGCAATAAATGACTATGAGAAGATGCAGGAGACAGGGCACAGGCCAAAACTTAGTTTTTCAGACAGTGCATTGGACTGTGTCAAAGTCAACATTAGAGAGATGAGAGGAGGGGTAAATATATAAATGACTGGCACAGAATATGCATCCGGTAGGAAACCTTCTGAAACTGAATGAGGGCGAGCCAGCCTTGTCAAAATGGCCTCACGAAGAGGCTTTCTTTTGTCCAAGAATAAATACAACACTGGTAAACAGATAAATGTGCATCCCAGCAAATCCTGAATACTGTCTTATAGAGACATAAGTGACCCCTAGGTCACAGAGTACTAGTTCTCCTGCGTAGAGTGTGGGGCGCAGTTCCCCAGGGGCTGTGGTGCAGATAGGGCTAATGGGGTACTGGATGTTTCAGGCTATTTTTGCAGAGAAAGTGTTTGCATTAGTTTAGGCTAATATTTTTGAATTTGGTCATTTTCTTATTGAAAGTGTTGAGTTAATTCACAGGTCGTTTTCAAATTGGTTGATGTGAAAACTGGCGGGCTCAAAATTATCGGATAATTAGGCCTGAAAATTCCAAACATTTAACCATTTTCAATACAAACATAAAAACAATTGCCCTTCAATTATTTTGAATTGATTTTCTTATGACCATACGTGACTTTCAAAGCTGTCCCATTTCACAAGAACATCAGAGGGTGAGGTGGGTGTTTTTGATGTGCCTGAAAGTCCCAGGTAACACATTTTCCTTGTAGATATACAGCAAAGATCCAAACACTTCATGTAGTCTCCAGAATTTTTGGTGGTTTTCTTCAATCAGAAAGTGCCCCAAATTGTTTGAATCGACCCACTATTTTGAGAACCTCTCAGGGTTCGGAATGGCTCAGTACGTGGATTAAGCTCAAAGATTGCATGTCAGAATCTTAGTTTTAGGTAGCAAGCCATTGAGTTGTCATTTGGATGGTCAATTTTCAAAACAGACGGCCAAAAAAAAAAAAATAGTGGACGGCTTGCTCAAAGCCGTACTAAATATGCTGATAAATTGGCCTCTTACCTTGTGACAGTCTAATTTTGGCTAAATCAGAGATGCCAAGTCTCACGCATTTGGCGGAGGTCTCATGCATTTTTTAGGCTTATTCACCGTAGTACGCAATTATTCAGTGAACACTTATTAATGAGATTCTCACGTGGCATTAAAATCTTTGTGCATTGAAATCCATTTCCGTGTCACTAGTGGGGAAATCCACCATAATCCACGTAAAACTGATAAACTTATTTCACATGACATAAATTCCACGAGTGAATTTATTCAGTGCGCGTTGATAGAATAATTGCTGACGACGGCACAGGAACGTATAAAAAGTGTAAGGTTGATTATTAACATTATATTGTAATATTATGTCAAATTCAGAAATATGTTTGTTAATGGTAATGGATTCTAATATAAAGTGGCAGCAGCTGCTCAAATTTTACTGCATAGATTATTATAGTTTATTGAGTATAAATATTCAATGATGATTTACTGTGCCGTAAAGAAGTATTTTCCCCCTAAATCCTAATAACTGGTTGTGCAACCCTCGGAAACAACAACTGCAATCAAACGTTTACGATAACTGGCAATGAGTCTTTCACATCGCTATAGAAATTATTTTAATTCAACCACATTGGAGGGTTTTTGTGGATGAACAGCTTATTTAAGGTCATGTCACTGCATCTCAAGTGGATTTAAGTCCCGACTTTGACTAGGCCACTCCAAAATCATCATTTTGTTTTTTTTAAGCCATTCAAAGGTGGACTTGCTAGTGTGTTTCGGATCCTTGTCCTGCTGCATAACCCAAGCGCGCTTGAGCTTGAGGTCACAAACTGTTGGTTGTACATTCTCCTTCAAGACTCTCTGGTAGAGAGCAGAATTCATAGTTTCATCAATTACGACAAGTCGCCCAGGTCCTGAAGCAGCAAAGCGGCCCCAAACCATCACACTACTGCCACCATGTTTGATTTTTGGTATGATGCTCTTTTTATGAAATGCTGTGTTAGTTTTATGCCTGGTGAAAAGGGATGCACATCTTCCAAAAAGTTCAACTTTTGTGTTTTCAGCCCACAGAATATTTTGTTAATTTTGGCAAATATGAGATGAGCCTTTGTGTTCTTTTTGGCCAGCATTGGTTTTCACCTTTGAACTCTCCCATGGACGCCATTTTTGTCTCTATCTTATTGTTAAATCATGAACACTGACTTTAAATGAGGCAATCGAGGCATGCAGTTTCTCAGATGTTGTTCTGGGTTCATTTGTGACCACCTGGATGAGTCATCGATGCGGTCTTGAAGTAATTTTGGTAGGATGGCCACTCCTGAGAAGGTTCACCACTGTTCCAAGTTTTCTCCATTTGTAGATAATGGCTCTCACCGTGGTTTGCTGGAGTCCCAAAGCCTAAGAAATGGCTCTGTAAGCCTTTCCAGACTGAAAGATGTCAATTTCTTTGTTTCTCATCCGTTCTTGAATTTCTTTAGTTCGAAGCATGACGTGCTGCTTTTTGAGATCTTTTAGCCTGCTGCTTTTGTCAAACAAATTCAATTGAAGTGATTTCTTGATTCAACAGGTCTGGCAGTAATCAAGCCTGGGTGTGGCTAGTAAAATTGAACTTTGAAAATGTGGTATCATGATTTAAGGGGGGGCAAATACTTTTTCAGATAGGGCCAGGCAGGTTTGGATAGCTTTTTTTCCCTTAATAAATGAAATAATAATTTAAAAACTACATTTTGTATTTACCCATGTTATCTTTTTCTTAGATTAAAATTTGCTTGATGATCATGTAACGTGAAACGTGAAAAATTTAAAAAAAGTAAAGAATCAGGATGTAAATACGTCTTCACAGCACTGTATTTTGATAGTTGCATACCTGGTCCTTTAAACAGTTGATCATTTTTTAATCATTTTCATGATTTATTTAATTTTTCACTTTCATAATGCAGACACATATTTGTATAAACTGTACATCACTCATGTTTTTAATTTCATCGACGAATAAAATATTCTATGCTGTTAAAATGTTGTTGATTTTGATATAAGTATTGACATTAAATAAAGTACAATCATGCTTCTTCCCTCACCTCTTTAATTAATTGTAACATACTAAGGCCTTGGGACCTCGCTATAGGTGGCTATGGCAAGAATAAAAGGGACATATCAATTTGCTGATTTGGTTGTTAACATGCAGATTACAAATAACATGACATTCAATTAAAATCTAAGTAGAGGATGATAGAAATATTTCAGAGTCCCCACCCCCCTTACCCGCCCTATTGGGGGGCCAGCCCCCCCACACCCTCCCGCCACTGGGCTTCCAAAAATATTTTGACACTCAACACTTCAATTTCTGCCTAAAACTGTTGTCAGAATGAACATCTTATCTCAAGATTTAATGGGCTCTATCTTTCACACAGCCCTACCCCTTGCCAATACCCGCTACCCATGAATTATGCATTAAGCAGCTTCCACTATCCCTAAACAGTATCTTGCGGCCACACTACCCGCTATACATTTAAGCCATATCCTTTAAGAGCGCTGGGAGGTGTGCTCGTGGGCATGTTTATGCACTTTCCCTACAATTGCTATCTTGACCACACACGTTAGGGAAAGCGTATAGCGGGTCCTCAAACCACCCGCTACCCATTTGGGCTTTCACAGGAGCGCACCCCGGCGGCTTCAATGCGCGTCCACTTGGACACATGTGGACGTGCACATGCGGCTCCACTTCCAGAATTAGCTCACCTATAAAAAGCCACCATGCTTTAGCCTCAGTTAAACTCCTGAGAAAATAGCAGAGCTAGTACTAAATCTCCTTGATTGCCAGTTAATTAATAGAAGTCGCCCAGAACGCGTGTACCGCCAGCGCACCAGCTACCTGAGCCTTTCAAGTAAGTCTATATTGTTTGTATTTTGTATCAATCATTTTTTCCGCTTTCGTAATAGAATATAATTAGAATTTATAATATATATTAATGACATATATTAGGCCTATATACAAAATATTCTAAAATTATAATAATACAAGTATTATCAAGGCCGGTGCTCGCCTGGATGATTACCTTGGCAAAAATCAATCCCTTTATTGGCAACAGTTAGTCCTGGCTTGTTCTTCATGGTTTCCCTTTATTAACACGTTTTCCAATTTAACAATAATCAAGTGGCAGTTGAAAACACGGCTTCGACAAATGGGCTACATTCAGTTCAGAAAAATAATTATTATAAGGTCTATGCACTTGCACTCAGCGGCGTTACTTTTCCCCAGCGAGAGCGGCATTTCAGAACTCTTCAGCGAATGAAGGTCATTCGTTTTTTTTTTTTTACAGCAAGTTGCGTGACCGTGCTGCAAAAACAGGTGTGAGTACTTGTCGCCGAAATCACCTTCACCAGCAAAAGAGTTCTGTAATGTCGCTCTCGCTGGAAAAAAAAAAAATAATTACCGTTGCTGAGAGCCAATGCATAGACCTATTTATAATAAAATTATTTTTCTGTACTGAATGTAGCCCATTATTTTGTCACTGTTAGATCTCAGGGGGGAGAGAAGTGAGGGAATTATGTCACCTGGTTGCAGGTGATGTAGACACCGCTGCCAGCTGTCCGTATGCCCTGCCCGTTGTGGTTAGGGTTACTGTGGCACTATTTTACTATGCTAGTGGGTCATTCCAACACCCACTCAGCTCAGTTGCAGGCCTGACCCAATCATGGCAAAACACACTTTTTTCTTTTTCTTTTCTTTTTTTTTTTTGTTTTGAAGTTTCAATCACAAAAGGAGTAGACTTGATGTTTTTTTTATTATTATCATTACATACCAAACATTAAACAATATTTCAATGTCAAATAATTAAAAAAAAAAAAAAAAATAATAATAATAGAGCCCACAATTCATGATTAACTAAACTAAAACAGATCCTCCCCTGTCTGGATCTGACCTCATGCACAAGCAATTTAACTTCGTTTTTGGAGAAATGTGGCGACTTTCCTCTCTCCATCACGGGTTTCGGTTTGAGGATTTGGGAAAGCGCAGCCTGCTCCCAAAGGCAATGGCACCTGGCGCACTAATTGGTTTAACTGGCATAACGCCCAAACCACGCCTATGCATGACATAACTGGTAGCGCAGGTGTTTTAGAGATATAGGCAGGCCTGCAAGATAGCAACTTCTGTGAGGTAACGCCTCTTACGCAATGCTAAATCCCCAAATTACGGGTTTAGAGACTCTGGCGTAAGATAATGCCCAATGTGTTTTTGTTTCATTATATTGTCACAGGTGTTTCATGAGACAAACATTTACGCTCACTTATTTCTGACAAAGTAATTAAAAAGAATCCCTGGTCAAGCCCTTGGTGTTGAATTCCAGTGGTACTTGTAACCAAGCTCTTTTGAATGATAATTTCTATCTAAAAATTCCCCTTTAAAGGCCTGTGTTACCCAAAATAAATGAGATTCCCTTATGACACTCAAAAAAATAACAAGAAAGTAATAATAAAAACAATGTAGACTCACTCAGTATAGCAAAGACAGCATGCAGTTTCTTATCAAAGGTAATAACATCAAATAACTGCACCATGGACATGTTTCAGGACTGATGTCTACATTTTTATATCATTATATCTATGCTGAGGGCTTCACAAGGACCAGGAAGAATCTGTTCTTATACCCCAACCAATTCAGCAGAAAAAAAAATTCTGATTTAGTTAAGTATCTGAAAAATAGCCTTGAAAAGAAGATATTTCTGGAATATAATAAAAATTACACTACAGATACAGTTGCTCTGCAGTGCAAAATAAAAGTTGGTAAAACCATTTTGAGATAATTCCTTTCTTTTAGTATCAGAAAGATAAGGCAGCAGAATACGCATTATCTTTTTTTGTAACTTTTTTTTTTTTCACACTGTCATACCAAACATTGATTAAATAAGTCACAAAGGAAACATTTTTATAAGGAAGTATGGATTAGATATAATTTTTGCTCAATGGGGAAAAATCAAATTAGGGATTTTTTTTTTCTCTGAAAGTTTTAATCAAAAGGCTGATTAAAGTGAAAGACGGTGGTGTACAAAGAAGTCCTCTGTCTCCAGTATTGTCCTGATTTAACCAGCTCAGATGCTTTTATCCTGACTGAACTGGGCTGAAAAGAGAGTAAAAAAAACTGTCAAAATTCGAGTAGAAACCAATTTATAATTTCTTTCTGCCCTGGCAGTTAATTACTCTCTGATCATCGGAGCACATTTTCAATTATGCATGAATATTCATCGCTTTTCGGGAGTACAGCCGAGGAGATGTCAGTCCGGAGCAGAACTGGTGTGAGGAGGGGTAAATAAGTATAATCCTTTGAACATACGCAGCGCCAGAGAAGAGCTGCGTCCACATAAGCCCACATGAGCAAATGTGCAGCAACTGTGAATGCTGGTCGTGTCTCCCCCAATTCAGCTGTCTATTCGAAGAGATGTCTTCTTTGCTTGATTTGTGTCTAGCGTGATCCCTCTATCTTGTTTCATAGTTATCTCACTCCTTGTGTGTGTGACGTATTTATACTCTCTCTCTTTAAGTTTCAAGTTTCTCTTTGTCTCTTTGTCTTTTGAAAGTAAAGTGTACCCTTCAACGATAGTAATTTATGAAATTTCCATCCTTGTTCAGTTAAAAGGAACAAACTTCCAAGGTTTTCACTTGGTCTCCAGGATTGGGCTCGCGTTCTTGTCAACCCTGTCCCAGTCTGTTCCTCTGTCCAGTTCATTAGGAACAAGCTCCCAATTCATCTACAGTCAACAGAATAAGAACCTCATTCCTCCTAAACTTCTCTATCATGCCCTCAGACAGCTAGACTCCGATGAAGCTTCGATTCCATCTGGCAGCCATCCTGGAAAGACACAGGCCGGTGATTGGCGATGCCGCCTCACTTCACCCACTGCATCTGAACTGAACTGTGCTCTCCTCTTCTGGGCTCCATGCCACTGTTACCGTATAATTATCAATAAACCCTAACACTGGATTGTACTCTGTCTCCGCACTTGTTTCCTGGTATAGATCATAACAGACATTATCAGATTGGGGAGACACGGAGAGGATAAAGTCAAGACAAGAGATCGGTGTGAGGTTGAGAGAAGCCATCATGGGGTGTTTTAAAGGTCCCATATTATACTCACTATTCACAATTTATTACAAATTTCCTGGTATTTGTAAAACATTTGCTGAGTGTAAAAGCACACACACAAATTTGCTGCCAATCTCTATTCATTAATAATGCACTGTTCAGAGTGGGCATTGAGTCAACCGAACTTTGATTGGCTGCCTAATTGCAGCACAAAGTAATCGCATAGCAGCTGAAACCGAAAGCTGCACTGGGCTGTACTACATGCATGAATCATCTAGTGACATCAATCAGGGCAAAAAATCTAAACAGGCCATTCAAGCATGAGTCCTTAGGAAAGGCAGTGGGGTAACAGTGATGAGAGAACTTGGTTATGTCAGATATTAGTTAGAGAGAGGACCAAAGATTATGGTGGTGGGTTATTGCGGTATGGCATTTTGGTGGTGGGTTATAGTGGTTTGTATATACCGTTGCAGTAAAAAACAAAACCTCCTCTGCAAGTAGTCCCACTTTCATTTCTGAAAGATCTTGGAAATTGTAGTTGAGCAAACTGAAAAATTCCTTGCAGCTGGTCATTTAACTTTTTTCCAGTTTAGTCAGCTTTTAATTTCTTTTTTTTTTCAGCTCAGTGTAGGCAGAACCATGTTTGTGCAGCACATGTTGCTTGCTGGAAGATATTCTGGAGGGGGACAGACTGGGGGTGCAGTAGGTGGTGCTGTTATCTCACATGAAAACGGTCTTGGGTTTGAATCCTGCCCGGGGGCTTTCTGTGTGAAGGATGCATATCACAGTAAAAAGTAAAATAGTTGATTCGACTTAAAAGAATAAGGCAACTAGCTGCTAATAATTTTTGAGTTGGCTCAACTTCAAGTTCCAAGCCATTTTAAAAAGTAGAACGTGCTACCACTGGGACTTGAAGATGGCCGAACTCAAAAATACTTCGCAGCTGGTTGCCTTACAATTCCACCTTTAGTCAACTAATTATTATTATTATTTTTTTTTTTTTCCCAGTGAAGGCCCTTAACCCCTGTTCCTCTCTACACCTCTTCACTCGCAGCTGCTCTGGCACTTCTCCTAAGGTGTCCTTGAAATGAGAAGCATGTTCTCACTGGAACTTTCCCTGGAGAAATTACAGTAAAAAAAAAATATCTGACTTTCCTTGCCTACCCCATTCATGGCGACTTAAGCGCAAAATTTTGATACAAAAGACTGGTAAAAGGAGAAAAAAAACAGGAAGAATGAAGAATAAAGATTTACTCAGGGTGTGACTGCACCCTTCAGAAAATATAATGGATTATAATGGTTTTGCTATCCTCACTGTTCAAAAAATAATAAAAGAATATCAGGAAATCATGAGAATTTAAGAACAAATCATCATTACCATTCATTTCAGCAGGCTCTGTAACTAGAATCCATCGTGTTGCCATCATTCAGTTAAAAAGCACAAACATTTATTCACTAAAAACTATTTACGTAGGGCCTTATTTACAATGCGTCAACATTGGTAATGTATGATAAGCTGTTTTTAGCAACATTTTACATTCTCATTTTATTAGGAAACCTAAATTACTTTCTTCAGATGAGGTCTTCTTCCTTTTCAAAAAATATAATTAATAGAATTTATGAACATTAGAAATTCAAGTCCTTCACCACTTTGGATTTAATTCAACTTGCAGTCCCATTTAACTGTCAATACTTCACCATGCACACCACAACAGCCTTTGAAGTTACTTAAATACCTACCGGAGGGCAATAAATTAATGGAAACGAGCCATCTGGCAATGGCGGATCCCCCGGCTGTAGGTTGTGTAACCTACAGGTTGTGTGGACAGACGGACGGACCGAAACCCTCAAAAGGCACAACTAGACCATAAGGAGAAGCTCCATACCAAATTTGTTGTTTGTAAGTGGTATAGTTTTCGAGTTCTGGTCCGGAAACGGTTTTATTACAGACAGACGGACAGACGGACGGACGGACACACTGATCGCTATATCCCCCCGCATTACATGCCAGGGGGATAAAAATCTAAATAAACAGTCTTAGTAAGGTGTTGGGCATTGACAAGCTGCCGAATCAGCTTCAACATGCGTTGGGACAGTCTCTGCAAGTGTCAAACTTTACTGAAGGGATGGAGTACCTTTATCACAAGATATATTGGCCCATTCGACGTTTTGATGATGTTGACGGAAAGTGATTCATGACACCCCAGGCCGATGACTGCGAAGGCAGTGGCACATGCTTTGGGTAATTTTCATGCTCATAAAACCGTTCAGTGACCCCTTGTGTCCTGTGGCTATTGGGCCATCGTAATCCTGGAACAGACCACTCCCATCATGATAGGAATGCTTTCCTCATTGGACTGACCAACTCAGCATTGATTTGCAGAAACCATCCCGCCTTTAAGGGAACAAGTGAATCAATACTACGCCAGTAAAATGAACAAAACCATCTGTACTATATCACTCAAGAGAGTTAAAAAAACAGTGCTTTCCATCATATTGTGTACACTGAAAGCGTATGCACTGAAACAGATCTCTTTGAAGGATAGGTCTTTTGGCTGTTGACTCTGGGGCTAAAATTTATATAAAGTACTTACAGCTTTTCATTTTCCCACTGAAGCCTTGAGGTCTTTCTCACATTCTTAGCTCCATTGAAAAATGCTTATTCTGAAAGGTTTTCAGTGAAATTCTACAGATGGAGGGGGGGGGACATCCTTGGTAATCTGTCTCTAGCTAATAAGACAAAAAAATTCAATAAAATTACTTCATCCTTTCAGAAAAAAAATGGACAGCACTGCCAGCAAATATAAAAAATAAATAACTTGAGAGCTCGACTTAATTTAAAAATTCCCATTATCCTTTTTCAGAAGTGAAAAATCATGATTGGGTGTGACAAGTAATCTCCAAAAGGCCTGCAGGAAAGTGGTTCTTCGAATGTTCTCATGAAAGGAAAAACCAAAAAAAAAAAAACCAAAAACAAACTTGGTGCAAACATAAGGTTTGATAAATTATGCATTGGTCCTAGAGTATAGATTAGCATCCATGGGCTTACGAGAATGAGAGACTGGGGTTCGCTTCCTCTGATAAGACAGAAAAAAGCAAGATGAGAATCCCCCCCCAGCTCTGACCATGTACGTCCATTCGCAGTTATTCTATAGATCATAGCACACAGCGCATTATTTTATACATCACAGTATATAGCACACATTCCTGGTGGAATTCTAGTTTCACGTCAATAATCAGTAATCCCACCGGAGAATTTATTATTTTTTTTTAAATTCATTTCGTGCTCTCCTAAATTTCTTCATGGTAATTGAGGTACATACCAAGCTGGCCATGATTAACAAATGAAGAAGTCTATATCTACATTTAGTACCGAAGCCGAATACACTTGGTAGAAAATGTGCCAAAAAAGGCATTTTAGCTTCAAGATCGCTGTGGCAAGGTCAAAGGTCATAATACAGAATAACTCTCCTAAGGCACAATTATTGAGTGAGTGTTTTCATATGAACTTAAAATCAAAGCTCTGGAGTCAATATTTCCTGAGATACAACCTGGAATTTCAACGTGAAGGTCACTATGTCAAGGTTAAAGGTCAAATCACTCCAAATAAGCAAGCAGACATGTTCCCCTCACTTCAGGTATAAAGGCGGGCAATATTCATGAAATAACATCACTGGTTTCTGAGATATACCCAATTGAAATAGTGATGGCAGCCTATCGGGCTGTGGGCTAAACAGTCGATCTGAGCAAAATCACATTTTTATACAGGTCATCAGTTATGTGCCGAAATTGCCTGTGTGACACGTCATCAATAAGAAGAGATGAGTTTGATGTTCAGTATTGCACTCAACTTGACAATGACTAATGCTGGCATGCTGCATCATGCTATAGCATGTTACATCATAAGGCATTAAATGTATTTATGAATGAACATTTTCCACTATGTTTTGAATGCGGCACGGCAGCGTAGCATAACCTCCAAAATCCACCATTTTGCGCACCTCTAATAAATTACTGTAGAAACCAATGGGCCAAAAAAACAATACGCTGGACAGCCCGAGACAACTTTTAAGTGCACAAACCGTAATCGCTGCTAACTGCAGTGGCATGGGGAAAATGCAGTTTAGGTGCACTTCTCCCGCGAAACGTCTCCCCAAAGCCTCCGAGATAATGCACCCGCGCGTCTCCGTTCTCATCGATAAGCTCTTCCCTCTCCTGCCGTCACTTTCAGATGGCTGCCCTTTCACCTCCGAGCCACAAATTGACAAAGAGCGGCAGAGAAGTGGGATCTCGTGGCCCCTCGAGGACGGATTGAACGGTTTCGGGATTTCTCAAATCTCGAGGGTAATTCGAAGAGTGTCGAGAGATATCTGCCGCAAAGGGGTTTGAGGCTTCAGCTCTTAATTGGATCATGCTATCAGACCCCGGAGCCAGGGAAGACAGGCGGAAGGAAACCGAATTTAAAAGCATAGAACACTGCTTTTCCTTTCGATGGAGCCGCACTGCATGGGCTGTGAAGGCGTGTATTAGGGGATGGGTGGCTTTAGCGGCTGATTTTCTGAAATCATGTAATGGTGGGGCAGAACATAATGAAATGGGAGAAAATTTTACAAATATACCTTTTTTTTGTCCTGGGGACTTGCTGTGTGGCAGCACACCTGCAATTTTGCAAAACACCAATAAGGTGTCATTACACGGATCAACAAAACAGCGTTCTAATGCCGAGTCTAAATATCATAGTTGCGTTCCAAAGTGTCCTGTTGGAGAAAATTATTGTTTTTCACATTCGCTCGCTTGTTTTGTGACATCTGTCCGGTTAGCTGCAATGGATCTTCCGTTAAATCTAACAGATTTGTGAAACGTAGAACTACTGGTTTGATACTTTTTTTGGAATTGTGAGAAATCATCTTTCAGGGATAGGAGGGGTTTTGAATGTCCTTAGAAATGAGAAAAGAGAGCATTTTTTTTATTACTTATTGAAACACAAATGTCACGCAGCTCAACAGGGACTGGAGTGTGGACATCGTGATAGGAAGGTGTTGTGTTCTGGGGTCCTGGCCTTTGGCCAGGACAGCATTTATGGTTTTAACAGTTTCATGTTCAAGATTCCATAGTTCAAGTTCCTTAGTTTCGTAGTTCATGTCACAGTTTTAACAGTTTCTTGTATCAGGTTCAAGCATTTCACAGTTCATAGTTATTGTCCATGTTTTTACTTTTCCATGTTTTTGTTTTTGCCAGGTCTGCCCAGCCACTCCACCGCTTGTCTGCGTTCCGCCCCGTGCCTTCGTTGTTGCACATTTCAGAGCTCTGGTTGGCTTTGGTATTTCCCTCTTCCTTCTGTGCTGTGCTGATTCGGGGCTCTCTAAGCTTAATTGACAATTAACTGTTTTTAAGTTACTAACATTTACTAACACTCACTGGGTGGTGTAATTCTTAGATAGGCACACTACTAATACTACTAATTTAGACAGGGAGTTTATTGTCATGATTCCTGCTTGGCTATTTCAAGATCTTGCTGTGCTTTTCTGTTCTGAACATTCATGCTGCTTTCTAACTGCATACTTAATTGGTACTGAAGCTGAGCAAGTCTTGTCATCCAATCTTAGTCCATATGTCATGATCATGCCATGCGGTGGAAGTTGGCTGGCAGACAGTGCCTCGCTCATGTTCATGCTTCAAGTCCTTGTTCATGTTCCCAAGTTTTGTTGCCAAGTCTCGTTACAAGTTCATGGTTCCAAGTCTTGTTCATAGTCCTTGTCGTTTTGTATATAGCCTTTGCATTTCTAGCCCCTTGTTCTTTTCTGTTTATTATTATCTGCCTGGAGTTTCCAGAGGCTTTGGTTTTTGTCGTTTTTGATCTTTAGTTTTCTGCTCTGTGAAGCACTCTTTAGTTTGTCTTTTGCAACCCTTTGGGCCAAGTTTTTTGTTGGCCCTCGTGCCTGTTTTGCTTTTGTTTTAATAAATTCCTTATTCCCCTTCACCTCGCTCCTGGTGTCTACCTGATCTCGCATCAGGAAGGCTGCTCCTGGTGAGAAGATTCCTTGAGTTAGAACAGTTTGAGACATGAGAGCGTGCAGCATGTCCACGTTTTCAAATGCTGGAGGCCACATATGCGCACTCAAGGATCACTGAAGTACTTGAGGCAAGTGAGATTGCTGTCCGGTTTAAAACTGACTAACTTAAGGTCTTCGGTTCCATAAATTCTAGTGAGAGAAATAAAAAAAAATTTAAAAAATTACACGGGGAACGAAAAGCATGAATATTGGTAGAGTTGTCCTTATGGTGAGAACACGGCATTGGATTTTGACTAGATGAGACAAGAGATTAAGGAGGACAAATTTAAATTCAACAGCGGAAAAAAATCTAAATACTGTTTCTCCACCCAGTTGGTTGCCGAGTGACCTCAAAGGCACTCATGTAACAGGAATGTGATTGGCTGTATGATTTTATCCCCATTCCTCAGTCTACACTCCTGGGGCCAAGAAAATGGGCCAATCCTTAAACGCTTTATCGGGCGAGGAACCATATTTGGTAACTTCAGTCAGCAAAAAAGTAGCACCCCTGTGCCTCTCCATGAGGCAGTAGACCAGCGGTGATTTCTCCCATCCAATGAGAGAAAATCAGGCTATACCACAGGCAGTGACATCAGGGTACTCGACCAATCAGCAGTGGCCTAGAGCGTCTCAAACTGCTTTTCTTCTCCAGACCTCTCGCAGTGCAGTTGTGAGCCCTTACCTAGTCCCACTCACAAGGACCTAACATCGTTACTCACGACAGAAAACTGATGAAAACTCTCGCATTAAAAAGTTGACAAGGTTTGCTAAAAGTTGAGATAGGTGTTGTTTGTGTAGGATGTCCAGAAAATAAGTGAGATTTTACATGAAAAACAAAAAATTTGGTTGTGAGGTCATATTTGACCATACGCCCTTTTCACCTAAGTCTACAGCGAGTGATGGTTAGACTATTTATGGACATACGCCCAACCAATGGTACTTTTTTACACTGCTTCTTAAGGTATTTTTTTGTGCCCTATAAAGGGTTAAATGTCAACATGTAAAGCTTTCAACCGAATTAAACCAACGAGCCCATATACAGTTTCACCAAATGTAGCTGCTGTACTCAAACCTGTAGAACATCAGGCCTACTTTAAATTCTGGTGGAAATCCCAAGGTTGCCCATGATCCCAAATATGGGTCACACGTTATATGAAGTGTTGCTCATGAAGGCTTTATACAGCATGTACAATGCCTTCATAACTGAGACGTAATGTCTTCATAAATCACACATAAGTAAACGTCATGCTTTGTAAAGGGTGAAATAACACATCCTTATTCAGCATGTGATGCCAGATGTGATATAACTGACAATGTCACTTAGCTAGTGGCTAAATGCTATAAAGGGTGACATTGTCAGCTAAGAGACATTGTCATTGCCAACTCTGTCATCACATGCTGAATAAGGATGTATTATTTCACACTTTACAAAGCATGACATTTGCTCATGCATGATTTATGAAGACATTATGTCTCATGCGATATAAAGCCTCTATGAGCAACACTAAGTGTGACTCAAATATGTCCCACTGATTTACAGGGAAATGTGTATAAAATGATGTACAAGATCTAGACATTTCCCATTTGATGTGATCCAGTGGCCATAAGAATATGGCGTCCTGGGTTTGGATATTTCTCTCAGTAGAAGTGTGATGTAGCTTCAGTGAAGCACTGCAACCAACAGATACAGAATACGTAGATGACAGAGTCCTACAATATGAAAAAAGATGCTTTTTCTGACTTTGAATGTAGCTACTTTAGGAAAAACTTGAGTGTAAAGTCAGAGTTTAAGAGGTTAATGGTGTTAGCATCCAGTCTTTGGTCAGAAAACCTTCGAGAGTAAACAATCAGAAAAAAATCATTTGGGATACCTTTTCCCATTGATTTTTTAAAATGTTTAAGACCTTATATGTAAACCTGCAAACAGCTTTTTACAGATGTAATAGTCGATAGGTAACGTCTGATAATTCAGCTTTAAGAAGTAACGTTTCAACTGTGGGAAGCAAGCCTTTCTGCAATATTCCTCTGGACGCCAAAGCAATAATTGACTTTTCTCTGTGAAGCAGCTCAGCCTAGCAGTGAGGCAGTTTCCAGCTTTTTCCTATGCAGTTCACTGCAGTAAAAGTTGATGAGCAAATGGTGACACATGCAGGAAAATCTCAGGTGTATATTTGTTTAACCTTGGCTAAATTTATAAACAATGATTCATTGTTAAGACCAGTGAAAGCTTCGCATTATACCAGTGGTCCATGTTTTGCGCAGGAGTGAACAATACCATGAGAAAATTTATGAGTAATTGGGGTCTTTCGTGTCAAAATTTGTTCTCAAAATAAACTAAAAGCCTGTTTCAGTCAACACCTCACCATCCTCCAATGGTGTCTCAATGCACAATCCCAAGAAAAGGCCAGTTTTGATTCTTCTGCGATCTGAAGTTCAGTTGCTCGGGTTCCCAGACAATTTGTTATTTTGCAAAGAAAATCAAAGCAAATATTTTTTTGGGCTTGACTGCATTCCTGCATCTCTACACAAAAACACATAATGCATATTGTAGCACATTCCAAAGTTTACTTCAAACAATGCAATGTTTGCACTTGCTTTTGTGATTGGAAGACCTAGCAAAAAAAAAAAAAAAAACACTGCAGTTATTACTGTTGAAATTCATAGTGCCCAAAATGATAGGATTGGAGCATTTGTTATTCATTGCAAATTTATGAGTGTTAGTGTCCCTGTGGACAAACAAGGCACTGTTTGGAAAGTGTCAGGAAAAAATAAAAATTATTTATAATAGTCAATGTGCTAGACACATTTCGACTTAATCCTGGCCTATGTCTCGGGAGTTCATATTGCAGGATTTTGTATTTGTGACACATTTATTTATATTGGGACGATATTCAGTTTGAATCAAGGCCTCTGCCGTGCCTCGTGGTGTGCTAAAATGGAGATGAGACATGAAGATATTGAGCGTGTTGTTCCTCATTATTTCCACTGGACAGTGTGAGCCGTAAATCCTTCAGTGTTCAGCGCGCTCAAAAGTAACAACAGATAAACTGTTTGGAAGCGACAGATGACACCAGGTTTAGCTTGCGAAAAAAATGAGTTTACAGATCACGTGAAATAACACCCTTAAATTCAAAATAAAAGGCGAGTGATGGATTTGGTGCAAATTTTCAAATTATTTTCTACATGCTAGACTAGCAGTATTAATAATTCAGCGGATGCAAGCTGACGAGACTTGATTTATTCAAATGTGATCTGAGACTGGGATTTGAATTGATTAGAATAATTAGGAAAATTTCCTCTGATTAGAGTTGAAAATGGACATCAAGTGCTCTCGACTGCAAAAATTGACTCATTTCTCTATTTATTTTTTGTCCTTTTTGGCAGAGCCAACAGGATAAGGGGGCAAAATAGTAAACTCCCAAAAGTTAGCGAGCTGGGTTGAGGACATGGCATGTGCCAAACCGGACGATTGCCTTGCCAAGTTTCCAATGCATTTCCCCCATCAACAATTTTGCTTTCTGCTTAATAAAAGGACAGTGGGTAATGTAGTCATCTCATGATTTTGTAGTATGAGTTCAAATGCATGCCTTAACACACTGCCAGTCCAAAATAAAAATAAACAAGTCTCTATTTGGATTTAAATAAGCAAATACTCAATGTCTATGATTGAATCATTATTGCTTTGATGAATAAGTTTCAGCTAACTTCAATTCTTTTAATTCTGACTGATTCAATGCTTGGCTTCTCATTTCTTTAACACCCATGCCAGAAGATGTACCTCATGGTCGTTGAAAAGATGTTACAGTAGTTCAACAGGGGCAAATTATTGGCCTGCATCAAGCAAAAAAGAAAAAAAAAACAGCTTAGGTGATTGATGAAATCACTAGTCTTGGGTCAAGAGGAACTGTCCGACAATTTATTAACACCTGGACAGATGGTGGTGGACTGTCAAATTCATAGAAGAAATGGGTGGGAGAAAAGTCATGATTGATCCTGATCAAAGATCACCAAAATGCTCGGTCAGGTCCCATCTTAAAAAAAGAAAAAGAAACTACCTGAATATACTGAATGACCAGAAACCCATCAATGAACTTTTTAATCTCTGACGGCACAGGGATGTTCCAGGATGACAATGCCAAGGTTCATCGTGTTCAGACTGTGAGAGAGTCGTTCATCGAGCACGAGGTATCATTTTCACACATGAAATGGCCACCTTAGAGTCCAGACCTTAACCAATAGAAAGTCTTCGGGATGTGCTGGAGAAAGCTTAACGGAGTGGGGTGACTCACACATCGTCAAGATAATATAGATGTCAAAAAGGAAATAAATGCTGTAACATTGCATAAGATTGTCGAAACCATGATCAAAGCTAAAGAAGCTAAGGTGGGACAGGCAGTTGTTGAAATTGTTATCTGAGTTAAAAAAGCAAACTGTAAACAAATGACAATATTGGAACTATAAGCATCAATAAGAAAAAAAATTGAAAAAAAAAAACAAACAATACAAAACCTTAATGGGGAAAAGGCCATTTTAAATCTGATTTGGGAACCAATGGACTAAACTTTCAGAATGAAACGTCTTCAAGCAGAGTGAAAATATTGAGAAAATCAGCGATAATCTCCCTGAAGAAGCCATTGACTGCTGAAACAATGGTTAAAAAAGCACAGCATGGAGCAGCATGAGTGTGTGACTCTCATTTTTTTATTTCTGTTTGGCCTCGGGAGAAACAAACAAGTACAAACTGACCCGAGGCACCTAATGCGTATGCGCCCTACTGACCGTCTTCATGAAGCGTGCCTGCCAGACATCCATGCGTGAGTGAGCGAGCGAGTGGCCGCAATATGCAATGCATAGACCACAGTGGTGGTCTGCGCACCGCAGGAAAATCTAATATCTCTGGGTGAGCGGAGAGGTGAGCGCCGTGCTGAGATTCCTCACGTTTCCGCTTTCAAAAATTCTGACGCTCTCCCACATGGATCGCTTCCCAGCACCTGAGCTGACTGACAATCCGAGATGGAGATTCCCTTTGCCAGTCCACAATGATTCTCCACAATGATGAATTTTTCATGGAGACCACATACTAGCTCCTGCGGAGTCAACTTCAATTGAGCTCAGCTTTAATTTTTACATGAATTCAATTCAATTCAATTTATTTTGTATAGCGCTTTTTACAGATACACTGTCACAAAGACGCTTTACAGTCAGAGATGGGTTACTGAAGGGCAGTGCCCAACCTATTCCCACTACCTATTCCCTATTCCCACTACAGCGAGGCAAAAAAAAACTCCCAGTAGGGAGAAAAAATCATCAAACAGTGTTGAGAAAAAACTCCCCAGTGGGAAGAAATCTCAGGAGGAACCCGGCTATAGTGGGGAAGCCCATCCTATGCGGGCTAGCTAGTTGATAGACAAGATAATGATATGAATATGCAGCTACAATGCATAAACCTCCGCTGCCGACCAGACGTCAATCTGCGCGTTGGAGTACGACCTTATGATGCTTCCCAAGGCACTTAGAAGTCAGGGACTGATGTCTTCAATTTTTTTAAATGCATTCAATCCACTACAGACACACAGAGTTCCCCTAATCCAGATATGATTGATAACTTGAGAATGCGCTGTGGAGTCGAATCAATTTTATTATCTTCACCAGAAATGAAAACTGCATGAAAGAAAAAGATCTCATATAGGAATGCTCAAAATGATGCGTGGGATGTGGGATGAAAAGGAGTTTTCTAAGTGGTATTTTGGTAAATGGACCACATTAATAGACATTAACTAATGCAGGTATTTGTGTGCTTGGTAGCCTGTACATGATTGGTACATGTGAAGAATTTCATGCATTAGTTTGTGTTCAAATAGGAATTGAATAAAATAGTTATTGAATCTGCATATGGTTAACTGTTGCCTATGTTTTCCATATGAATAAATAATCATAAACAAACACTTCAGTAATATTATGCCCCTCCCCCAAGGCATTCCAGTCTCTAGGCTACCTGCCCTTATTTAATTATTCAGTCACCTCCTCTATTCTCCGAATTATCACATCTGCTTTGTTCTCATCTCATTCCATGTCCATTTAAACCTTGGTTTCCCCCTCACTGGCAGGTGGCCTTAGATTGTGACACGCTGTAGTTGTGAGCACCTCCCTTTTTGTTGTCCCCTTAACTTTTTGTATTTGTGTCATTTATTCACTTTATTTAGTTCATAAATGAATGTCCCAGCACTTGGGTCTCCATCACTCCACTGGTGCCCTTTCAGAACCTCCTGGGCACCAGGGTGTCGCAGATTGATGTCAATTTTACTAACATACACAAAGTGCACACAAGTATTTGCATGTCTTTCTTATTACTATCTGTATTATTAAAACCAGGAACTACTGACATGTCCTGTTTGACCTTTTGTGAGGTGTTAATGTTCAATCAAGTCCAGGAATGAACAAAATAAAAAAGCCAAATACTCACAAGTGATATGATACCATATTATCTGGAATTATTAGCTATAACCAAATATTATGCCCTTGAATAAACTGAGTCCATTTGGATGGACATACACGAAAGAACGGCCAAAAATATTAGTTTTTGTTTGTTTTGTGGAAGTTTTAGCCCCCTGAAACCACTCTTCAAGGTGTGCAGTGGGTGACTGTTTTTGTTCGGCTCAGGTCACAGATAATGAAGGTTTCAAAGGCTACAATTCTTAAGGCCTTAATCTTTGTTTTCAAATATTTTTTTTAGCTAAGAACTTATCTTGAAGTGTGTTTGTTAAATGTTCTTTGTTATCATAAATTCCTCCAAAATTCTCAGCAGCTCTGTGTTTGCTTTTCTCTGCCGTTATTTAAAAGCTATTCTGTTACTTGTTTTATAACAGTTTTGTTCCCTGCCTTGCTTCATACAGAGCTTTCAGTCTACAGCCTTAAACACACAGCACAAACACATTTAATAATTATTAGTCACAGTGATTGTTACAGGATTACATAAGTGTACTATTTTTCTACCTACAGCTCCCAAAGCCCTCTTTAAACCATCATGTGGAATGTCTAATTGAGATTCAGAGTGCACCCATTCCACCGTGAGCAGAATGCGCTGTCCATCGCAGCACGGGAGATATTGACATTACCTTCAGTCTCATGGCCTGTGGCACAAGTATTGGCCTGTCAAGCCAGTAATGGTCCAACACAAATGCAAATGCGCGAAATGAACACGGGACTGAACTGTTTTCAAACCACTCTAAACACACTTTAGCCAAAATGTACCGTCCATCTACTTGCCGGGAGTATTGACATTGCCTCCAGTTCGATAGCCTGCGGTACAATTATTAGCCTGTCGAGTCTGTCATGGTTCGACACAAATGCAAACAAGCTAAATGAACAATGGACTGAACTCTTTTCAGACGCCTTCAAATTCACTTTAGTCGGAGTCTGAATGTGTCCAGTGGTAACTGGTACTTAGACATTGCCGGAAAATCCTTTAAATCCAATTAGATTCCAGCTACTTCAGAGATGCTCAGGACATGCAGTACGTATACAAGCAACGGAGTAATGGAGGAAGGTTGCAAGGTCCGATGAGTCTAGTTTTCTTTCACATTTTGAGCATTGGTCAGGTGCATGTGTGCCGTTTCCCTGAGGACATACCAGGATGCACCGGGAAGGGAGTGTGATGCTCTGGGAAATGTTCTGCTGGGAAACCCTGCATCCAGGATTTTACCTGGATGTCAGTTTGACAAAGCTGTTTTGGTGGCAGTATGAGCATATTAATCAGAATATCATAATTTTATGTTTATGGGTGTGGTGTGTGTATATGCGTGTGTCTGTGCGCTCGCGCTTGTGTGTGTGTGCATGCAACGCATCAAAACCATAAATTAATGAAATGAACCAGCTGTTACATCATTAATAGTCACGCATACTTGGCATCGTAGTTCAAATAGACCAGCAGCACTTGCGGTTTGCATCTCCTTGACCTTTTTTGTCCAGTAATATAAGTCCCAAACTGGTTTGATTTTAATTCACTTATTAAAAAACAGAAATAATTTTCTGTTCAGTTTACCTCATGTGACTTCTTAACCATTTAACTGCCTTATTGTTTTGGTAAAACATAATAAGTGACTGTATCTAATTGAAGGATGTGTTGAACTTCACCTGATTAAGCCATGTCTAACTCTTGATTGAGGTATTTTTGGAGAAAAAAAAAAAATCCAATCAGTTCCACACATCAAGTGACTCAAAATGTGATTTGACACTATTTGATGAAATACTGTAAATGATCCTGGTTTAACTTCTGACTATTTAGTTCAAACCTTTTGCCATCAGAGGTTAAGAACAGAATTTAAACAACTTTGTTTTCACTAAAACTAAAAAAGTGCTTCCACACATTAGACTGACATGGTTCACAGTCAATAAGTTTTTTCCCCAATGTTACGTGCAGTAATTGCAATGTAGAATTAATGTAAAAACCATACATTTTTAAAAAAATCTTACCTACCCTGACAGGTGCATAACATTTGCACACGGTTGGACATTAATAAAAATGTGACGGGCAGCATAACTGCAACTTTACCCATTTTCAAAGAAAAGTTTCTGAAACATGAAATACCAATAATTCCTGCAAGGTCAACGGTGCATCCGACCTTCACAAATGACCTATTCCCGAGTCATTCCGCTCCGATCCAAGTCATCCGGCGAGAAACTCCAGCCGCTGGATTCCGGGAATGAAATGTAGCTTTCTCAGGAAGGCGAAAGGACTCGGACTATTCAAGGTGGAAAAAGAGCGTTAAAAAAAGGGGGATAACATCAAAGAGCCACTGCTGGGTGTGGTGAGCCAATCCCAGCCGAACGAGAGGAGAAAACAGGACTGAGATCAATAATCTAATCTCCCTCACAGTTACAGCCAGAGATCGCAACAACTCAGCGAGGAACTTTAATACAATATCAGGGAAGGCAATTAAGTGGCCTGGGAATCTGGAAGGCCTCGAGGGTGGGGGTCCTGGGGTCTTGTAGTTAGCAGGGGGAGGAGGGGGGAGCGACGGTGACTGAATGGCAGAAGAGGGCAAAAGTCAGGCTTAGCCAACTCGATGACCAGCCCCCTACCTCTCCTAATAAGGCCACACTCCCCGTGCTGTAAGCCTATTACCGGCAAAGACCCTAATCCCGTGTCATTTCAAAATGTCTGCCTTTCATTCCGGCTCTTTTCCTTGACACGGGATCGCACTTCGCAATCCCCCCCCCCCCCCATTTTCCTTCCAGGCGGCCAAGGAGGACACTGTAATCCAATAAATTATTTGTTCTGTCCGTAGTTTCTGCTGATGCGCTACTATTTGTTAGCATTTCTTTGTCGAGGCGATGGGAATGGTGGCCGTGTTTTTTTCTCCCTCTTTGTCAGAATAGGACCTCCAGCTATATTTTCTCAGTAATAAAAGGAAGAAAGAAAGAGAGCGTAAAAGACAGCCTCCCATTGTGTTCTTCTCTCCTCCGTCCGAATGACTTTCCTGTTGAAAAGGCTTCATGTAAATCTCCATGTGAACCTGCGAACGCATCAATACTGTTACCCCGCATGTATTGTGCACTGCCGTGCGAAATAAGAAACGCTTCTTTGTGTTTCTCGCGCCCATTATTGAAACCGTTAATTGCATCTGTCAAACGGTGTACTTGATGTGTGCGTGTCCCTGTGTCTCTATGTGCATGATAGAGATAAATGCGATAGTATGAACATCCTGGAACATTTGTTGTATAAACTGAGTAAGACACCAAACCTTTTGCTTTTATATTAAAAAAAACTCTGTATATCATCACTATCCATTTACACATTGAAAAAATGATCAAGCAGTAAGTTACTGCGCATCAGAGTGCGTGATCGAGATAAATGTGAAAGTATTAACATCCTGGAATATTTGCTGTATGACCTGGGTAAAACACTGAACCATAGAGCTACAGAAAACACTAGAATGGACACGAGACCAGTTATGACGAGATTCGCGTACTGCATCTTACCGAAGGATAGCGTCCCGTATGGACCTGAGAGGAACCTTCGACCAAGGTAGTTTAGAGATTGAATACAGAGATTATGTTGATGATTCTTACATAAAGTAAGATTGTAAGGGTATATTCACCTAGGTGAAGATTGTACATGACATAACCGAAAGTGAACTTAATTCTTATGATACTACAATTAACAGATTTATCACTTACCATACATAATATTTTTACTGTGTAAGAAATGCAGCGTTTTTAATTTCATTTTATCTTGCCACATATGCACATGTACAGTGTTTTATTGCGCAATTCCCCTGCCGATTCCTTACAGAAGATGGAGGACGCGTCTGACGTTTTCTGGTTGGTTCAGCCGATGACGTTGTCCACTCTGGTGTTTACTTTAGCTCTGTGTTGAAAAAGGTAGGTCTGCACACTGTCAAATGAGCTCCAAAAATAAACTTTATTAAATTAAAACAAGCAACGTTTCGATCACCCTGGATCTTCGTCAGGCATACGTTCTTTAGCTCTGTGGACAAAACAGTTAGCTTTTAAATAAAAAAATAACACCGCATATCATCACTATCCATTTACACATTGAAAAAATGATCAAGCGGTATGTGCATCAGTGTGCGGAAGAAAAGTTGTTAATCTAACCAAATCATGCTAATACTCATCAGCTCAATCTATACGAGTCTAAACATCTATGTGCTAACTCCTAATGCTACAGTGCTGAGGAATGTGTGAACAATTAGTGTCGAGGATTTCTATTTTAATCACGGTAAATAAAGATGTGATGCAGAGTGGAGACAAGACAAGGAAGATTCAGAAAACTCCTGATTCTACTTCCTTCCATTACAGTTTGCTCATTTGAAACACCAGTCATGTCAGGTAACACCAGAAACAGCCTCATATCACGTCGGCAGAACTTCGGGCAGAACCTTAAGAGGCCAAAAACTTTTAAAAATAATGTTCAAATTATTTAAATCACCGTTCGAATGGCAAAATGATTCAAAACACAAATATGAGGGTGTGAGTGCGTTCGGCGGGAAAGGTGCACGAACACTGTATTATACGACAGAAAACTTTATGAGGCGTCTCTGGCGGGCCGTCAAAATGTTGTATAAATTTAATGGCTTAATCCGTCTTTTGGCTGAGGACTCTCTCCCCCAATCCCAGCTGTTTACGGACCGCTGGCCCCGGGGCAGCCGATGTGCGAACGAAGGCGAGGCGAGCGAAAGTGTGCGCCACAGATAAGCGGTCTGTTCGAACGCCGAGGCCCTCCTCTGATTTGGCTAGATTTCTGGGCTCATCGTCCATTCTGTGTCACATTCAGTAAGCAAGTATGAAATACTCAGATCCCCCGCCGTGGGACGGCGGATATTCCAAAACTGCATTTCAGGAAACAGCGGAAAGCATTTTCAGTAAATGGGAGATGGACAGAAGTATGACAAAGCACATCTTTGCAGTAAGATGTGTCAATATGTGTGCAGGACTAGGAAAAGGGGTCACTTGGGATTTTTTTTCCATTCTGAGATTACGGGGGTATTTCAGTGATATCCCAGTGATAGTGACATCCCAGCACAACTGTACTGTCAATTTACAACACTTTGCTGCGCATAAATTCACCCAATTTTAATCTCAGAATGAAAAACCTGGATCAGTCTTTGATTTTGCTCGAAAATCTCAATTTCCATAAAATGACCCAAGTGACCCCTCTTTCTAGTCCTGCACACATAAAATCCGTTGAAAAATGTTGAACGGTTGGTCGTTCTGGCCTCCAAAATACAACGAAAGGGTGGACAGATGGACCAGAGGACAGATAGCATTATGAAAAGGTGCATCGACACAATAAGATGAATCTATACATTACATTTTGTGTAAAAATGTTGAACAGTCGAGAGGCCCAGATGGTTTCTGCCCCAGAGAAGTGAGATGGATTTGCTATATCCCCATCCAGCTCATGGTGGGGGTGAATAAATATGTCATAAGGACACAGACAAGCACACACACACACACACACACACACACACACACGAACACACATATAAACACAAATATTTTATACACGGACACATGCAGTGCACGTGTGCATGCACACATCGCGACGTATATATACAAACACAGATATCTTATTCACACACAGAACCACAAACATCTCTAAACTACACACACACACACACACACGCACACACACACACACACACACACACCTTGCAGAAACATATCTTTCTCAAACACCCACACTCACAAACAAGAATGTCTCACCATCATGCGCATGCAAATTCAGCAATAACTTTCACACAGACAAACACAAACTGAAATGACTCTCTATAACTCTCACGTACAAACACACACACACACACACACACACACACACACACGCAGACAGAGGAAAAAGTTTCTGGTAAAGCTATCCTCATGTCTTTAAATCAGGATTCTAATTCTGGTTCAAAGCTACAGCCTCAGCACACATTTCTGCAGAACATCTCCTGGTCGCTGTGAAGTAACTTGAAAGTAAAACCTGTTGGTATGACCATAATCAATAATAAATAAGTACATTCCTTGTATGTTCACCTAATAAGACACTGGAAAATAGGCTCGAAAATCTCATAGATGTAATGATGCAATAAGTGCCTAGTTGTTTCAGAGGGGACTCCCTGAGTTGAATATTTTTAGGGAGAGTCTCTCTAACCGGCTGTCAGGCCCAAAAATCCGATGAATAATTTCTCGTCACCAAAGCTGTTGACTTGAGTCAGTTCGACTGGAGTGTGACCAGAGTAGCAAATTTAGAGAACTCTCGACGTGATTGCAATAAAATAAAGTTCAAACTCAAACTTCAGGCTCCAAATATCTCGACTCGAGTCCTGGCATGACCTGGAAAATTGTAACTCAATTCCTCATTTTGAACGTCGCCTCCTGTTTCATTTCTCAATCATCGAGAAAACTTTTTTTCCCCTCCCTCACTTCAATTTGCACAGTACAGTTCCCTGTGGCGGTCTTCTCATGCCTATAAATTACAGAGCCCTAAAAACCAACCTAGATAACATCCGAAGAAGTCCACGCTCGTTTCACTCAGGAAAATCAGGTCATGCTTTGTGCTTGTCCAGCATTTAAAGGTCTTATGCATTATACAGTCATGCACATGAATTTTTTTTTCTAAATTTCACCAATTTATTATATTTTTTCTTTCTCAAATAGTTCAATGGCAGCTTACAGCCGAGGGTATAGCATGTTTGATGAGTGGTGGGCCGGCACAGTGGGCGGCATCAATGCCCCACGGTAAGAAGGTCGTAGGGTCAAATCCAGCCTGAGCCTTCCTGCATGGAGCTTGCATATTTTCCCTGTGATCGCGTATGTCTACTCCATAGACTGTATAAAAAGATGGAGGAAGCAACCGTGACGTCAACCATTGGTTTCAGCATACCATTTGGGAAGCCTCGATTTTGGCAATTTGAACAGCACCATTTTGTCATTTTGAAACCGGATGTGATTCCTATCGGACGAGAGTGTGAATTGAAGATCCACGGATGAGCGAGGAGTGGATCTACGGGTGGATCTGACCATAAGTGATGAGGACCAGAGGATAGCCACACCCCTAAAGCATATTCTGGTTTTATCCTTTATTCTAGTCTATCTGGGACCGTAGTTTACAAAATTAAACATCATGATAAAGGAGACTAAAAGCTTGAGATAGATACCATAAAATAATGCGGAAAATCGTTATTGAAATAATAAATCAGGTGGGAAAGTCGGGTCATTTTCTCATGTACTTCTATAGCATTGAACTTCTTTCTGCAACCACTGACGTCGGCATTTATCTTATTATTGTGACATTGAAAGAATGGTAATATTCCCAATAAGTGAGAAAAATTTAACAAAAGCATTATTTCTTTCTGCATGCTGCTGAGAAAATGCTAAAACAAGACATAGAACCCAGCAGAAGTTTTGAATTTTTTGCATTCATTCCTATTACTGCCATCCTTACGATATCATGCCTGACAACAACCTTCAGCCGTGACTATATTCACAATACAGCATGGCCTCTTGTACCTTACTTCTTAATGAGCCTCTTCAGCTAATTTACTCAAATCTGCACCTTTTCATGAGCTTCATGAGCAAGAATTCGAAAGACTTTATTGACGATTGCCTCATAACTTTGTGATGCAGTGCGCAATAGCCTAATGCTGTTGATAATAAATCTGACAGTTATTCTACTCGTTAGTCTTGCCTATCAGCCACAGGAAACGGTCACAGGATTAGATAATTAAGCATTGAAAAGGCAAGGTTACCAAAGGTCGTTGTTACCGCTGACGGACCGCCACTTAGTTTATATATCACTGCCAAAAAATATGATCTAAAGGCCAACATCCAGCCTGAGTAGGGGCTTCCTGTCAGAGCCATGTTTGTCACACCAGCTCTACAGAGCTTGGTTTGCAGACAGCTGCACCAACTAAACAGAGCAGAGGAGAGCAGGGGAACAGAACATCGACAGAAGAAAGAAATCCGGCAGACAGTCAGCTGGTACCTGTAGCAGCGAAGCCTCCATAATAGGTGCCTGCTCATTGAGTTTCCTCATTACAGTATAATGCATTCACGAACAATATCGGCCCCATCGACTTTTTCGCCGAACTACGAATGACCTTCCGCAGAATTACCATTGGGATAACCTCACATAGTCTATGTTTACCCTATAATTCATTTTAGGCCCCAAACCCCATTCTGTCAGTGCGATCAATCTGCCGAAATCCTCCACATAGGGACGATTTCCTTTTTCCGACGGATGACAGCTGTTGGCGGTCTGTTGCAGGCATGAATCTTGAGGACACTTAGGCTGATCGGCCAGCTGTCTGACCCAAAATATGAAATATTGCCTCCTTGGTATGTGGAACTTCTCAGTTTTTTAGCAAAGTAACAGGCAACCCATCTTCAAAGCATACTGGATCCCTTAAAATATCCTTCAAAGTATGGAGATATCAATTACAATACAGTCTGTATTCAACCAGTGACCCAGAAAATATCTCGCATTGAAATCCATATGGAGTGAACTGCATAAAAACTAAAGCACCTTAAAAGTGAGCAACCATCCATGTAATTATGCACTGCATTGTACTATTGAGCGTAGCTGGATTATATTAGTTGACGATGGGAAACCGTTTGTCCTAGGAGGCACAGCATAATATTCTCCATAAATTGATGTTCATTTAATTACTGCCAGTGAAGAGCTGAAAGTACAAGCAAATGATAAAATCAGTAAGATAAGCAAGCAGTTGTATAATGCTAAACAACAGCTCCTGTATTCAGTAAAAGACAAGCCACTCACATGGGCATACAACAGATAATTAGCCAGGCAGAACCACAAGTGTTGTCTTTTCAGTTGAACTTGTCAACACAAAAGTTTATCTTTTGAACGAATTTGTAAGATAGACATTCGAAGACAAAACAAAAACCATTTTCCAGCATGCAATTCGTATTTTTCATGTCCCGTGTCTGCCGCCTCTAAGTTCTGTTTTGCATTTTTAGTTCCGTTTTGCATTTTTTTTGTCTGTTTGCATCTTTTGTCCCAGGTCTCTTTCCGTAGTTTTCTTTCACTTATTGTCACTTGGCTTTGTACTACCATTCCCAGTTCCTTCTTCTCTATGAGTCACCCTCACCTGCCTGTCACTTGTCTCCTTCTTAGTTCTGTTAATGTATGCCTGCCATGAGATTGTAGATTGCTTTCTGGAGGTTTTCTGCTTTAAAATTTTCATGGTGTCAGTTCTGTGTTTCTGTGCTAGCCTGTTCCAGTCCGTGGCCATGTTCCTGCCTCCCTTGCCCCGTGTGTTTGTGTTGCCCTGTTCCTGCCGCGTCTCAGTCCTTTGCTTCTCGTGCCCTGATCCTGGCTTTGCCATCAGCCACTTGATCCTGGTGCTCCAACCCTTGCTTCTCCATTCAGTATGAGTGTCCTCAACCAGCCTTGCCCTATTTTTCTGGGTAACAAACCTGAACTGTATTATAGGGCTTTTCCACTCGCACCTACTTAGCTCTTCTTGACTCGACTCTATTCCGTTTTTAGGGTTTTCCCATTAGGTGGTAGCACCTGGTACAAGGTACTGTTTAGTACCTACTCAGCCGGGGTTCCAAGCGAGTTAAGGTGGTACTCAATTGTAATGGGAAACTACCAAAACTGATTAGAGGCGAGTCGAGTAGAGGCGAGTAGTGCTAAACTGTGTGATGGAAAAGCGGCATTAGGGAGTCTGCTGGTTGTTCCTCCAGATTCTGCAAGCAGTTCCTGGTTTTAGCAACATGATGGCATCATTTCAAATATGGACTTGAAATATACTGTCTGCTCACTGCCGCAAAAAGCAAGGAGCATAGAGAGCTGTGAAAATGAGCCTAATTACTGGCACTCCTGAGCGCTAGAAGCTAAAGTGTATTGGCGAGACCACAGCATGTGTAAGCACTCCAACAGTGCAATTAGAGTGCTAACCAATCAAAACAAGCCAGCAACAGATGCACAGTCCACTTTTACTAACAGCTAGACCGTAGCAAGTTCACTGAGGCCATGCCATCACCTTGACACAAAAAAGAAATGAAATGGCGAGACGAATGACTGAAAGTGGTCCAGTTGCTAAACTAAGGTGCAAATCTAACACTGATCGTAACACAGGGCATCTGTGGAACTGCCTCTATCAGGCAAACGCCCACACAGCCCCGCTACACTCCTCTCTTCGCAAAAGCAGCTCCAAATTACGACGCCTACGTCAGCTCAACCTCCGCAAGCCAACATCTGCCCTCCAATGTTCCCTCCCCCACCATCCTGACCTCTTTCCCAGAGTGCCTTGGCTTCAGCTTAGCTGCCTGTCATTTCCTGGTCACCTTCATACTCCCCAAGGTCCCAGAACACTTGCTTATCTCACGGGCAACATGCACCGGAGGTTTCATATCCCCCTTCCGGATGCTCCTGTGTTGCTGTCCTCACTTCTTCAACCAGAGAGGACCGTTGATCGCATGTGATGCTAATGGTCTTCAATTATTCACCAGCCCTGACACTCGGTGCTGATGGAAGTGAAATTAACCACAGAAGAAGAACTCATCATAGAGGGCATGTGCAGACATGCACTCTCCCTGAAGAAAAAATAACAAAAAAAAAAAAAAAAAGTTCTAATAGGAAACCTATGGTTCCATAGGCAACCCTATCGATCAAACCTAAGGGTTCTTCATCAGGCAAAATTCATCTGGGAACCCTGAATTTTTACCTTTGATATGTTGCAGAATTTTCTCTCCAAAAATGTACAGCTTGGCTATTCAAAATTAAACAGAATATTTATTGAGCCAAACTGAATCAGTATCAAAAACAGGTAACCATGGTGGGCTCTGTCATGTGACCACATGTGCACATGCGGGGAGAAAGCCAAGATTTCCCTGACCCCAGAAGATGACAGTGTGCATAGAGGACAGTCAGGGCTGTAAAACGTCAGTATAAAAAGGCCTTATGGACTCCTGCATTTACCCAGACGATGCAAGTGATCACAGAACATTATTATTTTCCTCAGATAGAAGGTTCCATAAAAGAACAAAAAACCCTGTTATGTGGAGAAAAGCAAGGGAACTCATTTTTTTTCCCCCGACAGTATATAATTGATTGATTAAATTCATTTATGTACATGGCAAATTATTTTAATAAACAGATTTGGCGGAGATTCTCATATGACTGACAAGACTTAAATCCTCAAGGATCAATTTACACACTTAAACCAGAAAAAGCGCATTTCCGATCAAGGTTATTAAACGGCTTACTCTAAGCAGCCGTCCCATATGAGAGCAAACTAAGTCGATTAGCTTATAGCAACTTTCCCCCAAAGAGGCCATTTAAAAGCACTTAGCCTCCCGAGTCTGGAAAATTGTACACTCTCCTTGCGATAACCGCCCTGTTGTCAGATGCAGGAAACCAGAGGTGTTTGACTTTTTCCTCAAATTGTACCCACAAGATCAGACCCAGTCAGGTGCAAAGCTATCAGATACCTTACCTTCTCACCGCCGCAGACAGTTCCTCTAAAATTGGTCCGGTCGTCTCCCAGGGATAACGGCAATTTCTACGCGGCGGATTGATGGAGCTTTGCCAAGGCAGATGCAATTTCATTCCCGCGGGTAGTCAGTACATTAACATTAAACCTGACGTCCCATTCGTTCAGACTCCTTACCTCTCACTTTTAATAATCTCTATCTGCGGAACACGCTTGATTGTCAGTTTCTAATTTTCATTTTTCTAATGAATATTCCCCATTAATGCATTAGCGGCGTCTGAAAAAAAAAATAGATTTAAAGCATCGCATTCATCATTCCGGGGTTCGCTAGCTCCGAGATACGGTGCACATTACGATAACAGGCCTAAATGTCCCAGTGTAATTCATCTTAAAGTGATTCCACAGATTTTATTAAATTAGCCATGGTTAACAACCCAGACTTATTGCTTTTGCTTGACATCATTTTCTAAAGGTACTAGCATTCTGCAAGCCAGGGATCACTTAATCTGGCCTTTGAATCCAAATTCAGCCCTGTTTTTTTATTATTAATTACTAATTAAATGAACAGTTAGTGTTTCTGATTGGCCAGACAGTCAACCCACCTGACTCCCATGTTCTCAGCCCTTGAAAACTGAATTGATGATCGCTGCTCAGAGTGCTTCCAAGCCATTTTGAAATCGGCCACTGTCCAAGGATTTCACATTCGCAAGAGATTTAGTCATTTAGCGGACGGCCTTATCTAGAGTGACTTGCATAGATTTTAGGTTATCGTCCATTTTTTAACATGCAACCCATTCTCAGGGTCGCCTATTTACCCGATCAATTCAGGCTAAGCACACCGGTCAATAGTTCAATCGGAGAGCCCCACCTGGAATCGAACCAGCAGCCTCTGTCACAACCCCAACTCTATAACCAGTCTGCTGCAGCACCTGCCCTCAGCGGCGGCGTTTTAACTTCGCTTCCGCAGTCCTGTCCCGTCGCCCCGAGGTCTCAGGAGAAACACACTGCCGCGTATGCGTCCTCTGGCTGTCCTCTGAAAATGTGGCTAACTTCCCCTCCCCACCTAAGCAGGGACAGCCGTACACCAGGTCACACAGCTGCGAAGCTGAAGCAGGAACTGAGGTCACTAAACCATATAAATTATGAGCAGCTGAAGCAGTGACTGAGGACAGTGAGAGCCACATGACTGCGCAGGTGAAGCAGCTACTGAGGTCACTAATCCACATCCGTGCGCAGTTGAGGCAGAAGCCAAAGTCACTCAACCACATGACTGCACAATTGAGAAATTTGCCAATCAAATGCCAGTAAACTGCATCAAGTACACAAGTGAAACAGCTGCCAAAGTCACTAAACCACACAACTGCATGGCTGAAGCAGCAACTGAAGACATTGACAGCCACATGACTGCGCATTTGAAGCAGCTGATGAAGTCACTAAACCACATGATTGCGCAATTGAAGCAGTTTGCATAGCCACAAAACCTCACGACTGCACAGTGGATACAGTTTGCATTGCCACTAAACCTCATGACTGCACAGTGGATGCAGTTTGCATAGCCACTAAACCTCATGACTGGACAGTGGATGCAGTTTGTATAGCCACTAAACCTCATGACTGCTCAGTGGATGCAGTTTGCATAGCCACTAAACCTCATGACTGGACAGTGGATGCAGTTTGTATAGCCACTAAACCTCATGACTGCACAGTGGATACAGTTTGCATTGCCACTAAACCTCATGACTGCACAGTGGATGCAGTTTGCATAGCCACTAAACCTCATGACTGGACAGTGGATGCAGTTTGTATAGCCACTAAACCTCATGACTGGACAGTGGATGCAGTTTGTATAGCCACTAAACCTCATGACTGCACAGTGGATGCAGTTTGCATAGCCACTAAACCTCATGACTGGACAGTGGATGCAGTTTGTATAGCCACTAAACCTCATGACTGCTCAGTGGATGCAGCTTACATAGCCACTAAACCTCATGACTGCTCAGTGGATGCAGTTTGCATTGCCAGTAAACCTCATGACTGCTCAGTGGATGCAGTTTGCATTGCCAGTAAACCTCATGACTGCTCAGTGGAAGCAGTTTGCATTGCCAGTAAACCTCATGACTGCTCAGTGGATGCAGTTTGCATTGCCACTAAACCACTGGACTTGCCAGCTGAAGCAGCTCCTGCGGACAGGACTCAGTTGACCTGCGCAGCTGATTTAGTTGATGTAGGCAGCTGTCAAGTTTTTGGAGGCTGTCGGTGGGTTTGGGAGCTTTCTTTGTTGCTTTCCTCCGGGACAATATCGTTTTGCCCACAATCGGATTCTTGGGCCAGCTGGCATTATTAGGGGGCGGCGCCCGGGCTCTATTCAAGCCCAAGTTCCGCCTCGCTGCCCTTGATAGAGTGTTAGTGTTTTGTTTGCACTTCAGCCGGTAAGGTCTCTAGTTAGAGAGTTGCTGAGGAATTGAAGCACCTATTACTAAAACCCCATAAGTCACACTTGACTTGACTTGTGGGGTTTTAGTAATCAGTGCTTCAACTAGCTGCAAAGAGGAAAGTGCTAGATAGCAAGGGAATCTTTCTCTCTGTTTTCCTTTTTCTGGGCACCGTCTCGTGCTAATTTTTTTTATCTCGGTTTCTGAGATTTTTGCCTTTCATTTCGTAGTCAAGCTTGTGTCGCTTCCTAGTTGTTACACGGACTGGAACTGGGTCCTTTGGAAGCGTGAGACTCCCTCTCTGATTTCTGTCTGTTTGTCTCGTATTTTGCTGTTCTTCCTTTCGTTCCGGCCGCAGCATTTGGCATCTCGAAAAACCAACCATCACATCAGCAGACTACACTTTCTTTACAGTGCAGTAACTGGCTCATCTGGATCAAAATAATGTGCAGTTCTAAAGTATTTGGATAGCAATGTGATTTAGGTTAGTCTTGACTCCTGAGAATTGAGATGTAAACTACCAATTTTAATATGCTGGAATTTACATGCGCATGGGGTTATCATCTTCAGAATCACAGCCATTTTATAGACAGTGACAGTCCAAATACCAATGTACTAAATATATGACAAATGAGATCATACATATGAGATCTGTCAGATTTATTGTGGATGACATCACATACCAGTGACAGCTTATGCGACACATACTGCAATATGCTGACAAGGTCATTTAGAACCACAGCACAAACTGTGACTGTTGAATACAGATGACACAGCCAACAAGTCATTAAATATCCAAGCACCACTTGCGAGCCCCAGATCGCGACAGGGCTAGAAGCTGTTGTACGACATCACTTTGCATGTGCACCGTTCGGCACCATTCCCGGACTGCAGCCGCTACATCACAGAGAGGCATTGCGTGCTCGGCTCGCTTGTTGGAAACGGAGTAGTTTCTTTCCCACTCGCATCACACGGAGACGCTCGAGAAAGCGGACGAGATCACCTCTTTAGCCCACGGCGCGACCGGAATGCAAGTCGAAGGGTTGCGGAAAGGACGGGCAGCTGCGAGATCCCACCTCGCGCAGTGAAATATTAATTAACCGGGAGCGAGAGAGAGAGTTGGAATGCAGCTGGGAAACAGGCTCCCGCCAGTTATTCTAAACTGGCTGTTTCCCCGGAGACGCAGCCTCTCCAAGCCATTACTCAAGGGGCAGGGCGAGCTTATTCAAGTGTCTAAACTGTTTCGGCCGAAAAGCAACATTTTATGGGGCTCCCGCTCGGCTCTAGTCATAATTAAAAGACCTATACAGTTTGTGTTTAAAGATTTTCACGCTCGTCATTTGCTTGAGCCCTTGGAATATTATAAATTTTTAATGTTCCTTCATAATTCTTAAGAACTCAAATGCATTCAGTCTTTCAGGTAATGATTACTTCGGAATCGGTCCGTTCTGCTAAGAGCATCCTAATCACATGGTTGCAATCCAGTGCCTAACAGAGTTAACAGAGCTATAGTCTCCCCAGGTAATAACCCCTTAAATATTCACTGTGCATCCAGTTTCAGTTTCAAATCCCGGAAAGAGTACAGCGTTATGCAAGTACACTCTGCAACCCGATACAATTCTATGCCTGGTGGGACTGCCTGACCTCAACACAGCTTGTGCATAATGATATGCAGGGGTGGTGGGGGGGACACAGACCCACATACTGTGCCAGCCACAGATATTTTTATACGCAGTCAAACACAAAATTCTCTTTACAGGTGTTGTGCCACACAATGTTGCTGTACATTAGTGCAGTTCAGTGAGCCAACTTAAGTGAAAATAGTTGACGCATTTAAAAAAAAAAAAAAACACACGATAGTTTAGCATCTTGGCTCTGATCCTGCAACCTACCACGCTTCAGGAGAGGAGCGCAGGGAGTGTAAGCTGAATGCCCCCCTCCGTAAATTCAGAGCTCACCGGTGGATGCTGAGCTGGAGATGGGATGTTAACTGGCTGCAAGTAAGAGTGATGTGTGAGGTTTCACAAAATGAATCAAGTGCGACAGCCAGTAAAATACAAAAAGGAGGCTTTATTTCTGAAGGGGGAAACCCCCTAACAGAGATGGCGACAGTACAAAGTCCACAATCCAAGGTCAAAATCCAGAGGGCGTAATCCAGGTTCGTAAACAGGGCACCAATAACAAAAATCGTAGTCAGACAAAAATGGGTCAATGAACAAGAATGCGGCGAAGTATAGTGAGAAGGCAAAGCTCGAGGTCCAGGACGGTCCAGTCAGAAAGATAATCACAATGATACAAGGCGAGAGAAGTGTGGCACAGGTAGCAAGGGAAGTAACGATCTGACAAGGAAGTGCTACAAACAGACATCTAATATACATTTCCGGGAGACCACATGACAAAGGAACACAGGTGCAATCAATGGGGATGATAACAATGGAGAGACACATTGGGAACAAACTAATTACATGAAATTGGCCGTAGCCAAAACGCAGACAAGGAGACAGCACATGAAGGAGTTTGTGGAGACCCACAGAAACGCAGCAGAGATAATTAGGGAGAGACAAGAGGCGGAGACTAGAACAGGGCGAATGCTGAGAGATCGTTAGTCAATTAGTGAGTGCAGCTATACAATCCCGGGTGCTTGTTAGTAAGTTAGTCAAAATATACAAGGTTAGTGTTGGTTAGTAATTATCAAAAATAACAAACTGTTAGTATGTGTCAGTAAAATAGTAAAAGTAAGAGGAAGGAAGAACACGAGATGAAAGAAGATTGAAACCCAGAAACCAATAAATCACCCGAAGGAGAGGTACGCAAGACAAGGGGCCGTGAGCAAATACAACACTCATGACGAGACGGGGGGAGACGAAGTGCAATGCATGGAACAGAAACATGGCATGGTCTAAACTGAACTAAAACATGGAAAATAATAAAACATGAAATCGAATTACCAAAACTCAATACAAGATTAATGGTCAGACATAAGCAGAATATCAAAAACACAAAGCTCAGTCAGACACGTAGCACATGGGGAGGCAGAAATTTGATACATGGGCATGAACGTGGCACATGGCAAAGCAGAATCACAACATGATGCTGTGGCAGCCGACGTGACTGGCAGCAGTGGAGAGTGATGCAGTGCAGCAGCAGGCAGAGGTTTTTACAGCAATGGCAGAGCAGATGAGCAGTTAAATACCCGACCTTACAGAGGGGCGGAGCAGCGGCAGATATACATGGCAGCGTTCAACAGGCTGGGATTGTGGCTCAAGTTATCTACCTGAACTAGCTGTACAAGCCATGCCCCATTTCTGAAGACACGTTGTTGTATTCATAATATATTGCATCAGAATGCTTATATAATGTTTATGTATCTGTCCCTACTGAAGTGAGCATGAAATAAAATACGCATATAATATTAGACTTTTGGGTGAGTGCAAACTGGAAACAAGTCTACGGTACATTTGAAACACAATTTCATCCTTCAATAACAGCAAAAAAGTCTCCCTGTTTTTGAGGCTATCAGCACATCCTCCGCCTCCACCTCTTGGGTTTCCGAGCTTTCAGTTTCCTCCCATTGATTTTTGAGAGACTCCCGCAAACTGATTGCTGAGCGCAGATAGTGTGTACGCAAGTCCCAGCGCATCGGATTCCCTCTGGGTTACCTCACATGACATGGGGCTGAGGGTGTTGGGTGTGGGGTGAGGAGGGTTGGGGGGGGCGTAATCCAGGCATGTTCCTGAAAGCAGGCCCTCCTGTCATCATGAAATTTTAAACATGCCGCGTGGCTATCGCTCAATCTCAAGGCTCCATTACGGCTCAGAAACCGTCTTCAGATCTGAAAGCTTCAGCAAACACGGGTTCCCAGACTGCATTTTCTGCACTTCCTTCTCTCTCTCCTTCTGTTACAGTCGTCTCTCCATCACTCACACTCTCAGCTGATTATTAAATGTAATATCGTAATAACAACAACAACCTCAACTACCATTATTATTAGTATTGGACTTCTACAATTACTGCTAGTTCTACGTCACAACTACAGCAACAAATGCATTGCTACAACAGTAATTCTGCCACCACTGTACAACAATGTTACTAAAGTTATTATAACTCCTTATTCTACTACTGTTGGTTTTGCTGATATTAATGCTACCACAAGCTTTATTGAATTCAATTTGCTTCATAGGTTTACGACAGAGTCCACATTCCCTCTGATTTTGTTCAGTTTTTGGCCTTGCTAAATGCACCTTGTTCTGTAAGTCACTCTGGATAAGAGTGCCTGCTAAATGCCTGGAGTGTCCAGCAATGTAATAAAATGCAACTTAAGATAATATAAAAAATAATTAGTTGGTTAACAAACCCCCCCCCCCAGCCCAGAAAAAATTCTCCCCCCTCTGATTTCCTTTTCGTTGTGAATAAATCTGTTTAAATCGCGCCAAAAAGAAATTGAGAAAATCGCTCAGAATCCCCGTCCAATGCAGCAGATGATCTGTTCTGCTTTCCATCTTCGCCCCACTTCTGGGTACAGCAGATTTCATTCTTTATTTTAATACATGTCCTTCTGATTTGGATTTGTTGCGGTATTTTGATTCTAAAGTCCTGTTATGATAAAATAAAAAAATTTATAAAAGCCTCCCGCCTGCCCCTGAAAATTGCAATATGAAGGATGCTAACTGGCCTGTAATGTAGTGCAATAATAATAGCAATAAAATAATAATAAGAATAATAATAATAAGACCACAAATAAACTGCTTTCAAGTTAAAATCTTGTTTTGTTGCAGTGTCGCTGAGGATTCAGCACAAATGGAGCAATTTGAAGAATCTGATCAAAAACGAGAGGGGAAAATTTGCAGCCTTTTGAGAATTCTGCTGTCGTCCCGTTTAATATCATTAATGGAGAAGCGTTCATCGGCGAGAGCTCTTGATCGGCGGTCTCAGCAGGCGCTTATTAATTTACCATAATTGCTGGAAGTGTTACGGATCACTGGCGGTGTCAGCTTTGGGGTCCCTGACCCTCCGAAGGAATTTATTCCAGAAGAATGCATAAATCTTGAGCAAATCAAGCCAGACTGAGATTAACCCTTAGAGTGGGATAAAAGATGTAAAATGCCCAATGATGTAAGATATCAAAATCAGATACTGTTGAAAACCTGTCATGTGGCATCTTGTTTAAAAGAGCTCCCCATGCGGAAGCTCTTTTAAACAAGTTGCAATGTGATTGGTTTTCAAAAGCTCAGGATAAATGCATTGCTAATTCCTTGAAAATTCTAAACTAAACTCTTGCTCTTGCCAACTTCAATCGTCCACTGTGACATTTCTCATTTGCAGAGGCGTAATCGAATAAACGTTTAAATAGAGTCAGCATGTTTAGTCCCAAGGTGAGGTACCCACAAGGTTTTGGGCAAAGCCACAAATTTTAAGTAATCAGATGTAAAAAATAAAAAGAATTAAATAAAAAGGAAATGAAATAAAATAAAATAAAAAGTCAAAAAGTCATCAAATTAGCAGCCATTTACAATAATAATTGGTAAGAAAACTCATATTTTTCTCAAAAATGCCAGCTATGCGATTCTGAAAATTCACACCAACTCAAGCTGATGTTTGTGCAGATGTGGTGATATTCTATTTGCTTCACCCTTGCTTTTTTGTCCAATAAGTCCCAAAACAGCGTAATTTTATTTCCGTTGCTACAAAATGAGAATAATTTGTTTGCTTATCCAGACTTAAAATTTCATGAATGGCAAAATTTTAGATTCCATCTACTCAAATAAATGATCATTTATTTTAAGAATATTATTTTTAAAGGAGCTGTGTCATGGTTACTGTGCATGTTCACATCTTTCTAAGAACTAAATCCACTCAACTGCAAGTCAAAATCTTGAGGGTATTTTTTTTTTTTTTTTTTCGTATGATAACTGGCCATAACACCCAGCTTACATTATTTGTATCCCTCGGCTAAAGGTTAAAATTGCGCTTTGAATCCTCAAGTTTCCATAGAAAGCTCCTAAATATGAAAAAGCATAATGCTGGAGTAACTGAAATATATAAATGCAATGCAAGATGAAGGTCTGGCAAGGATGCAATCAGATTATGACTTGCAGTCAAGCAGATTCACTTTCTGGGGATGTAGGCCTATTGTATGTTCTGATCTTGCAGCAATCGTGATACAGCTCCTTTAACTTCAGACAACTACTTGTACTATTTCAAGTTATTTACAGAAAGTGAAGCACTGAGGTTTCAATAAAAACTGAGTGCCCTAACATGAGTAGCTTGTGTCCAAACTAGTGAGTAAGCCTACTATAACTCTACGTATTACTTTTTCACACGTCTATGTGGAAAAAAAAAAAACAGTATCAACGGCAAGAATCAATGGCTGCCACCTATTCCGCTTAGATACTATAGTATAACAGTATCACACCGAGATCGAAACGCATGAATCTGACTCCAGCGTTCAATACACTTCATTCCTGCATTATTAGGTGATCACATGCGTCTGCTAAATCGCACTTCCTATGTTAATCAGGTCAGTAAATTTGGAAAACAGGTTATCCCTAAACGCACTTCTCCAAACCACTCCCCAAAATTGAGAACAACTCAAACCATGTCTCCTAATTTTGTTATAAGCCGCATAATTAACCGTAACCCATTTACACTGGAACCGGGCATAAATAACCGAGACTTTTCATTTCCTTAATTACAGCTCCCCGCCCAAAACAAGATTCCTCTTTTCATGTCAGATAAACGAGGAAGTCAGACCTGAGAGACTGGATGCTTTTACTATCAAACGCAGACGACGGAGTAAAAAATGCGAATGACCGTGGGGGGAAGATGGATGGCCCCAAATTAAGCGACGGTGTTGTCGTTATTTACCGGCCACATCCATCTCGTAGGTGACTACGCTCAAAAATTGCTGGCCCCAAAACAACATTACAATGCTCTACTGAGAGAAAGCAGCCGATATGAGATCATCTGTTCTTTTAAGTGAACCGGGGCACATTTTCACTAGTTGATGCTTTTAATTCAAATATGAAACTCATTACCAAGCCAAATGCTCCTGGTAAATGTCATTGAAAAAGACAGTGTGTTCTCTGTAACCATCGTTCCTCTCATCAATAAATTAAGCTAAGTATCAGGATCCAGAATGCCATTTTAATAAGAGTTTTGGCCTAGTGCCACATAACGAGCCTGTGTGATTGCTTGTACCATATTATAGAGAGTTTATGGAACATGCCGGAATTCTGTAACATGTCAAATCTGATAAAGGACAATTGTTCACTGTTGAGGCTTTAAAACAACCATATTTGTCTTCATTTGATTTGATTTCTGGCATAAATAATGAATTGAGTTGCGCATATATGCATTTTTAATATCATATGCTTTTGTCGCCATAGTTACAACATGTTTTCTGGAGGCAAAATGCTCCTGGGTGTATAGAATGAAGATACAGCCCACCATGTAGCTGAGTGGCACAATGACTAAAATGTTGTCATTTCAGTGTGAAAAGGATTTTCACTGAAAATGAAGCCATCCCAACAACACTGTGATTTTTCTGAAAATGCAGTCTGGGGAAATGGCTATCAGAGCAGGCACAGAAAACTGCGCGGGCATTTGTCTCAGGGTGACTCTCCGTTCCCTGCGACTCTTACGCAGCTGGTATCTGATTGAGGGATTGCCAAAATAAGAGATATTTTTTTTTTGCCTTTTATTAGTTGGTACAGGTTATGGTTTGATTTGACCCACAAAGGATACGAAAGCTGTCATGTGAAGACCGTTTGCGGTGTCACAAGGTATTATTTTATGCTTTTAAGTTTCTCTACTGATTTCCAAGACTGGTCATACGTGTATGTTGACTAGCAAAGCTATTTAGCTTTAGCATTTCAGTGGTGGTGCATACTTGGTGGTGCATACTTGTTCATTAGTGCTATGGGGATTGCAGTTGTTATTGCAACTGTGAAAATAATAAAAGCTCCTGTTAACTGCATGCCGCGCTGTATGAATGTCACCAAAGATGGTAATAGGGCTGCCGGGCAAGAATTTGAGGTGAGGACCCAAGTGCAGGGATGTGAATTTTATTAACTAATAAAGGTGTATATTAATAAACAAATATGAACCTCAGGATAATGAAAAAGCAGTGCATTAAACCAAAAGGGGGAAACTGACTGAGGCGACCTGCCAATGAAGGGGGGAAATAAGCTGTAAATAGAATAGATATCCAAATTAACTAAACAGAAACAGGTGACCACAATTAACTGGCAACCATTAACTGATAAGAACTGAGGATAATTGAATAATTAGGTAAGGTCTGGTAGCCAGGCATTGGAATGCCCAAGGGGAGGGGCATTACAATAAAGGTTTTCACACCATATAGGAAACTAAAAACCAGAACAAAAATGTGAAATACTCGCTGACGATGAAATAAGAAAGTTTCGGATTCGGGGTGGGTAGGCTCATAAAGATGAATTCATTAAAAAAAATTTTAATGGACTCAATTCTGTTTCATTTTGTATTTCTTCCTCGATGTAAAAATGCTTTAATTCCGAGAAAACGCTGGATCTTAGTGTACAGGAAGTGTACAATCCCTGTTGTGCAATCTAACAGGATCTTGGTGCTCCTCTCTGGAATCTATCAGATACGGGCTCTGGCTTTTTTTTCCTCATCTCTCATGCTGTCAGACCCGAAGGCAATCACAGCTCGGCCTTCTTCACTCACTCCTGTGTATTTTGCAGCCACAGGGAGACCGTGAAAACTATCCCTGCCTGTGTGTGTCGAGCTAGATTACCTCCGTAAACTCAGGGCCGGGGCGGATTGACCTTCGATTCCCTTCTCAAGCGGTTCTCTATCCACTTACACAAGAACAAGGTCTGCGCAAAATGATTCAATATGGAGTACAATTTTCAACGGACAACCTCAGACTAGATAGCATAAGATTTTACTCCTAAAAACTAAAAGTAAGTCTATAGTCATTCATATTATTGACAAATCAAATTAATATTTTACAACTCAATAGGGCATGTATTCAAATCATAATGAGAATTACATTCACTTTTTTTATCTCACATCTCTCTTTCTTACCATGTCCAGAACTAGCTTAATTCTGGATTTCATAAACATCAGCATTAGGTTATACAACATTAGGTCACATAGAAAAATGTATAAAAAACAGCAACAAAGGCACAAACTCGACACTAGCGTGACAGTCTGTAGGTCATCAAAGTAAAGCTGGTTTTGCATGTAAAACATGTTTGTACTCAAAGAGAAAGGTGTTTACTTTAAAGGTAAACTTGGGAAATCAGCTTGTTGAAGAAAAAAAAGAAATTTAGCTCCACCATTGTTTAAATTTTGCATATGTATACAAAGGCTGCAACTTCTGATCACTTAATACAATAAATAAAATACTATAATATATATATATATATATATATATAAAATTAAAATAATTAAATCACAAGTACTTTGTTGTATAATTAATTATCGCTTTGAGCGAGTTACATTCCATTCATGACTGGTTCCAAGGTGCCGCCTGCTGAATATTTTATTATTCAAAAACAACAGGAGCCGGTGTTTCCTGCCGGCGCTTAATTCTGATTCGCAAGCATTCAAAGACCTCCTGTAATCCGTGACAGTGTGGGAACGGTGCAGAAATCTCTTCTCCACACGTATAACACCTCTCTCAGTGACCCTGGCTGGCAGAGGTTCGGATAAGCGTTAGCGGCGGCATTAAGCTGTCTCAGTGGCCTTCTCTCACTCTTTTCAGAGCACGGAAAGACAATAGACTGTACATAAAGACTGTTACTCAAGGAGCTGTCAGGAGGGAAGTGGTAGTTTTGAGGTGAGGGGTCAATGATCCACTATTTTCACTTTCTTTTATCATTTGGACTGTGTGTGGTGATACGATAAGACACAAAAAACAAAAATCAATGATACAAGAATTAAACTAGAACGTGTTTTTACATGTAAAAACAAAAGTCTCCCCCCCAGCCCCCTTCTCTCCCTAACCCTCCAGATGGACGGACGTACAGACAGACAGGTACATGCCAAAAGGAACCACTGCAGGACCTGAGAAGCAACTACGCAAAGTTTCATGAAGATTATGCGGTTTTGGAGTTATGCTCCAGACAAAATTGATTACATCCGGACGGACGGACAGACAGAGAGACACATGCCAAAAGGCACCACTTCAGGACCTGAGTAGTAAGTATGATAAGTTTTGTTAAGATCATGGAAACGGTTTTGGAGTTACGCTCCGGAAACAAAGTGGGAACGTCGATGCGAACGCAAATGTGAACGCGAACCGAGCCTAAAACAATATGTCTCCCCTCTCCCTTCGGATGGAGACATAACCCAACAAGAATTAAACTATTAACTTTTTTTAGCCTTCATTTAACCGGAGAGATTCTTTTGAAAATATGATTCTTTTTTTCAAAAAACACACCTGGAGAAATGCCAGATAGAAGAGTTGCAAGTGTGCAGGGACAGAGAGAAAGTCCCTGGAGCAACTTTGGGGTTAAGGGCCTTGCTCAAGGGCCCAACAGTTTGGATCCTTCAAACTTCAACCCCCTGGATGAAGTCAGAATCCAATACCCCACTGGAGGCTTGAACCAGCCTGTGACCACCCTCCAACATGGATTATTTTCTGTGAGGATCGTGTGAAATTAGATGCTTCTCGGGAACAGATTTGCTGCACAGATACAAGCACGGGCAGTAAAATGGTAGTTGTTCTCTTTTACAATGACAATCCGATGACCGGATTGGCAGGAGTGATGGGGGAGGGGTTGACTGACTTTACTGAGAGAGAGAGAAGGAGAGTGAGTGACCACGCTAGAGACATGATGGAGGAAGACAGCGCAACAGATGAGAGAGGAAGAAATAAAGCAAGAAATAGACAGAGAGAGAGAGAGAGAGAGAGAGAGGAAGCTTATTACTGGGTCAGTCCCTTCTTCAGCGACTTCAGCTCCCCGAGTGAAAAACCGCTCAGGCCCCAGCAGGCCCTGCTACCTGCAGTATTTATAGGTCACCGGCAGAACAAGGGGAAATACAGGCTAGCATTAGCATGCTGACAATATTAGACGCTCGCCTGAGCTTGCACACATTACCAGAGTCCACAAGCTCATTAAATGGGGGCTCCCAAAGGGAAATAAATAAATTAAACAATTACTATAGACCCAAACCCATGTATAATGCATGACTTATTAATACACGCGCGCTCAAGTCGCTAGCATGCTGCTAATACACTGCTCCTTCGGTGTAATGTCCTACTTCAGGCATTCAGATTAAAATTTCTTCAACTGGCCCCTCTGACTGTCCTCTTCTTAAGGTAATAAATAATGACTACAAAACAGAGTCAAAGAGTATAATCACACCTCCAGCCCTTCCCTCACACTCTCTTATCAACATCTTGAAGAGGGCTGACAACTTATTTCCAAGCTTGAAATTGTTATCTTGTCTTTTTTTTTCCTCTGACGCATGGCTAACCCTCCTTTGACGGGGGGGACAGCAGGGATTCCAGTAAATGCCCGCGATGCTGGAGTTTGGCGTCCGAAAATGAAATTTTGCCAACGCTGAACCAGAACGAAGCAGTGGGTGGCAGTAACAAAGGTTCATTTCACCTTACCGCTTCTCTTCCTCTCCACGACCCTTCCTGAATCAAAGAGCCATCAGTCCTCGCTCACAAACAGTCAGACTGACGACCAGGACCGCCCGCAGCTCTGTCTCCTTTCCGCCCGAGGGCAGCCCAGCTTTTAAACGCAAAATTTCCTATCTGCTGAAGACTGGCGGTTTGACTAATGCCATTCAGTGTTCTGCTGACAGCATCTGTCGGATGCGCTGTGATTCAAATCCCCTTTCCTGATTAGTCAAAAATGCTGCCACAGACTGCTACCAGCTGGCCCATCATTAGAGTATGCTACCAGAGAACGCTCGTCTTCAATGGAGATTTTCCTCTGTAGAATGGTCTGGAAAGCCATAGTTTCAGCCCTTGAAAGACTGATAATCATGCATGTTGCTTTTGGACGGTAGGGTCTAATCACAGAACTATTATTGACTGCTCAGAAAAAAACATGTTTCCTTCGTTCAAATACAAACACGAAGGGCAAATTACCATCAAAATGTTTACAAAAAAAAAGTTAAATACAACAAATTATCTTTCTTCGTATTTAGGAAACAAATGAGAACTAATGATCTCTGAAGAACGTGCTCATTGCACTGTGGGGGTGGTGGTAACGCTATTCATGAAGGTGCAAAACATTTCCAGAAAGCAGGGAATAAAAAACGTCGGAAAGCCAGGAGGAAGGAAATTAAAAGTCATCCGGATGGAATTATTGTGTCGGCACTTAGGCGACAAAGACAGATGCTAGTCTGGTATTTATCCACCCATCTGTACGTTGACGTATATTATCATAAGACATTTTAATAAGAGGAACATTTTGTTTACCTGAGTACACAATAATGCAATGCATTAGTCTGCGAGTAATTGGAAACATACTTATTATTCCATTTCAAAAGTAGATAAATGAAAGATCATAAAATTGGATTAATAAATAAATCAGACTGATTGAATGGGTAATTACTAAACCAAAGAACGTTATTTAGAGTTTGTACAATAAGCCGATGTATTACAGTTTGCCTAGGTAAATTTTCAGCAATGCCACTGCTATAAATCAATGGCTACAGAGCAGTTTTGTTTAGAAACAAAATGAAATTCTATCACCGTGTTAACGCCACTTGTCAACATGCTCAACCTGCCTCAAGGAAGAAATAATTACACTGAATACTGCCAAATTCTGAACCACAAATTCTCCAGCGTGCCAAAGCTATCCAGTATTAGAACAACACCGATGGACAAATATGGATCACGTTGGACTCTACATGGACGCAGACCTCGAGATCCTCACTGTAAGACTATTAACGTTCATTCTATCTTAACTATTACACCGTTAATCCAAGTCGGTCCAACGGGGCACCTTCTCTGTTTCGGGGTACTTCCCGAGACTCATTTACGTTTGGGAAGTTTATTTCACCACCATTTGAGTGTTGTTCTTCCCAAGAAAAGTTTTTACATGCTTTTTTGGGGTTCAGGACTAATTTTTTGCCGATTTTCTATTGCACTTTCACTGTCAATGATCTACAGTGACAGCATCTCTAAAAGAAAATGACGCAAATAAAAGTGATATGAGATGAACTGATTGAAACTGACAGTAAGTTATAAAAATAGGACCAATGGTCCTGTACCTTACCAGCAAGCAATCTAACAGCAATGAAACAAGTTATGAAAATTTCATGTAAAGTGTGACATTTGAATCAATGAAAATCAATGTCAAGGTCACTAAATAAAAGTTCACATATATTTATAAGACCCTCTGTAATACAATCCTAAGCTCTGAAGCAGTTATGATGATACATCTCATTAAAATATGTCAATATGTATTCAATATGTCAATTGTGAAATTAAAGGTCACAGAATGTCAAGTTGTGGTCAGCAAATGGACTTCATACATGACTTTCTAAATGTCTCTATAAAAACCTTGGCACAATCTGTGACCATTTTGGTGATATTAGTCATTGTAATTTCATTGTGGAGTTTGACCCTAAAAGGTCACTGACAGTCATTGAATTCATCTGACCTTTTCAGAGATAGAAGTCATTGAATTTTCTCTAGGTTACATTTGACCTTTGAAGGTCAATACGAGGTTCATACATGACTTCCAATACAAACCTACACTCAATCTGTAACGATTTTGCTGCTATGAGTCATTGAAATTTCACTGTATAGTTTAGCCATTCGAGGTCACTGAAGGTCAAGTTCAAGGTCACCCAATGAAACTTCAAACATAACTTCCTATATCCATGCAATACAAACCAATGATAGAAGTCATTGAAATTTTGCGATGTAAAGTTTGACCTTCGAAGGTCGCCGAAGGTCAAGTTCAAGGTCACCAAATGAAAGTTCATATATGACTTCCAATACATCTCCAGTACAAACCGAAACCATCTGTAACCATTTTGCTGATATAAGTCATTGAAATTTCACTGTGAAGTTTAGGCATTCAAGGTCGCTGAAGGTCAAGTTCAATGTCACCAAATGAAACTTGATACATGACTTCCTACATGTGTTCAAAGCACATATGTTCCCAATCTTCAATATTTCCAAGCCGAGAAACCTTCGATTATTGTAACATTTTGCTCGACTTCAAGTTTGACCTGTCAAGGTCATCTAAGGTCAACTTTAACATAGCCAAAATATAGGTCATTTATGAATTCCTATATGTCAACAATACAAACTTAATCTCTATCTGCGATCATTTGGCCTCCACAGGCCATCTTGCATATTCATAAAGTGCAGCGCACCCAATAGACCCACTCCAGTCGATTCAATGAAAATGGCGCTCAAGCTGTGCATTGACAGTACCAAGGAAAGTTGATTGCCTGATTTAGAAAAAAATTTATCACGCAGTTTTTGAGAAATGATTTTTTTTAATTTCTCAGTCCTACCTTAAACATTGGAGCCAAAATTTCAAGGGCCCATAAAACAGGCAAAAATGATTTGAGCAAAAATCCGAGAAAAATGTCTGGAGATATGGTCTAGTAGTATGTTATTGCAAATTACATGAAATTTCTACTGACCAAAAAAAAGATTAAAAATGTTCTGGACGACGGACGCCACACCACGACAATAGCTTACCGGCCCTAAGCTAAAAATACTCATAATTTCATTGTGTGGATAAACAAGGCTCAATGTTAGCAGTAATTAAATCTACTCCTCCCCCGCATGTTTTCTGCCAACCTTTAGAAAATGATACTTCAGTGGACTACAATTGTAAACAAGGATCTAATCAAGTCTTCATTAGACATTATAGGATTCCAAAGTTATTAAAAACTTGTGGTTATAACCAGGCCAGCGGTATAATGCACTACGGCTAGAAGTGAATTTTTGTGACACAGTATAAATATATACTCTGTGGACAGCATTAAATATTACTTTGCATTGACCAGAGTTTTCCGATAAGAGCCTCAATTGGTTAGGCGTGCTCATCAAAAGGCAGATTATGATTTCATTTGCAGCGTCTCAGTCAGTGCATGGCCAAATAAACTTACTGTTTCAACTCAGAAAAAAAAGTTGTAGTCTAAATTGCCCGACAATTGAAACTGAGCTGAAAACTTGTTTATACTAATCCTAAGACTGACTTCTCTAGTCTATTTAACCTGGGACAAGAAGTGTTTAACGCAGAAAATATTTGCAGCACTGAGTGCCAGCCATGCAGCCCATTCGCTGTGAGTCTCACTGCCTCGTGATAATATCTCGATAGCACATGAATAGATTTTGCAACAAACAGCAGAGAGGAGTCGAATGCAAAATCACAGAAAATGCCAAATTTGGCCTTGACAAAGCAGAACTTTAACATAAAAAGATTTTTGAAACTGCTGTCCGCAGTCGAGCAGGTGCAGCAGGGAGCATGGGATTTGTGCTTGAAGGCGTTGAGGGGGCTGAACTGGGGTCAGTACGCTGAAAGGACCAAAGCACACAGGTAAGTGTGGTCCTTCAAACAGGATAAATGACAAGACTGGGAGATGCCACAAGTCAAAACTGCAGAACCTGGGTAGGAAGATCCCTGAAGGATTAATGCTTGGGTTAATAGTAGATCAACTCTGAAGACAGTAGGCACAAAACAACAATCCAGCAAAGGGGAGACAGAGACTAGGAACTTAAATAGACAAGACAACATTCAATGAAATGGATGAGGCCTGTGAAGACAAGAGAAATGAAACCAGGAGGGAAGGGAATGGGACAATAATAAATAATTAAATAAAGAGAATCAATTACCTTAATGAGACTGAAACTGACACGGACAGCTGGACTGCAGGGGAACCCACTTAGACAAACACTCAGGAAGTGACCGGATTCCAGAACAACAAAACAAAAATGGCCTTTTAAAGTGTCTGACTAATAGGACAGCATACAAGGGTCTGCACAGGTGATAGTAAGGAAGATTCCAAGGGCCCTGGCTGACAAATTAGACCAGATTGAAACATATTCAGTCAAATTGAACTATTTGAGAGGCTTTCATAGGGCCCAAAATCCATGCTAGCACTGCAGCTGCACAGACCAAGGTGGGCCTGTACTGGGCACGGTCATTTGTGCCGCTAAGTAAGAACTTCCTTGCTTCTCATTCTCTATTAATTAGCAGCTGTTCCTGGTGTGAGATATGAGGCTTCCCTCAGTTCAGTGCGAGACCTCCCGATCATACTGAGGGACAGGAACTGCGAAAAATATCAGTGGTAACAGTTACAACTACAATCTTATTCGCAAAAACACAGCGTGGATGAATAGCAGATTTTATATTGACTTTAATATGTTTATATTGACATTGCTGCACAACTGTGATGGAAACATTCTTGCTTTGCACTAAGCGCTTTAAGCGAAAACACAAAAAAGTATTGTGTACGTATTACAGAGAATGATCTGCCTCTCGAAAGCCAAAGTTCCTCCCGGGATTTCATCCCATCTGGGAGTTTTTTTCCCCCTTCTCACTATCACTGGAGTTTTTTCTCATCGGAGAGATTTTACTTCCTCGATTTCTTGCAGTTTAGGGGTTCAGGACTGTTATTTGTCCAATTTCCTTTTGCATCTCCACTGTAAAGCATGTTTGTGACAGCGCATCTACAAAAAAGTATTATGGAAATAAAAAAGTGAATTGAACCGAACTGAATTGAAATAGACTGTAAAAGTTATATGAATTTTATGATTTTACCGTGCAAATGCTCATGAAATGACATCATAATACCAGAGAGTTCATTTACCCTGCATGAAGATTCTCGAGGACGGCGCAGTAGTGCAGAGGATAGCGTAGCATCACGGCAAACAGAGTTGTGGGCTCAAATCAAGCCTGTATGCATTTTGAGTGAAGCCTGCATGTTCTCTCTGTTTCCTTCCACAGTCCAAAGACATGCGTGTGAGGTTAACAGGAGACTTGGCATTTCCCACAGGTGTCAGTGAAAGGCTTGTGATCCCTGGAGAACTATCCAGTGCGTATTCTTGCCTCTTGTCCGATGTGAGACCCTGATTTGGAGTGACTGGGTTTGATTAAGGATATGTGCTCTGATAACATAACCCACAGCTGTACATAAAACATCCTTTGGGGAAAGACTACATCTCTCTCTCCTATCAAACCATCAGAAAAAAAAAAAACCAAATAGGAATTTTGCTTTTTAAAACATTCTTCTCAGGCCAGAAGCTGTTCTGATTGCTTCAATCAGCTGACCAATCAAAGCAGAGAGGGGGCAAGCCAATTTTCAAAATTCAAGCGTGAAAGTGTTGATCAAAACTTGTTTACACACAGGAGGGTTACAACTCTGCACTTGGCTCTAATTTACCCAGCAGGCCAGCAAGTTCATAAAATGGGAAAATGGAGTACCTGCAAATTACAATAAAAAATAAGTGTTATCTTGCTTACATCTGACTCTGGCGATGCCAGCTCTGCCTGGAGAACGTTTGAAAGTGACCCTCTTCTCTGTTTTGATTGGTTGCCAGATTGAACCAATCATGACAGTTTACATCCAGAGAGGACACCTTAATAAGCTAAAGTTCTCCCTATCAGAAAAAAGATACCAAAAGATACCTTAAGGTGGACTTCCTGTCAGTGAGCAGCATCCCTTAATGGAGAATTCCAGCGTGAAATTGACTTGGGGTGTATTGAAACATGATAACGAGTACTAACCTTTGTTTTACCTCCGTACGCATGCAACATTATGAAATAAATGGCTTTTCAGCCGAAGCTCCCAAAAGGCTTAAAACAGTAGTGAATCGGACATAGCGTTGCCATGCAAAGAAATCGCTATTTTTTTCATCATTAACAAGGCTCAAAGTAGCTCCACACTTCATCAGTAGAATTCCAAGGGCCGTGACATTTAAAACAAGGCACTGAGAACTTTGAAAATGCAGTTTATTAAAAAAGACTATTTATGCAAACAGTACCTTAAGGTAGTTTCCAGTTGTCTCCATCTTGAAAGTCACAATAAGTCAATTGACGAGCACAAACAAATAGGAAGGATAAAGGAACAGATTTCAATCTATTTGTTCGTGCTCGTTAATCGACTTATTGTGACTTTCAAGATGGAGGCGACTGTGAACTACCTCAAGGTACTGTTTGCATAAATAGTCTTTTTGTAATAAACTACCTGTGCATTTTCAAAGTTCTCAGTGCCTCGTTTTAAATGTCAGGGCCCTCGGAATTCTACCGATGAAGTGTGGAGCTACTTTAAGCCTTTTTAGTGATGAAACACGTATTTGCCACTAACGTGTCTTAGTCCCCCGCCAGGAAATGGCAAATCGTGTCAGAATGAACAGTGTCTTGCTGTAACCTTGAGAGTGACGCGAAGGTCACCAAAATCGACTGGCGCCGGGGCACCACCCTAATACATGTTGACATGTTGAAGGAAATCCGTCAATTCGTTCTTGAGATATCTCACTGACAATGATTCGGGACGTGCGTACGTACGTATGAACGGACGGTCGTGAATAGGCCTACTATGTCCCGCCGCTTCGCGCATTTGCGCGGCGGGGGACAAAAATAGCAATTTCTTTCCATGCCAACGCTATGCCAGACTCACTACCATTGTAAGCCTGCTGGGAGCTTCGGCTAAAAAGCCATTTATTTCAAAATGTTGCGTGCGTACAGAGGTGGGGTTTTCGACAAAAAGTTAGTACTCATTATCATGTTTCAATACACCCCAAGTCAATTTCACACCGCAATTCTCCTTTAAGCAAGGAGCACAAATAGCTTCAGAGCTGAAAATCATTGGAGCCCTCAGTGCAGCCCAACTGGAGTCTTAATGCTCCTAGATTATTTTATGCAGTTAGCAGCCCATTCAAAAGCCAATACAGTCGAGCTGGGAGCTCGGTAGAGCCTTGCTGTTATATACATAAATTGAAGCTCCCGGCCACGAATATAATAATTAATTTTGCACATTTTTTGCTCGCATTACTATCTCAAACATAGCTCTACCACCCCGGGAAATATTTGTAAAATTGGTGTCGTACCGATTAAAAAAAGTACCCGGATTGTACCTTTGTTTCAGTGAATTAATTCCAGGTGTGAGCACCAGCTTGGAGAAAACAGAGGGCCATCCACAGGCAGAAATGATCATTTAAAAAGACCTCCCGTCGTTTTTTTGGCTTAAGCGCACTATTTAAAAACGGCTCTCGGCACTGTTAAGGGGGAAAAAAGACAAAGCAGAACTTAGCGGTTCATTATTGCGCTATTGATACATTGAAATACCACACATCAATTTTATTTCGCTCTTATACTTTAAACGCCCGGCGTTTCCCGCTGCTCTCTTCTGATGACTGCAGCGCGACAAGGCCGTTACAAACTAATGACTGCGTCCATTAACACTCAGGCAAACTGCAGGGAAGTCTAGTTAATGTGGGCACAATTATTAATTTTCTTTCTTTTTTAAACAAGTGGATGAATTTAACTAAGAGTCGAACACTTTAGAAAGATGAACTCGCAACAATAAAACGAGAGCTCGGTCAGCTTCTTATCGCACGCAGGCCTGTGAGGGAATACAGTTATACCGCTCCATCGCCACTACAGGGGGTATGTAGGGCAGCGCTTTGCCATGGGTAGAGACGCACATACATAAATGCATTCCGAACAGTGCCCACGGGTGCTGTAATCCTCCCACCAGGCAACCAAACACTCTCTACGAAAGCATTACTGGAAAATAAAAGCAAAGCGATTTATAAAATTCATCACGTATAAATCTAACGGAGGTAAGAGGAACTGCTCCAAGTTCTTACAGTCGGAGCTCTTCCAGCTAATGCGGAGGCCCAAGAGTGGTTGAAATCGAGAGAACGACGCGCTCAGAGCCCTGAGTTGGAGCTGAATATCTTACCTGGCAGCCGGCAGCTCATTTTCACCCATGTCAGCCTGATAAATGACAGCTTTTCCCTCATTTACGCGCAAGATTTTTTAAGCCATTTTGACCTTCGCGGGCACTCTCATTGTGCAGTGCGCTGGCACTGAATATATGTGTATCTTACCCTCTGCACGGCAATGCTATTAATGCCCAAAGTGCTTACAATACCGGATCCAAAGTAGGCTTTTATTGTCAGCTTATACATTTGCAGGCATTTGCACTTTTTTGTTTACGCTTGGCTGGCTGAGAGCCGACTAAACTGCTCAGAGACGAGGGAGTCCCAAAATTTGGATTAAAAAAACCCCGCTCATTACTCCTTCCTTTCTTGAAACACAGACAGCCTACACATGCAATACAGCTTGAGATTTTACCAGTAAGTAACAATTAAGGTCGCTTCACGCGTGTTTTTTTTTTTTTTTTTTGTTTTGTTTTGCAGAAGCTAAGACATTGTTTAGCGCAGCAATTTTCCCGGCATCATATTTTGATGTCGAACTTGATTTTGTGACGCACCACAATTTACCAGGACTGAGGTGACCATGACATTGTTCGGTAGTTTCTGGTTTTTGAAGTTATAACCCCAGTAAAGGTTACAATAGGCCTGGTCTCAATCAGAAATTAGAGATCACTTTATGAGCCAGGAGACCCTGGGATTAACCTGAAGGACGTATTGGACACGACTGTGCGCTGGCAATTTGTGGTTGGTTTTCAAAAATGTAAAGAAAGGTACACCTGTAGTCAGTAAAATAAGCGTCTTCACTGCCAGCTTCAAGTTCTCCTTAAATGATTCCGCATATGTCCTAGTTGTAGTTTATCCAAAGATAACTCAATTGCACTGTACTTTATGCCAAACTGCAGATTAAGATTCCAACAGAGTTTCAAAAAGGCCTCTATATTTGGAGCTTAATTTGCAGGTGCGTCAGTCAAAACACCGGGAAAATTATTTAAGGAAGCGAGAAGAACGGTATCAAAAATGATGGCATTATGTGCCAAACACCAAAAAAAAAAGCAGCAGCTTTAAAGAACTGTGGCTCCAAGTCAAAGCTCTCCAACAGGGACAGACGGCCACTTGGCAGGATATTTGCAAATAACAACAGAGGCATGGCTCAAATAAATCACCGCAGAGCTGAATCATATCTGGAGCCATATCTGAACCAGTCTCAACAAAAACAGTATGTCGTGAGCTTCAAAAGCTGGCATTTATGGTGCTGATTCTGGCGATTTGACCACCCCACCGAACACTTTCTTTCTGAAATCAAGCGCAGTGTGCAAACAAATATTCAGGAAATTAAAATTGAGCAGGACTTCAATATCTGAGACTAAGAGTCAGTTATCTGTACAAAATGAAAGAGACAGACCATCAGTTAAACTGTCGACACAGGACTCATATCGTGAGAACAGAGGCAGAGAAGAATCTGCATAAGAAGACTGCACAAATGTCACAGACTGCTCGGGATAAGGTAGGGGGATGCAGAACTAGAATTCAGGTTTTCAAAATTCAAATTTCAAAATTTTTTTCATTCCTTAATTCACTATACGCATAATATTATATATATAAAGTCCCCCCCCCCCCCTTAATTTGACAGATATACAGTGGAGAATGACAGGAAAGTTAGGGAGAGGACATATGGCAAATGACCCGAGCTGGAATTGAACCCAGGTTGCCACAGGAAGGACACAGCCTTTATGGTGCGCGCGCTAAGACCAATGAGCCACCGGGGCACCCATGCATAACACTATAATTTGATTCATAGCAAAAGAGGCAAAATTATTGGCATTAGAGGTAAAATTTAAACAAGCGGTGCCGCAATTACTGCGCATGCTAACGACTTAGAACGAAGTGAATCTGCTCGACTGCAAGTCAAAATCTACTTCCATCCTTGCTAATTCATCATCGTTTTGCATTGTTTTTATATATTTAAGCTGCTCAGCCTTTATGCTTTTTGTACTAAAGAGCTTTATATGGAAATTTGAGGATCAAAAGCATTATTTTAGCGCTGTAGTCAGAGGTTATGAAGCATTTAAAGTAGTTTGCCAGCCGGCGATAATTGAAGAAGGAGAAAGTATTCAAAACACCAAAGAATAATGCCTGAGTAACTAAAATATACAGTATAAAAACAAAGCAAAATGATGACAGATTAGCAAGGATGGAAGTAGATTCTGTCTTGCAGTCCAGCGGATTCCCTTCGTTCGAAGTTGTGAACACAACTTCGTGACACAGCTCGTTCAAGCCATAGAATTGAAGTTGCGGGGGTGGTGTTAATGCCTCTACACATAATTAGAAAGGCAAGACTAATTATTCACGTTGAACAAGTCCACTTTGTTTACCTCTACTCCTTTTCATCTGTTTCATTTCTGTTTGGGCGACAGTCAAAGAATTCACTTTTCTTTTGGGAGGGCATATTAGGCAACGGCTGCCTCAGCAGTGGGGTGGGGGAACAGGGAACGTTGACATGAAAGTAAACCCCTCCGGTCATTAGCAAGGGGGGCAGCTACTCCTACTTCTACCCAGTATAATCAATGTAAGAGATGCTCACTGAACTCTGGGCGGGCCATGGTGTCGGGGCCTCAGGCCAATCAATAATGCCGCAGACTGTTAATAAACTGCAATATTTGAGACAGTCAGAAAAAAATTGGCCCTCTGGGATGGCCATTTTCTGTGGCCATTAGCCACAGTGTCGGACCAGGGTAATCGCGCGATCGCTCCAGCGAGGGAAAAATGACAGCATTTTGATTAACGTTTAGTTTTGCCCAATGTTGTTCTCTGTTGGCTGGTGGAACCATGCAAAAGCTAACATTTATGTGTCCATCTGTGTCTTTGTAGAGGTAGATTTTGCACTGGGCAAAATATGTTTATGAACTCCCATGTACGTAGACAGCATAAAACTATTATCTATACATTTTTATTTCCTGGGTGACATGAGGATGCATTGGGTAGCTCTGTCGTAGTGGGTGTAAGAAAGCAGTGCTTTCTGTGTGGAGTTTGTGTGTTCTCTCTGTGTTCATGTGCGTTTTCATCAGGTGCTCAGGTTTCTACTCACAGTCCAAATACATGCTTGTTAAGGTAACTAAAGACTCTAAATTCACCATAAGTAAAAGTATTTTGTGTGTCTGTGTGTGAGCATGAGTGTGAACTTGTGTGTGCGTGTGTGTGTGTCGGTGTGTTCCTGTACTTGATACACCGTAAGGACTAGATAATATTTTTTTTCCTACAGAGTGGGGACATCATTGGGAAGTGAGGGAAATTATGAATTATCAGTTAATGTTAGGGGTAAGGTTAGGATGAGGGATTGGTAAAGGTTAAGGTAAGAGTTTGGGTTAGGCATCCATGGCTATTGCTAAGATTACGGATAGGATGTACAGACACACAAAAAAATGAATGAAAGTCAAAGTAATGTCCCCACAAGGATAGAAGTACAAGGAAGTGTGTGATGGCGTGTGAGTGGAAAAGAATTAAAGTCCGCACACTGTTTAAGTTACTCCCAGAAGACATGGCTTTCATCAAGTGCGTTCCACACAACGGCGTGTGTGTGTTCATGTGCGTGAGTAAGTATATGACTGTGCAAGCTTCCGCGTGTGTGTGTGTGTGTGTGTGTGCGTGTGTCTGTGTGTGTGTGTGTGTGTGCGTGTGTGTGTGTGTGTGTGTGTGTGTGTGCTGTGATGGGCTGGTGGACAGTAAAGGATGTGCTCCTGTCACAAACCATTGGAATGCTGGGATACTCAGACCTCTGGTCACCCTGAGTAAGATCTCATAGGTTTTATGGAAAGTAGAATTATGGATTATTGCTCTTCAAAGAATACACACTGCTAATGATTACTAATGATCTAGATTACAAGAAATTTAACTCAAAGGCAGAAGATCTATCGCTGTGATTGTGGTTGAGTGGCACACAGAGATGTATTTCTACATAAACTTTATCGTCTCTCCAGAGCTGTGGCCCAGATTCAAATTTTGGTCAGTAAAACCCTGCACTGCAGAGGTTTCCAAAATCAGGGCAGGAGAGCCAGAGCGGAAAATCCAGGAGGTCTGGGCCATTATTTCCTTCTTTTACACCCCGCAGGAAGCACCGATGCGCAGCGAAACCGCGGAGAGAAAGAGAGAGAGAGAGGCTTTAAACCGTTTTGGTCGAGGTGGCTAATTGCTCGGGAGGGCCAAAGTGAGCTTGGGGAAAATGGCCATTCAGGTGACTGGGCTGGGACTGGAACCAGTGGGAACAGGTGGCCGATAGCTGGGAACCGGTGGCGGACATCGATTCGGTCGCCTCCTCCGCAGGTGCTGCCAGGCTGGCACCTCTCGCTCCCGGGCGCGGGGCCAGTCCCTCGATGGGATTACTGTCAGAGCCCGCCTCTCGGCGAGGACAGATGGGACCCAACCGCGTCGACGGCGGCCATTCTAACGCCAGCCTGCTCGAGAATGTCCTCCTCACTGTCGCCACGGACACCAGCGGGGCCAGAAAACTGGACACGAGCAGGGCTTTCCAAGAGAAATGGATCGTGGCGCGACACCAAACGCCCAGAAATACCCGAAGCCATATGAGGACCGGGCACTGCTCGTGCACAACTATTATGCTTGGAGAATTATCATGGAAGCAGATCGTAATTCATGCCGCCACAACTACAATGAGCTGAGAATAATGTTTACATACTCTGTGGCAACTATATTTGTAGCAGCAGTCTCTCACTGGCAGGAATAGAAAGTTCAGATATAAAAAAGTAAACGTCCTTCATCGTGTGCCCTCTTCCCATATAGTCCTCCATCTCATTTCACTAATTAGCTCTAATACCACCTGGAAGGAGAACTTGCATCAATAATAAGCCACTTCAGGTGGCTGGAGCTGTATACCAACACAGACTTTTACGCTCTGAACTGGGTTTGTTCTACATCTGCTGACTGGTTGCAATGAGCTAAAAATAACTACCTTGACATAAGTGTCCAATACACATTCATGTATATAGCAAGCTGATGTATATTAACGGTGGCCATCTGCCAAATACGAAGCGAGCAACTCCCCAATAGTGTGACTTTTTTTTTCAGCAACACTTAACAATAACAGTACATTAATTAATAAAGTAATTAGCCATACCCGTGCTCTGCAAGGGGTTGACTGTGACAAATAATCCTTACGAATAGTGACGTCACCCATCACCCTGGTAACTAAAGGCAACGATGGATAAAATGGCCAAAATTTCCGTCATGGGCGAGTTGGATTGATTACACATGGCAGAAGACAGAGGCAGGCTCGTCTAAAACGAATATTCCAGAGGGCACGGGGATCCGTTGGGCGGTTTGGGAGGAGATACGTCACAAAGGCTAGGCAAACTGAGAATTAATGTATAGATAAGCATTAACTAGCAGTTGTTTAACAGTTAACTGACGCATCACTGTGCTGAACAAGCATTATGTGAGCAAATTAACCTGTTGTTAATGCTTATTGTGAATTTGAAATCACCCCTTAAGTATCCCTTAAGCAACACTTCAAACTATTAAACAATTTATTAATGTTCAAACAAAACCAGTAAAACCAGTAAACCAGCCAGTAAACCATTGCTAGACACAAGTCAACTGTTAATTAAATGTTAATTAATTCTTATTACTGCATTGACAAATGTTAATTAATGTACCCTTATTGATCAGTGATACCATGATTTCTATGTAGATTGTGCAACAGGAGATCCATTAGTATCCTTCAACATTTTTTTATTAGCCTGAAAATTGTCAAACACCTTCCTCTAAGCTTCACAAAGAGGCTTAGCACCTGGCTGACCTTGATAGCGACGTCCACTCTCTCCTCAAAAAAAAAGGTCTTTCTGAAAAATGGCACTGTTGATATATCCGCAACAGTGCTACGCCTGTCCAGACAGCATTTATAAATGAAAGCATCAGCCCGGCAGACAGGTCCATGACATCAATCTGCCTCTCAACGATCAGATGAATTTATAGGCCTCGGAAAAATTGCGAACGAAACGGCCAGTAATCATTTTAATCAGGTTTTTGGAACAGTGTTAGTTTTCGGCATGTTCATTCTGCCCATGTTAATGAATAAACAACAGTTTATCAGCCACAGTGACAATCACAGGCATTTGACACTGTGCATTAAAATGGGCGTCATTCCTATGAAGAGAACACAATATGAATTTAAATACCCTTGAATGACTGATGGCTACTTTAGTTTTAACTTCAACCATAAATAAAACGCGTCTTCTAAATTTGCCGTGGGGTGAGCCAAAAAGTAATCACTGTCAAAAAGCTAAAAGCTTAGACCACAGTGTATGCACTGTATTTGTAAATTTTACAAATACTTTTTAAACTTTATTTTCTCTGTGAATATATAGATAGGAATGCCATTTAAATGCTTGAAATTCAGGCCAATCAGATGCCACTTGTAGTTTTCTGCTCAGCTGTGATTGGAGGTTAATGCTCAGTTTCTGAAACAGCTTGTTCGAAGAAATGCAGTGGGGATTGCTGGAATAAAGCAGTACCTGGCTTGACAAATTTTAGCTGTAGCTTAAAGCGCATAATAAAAATGAAATGGCTTAAATTTTTCAGGACACCCAGACGCACTTTAGATGTTTTTGAAGGCTCTTAAGGGGATCGGAGTAAAAAATGACCTGTTACAGAGTGCTGTATGTGAGTAACTCATTTATTTTTCGTGCATTGGAGAGATGGGAACATTACTTACTGACATCCAGGCACGTAGAAAGGTCAGGAACAAATGGAAACATGTCTGGGCGAAACCAGCTCCTCGCCTCTCAGTCCTTCTGCCTATTAATGCATGAGGTGAGACACAATGTGACCAATTATAAATAAGTGAGTGCAGTTACCGCGTGAATAATTTCAGAAATACCATGAAATGTCATTCATTATTACTCCAGCTTACTGCTAATTACAAAAACATGACACCTTTTCTGCTTGGGGTCAAAGTAAAAGCATCACTTTTTTGTATTCGCCTAAGCAGTGAGCTTTTAAATACCGAAATATGAAAAGTCTATGAGGTTTTGAGGGGAAAAAAAGAGTGTTAGAGTAAGTCTGAAATGCCACCCAAAACACAACCAAAAAAAAAAAGACAGGGTGTGAACAAAATATTGAAGGCAACTCTCTAACTTTGATGTTTCAAAACAGCAAGGACATAAACAAATATGCGGGTGATTCCTGTTAATTTGAATGCTAATTAAAATCTGGAGGCTGATTCAAAGAGGCCAAACCAGCTGTACTTTCTGAGGTGAGTCTTTAAGGCAGGATTAGGAGCAGCCCCTAGCGCTAAAAGTGCTCAAGTCACAAAATGTCTATTTTGAGAAAATTCAGAAAATCCACTTAGGAGACCCCTAAAGATGTTTTCCCAACCTTAACTCACGGTGTGTGAAAGTGTGACTTAAGTACTTCTAGCACTAGGCTCTTCAATTGAGATAAGTAGTGGGTGCCCATATTGCATGTGTGTCGATCAGAAAAGCAGCAAAATTATTGAAGGCAGCAATAGAACAGTATTGAAACAACACATGGCAGATATCAAAAAAAAAAAAACAAAAAACAAAATTGAAACTGTAGCTGCAGGTCAAAGCTCTTTGACAGGAACAGACGGATGCTTGGTAACTGCTAATAACTGCGCAACCACAGCTCTGAAAATCATCATGAAATTGTTCTAGTGACCCCCTCTCAGCTTCCAGCTTCCGGTGCCCTTGTTCAGAGCACAGATGCACCTACCTTCACTCCAAGAGTTCATTGTGATCTCGACTACGCGCCTGTAATGTTTGATGACTGTATCTGCTATGGTTTGATGCAATCATGGTGACAAACAGAGAAAGAGACTTAGATAAACACCGAGTACCACTGTCTACAGGCAGACATACAAATTCCCTCAAAACCCCTTTTGTACTTTTGAGTTTGAGGGACCACATTCTACCAAAATCACACACACACACACACACACACACACACACACACACACACACCCAGACTCACAGGCAAAAAATAATACCAGCCTAGGCTGTCACGGATGGTAACAAGTCTCAACAAAAACTGTGTGGAATGAGCTTCACAAATTCAGTCATTCAACATCAGGATAAAAAACTGAGTCAACTGCATCTGATTGTGTTAAGCTTCAAACACTGATTTGGATGAAATTTTCCCCAAACATAATGCTGGACTTAGACCCTCACAATGATTGAAATGACTATGTGAATTGTGAAAATATGCGTTGGAAACGACCGGTGTGGTTAATATACAAGGCAGCAAAAAAAGAAATAAATAAATAGAAAATTAAAACCCCAAAAACTTTTAAATTGTAGGTTTTCCGTTCATCCTTAACTGGTATGGCCCCTGGAGTCCTTATAAAAAAACCAACCTCAGGGGCCGCAACAGCGGAAGATGAGGTTACTTAAGTCACTGCCTAAGGCCTCTCCTTCCCCCCGTCACCACCAGGGGGCCTCTCAGTGATTGTGAAATATACATATTATTCATAGTGCATAATTTTCTATATATATGAAAAAGAAACCACATCTTGCAAGGGAATACGGGTCTGTAAGCTGAAAGCCCTGCATAAGTACTCTCACCGGGAAGGACAGCACCAGGCTTTGCGATGCGGTGAAAGGGCCGGACGGATGAAGGGAAGATTTATATCTGCATGTACGGCTCTCCACCTGGAGTTGAGAGCAGAGACCAGATTGCCTCCTTCAGGGCGGCCAATTTCTGAACCGAAGGAGCCAGCTCCGGAGCAAAGTAAATAACAAAATTTTAATGTATGCTGATTCAAGCACAATTTCCCATCTTAAATCCATTAGCCCATCTCTTTGCTTATATAAATCTGTCCCCAGGGAGTGACGTTAAAAAAAAAAAAAGAGCACTTGGCGGCTGAATGGCTTTAGCCGCAGCACAAAGCGAGTCACTGATCGCGGCCCCTGTACGTGATACAGGGTACTGGAGGATTTTACCCAGGCGAGGATATTTTACCTTCTCTTTTTTCTGGAAAATTCAAGATGGATGGTTCACTACGCAGCCAAGGCTAATAAGGGAGAAATCTGCTGCTGTGGTGTTTTGTGACTGAATATGATTAGTTTAACATAATCATCCACTGCAGCTCCAAATGTCCAAACAGGAATTGAAGCAGGTGCTACACCTGACAGCTTATCCAAATTGAATGAACGCTGGAGGCCCCTGACAGAGGGTGCTCGAAACCAGGGCTTGTAGCGTCACACGGTAATCAGTAATGCAAAACAGGTGATTTCTCTATGGCTGTAGAGTGGGATGTGAATTGTGCAGGTTGAAGAGGGTTAGTCAATCTACAGGTACAGAGTTTGACAGCCCTATTTTGAATTATTCGGGAGTTACAACTCCAAAAAAGTTTGGACGGTTTGGAAAAATCTCTTAAAACAAAAAACAGTTATGTCTAAATTTACCTTAGCTTGTATTTCATTGTAAACTTTATGAAGATAAGATATTTCCTGCTCTGTCAAGACCAAAAGCCATGTTCTGTCAGGGTATGAGGTTAAACCAGCACAATTAGCAATTAATTTGCACTCCTCCGAGGGCACTGTTAATTCTGAAAAGTCCACTGATATTTTGGAGCAACATCTGCTGCCTTGAAGACAACCATCTTTTCCTTAGTCGTCAGTTTAGGGGGGGGGGGGGGGGGGGGGGGGGGGGGGATTGTGCCCCCCCCCCTTTTTGTCAAAAGTATTTTTGCCCCCCCCCCCCCCCCCCCCACTTTATCTTGCAGTGTTTTTTTTTTTAATTCAATTTAAAAAAAAATTCATTATACATATCATTTTATAGGAGAGACCGCAAACGGCCACTAAATGTGCCTGCATAGAAACGGGACTGTCACAACATCGTAACAACTTCAGCCAGAGTAACACAGTTGCATAGACCCGAACAGACTCAGAATTTCAGCATCAAGTAACTGCCAGGATGAGGACAAGACAGAGCTGAGGCGCCAATAGGCATGTTCTCATCAGACCGAAGTTTTAAACTAGCGCGCTATTTTGCGGTTGTGAAATTAGCCCGATGTGAAATATATTATTTGACAGATATTATGGCTGTTTGAAGACACGAATAGTGCGCTCTTTGATCGGGAATATTTCCCCCAAAAATCTTGGTTTAGTACCCGAAATAGTCTGCAAATTCAGGAACTCGCCAATCAGCCAGTTAGCTTATTTGTGTTCCGTTTACATAAGAACGATGATATGTCGATACCATTCATGCTCTATAATTAACAAAAAGATTGACCCAATGTGTTTCTCAACTTCGCCATCTAACGAATCGAATCAATAATTATTACTAATTTACTAAGTATCCAGAAATATTTTAACCTACTACCACATATGGCTAAACAGTGAAATATAAACACTTATAAAGCAATATATATATATATATATATATATAATATACCCTTATAAATCTTTTTCATGGGTTTCCCACTAACAATAATTCATTGCATTTTATGACAAAGTTACATGCTTATTCTACACACGTTTTAAAAAATATTAATTAAATTAACAATTTTCTTTGATTTTATTTTTTATTCACACTGATTTGCAAATGTATCAAGGTGATTGCTGGGTGATGTGTTGTCCAATGCCAAGTCTGTATTTGATTTGATCTTGAGACCAGGGTGACAGCTAATAGTTCAAGCGCGAAATGTGAAGATCAGACTTACAAGCAAATTTTCTAACTTGCATTCAAACATAAAGCAGTAGTCAATAAAGAAAAGAAAATAAAGAACAGGAGGAGACGGTAGCAAAGCTGCAAAAACTAAGTTCATTCGGCTTTCTTACAAGCAGTTGCCGCACCGCGAACGACTCTCCCTCAAGCAACGATGCAGCCACCTGGTAACAGATCAAGCTAAGATAGCGGTTGACCTAAATAATGATAACTTTCATGGCTATTGTATAAATTTCAAGACAAGTCGAGGAATTTGCTCTACGCAAAGCTTGACAAATACCGTTTAAATAGGTAAGTAGGCCTATATGTGACTTTTGTTTTAGTCCAGAGTCGTTTTTAAATACAGGATATATGGCAGAAATAAGGCTGTCTGTGCAGTAAATTGATAATTTTATGGGGTTTATGCCAATGGTCTTCAGCTGAGCCATTTGGGGGACATAGTAGCATTGTTTCAAATATATTTAAATATTGTCAAATATTGCAGCTTTCGTCCATCTCGTTGTGTGCTTTTTCAAGTCACTATCGTATCCTGCCTTTATGTGACATAATGCTCTAGTGAGGTAGCTGCAGAAGAATGCAAGTTTTCGGATGTTTTAAGTGACCCAAGTATCGCGGTAGAGGAGAAAATTGTGCATGTCCGATAGCAACCTGATGTGTCATCTGTAACATGGCTGTTGCTATTAAATGCTATTACCGCGTACAGCAGCACTAGAAAGTAAACCCTAAATTTTCTTGACTGGATGTAGTCAACACACCCGAATGCTTCTCTGGGTACCCAAACATCAAGGTGAGCCGAAAAAGTACTGATTTCATTTGATATTGGTTGAATATGGAATTCCTTCCCAGCTGATGACCAATTTCGTTCTTGTTTTTTTCCCAGAAATTTGACGTTCGCTTCTGCCTCTAAGAAATATTACCAGGGGCAGAGCCAAAGGGGTGGCTACGGTGGCAATTGCCTCCCCTGAAATCTGGTTGGCTACCCCAGGTGCCCCCCCCCCCAGATGAATGACATGTTTACAGCACCGCACGAGGAAAGCCAGTCGCATTTTGAAATAATATGGGACTGCTCGGTTCCTCTTGTACAGTAGATGGCGCAATGCAGGCTACCAAAAGGCGTTGCAATCCATTTTGGGAAAGAAGTAAGAGAAGAAAAAGGCATCATTACCTATGGTATTAACTGCTAACAATATTCGTACAATATTTTTCGCAGTATGACCGGGCTGTTTCACACTTGTATTTATGCACGTGCATGTGACCTGGTTTAATAGTGGTGCCCACCGGGAAATGGGTTCCCCCGAAAGCCAATGTGTAGTTCGAACGCTGATTGTAATTGTTACCCCTATCCGACTACAATGCCGCCCCGCGTTAAGCTTTTCCTACTACGGGGTTTGTCAACTCCGATATGTGTTCCCATTACTACTCATTACTCCGGCGTTTCGGTGTTCGGTTGGCACCTTGCGATTTACCATTTCTGCTACGTTCATTGATAAACGCCAATTTCTGCAAATTACTTCATCAGTTTTGCTGGTAATCATTCACCATCGCTGGCGTTGACTTTATCGACAGTTTGTTTAAACAATGGAATGAAATGTAATTTTCCAGGCATCAATCCTGCGATTGAATTCCTTGCGGTTGAAAAAAAAAACTAGGTTTATCTTCTAATTCAGTACATGACGGCAGTCAGGTTTCCTTTGCACTATTTTAATGTGCTTTTTTTTTTTGATCAAATTGCGACCTCCTCTTCTGCTGTTGTAGGCTACTGTAGGGCCTATATATGGTACACAGGTTACAAGAGATTTACTGCTATCTTGTGGAAAACCTGGCTTAATACATTGGAGTCTATTTGCTCCAAGCCGGTTCGTGGAAACGCAGGTCATTCGCATTTCCTTTGAAGTGAATTGTCTAAAATTTGCCGAAAAATCGCTTGACACGAAATGGAAACTCGACTATTGACATTAAACATAAAATACGCTCATGCATGTGATGGTAGCGTTTCACCAAAAGTGAAAACATTAATTAATGTCATTGTCCCCACCACTTCTCAAAACGCACTCATTCTAATAGTTATCATGCCCCCCACTTTTCAAAACAAACTGACGCCCATGATTCCAGGGACACTCATGCAGAACAAGACAAAGCAAAACCGCATTCTGCATGCATTACAGAGATATTACAAAGAGGGTGTGGGTGCTGGACTGGCCAGCCTACAGTCCCAACTTGTCCGAAATGATGAATAAGTGGTGCATTTTGAAAGAACAAAGGTCTTTTACTGTCGTCCACCGTAAAACTTATGTGCAGGAAGAATAGGACATAATCACGCCAGAAACATTTAAATCACTTTGAGTTTTCAGTCCATAAACTTTTTATAAGAGCAGTGAAAATGAATGGCAGCATTTCTAAGCTGTAAATACTTTACTGTCCCAACTTCTTTTGAAATAGGTTACAAGAATCCAAATTGAAATATTTTTATTTTGAAAAATCAATCATTTGAATGCAGAAAAACATCAAATAACAAGCTGTTATATTAGTTTCAGCGTAATATAGGTCAAAGATCGCTTACAAACCACGAGTCAAACATACCATCCCTACATTTTCTGACTTGAGGCTGTAGATCTCAATAACACTCCCATTATATTACTCCCCCGCCCCCTTAACTCCCTCCACCTGAGTTCTGACTCATCGCTCTCGTGTTCGCCTGCCGTATTTTAAGGCCTTATTGGCAGCCGAATCCCACCGCGGGTTTGATTGACACTTCTTACTCTGATCCCCGCAGAAAACAAACCTCGGCTTTGAGCGATTTTCCTCTCTCGCGCTCTGAAGACTCGACGAACGGTACGTCAAAGGTTTTTCTTTTCTGACGGAGCTGATGATGAGAAAAATAGATCCCGCCGTTGCCCATGTACTTTCATCGCCCACTCCCTACTTGCGAAATTGTACGTCAAAAAGCCCCCCCCTCCCCCCCAACCCATCACAGTAGATGCTGTCCTCCGAACTACAATAGACTGAATGCTCATTTTCCCAGGTTTGACTGTGTGCTGCGCACTAGTACATTAGAGGATACATACCTCTTGCCAACAATCCTTTTACCCTGAGGTCAGAGCGACCCAACCCTGTTCCTGAAGATCTACCAGCTTGGTTTGTAAGTTATCATTTCAACCTGAACAATGCGCACTTCGACCAGCTAATACAGATATCATTGGACGGCTCATTAGTGGAATCGCATGCACCACATTAAGGTTAAAATGAATTGAAACGAACGTGGGTTTGAGGGCAGTAGATCTTTAGAAGCGAAGTCAGGTGTCCCTGCTGCAGGTAATTGATACGGCACGAAAAATTCAGAGCCCGATCGAATTCTCGCCCCTGCCCGCCTCCACCCCCACTGGCTGAAGCCAATTGTGTTATTGTGTTTCACCGCAGTAACCGGCTAAAAAGAGTCCATTAATGACAAATCCCAGACTCATTCTACGTGCGTCTGGCTGGCGAAAGAAAAGCCAGCACTCGATGTACTTTAATGACGGCCAAAATTGGAGACCCCTGAAGCCTCTATTACTGGGCACTCTGGGCACCGACTGTAGCGGTGTTAGTGGTCGGGGGTGGCTTCTCAAAAACACTGAATGTGACTCATGTTATTGGGTGGACACATCTCATATCCAGCCATGGGGGGGGGGGGGGGGGTACACTCCCAGTAAGGCGGCAGGGCAGCCTCGCAGTAGGTCATCTGACTGGTTTGAGGCCTCAGTGGGACTTCTGACTTGCATCTGGAGAGATTTGCCCAATGGCGTAAGATATCAAAACCAGATGCTGTCGAAAACCTATCATGCGGCAACTTGTTTAAAAGAGCTCCCCTGCTCTTTTAAACAAGTTGCCACATGATAGGTTTTCGACAGCTCAAGATAATGGCATTTTTAATTCCTTGAAAATTTATTCAGTGCTCAAAGGGTTAACCCCAAAATCTGCATCAAGGGTCTCGCCCCTGTTCCTCTCTATCCTTGAAAAAGACAAAATGTTATTGGTGGAATTTCTCTCATTAAATAAGAGCTTAAACAAGATATCACTTTGGTACATGTTTGCAGAATCCAATAATGCTTTCACTGTGCACCAATGAGAATTTTTTCCAAGTAAAAACAACATGAGTCAATGAAAGACAGTGGGCTAAGGACACAGTTTCATATACTTGATATAGCCTACTACAAGCACATGAATCTTTTCATTTATTTGCTTGGAGCTTTATATTTATATTATAGAGTGTGGGGCATCAAAAGTCATGTCCTAATGTAGCCTTGAATTCAATTGAAAGATTAAAAATTTGAGTTGCAAAATGATTAGGATGCAAATTATTACAGGATTGTGTTATCTGTCATGTTGTGTAATGCGATGTAATGGTTTGTTATGACTGCTGTCACATCATGATAACGTAAGCATCACAGTATGCACTTTCAAGAAAAAACGTTACCCTCAGTTGCTAGGATAAACCAAGATAAAAAGTGAAGGCTTGTGTTTTTAAATGATTTCAGACAGAGTCATTTTTATTCAAAGATATTCTAGCTTGCTCATTGCACACTTAAAATGAAAAATCCTTTTTGTCTCTCAGTAAAATTGATCCCCTGCATTTTCTGTCCTTCCTAGTTCAGGCCTACCAAAGAAAACGTAGCCTCAGCACACAAAAACTTTGAAATGCCTACATTAATCGCGGAAATAGCGACAGAAAAATAATACCCCGCTACCGAAACTGCAAAAACAGCAACATAAACTGTTGACTCGTAGCATAAGACTATGAAACTGAAACATCTTCTTTTGCACCGTCTTTGCCATTTACTGCGCTTGCGCGTACCGGCCCAGGCTGCTTTCAGAGATAGCGGAATCAGGCGTGTCTCCTTCGGTTGGTAAATAAAACTTCCAAAAATGACGTTATTGTTAATGCAGATGTTTAACAATTAATTGTAAGACGTAGCTGTTACATCCACATTCTCGGAAATTCGCTTATTTTAGCATGTCACCCTGCCGAAAATGAACGATGCACTGTCGATTTCGCTATAGTCTTTGAGTTGCCAACTTGACGACTTTCTCGCTTAATCTGGCGACTTTCCAAATCGGGATTGTTTGTCCACTCAAGACGTATGTATACGTCTTGAGAAAGTCGTCAAGTTGGCCCGGCTGACCAGCAGGGGTCAGTGCCGCGCTATGAGACACTGAGCTCATTCCAATTGCTATTTTTATTCATTTACTTTTTTTTGTTTTTGGTTTTTTTTCTTAATCCAATTCAAGATATAGCAATTTAATTCCCAAACTTTGTCGCCCGTGGCTTACTGCTGTTCTCACCAAATTCTAGTGTATGATTGGCTGATGCGTTAGACATTAAAGGGGGTAAATTCTCTGCATTGGAATGCGCAGTTTTGGTTATGACAGCAACTGATACTTGGTAGCAACACAACACTGGCTCAGTGTATGCTATACAGTAATGTAGAACCTGAAATTTCCTTCAGTGATAAACTTATAAAAAAAGTGGCCATTTCTTTTTTTTCAATTTTACTGTTGTTATGACCTCAGTGGGTCCATCTCCATTCCCACATGATTTAACCTCTCTCTGTCTCCAAATATCTGTCATTCATGCAAATTACTCTGTGTGAGCCCCTGTTTTTCAGTGGTGATCAGCCCAGCCCAGCCCATCACCAGACTCCTGTCGGCTCCACTGATTGGTTCAGTGTTCCTGTTCTCCTCCAATCCCGGATCAACACACCGCGTTTCTTCAGTAAAGCGATCTGTCAAATGTACATTCGACATGGCTGTGATTTTATGTGAGCAGTCCGTCCCGTTCTGTTAAACTCAATGATTACCTGTTGTCTCGCGTGCCTTGATTGTTGGAAATTGTATGAAGTATAACGACTTAAATCTGTTACGTTCACTCTGGTGGTTACTCGTTGTCTTTGTCAGTTGTATGAAGTACTGATTGTTAGACAGTTATGAGAAGTATAAGGACTTGAATCTGTAACTCGCATGCCGGGGGTTACTCGTTGCTTTCTTGATTGTTAAACAACCGTACAAAGTATAACGACTTGAATCTGTAATTCTGGAGTTTAACTCTGTTAATTGTATGTTTTAATCTGGAGACAGGACCAGATTAGAGCTCTCGACTTGGCAATTTGTTAGTCTTTAGTTTAGTGGTACTACTCACTGATATCGTTTATTTTCTCCTTTTTTTCAGTAAAGTTGGTTAAGCCTGTTTTTGGTTCTTTATTGTATTTGAGGAGCACCATTTCGGTCGTTTGTTTTCCCATGCCCCCGTGTACCAGCCAGCCATTTGTTATTCAATTTACTCATGAAACGCCCGCATTTAACCTATACCTTCACTTCAACCTATTACCATCTGGTTATTTGTTACTTCTTTCACCCCTAGACCAATGGGGACGCAACACTTTGTACAGTCGGCTGTGACAGTGCCACTTCACAGACCTGAGTTAAGTTCTGCATGAGGTGCAAGGTAGGGCAAAAGTGAAAAATAAGCGATTGTAATGTGGCCACTGTCATTCTGAATGACGGAAACCTCCATCACTAGGGGGTGCTGGCGCCGACTGAAAATGACCTTGCGTGCCTTCCAGCCTCAATCACAGAATCGCAAGCACAGCCCTCATTCAGTGTCAGCTCTTGGATGCGATCCATAGAGGAGTGCAGCGTCTGAACTATTACCTGCTCAGCTAATGTCAAATGATCAAACAACATAACTGAGATGCTTTTTCGATGTTGAAATTCTGTCCCAATTTGGCAGAAATTCTGTAAGGACATACTGTGTTGGCTGGGCAGCATCCCCGTAATTCTACTCTTTAATCTGTTGTCAAATTATTTCCAGAAACAACCGCAAAAGGAGGTTTGGTTCACGGAGTACTGACCCTCAGCGCTACAAATTGTAATGATGCTAATTATGAAAGCATATGGCGCAATGTAACTCAAGTCAAGTACACTGTAAAACAATGCTTCTAAAACAACAAGGCACCTATAGCAGCAGATGGTTATTAGCCATCATACGGTAATTAAGAGACATCCCCACATCTTTCTTGAGTTGAGCGCATCTGTTAGCATCAATATGCTACAGAGCGAGAACCACAGGTGCAGTCGCCACAGCGGGTCCCAGTTTATTCGAAAGTTTTAAATGCATTATTTCATTTCATGCTTTTTCTCACGTACCCAGAGACCTTGCTTTTATAATATATTCCGGTAAGCCATGGTTGTGTGTGTTTGTGTGTGTGTGAGTATGACTCTCTGTGTGTGTGTGTGTGTGCGCGTGTGTGCGTGCGTGTGTGTGTGTGTGTGCGTGCGTGCGTGTGTGTGTGTCTGTGTATGAGTGAGAGTTTGCATGTGCGCATATGTGTGTGGGTGTATTTTATGATGCGTGATGTGGTGCCTTACATTTTTCAATGCTTTTTTAAGTAAATGCGCTTTAATACCCTCTGAATACCGAACTGCTTTGAACCACCAATACCTGTGTTTTTTTTTTTTCACAGAAAATTCTAGCTTCAGGAGAAGCGCAATATTTTATTCAGAAATCACCCTCGAGCATCTCTCTCGTTATGGAGGGACATAATAAAGTCATTTTATTTGCCGGATTAAGACGATCGCTAAATATGCCGAACACTTCCAATCGCCTTCAGGTCCGACACCAGAATACCAATGCAGACGTTAAGTCCTCCATCTTGTGTCTCAGGCAGTACTGTAAAATAATGAAGGGGCATTAAGCGCTTTTCGCAGAAATCAATGGAATTTTTGAAGTGTGACCTTGGCTCTCATCCAAAGATGTTTCACTTCATTGAACCTCGCTTGATTTTACAGCGTACAAAATGTGTGCATTTTATTCTTTTTTTTGCGAAATTATCATCAAAGAATTCAAGTTGAAGGGAGAATTTCACTTGGCAGACTGGCAGCGAACTAAAAGGGTGAAAGAAGCATTTGACTCTGTTGTCTTAGACGGCGTAAACAAACTGTCTTAAAATTTGACCCCCAGGTTCAAGGTAAGTGCATAACAGTCTTGTTCATTTTAGCAAGACAGAAAAATTTATATCGACTTTTATTTAAGCATTTTCTTTACCAGCACTTAAGTTATCCCTACCATCTGGATGAACCCCTAAAATCTAACCCACATCAATAGCGCATGAAGGTCTCTATCGATCTAATACAAAAAATAGCACTACCTAAGGATGGTAATAAAGTGGTTTCTCTAAATTTAACCCGTTAAGATGTTACCTGCATTAGAAATGTGTCAGTGGAATGTTCTCAATCCATGTAACAGTCACTACTGACAAGAACAAGCTACGAAGTTCTTTCTTAAAAAAGGATAAAAGAAAAAAGAAATCACTTGGTTATTTAAAGTGCATATCATTGCTGATTTAGAATGTAAAATGCACCCAATTTTGAGATACTATATAGGATTTTTAGTTACTTTACGCATTTCAACCAATATAACACATCGATCAGTGTCAGATATACCTGGTTTAATAGCAGTATTTTAGGCAGAATTTGTCTGGCGCGAAAAAAGCTTGCGATTTGAATCTCCCAGGGAAAAGGACTTTCTCTGACGCCTGGGTGGTTCCCACAGCCCATAGGCGGCGCTGGTAATTCTGTTGAAAGTGTATATACTTGGAGGCTGTGGTATTGTTTTTGGTGTTTATTTTTACGATTTTGGCCGTATTCAAAGTTTTTGGCTGGAATGGTCAACAGGTGTGTTGTGGGAGGCTGCAGTAACACCAATAAGTACAGTAACTGTTGTTTAGCTGCAGTCGGTAAATGACGGTGACTGCGCACTGATCCATGCAGACTCTGGGTCTCTCAATGCCCTGAATATGGGGGAGCCACAGGTGATGTCATGAATCAGGATCAATATGGCTAAGGACTGCTCCCTTCAGGTAATTTTCAAAAATTATTTTGTACACGGACCACCCATGGCAAAATAACCCTGAGGATTTGGTGTATAAAGGCACAATCGTTTAGACAAAAAAAAAAAAAAAAAAAAGACGAATTCGATCCAGGATATGCACTTTAAGTCTGGTAAAGAAAGGACTCAACAATTTTTGTCCCCGTGGTCTCTCCTGAGGTCCTTGTGAAATAAGATGTGGGAAACAGCACCCCTATCTGGTGATAGTGATTGGTATTTTGTCACAGCAGAGGTGCTCACCATGAATCAGCACCAGCACAAGGATTCCACAGTACCACATAAAGCAAGCTGTGCACACACCGTAGTCTACTTATGAATTTATATACTGTGGGCTAATACCATAGACTGAATAAAACCAGGCAAACATGGCAGTTACTCTCCCTGTGGGCCAAATAAGGAACTGCGGACTCCAATGACCAAATGATCACCAGGACAGGCAGGCACATGCTTATCACTGTTTCAAAACCTGCACCAGTAGGATCAGAGATAAGACCTCCACCTGATGCTGTTTAATAAACTGCAATGTATTGAAGAAAAAAACAATAGTATTGCCTGCCATTCATATTACACAACTATGAAATAAAGGTTTGAGACCATGGAGTGGAGTGGGTTGAGGTTAAAGGGCGCGATTGATTCGTTATGTCGCCTCTGAAATCCATGCTTGAGTTTTTAATGTTGGTTTATGTCTGGTTATGTTAAGAGTAGTGTCTACATTATTAGGGATAAAAGGGATATCTAATAACAACAATTACCATTCCTCTTTACCAAAATACTAAAGTCCAGGCTAGTAATTTCCATTCATTTCTACTCTCTGGTCTTGTAGATATTTTTTTGCACAAAAAAAATATCATTGATAGTTGTTTTTTTTGCAGCAGCAGCAAATAACTGCAGATAAAACGAGACTGTGTTTGGATATTTCATCGACTTTCAAAGACCATCTTCTAGGTTTCCTGAACAAGGACTTTCATTCCTTTCAATTAATATTTTCCACTATATTTCATAACATGGGTTGACGGTTCTTTGTTCCTTATCATTTTTGCAGCATTTTTTTTTTTTTTTACCTTGTAAATACCAGAAACAGTCAGAAAGAGTTCAGACCCCTTTACTTTTTTCACATATTATATTTGTTATGTTGCAGCCTAGCGCTTATAATGGTTTAAATCCATCCTTTTTAATAAATTAGCAAAAAATTCTGTCTCCACTTTGTCATTATGGGGTATTGAGTATCGATTGATTTGGGGAAAAAAATTATTTGGTTGTGTCCTGGTGCCCAGAGGTGTTAATCAGGCACCTGGAGAGAGCTGGAGAGATGAGGACCCAAGTGCAGGAACAACGTAAATCTGTTAAATAAACAGCGAAATAACCAAACTAATACAAACCTTCAGGGAAAAACGAAAGGGGTAAGTGCACTAAACAAGAGTGATTCTAACTATGGCTACCGGCCCGTGAAGGCGAAAACTGAGGTTTAAATAGAAAAAGGGATCATCATAAACGAAAGAGAACCAGGTGACATAATTAACTGAAAGAACAGGGGCTTAATTAAATAACTGGATAAGGGCGGGTAGCTGAGGTTCAGGAATGCCAAAGGGGAGGGGCATTACAGAATTAAAACTATTTTTAGCATAAGGCCGCAACTCATCAAAGGCAAAAGAAGCATAGGGCTCTGAGTATTATCTGAATGCTCTGTATTCTCTGAAATGTGAGATTGAATAGAGCAAACCTCTGAAGATCGTTAACTGCATTGGATAATTATCTCTGCGATCCCTCACCCTGCTCCTCCCCCCCCGGCCCAGACAGGGATGACGGATAAAAAAAACACAGCAGCAGCTGAAAAAATGTCTGCTCTTTGATTAACCACAGTATTTAGCAACTTAGCGTTCATTTATCCTCAGCTGAGCTCAGCAGACATAATGAATACCCACATTCATTCATTTAAGGCTCCATTAATTAGAGCTCTATCACCTATAGCCTACTTGAAACAGACTGCGTAATGCTGAGCTTACACCAAAAGATTTTCACAGACCCAGACTAAAAACTGAGAGCCTTTAGGAGTCCGACTGGAGTCTCGGTGCACTCCCGTCATCTCGATCGTTAAGTTTAAGGTGTTAATCTGCTGTCTGCAACCGCGTTTCATGCCAGCCTTTCCCTAGTCTTGGGCCTGCGGATCATATCAAACGTGCTTAATATTATCGCAAGTCGCAGTGACGTAACAAAATCAACAACCAATAGATGAGCACTGACAAAAGTGGAAACAGGAAACCAGACAGACAATAACATGCATGATGGGGAAAAAAGCTAAAAAAATCTAGTTGTAGTCTTGTAAATAGTGACCCTATAAGATTTACAGTCTTTGTAAAATCTTTAGTCTGAGACTAGTCTGGGACAAAAACTCTAAACACTAGTCTTTATATGTGAGCTGATGGTCTTTTCTAAGTCTTTTCAAAGTCTTCTGGTGTGTGGGTAGCATTAAAGACTACAAATCTTGTGTCCCTTACTGCTAACATTCAACCAATCTCTGCACTAAACGATATGCACCGCAAAACCCGATTGCCCCATGAAGTTACGTGAGCTTATTTCTTGTCTATATTTCCATTTGTCATGACAAGTTTTAGATTCTGAACTCTAAGTCTTCAGAAGTTCAAAGTAATCCATTGTCTTTATTAATTGTGAGTTTGAACGAATCTTGTCCTCAAGATGAGCCAGCTCATATTAAGTTGAGTTGACTAACGTTTTTAAGGCAGCTGGTGAACTTTCGTCTCGTTTCGACGTTTAACCAGCTTGAAATGTACTACAGTGGTGATTCTGCGGCTTCTGGCTGTAAGCACTTTGTGGTATATTCAGCCACAAACAAACCGAACTCGCTTTTCCAAGTCCAGATGGCGGAAGAATATTTTTGGCTTGTTGTCTTTAACTGTTTGTCTCAACTTGCAGATTGAAGTTTAGGCCATTTCAGACAGCCAGCTGAGAATACTGAGGATTTTGATGAATTATGGATTGGCTGTGTGAACTCTCCTATCCAGGGGCATGTGGAATCCTTACAACCCAACACATCCAGTGTGTCGAAACAGGTTACGCGGTAAAGTTAAGTTCACCGCTTGCGGGCACAACAACTGTAGCGCACAGTGGATTCGAAGGTAAAACCATCACCTTCACCACCGGCTCCTCAGAAATCGTGCCTCTGGGTACGTCAACGATCTGTTGCAATCAGAGTCATGCACTACAAGCTTAAGAAGCTCTTCACTTTAAAGGAAAAGCTCAAAATGTTCACACTTACCCTTAAGACAAAAAAAAAAAAACTGTTGATCGAATGTACCTTTGTCATGGAAAACAGATACGCTCGCACGCTCAAAGAACTTTTTATTCATGAGAATTCTCAGGGAAGTTTCACAAACTCTCTAAACCAGGGAAGTTAGACCAGCTCTGATTATATCTTATAGGCACTCAGTACTTACAAAAAAAGAGAGAGAGATAAAAGGTGCATCTCTGAGTGAAATGTACGAGTATGTGCTGGTAATAATTGGATACTCTTCGTTGTTGGGAAAAAAAAAGAAAGTCGTTTTTTGAATTGGAAAAACTGGAAGCACCTGACACTTATTCAGCAAGGTCATTACGCCACGTATGGTGGACCCTCCATTTATAAAAATTCATCACTTTGACTCCCTATGCCTTCAGTGAATAATAGAACTGCTGGTCAGCGCAATAAGCCAAAAACAGAACAATGTGCTACAGACTTTCAATAATCTCAATATGTGAGCAGAATGAATGGGGCACTTCGCCCTGAAACCTTTTACGCCTGCGAAAAGAGAAAATGCTCTTTCTTTACTCTCCATTGGTTTCATTCCTCGATTGGGTGGGGGCGCTGCACCCTCGAAGAAGGCTTGGGCAAAATGTGCGGCTCTATAAATAAGTGGAGTGAGGAACTGAGAAAGGATTTTAAGTCAGGTAAAGGACATGCTGCTGAGAGCCGAAAATTTTAGAAAATAAGTGTTTTTCTTTCTCGGTCATTCACTGCAGGAGTGGGGGGTATAAGGATATGACTGAATGCATTAAGCCCCCCTAAAATTTGAGTCTCCCCAACCCCTGGGGTCATAGATTAGCATCGTGCTAAACTGACTGCTGGGCTCTGAATGAGACCCAGCAGCAGATTAAATGAGGAAGGGGGTAATTTCAATTCCTTTTGATTGGCTCAGGAAAGTTCAACTTGAGTACCTTCTCAGCCATTGGGGGCTGCTTGATGCAATTGCCAATATATGTATAGATTTGCTAGGACCGGTCGGGGCTGTGTTCATTCAATAACCTAATTCCACCCATCTATCCATCCATCCATCCATCCATCCATTATCTTACCTTCTTAATACCCCTCCTCTGAGTGTCATGGAGGTACCGAACATATCCCAGCATTCTATTGGACAGAGGCAGGGACACACCCTGGTTGGCTCACCAGTCCTGAACAGGAATCACCCTTAACTCACACACATGCACCTATGGGGGGAAACGGAGCCCCTTCGGTCATGAGTCGTCCAACTAATTTTTCATTATGGCCACTATTACACCAAGCACTTTATGCATTCTTGAGGTGAGGAACACCTGCCCCACCTATTGTATAGCACTGGAACTACACTGAGTTAATCCATTCTTGCACTAAACAGATTGACCGCAAAGGAATAATTTCCAGGTCATAACTGGAAAAAGACAAATATGGAGTTAGACCACTTTTGCTCTCTGGCTCATTTAGAGTCTCCAATTGGCCTGACAAGCATGTCTTTGGGTTGTAGAGGGAAATTGGAGACCCTGGTGAAAACCCATGCGAACACTGGCGGAACACGTAAACTCTACTCACAGAGTCAGACTGGCATTTCAGCTCTGGCCTTTATGTTTTCAGGCGATAGTGCTACCCACTAAACTAGTGCACTGACCTATTTTAAAACTTATTAGTAACACAGGCCCGGTAAATAAATCATAAAAAAGCTCCCATAAATCAGCACTGAGACTCAAATTTATGTTCCCCGTCTCACCGCGTTCGCTCTCCCGCCTAATAACAGAGAGCAGGCTTTGTAGTGCGATTTCCCCGCAAACACAAAAACAACCAGGATTCCATCAGAATCCATCATGGGTGAACTGAAGAGTGAACGGTGTACGTAAGCCCAGCATTAATAAAAGATGCGGCGCCTTTTGCTCTGTGTCCACTGGTGTGTACAAACTGTCAGATTGGCTCAGAGAGCCGGGCTTTTACAATAAAAAAATAATCTCCCTCTCTCCCTCGCAATTCTGTCATCCGGGTTCGAGTTAATCGAACAGTTATGGAGACATGCCACCTGCTGAATTCATATTTCTCCCTGCCGTCCCAGAGCCAAGGAACCCCCTCAATCTCATGCATTAAAAATAGCTAATCACGAGGAGTTCAGCTGCACAAACCACTAAACAAAATGGCCGACATTCACATCAAAAATCTGGAGGAAAAAAAGTGCGGTTAAGCTTCAACAACTTTTTGAACATTTCAGACAAAAGGGCAGCACGGAGCCATTTGAGGCACCAGCAGTAACACATCTCCTTTGTTAACGAGCAATGTTTTATTGCATAATAAATGAATTGCCAATAACAGAGGGAGGGTTAGATTGCAGATAGCTGCTAAATCACATAGGAGCTTTAATGGCGACTGGACTTGACCCACAGTCAGAACTTAATCTTGGTATCAATAGAGTAATGATTCTGCCTAATTGGAACAAACAGTAATCTAACAAGTGCCTGACAAAGCTTTAATACTCTTCAACAAAAGCCACTAGGATACGGTTCACATACTGCTTTTAAATATACTTCTTCCACAACACAATGTGCATTCCACAGACATAGTCAGCCAAAATTGTGTCTGACTGGGGTTGTTTTTTTCAAACCTCAGTGATTTAGGTTTTTGGGGATGTTTTCAGAAACATTTCAAAAGTGATTGTTCTCAATTACTTCCCATTCTGAACTCACACAATTCTTTCCATTTTCCGTTCTGTAAACTTTGAAAAACCACATAAAAACATCCAAAACTACCAAAGAAAGCTAAACTGAGACTGCCTATATCCCATTAAATGATAGAATTGTAAAACTTATACTGGGTTTGGATTTTCCAAACCTTCGCAGTTGGTTTTTTTTTACACAGAAGATGGCTGAGTTCTATTTCCTCGAAAATGATTTTGATTTTGTTCCATTATGATGTCATTATGTACCAGTGGGTGTGCAGTTCATATGATACAGCTGCCAAACACACATCCCCCTCCAATCAGAGTCCTTTCATGCACACTCAAATCCATCGCAGCTTGAAATGCCCGTTCATATTTAATGTCCATTACAACTCCCCACTCTGGGTAAATTGCAGCGAAAGACGTCTTATTTGGATATAAATCATCCACTTTCAGTTGATAGTGTCATGACACCCACCCATCAAACTTCAACTTTTAGTGGCACAAAGTTAAGATTCATTAGTTTACTGGCTATCAAGCGCTGGCGTTTAAAGGCGCACCCACTTTTCAATCTTCAAATTAAAATTTTCCTAGCGTGTCCTGCCAGCGTATCTTGTTTCACTCAGAAATGCATCACAATGCGGAAGCTAATGTTGTGTTCTGTGGGTCTGTGTGTCTGGTTAGTCAATTTTAGGTTTTTATTATTTTGGTGATGTCAGTTTTTAGTCCATGTCTTAGTGTTCACATTTCATTCCTCTCCTGTGTAGTCCAGTCCACGTTTTACCCATGTGCTGTCTTTGCTTTCTCCCCGGTCGCGTCATTGTTTGTATCAGTTTCTGTGTTAATTGATTGTGACACTATTTCGGGTGATTTAATGGATTCTGGGTTTCATCCTTCCTTCTGTTCTCGTTTACTAGTTTCCCCTTGCTTTTCTATTCATACTAACATTACTAACAGTTTGTTGTTTTTCTAAAATTACTAACCAAACTAATATTGTACATAATACTAACCTACTAACAAGCACCCGGGATTGTATAGCTGCACATACTAATTGACTAATGATCTCTCAGCAGTCGCTCTGTTCTAGTCTCCGCCTCTTGCTTTTCTTTTCACTGGCTTTGCTAAGTTTTCTAGCAGAATCTCTGCATTCTCATTATCTATTCTGGCTCTTATTCTGTACACTTAGGAGTCTTTTTATCCAGTTTATTTATCCCGTCTTTTGGGATTGTCTTGTGATCCTCGTCTGTGTGTTAATGTTTATCTGTAAGTTCCTGCACCTGTGTCTGCCCGTGGCCCCTGCCTATATCTGTCTCCCTGCAGCAAGCCAGTTCAGATCTGACTTCGCTCCCGCCTGCTTCACTCCACTCCCGGCCCTGTGCACCTTCCTCTGGTCCCCTCATCTCTCTGTGTGTTCTTCAGCCGCATTCCCAGCCCAGCCTTCCCTTCCTGCTGCCTCAGCCCCTGGTGCCCCCCGTTTCCAGAGCCCTGTGTGCCACTTGTCCAGTGCCCAGTGTGCCAGTCCCCTTCGCCGTCTCCAGAGCCCTGTGTGCCACCTGTCCGGTGCCCAGTGTGCCAGTCCCCTTCGCCGTCTCCAGAGCCCTGTGTGCCACCTGTCCTGTGCCCAGTGTGCCAGTCCCCTTCGCCGTCTCCAGAGCCCTGTGTGCTACCTGTCCTTTGCCCAGTATGCCAGTCTCCTTCGCCGTCTCCAGAGCCCTGTGTGCCACCTGTCCAGTGCCCAGTGTGCCAGTCTCCTTCGCCGTCTCCAGAGCCCTGTGTGCCACCTGTCCAGTGCCCAGTGTGCCAGTCCCCTTCGCCGTCTCCAGAGCCGTGTGTGCCACCTGTCCAGTGCCCAGTGTGCCAGTCCCCTTCGCCGTCTCCAAACCCTGTGTGCCACCTGTCCAGTGCCCAGTGTGCCAGTCCCCTTCGCCGTCTCCAGAGCCCTGTGTGCCACCTGTCCTGTGCCCAGTGTGCCAGTCCCCTTCGTCGTCTCCAGAACCCTGTGTGCTACCTGTCCTTTGCCCAGTATGCCAGTCTCCTTCGCCGTCTCCAGAGCCCTGTGTGCCACCTGTCCAGTGCCCAGTGTGCCAGTCTCCTTCGCCGTCTCCAGAGCCCTGTGTGCCACCTGTCCAGTGCCCAGTGTGCCAGTCCCCTTCGCCGTCTCCAGAGCCCTGTGTGCCACCTGTCCTGTGCCCAGTATGCCAGTCTCCTTCGCCGTCTCCCGAGCCCTGTGTGCCACCAGTCCTGTGCCCAGTGTGCCAGTCTCCTTTGCTGTCTCCAGAGCCCTGTGTGCCACCTGTCCTGTGCCCAGTGTGCCAGTCCCCTTTGCTGTCTCCAGAGCCCTGTGTGCCACCTGTCCTGTGCCCAGTGTGCGAGTCCCCTTTGCTGTCTCCAGAGCCCTGTGTGCCACCTGTCCTGTGCCCAGTGTGCCGGCCGCCTTCACCGGCTTCCGAGCCCAGCATCCCTGCCGTCCTGTCTGCCCCCCTCCTGACGTTTTCCCGGCCAGCTGTGCCATTCCAGTTAGCCATCTGCCAGCTGTGCCCACTGTCTCGTCTTGTGCCTGCCCTCTGCCCCTTCCAAGGTGTGTGTGTGGGGGGGGTTTCCCCTCTCCATCCTTAACAGCTAAATACTTTTGAAATGTTGGTTCATCTGGATTTTAAAGCTGGGGTGCTATGCAATTTTCTGAAAGGCCAAAAAATACAAAATAAAAAATACTGTGAAATTCGATCCACTTCCTGCAGCTTCTTCCCTCACCCCTCAGTCCTAAGCCCCTCCCACCAGACGTGCATGTGCATTTGCACACGCTGCATGCAACGCAGGTTTGATCCATAGACTCGACCAGAGGCAACCGCCGGTGAGGCAGCTCAGCTAACTAACGTTACATAAAAGTGAACTTGAATTAGCTGCAGCCGTGAGTCTTTGGCTACAGTTAGTAGATGGCTGAAGCATTGTTACTAGTCATTAATTTCATTCACTGTAAATTCCCACCCTGTGCTGTGGGTGGCATGGTGGTGCTGTGGGTAGCACTGCTGCCTCACAGCAAAAAGGTTGTGGGTTTGAATCCAACCTGGGGCCTTTCTCTGTGGAGTTTGCATGTTCTTCCCATGTTTGTGTGGGTTTTTTTTTCCCCAAGTACTCCGATTTCCCCCACCCACAAAAACATGCATTATAGGAACTCTCCTGCCAGTACCACTGACCAAGGCAAGAGTTGGTCACTGCCCGCTGCCCCCAACTATAGGATGTACGTTAAATGCAGAGGAAAAATAACCCCACACGGTCCAATGAAGCGTATCTTATCTCCACAAACTTGAGGGCATGCAAAGCCATTTAGGATGCCATACAGTGGGCCAAGACTCCAGCTAGCTATAAAAAAAACATGAGCCTAAATTAACCGCTGCCGCTGCAGTGAGCCTTTGGCAAGAGATAGCAGAAGGCTGAAGCATTAGCTGCTTTCAAGATAACTACTCATCACCTACTTTCAAAGTAAATTCACTCACACAACCTAACCAACCACTACAACGCATTCAGACATCACAGGAAAGCGAAGTTAGTTGGCAGCTTTATCTGCCGAGGAGGAGAACTACATGCTTGAAATCCAAACTGAGGCTAATACAGTTCCAAAGCTCTTTCCCTCTCAAAAATGCTTTGGCTATTATTCATGTCACACAGATTTTATTGTATTCATTAGCAGACTCTATTTTAGACCCTTTTAGATAAGTCTCGCTCTCTTCTTTGGGTTGTTTTGCAGTATAAGCATTTGTTTCCATTACTGGAAAGGAAACCTTTTATGCAAGATTTTCCACCATTGGATGAAGGGAACTGTAGTTTCCTTCTGTGGAAATAGGCTGTCATCGAATGCACATGAACGAGCATCTACAGCCATAGAATGTAGCCAATAGGAATGCCCTCTTTCTGAAAAAAAATCGACAATCAGACAAAATTTACTGTCACGAGCTAAATTTTCCAAAGCCTGTTGCTGCCTTTAAGACTACTCGGAAGTCAGAAAATCTGGACACGGAACTTCCAACATCCGACTTACTCGGACAAACAATGTGGACACCTGGAGGAGTATTTACAAGTTATGTTGTAACCTCCTGCCTCATCTGCATGCTGTAGTAACCTATTAGTGGTACTATGTGTTAAACTTCAATGATAGGCAAATTACATCTAGTTTTGCCAAGGTAATTTAAAAAAGAAATATTGGCAATCACAGGGCTCCTAAAATGATGTATTGACAGGCAGCAAACACTTTAGTAATTTGACAGTTTTACCTGCAACAAATAAACAATGCCTTTATTTCTGTTCTGTTGCTTCAACTGGAGCTCCGAGACGACATCCAAATTTCCGCGCAAAAATTTAGAAAAACTCTGAGACAAGCCTGCGTTCAAATTGTTATTTCCAAGTAGTTGGGCCCACCCCGCGCGTTCTGCATCGTCAGGAAGGCAGCGTGAAAACAGCCAGGCAGGGGTGCTGAAGTCTGGCTTCTCTCACCTGAAAGGTTTTGATGCAGTTTCTGCCAAAATTTCTCAAAAATGTAATTCCCCAGTGCAACCTCTCTACAGCTCATCTCAATAATCACATATCTTTATTTCAATCAAACCTCCACCTGAATTTCTCTTGCAGCTGTAGTCACCTCCACCCCAAAATGTCCCTTACAGATCTCTGCACTGCAAAGGCATTAATAGCCAGAATCTCCATCAATAAGCTTCACGTCCAGAAACGGTTTCTCGCGCCATTAAACACAGGAGTACGTGAGCACTCTCAGACATGAGCGAGGAGCCGATTTCCAAGGCCCTAATTTGTCTCAGTAGGAAAGAGGGAGAGAGGAATCACTCCCTCAGCTTTTCTTTCTTCCTTCTTTTCTTCCCTGTCTCGGTAACACGCGGGGTAAACAGCGTCCTAATGAAATCAGGAGCTGTGCAATTAGGCCGTCTCAGCCAGCCGGCGGGCCGCGGGGGTGATAAAGCTACGGACTGACAAGAAAGAAAAAAGACTAAAAAAATAGTTTTGTTTGAGTTTTGATTGAGCCCAATTAAAGAGAGCCGTCAGCACGCTATGGCTTGACCCCACGTCCCCTTTTTGCATTACGATTTCTATTAATTTTCCCTACCCAAGACCTGGCTGACCCAGGGATATTGCTTTCTCAGAAGGAGTAGTGCAGGTCTTGAGCTTGAGAATGATTTGGAAAAACAGGTCTTCACAGCGCAGTTAGCTGATGTGACAAAACCAGTATCATGGTCCACTGTAAGAGAACCATAGTCAGACAAAAGCAAAGGATGAGACCAGCTAAGTTAATGCAAGATTTTTAAGGGTTGCCAGGGACCTGAAATGTTCACAAGAATTTCCAGCTCCAAATCCTTTTGATTTGGTTCAGACCAAACAAAATAAGCTCCAGTTTGTGTCGTCCTTTACAGAAATAAATTCTCATTTCAATCACGCTCCATAATTGGTTCAGATGGTACAATCCCCCTCATCTCCAGTTGGTTTTGATCACCTGAATGATCCTAATTTCACTCGATATTAAGCCTTCAGTACAAAGTATTGTTTGGTTTTAGCCAATTCTAAAGATGGAAGCCTAGCAACCCTCTGTTTGCTAACTGTGGAGTCTTGTGCCACAAATTACTGTAAATTGTGCAACTAATACGGTGGCTTCTAATGTGGACTTCATGCACAAACCATGGTCCACAGTGAAGTTCTTACAGAAGCCAGAAGCAGGCCAAAAACATAATGACTAGTGCCTTTTTGAGCAGTTTGGTTCAAATTCAATAGAGATTTTTAGATAAACTGTTACATAAACATTGATTCAAGCTGCGAAAGGTACGATATCACTCCACTGTGCAGGCTGTGTGAGTTTAATATTCATATTCATGTGCAGTTACATCGCCATTACATCAAACAGAGTCAAGGTCAGTTCCTCTGAGAAAAATTGAATTCACAAACCGAAAGAATGCGTATAATGATCTGCATAGATTTTTCAATTAATTTTCTGAATTGACTCGTTTGAAAGGGATGTGACCCATAACTGTGATGTTAAGGAATTTCCTCCAAAGGCCAAACTGCTCCTCATGAGCAGATTTATTACCTGTCCTGCTGACGGGGGGAGGGGTATTGTTTTTTGTGGCATTTGTTTGTCTGTGTGCCTTTCAGCAGTCTAGGGCATAAACGGTTTGATCAAATTGCACACAATTTTCAGGAAAGGTGTGCAATGGGCCAAGGATCAGTTGACTACATTTTGGACCCTATTAAGTCAAGGTCACTGTCAAGGTCACCAAAACATCAAAAATAGCTTTTTGATCAATTTCTAACTGGATTCAAGATGTGCTTTTTCAATTTCCCCTTTTATACAAATGCTACACTCCTGTGTGATGTTATTAGGCTCTATAGGGGTCGAATATCAGGGAGGCCACACGTTATTTGACGGCAAAGTTTTAAAAATCTCTCTTCGGTGGGTACATTATGCCTGGCATCTCTTCATTTTTTGTAAAATATATCAGGAAATCTCAGCTGGAGCGCTGTCATTCAAATGCCTCTACCTTACTATCTGAAGCTACCTCATTACGAATGCCACCGTCCAACACCACCTCTAACCTCAGCTTACTGATATTCTGCCAAAGAGAAACTATTCCAGCGACCACACTCTCCAAGTCATGTTTATCAATCTCTTATTTGCTAGTAAAAACAAAATGGCAAATAATTAGGCTCACTGTCCGTCTACTGCAGCTGGTATCTATGAATATGTACCAGGTAGACTTTGATTCGAGTTTTCATCGGTGGGGCTAATTCAGCTCGTCATCAGCAGCAGCTGATCTATCAGGATACTTTCACTGGCTCCCACTGGTTTCCAAGCTGTGTCCCCTTGCGTAATGACCTGGCAGAGTCAAAAGACTACATTTTCACCACATGAGAAAAGAAAACAGTGATAGCCCTGTAGCCTAAGGGTTGAGATGTTCGATTGGGGTCAGAAGGTCGGTGGTTCCACCTTTTAGTGTAAATAATGGGCCCTCTGGGCAAGGCCCTTAGCCCCATGTTGGTCCAGGCAGGCCTGGCCCTTGTTGAGGTTAATCGACCGTGAGTCACTTTGGATAAAAGTGGACAGCTTAATGTAATGTCCACAGAAACAGAATGATTGTCGTGTCGAAATCAGAGGCTCCTCTCCCTTCCATTCAGGGAGACAAGCTGGCAAACAAACCTATCACCGTTTGACAAATGATAGCTAACAGGGATGAACAACAGATAATGTGGTTCCACCTGAGGGGTCATACAGCAGTTATCCGGGCTGGTTCCGAGGGACCTGTTGATGAATGCAATAGCATCTCCAGCCCCCTCCCTCCCCAGCTCCCTGCCCTAAATTTGGGAATAATTGCTCTTGCAGGGAACATGAACCCTGGCAGTCGCCCCCTTGGGGGCAGTAAAGCTAATGGGGTCGATCACCACTCCCTTCCTAAACGCTCCTAACCAACACAATTAATTTCGCTGTGTTTATCTGGGGAAAATTACTTTCAAGGATGCATGGCGCTGTTTACGGGCTCTGCCACAACGTTTATGATTATCGAATGTCTGTCTATAGCAGCCTCAACAATCATTCTTACTGCCTTGAACGCAAATACACAGCCCCGGCGATAAATTGAGCCGAACCGCGAAGCAATTCTCATCTTCGCAGTGCATGTGGTTTGAATCATCGGTGCCTTTGTTGTCTTTTGTGTAAACGCCGTCATTCAAAAGACAGGCTTGACAAAACAGGTCATGATTTGAACTCACAGCAACAGGAAGCTCACGGAAGACGCTAGAGTTTCACGATAGAAATACATTTCTTAACTCTCTTGTGTACCGAGTGTTTGAGCTCTACTGGGGCTGGTACCTAAGGAGTCTTAGTACCGTCATGGAGTCTACCCTCAACACAGCAGTCAGTCAGAGGAGAGTCTGACCCCTGTCTCTCCGACAAGCAAGAATTCAAGGATTTTACATATTCTGACAGGTCTGGTCTGTCAATGTGTGAATATTTTAAAGAGTGGGTCAACCGTGTTTTGTCCCTATGTGTCAAAACATTAGACCCCCACCGTAGGTTTGGAGTGCCGGGGAGGGGTATGATATGCATATGAATCAAGAGGTGCAGTGCCCTGAAAAAAGCGTTTTCCCCCTTCCTGATTTCTGCTATTTTTACACATCTGTCACATTTCTTTGCTTCAAATCTTCAAACAAAATACAATACAAGAAGAAAAAAAAAGACAACTGGAGTTAGCACAAAATATGGTTTTTAAATGATAAAAGAATTACAAAGGAAATAATGTTGCCCAACAGTTACAAATGTCACTCGTTGAAGAAGAAGAAGAAACAAAAATAACTATTTCCCTTCTGGTTATGTACTGTATCTACGGCCCAATATCGAAATGAGTCAAGAATAGCTTACAGCAGATACATCACGTGATGCAGGCAGTCCGGAATGTTCTCTGTGACTTTGAAACAAGCCGTGCTGCTAGTATTTTGGCTGAACATCCAAACACCTCTTAACAAACCCACAACAAGCATTAGTCGTTAATAGAACGGAAGGTTGGTCTACAGGTTGCCGCGCGTGCTTTATTACGCTCTGCGAAACTGAAAACGCATGGGCGTTAATAATAGCCTGTGACATTCTGGTCGATTACGCCGACTGAATCATCGTCCGTACTTATTATGCGTGCTAAAAGGCCAAACGTGACCCTCGCCTCAGGTGCGGTTGAACTAGTGGGTGGAGATGGGTGGGCGAGAGTTGGGCGGATGGTCAGTAAGTTCATGACTGATATTGTCGCAGCCGTGTACCGAAACAAAGGCAATCTCGCGAAATCGAGTAAGACCGCTTAGAAAGGCCAGGCGATATTGATTTGACCCCGTGTTGGATTAACTCAGGGTTTAAATGCAAATCATCTCCACTGACCTGGTTCCGCAGGGCTGCTCAATGCATCACGGATTGATTTTGCTGCTTTATTTTATTGGCTCTTGCCCAGAGAAAGACAAACACTCGCAAAGAAACACGGACAGTCGCGTGCATTCACACCCACACTTGCTCACACACACGCAAACACACACACTCTGACACAAATACAAGCATAACTGTATGTGCTCATGCGTGAATGCACGCACCCATACAAACAATAGTGTGCACTTACTCAAAAGCACAAACATTCACAAAAACACGTGGACATATTAATGCATACGCAAATGCATGAAGGCGTACACACACGCACACACAAGCACACATGTAAACCTGTGCACACATGCATACATGTGCACACACACAGACACATGCACATAGTAAATGTGAACAGAAATGCAAAAATGGACACACACAAGCACATGTACACCCATACACACTAGATATACAGCGACATTTCATGTATTATGCATTTGTTTGCGATAGATCTACTTCCTTGGATATGAGCTGTAGAATCAGATTTTTTTGCGCTTTCGGTGAAAAGAGGAACTTCTCAGCAGGACGCTTTGAAACATCTGTTTACCGCATCCGCACTAAGATTAATTAGGATGCTCACACAATCTAATCTCCAATCACTCTGAAGGCTCCGGATCGCACACCAAATGGTATTATGGCTAACAGTTCTTCAGGGAACCTGGCGCCTCTCCACCGACCAATTAAAGCTTGGCAAAGGTTGCAGTTAACCCCATCAACTCTGACTTTCACTGAACTTTTACCTAAAGTAGGTTCAAAGCAAGGAAATTCATTTTTTCATATTGTTGGACAACGTCACATACATATTTTATATCAGCCAGTTGAAGCGCTTCGCTGGAGCGACATCCCACTCATACTGAGAGAAATATTCAAACCCAAGACGCCATGCTTTTAGGGACACAGAATTACATTAAATGGAAAATATCTACTGTAGATCTTGTACATTATATTTACGCATTTCCCTGTAATTTAGCAGGACATATTTGGGATCTTTGGAATTCTTGGGAAAGTATCAGCTTTGAAAGTATCAGCAGCATTTGTCTGATTCATATATAAGTCTGTAGGTTGTATGGGGTTAAAACCAGTAGCATAATTATAGCAAAAGAGGCAATTGTACAAATTTAAGTCATTTTTGTGGAGTGAAGAATATGTTCTCGCAGTATGAAGCTTTATAAGTTCATTTTAAAGTCCTCTTATGAAATATCTTCCATTTGTTTTCATCTAAAAAAATAACAGCTGCAGTATTGTTGTTGAGGTGTTTGGGTCAAACAATTGAGTTAATTACATGGATAAATATTGAGCCATATCGCTCAGCTGTACAACAGAGGATCCTGAGAGCAGAAACCCCTTCAAGAGCCTTTTTCCCAGGCACAGCAGAGAGGAATCAAACCCATCACTCACAAAGAGGGCCCTCTAATCTTGCAATGAACGAGTCGTCTATTTTAATGTTCCAGGTTAAAATCAAATCAAATATTGTACTTCTATTGTGCATTTCACAAAGGATTGTCTCAGGGGGCCTCACTCTGCAATAATAGCAACCCCAAAGCCACAGTGACAGAAAAACTCCCAGATAGCTGGTGGACTGAAAAATTTGGAGGAATCAGGCTGAGCCTATCCTCTTCTACCGGCTTGCGTGTGCGAGCTCAGATGACCAGCGTGGTCAGACAGTCTTCAAGACGATGAAGCTGAAGTTTAGCTGTGCAGCTCTATAACAGTCCCGTTTGGACTACAGTCCCCAGATACAGTCACGACAGCTCAATAATAGCAGCCATTTTGTTTCTGCGGCGCAAAATCGAGCCGTTTGGCGAAATGGACATTGGTGGATTTTTTTTTTTTTTCACTCGAGTAATTTCGAGCGAGAAACAACAGACCAGCCAGCAATGCTTTTCACAAATATGAGCGGGGAGAATGTTCAGAGATGAGAAAAGAGAGAAGGAGGAACAAACTCATTCACTTTGACACAGTGCCCCATAACGCTATGGAAACAAAATGGCTCCATGATCAGATTTTCTGGAACTCTCATGAGGAAACTCCCTTTATCGAGAAAAATCTGGTTTGAGCAGCCGAGATAACAGGTGACACACAGTAACTCAGGGTAAATTATTAAATCCCCCAGCGCCATTTGACCCTGCTCTTACTTTAAAACACAGTTGCCTCCAGCCCCCTTCGTCCCAGTCAAACCCAAAACCCTCGCCCTCGCCTGCGGGGCTAATTTTGTGTTTTTAGCTCTGTAAGCTATGCTAAGCATGCATGTATTTAACACCATGCAATGCAATGTAGTCTATCTGCTTACAGGTCTCATTTTCCCCTTCGCTGTGAAACGCCGCCCCTGTCGCCCGTACATTCATCTCTCTCTTCTCCCGTCCTCTCCCTTCTCTCCGCGGCGAATCTCTGGCCGTCGGGTTCCCTCTTTTTCGGGCTGGGTTCTGCCCGAGGTTTCTCCCTGCGGGGAGTTTTTCCTTATTGCTGTCACCATTGACTCGCTCCTTGGGGGGTCAGACCCTGTCCTATCACAACCCCTTACAGTCAATCTCAACTGTCAGTAGCGTTAAACAAATACAGTTTAATTTAGTTGAATAATTCTGTTATTGCGGCTTATCAGTCCATCAATGCGCACTACCCATGACGCCAGCCAGAATCTAATGAATGGCACTTTGTGAATCGAAAGAAAGGTCTGTTGAGCAGCTTCTAGCGAGGAGGCAATTCACATTTCATTTGTGAATATCTATCCATTGGCAGTGCAGTCATTAGCGTGTGAATTAACATTTCGATTTGCATTCTATTTCGGTACTTCTACTTGCTGGCTTTGGAGACAGTGATTATGAGGGTGGAGACAGTCAACTTTTATTGTGTGAATATCACGCCTTTATCACAAGAACCATATAGGAATCGCTGTCCACTCATGACATCACTGCCTACATACTTTTGTACCGCATTAGACACACAAAAAAGGGTCAGGATTTCAATGTGAAAGGCCAGGTTTCATTATCCCTGTCTACTTTAAGCTAAAGAACATTTTAAACTTTTAAAAGAAAAAAACAAACGCTGCATTTTTTTTTCCAGAGAAAAAAACAGTTTCAAATCCACATAATTACTCATTTCCATGGAAACAACTCTGTTTCTGTATAAAGGGCATATTCGTGTTCACGATACAAAGCTTCAGAGATTACAGGAGCTGTCATTTTAAAAAAGGACTCTGTTATATCTTCAAAACAAAGGATGGTGCGTTTGCTAGTTCTGAAGGTTAAAGGTTCATCTGCCTGGGTCACTTTTTACACTCCGATACGCAGAAACACGGCTTCTTTATCTTACAGACTGTGCCGTAAGCTTTAATGAAATGGCCGCGATTGCCCTCAGACGAGGCCGATCCTTTCATTTAACAAATGGCTCTGTTTTTGATTTATCGACATTCATAAAAAATGTGATGGGACTAATTATTCTCATTCTCCACTCATCTCAGCCGGCACAAAAGATTTGGGGGCTCGACCCGGCCATTGTTTTGCCATCACTAATAAAAGAACAAAGTTTAGCACATAAAATTTTACTCGGTCTCATAGAAAAAACCTCACTGTTCAGTTTCAGCCTCGGTAGAAGACTGAGAACATCGCAAAACCCCCCGTGTACTGTAAGCCCATCATTATGTATAAATGCCTTCCAAACGATTTGCTGATCAAAACAGCTGGATTTTGGTATTCAACAGCGGACCGGGTGAAAAACACAGAGGGCATTTGTCATCGCGGCTACGTCCCCGTTGGGACAGATGTAGGGCCTCGGATCCATTAGCTCTCTCTCTCTCCGCGTTTACCTTTCCGAAAGAGCCGACCTTGACTCGGACTCTCCTCCTGCGTGGCCTCTCCTGAATGCTCTGATTTCTCATCGCTGACAGCTTGAAGGAGGACCTCGCGGCCCAGAGACGCAGACAGCCGAGGCCACCTCAGCCACACGACGATTATTATTCCGCGGTCGGCCATTAGACGAGCACTGTATGCCGGGCACAGCTCAGATCTCCTCTGCATTTCATGATCCGCAGACGAGCCGAAGTCCCACAGATTAAAAAAGGAGACCAATCCGTCTGGAGCATGCACATGCATGGAGGGAGCGAGGAGCGTTATTTACCTTTTCGTCTCTGAAAACCGAAGTTCAGAAACCCACAGGAATTTTAATGTGGGTGGAAAGATTTTTTTCTTTGGGGCTCCAGGAAACAGTTACCTGGTACTTTCAACTGCCCCATCAAGGCATGGGGCTACTGATGTACTGCAAAGTAAAATGCGATCGTTTCTCCTTTCATGATTTTTTTGGAACCAAAGTTTAGAAAACTATTTTCTTTTAGTCATTTTTTCAGCTCTAATGGGGCCAGGCAGACTGCTGGGGCTAAAGCCATAGCTATGCACACTAAATGACCTTTTACGAGTGGGTTATGTCTCTCCTTCATATTGTGAGTAACTTTGTTTACCTCTGCCAAGGAGGTTATGTGTTCATGCCAGCTGTCTGTCTGTCTGTCAGTCTGTAAATGGGATAACTCAAAAAGTTATTAACAGTTTGGTAAAAAATTTGGTAAGATGATAAGTGGTAGACTAAGGATGTGTGGACTTAATTTTGGTTGGGATCTGGAACATATTCTGTTCCAAAAGACCAGATATATGGCATGGGGGAGGTATGCGCTCTACCGAGTTCACCCTAGTTCTTTGTTTGTTAACAGCATTACGGAAAAAGTTATTGATAGATTTTTATGAAATTTTTACAGACATTCATCTTAGCCCAACTTACCTGCGATTACATTTTGGGAGTGATCCGGATCAAATTCTTGATCCAGGAATTTTTTAAAAAATATACTTTTTTGTTGTGGGGTGGTGCATATTAACAATGCTCATATGTGTCCTGAACATGCGGGGAACTGTTGGGCCTTCGCGGCGGTATGAACGCTGTGAGTGCTCTTGCTGTGCAATCATTGTTTTTTGGTTAAAGTTAAACTTTTATTTGAATTAGTTTATTTATATGAAATTTTCGGAGGCAATCATCTTTCTTTGAGCTGTTCTACAAAGAAGGAAAACTTTGCAAAATGAAGACGTACAAATGAAGTAATTTCCCAGGTGCGTGAGAAGGACAAAACCAGCTTTGATTAAGGTCTAAATGAACATTTTAACCAGATGGGAAGAGAAAGAACATATCATTATCCATTGCCTTTTTGATCTTAAGCCAATTAAGTAGCATTGTCACAATAAGATGACATGATGAGAATGCTTAGTGTTCGCTAAATTGCAGAGGACGTGGCCAAAGAGGGTTTTAGAGGAGGGCCATTCTAATTTAAATAAATAAATCAGGAGCCGTCCAACTTTCCTGTCAGACGTTCCAGGGCTTCAGACAATTGTCATTGCGTAAAGGGAAAAATCACTGAGATGCACAATATTCTAACTAATCGACCACCTGAAATATACTTGTGAGCTTAGAAATTCTTCACCTTGCTTGGGGAGAAACGTTAGCATACATCCTCGCTCGTTACTTCAGAAAATTCCGGAAAAGCTGCCGCCAATAGTCAGGTAGGTGGCTGAAATATACCTTCATGACAAAAATGAAGCACCTACTACTAAAACCCCATAAGTCACACTTGACTTGACTTGACTTGTGGGGTTTTAGTAATCAGTGCTTCAAATGCAAAGGAACTCTCCGGTTTGTAGGCAGCCCTTCAATTAGATGTTGAAGAACCAGCATGTAGTTCCAATCTCTTGCCTCCATTTTTTCCAAAGTGCTGTGTGTTTGCGCTCTCTTTAACAAAATTCAGGAAAGGAGCGTCTGATTATTTTTTTTGTTTTCCTCTTGGCAGGCTTTGCCACCCCGGTTTTGACATTTTCGCCACCTTGCATTTCTGAAGAAGATTAGTGGGCGATCTTCGTTCAAGCTTAGCAAGGTTATTGCTGGTTAGCAAGCACATAGCTGAGGAAACTGTATTTTTTTTTGGGGACACACCTTTGCCAACTCAATAATGAGGGGTAGCTACATCGCACACACACACACACACACACACACACACTTTGAATGGAGCTCTAAGCCTTCCTGTTCCATAGATAAATTACTGTTTGTTACTTGGCAGTAGCTGGCTATTGAACAGGCAATTATATTACTACATTAATGAAACAGCTCTGGGACTTTGGCGTCCCACTACGTCAGCACATTTGTCTTTTTAATTAATATTCATTTGCTCAAACTTGCAACTTTAAGTAGTAAGTGGTTAGAGGAGGAAAAAACATAAAATGAATACCGCATAAAAAACTTTGAAAGAGATCGTGTAAAAAGCTCTGTTTATCGAAATAACAAAATGTTTATTGGGACCGAACTGCAGATGCAATGGCCCCTGAACTAGGAAAACTACTGCCGAAATGTGGGGCAGGTGCTCTCACTGCCAGTGCAACAGGTGTTTGATCACCACGGTGACAAAAAAAAACAAAAAACATTCTCACAAATTCTCACACTGGGAGAAGAGAATTTACCAGCGTCTATTCTCATTTCTTCATAAACAGAATGTAATTAAGCAATCACGAAAATTGCTTCCAAATACATAATGATTATTAGCCTGAGCAGCCCTCCACTGTCTCGCTTAAAGGCAGCCTCATTGGCCTCCCAGGGTACAGCGATGTGTGTACACACTCGACATGCACGCTACGCTAATTCTTCCCTACAGCAACAAGACGCAGGAACACACCACCGACTAGACTTATCAGTCATTTTCGGCGAGGGAAACACCACACAGTTCCAGAAGGAAGGTTATTTTGTGAGCGTCGGCGCAGAATCTGGGGCCTGTACTGCAAAGCAGGATCGTGATGTTTCACAGATGGCTGCTCTTACAAAAATGAAAACTGGAACGTGAAATTAAGTAAAAGGAGCCGTGCAGGGTTTGACACAGTTATAATCCTGGTACGCTGAATCCAGCTTAGCGACTCTGGCCCCAGAAGCAGAGAGCTTTTTTTAAACGGTGTATTGATTTATTTTACTATTGAACAGCAGCAAAGCACTCTTGGGATGTTTGCCAATCACTAGCACAAGAAGGGGCTATTCAAAATGCTGGATTATAAAGTAAGAAAGGATTTTCACAGAGCAAAACAAATTTGTAACAGCTTTTCTTGTAGCTCGGTTGCTTATCAAAGTTGCTAATGGAATACAGAAAAATTAAATTAGGATGCAAAGCATCCTGGTGAAGCCTGCTGTTCAGCTACTGTGCAGTTTCCTTACTAGCCAATCAGAGGGCAAAATTAAATTATTCCACTGGAGTACACCAACCCTTATTTTTCATTAGCATCTCCTGGAGAGGATCCTTAGACATAAGGATACAGCATTTTTTTCCCCCCTGACCTGGCAAATCATAACTAGAGGTCTTATTGCAAAAGACATTTCAAAGCCCATGTGCAGGGAACTGTAGTTTCAGGCAACATGGAAGGGCCCAGGGATATTTTGCCAAATGAGACCAATGCACCAAGCTTCCGGATTATCGGTGCTACAAAAGGTGAGCTTGCTAATCCAAGCAACTCTCAGAATCTGATCTCTGACTCTCAGAAAACAGACTAGATAAAGAAAATGAGCAATTTAATTAGTTTGGGCAGATGTTGTTTGATTCAAGTAATATATTGATTACAAATAACCAACATAATGGTGATCCTGTCAATCAATGCTGCTTGCTTGGGTACATATGCCCCAGTAGATATGTGTCCAACTAATTACGTAGGATTAATTGACAGGAGAACCATCGTATTGCCTATCTGTAACCAAGATATCGTTTGAATCCACCCAGATTTTGGATAAAACGACAAAGATAGTGGTTAAATCAACCGATATCAGCAGCCTGTCCTCCAACAAAATACGCCCGCAGAGGTCATTTGTCAGGCAGCTTATTGCGACCTAAAGTTGCGTTTAGGAGTTAAGCGACATCTAGCGGTAATTTAAAGAACTACAATCTGGTTTCCATCATCAGCGTCGCCGTCAGTAAATCCGAAACTACAGCCAAATCCTAACCCTAACCCTAATCCTAATTCTAACCCTAACCCTAACCCCAAACAATCTTTACCCAAATTCTTATTTTAAGTGTAGATATGACTGAAACTGTATCTGGAACTCAAACTGTAACTCTAACTGTACCTTCCTGCTGCCAGTAGGGGCGTGATTTTCGGAAATGCTCCTATGGGTCGTAAATCAGAGTAAATGCGAATAATCGATCTACTTGAGCATATAGTTGGAGGACAGGTTAAATATCAGCCCTGACTAATTTGATTGGTTATGTTTTTTGGGGTTTTTTTTTGTTTGTTTGTTTGTTTGTTTCTCTTTTTTTACTGTTATTTTTACAAGTCAATTCTGCCATTTTCAACCACAGACTCAGTTTAAGGGGTTTGTTTTCGCAATAAACAAAGACGCAACACTATGCACATCAGAACAGGAAAAATAATTTAGACAAAAGTCTGTGGCGAACAACATTTGTAAACATAGCGCCTGTAAAGTGTTTCATTTAAGAGTGAATTTACATTGATAATTAATAGTTTTCAAACAAACTGGTTCAAATCTTCATTGTGCAGCATGTACAATTCATGGTCACTTTCAGAATTTTTTCAGCCATTTCTGTCAGCATACAATGCATTCATACAATGGGAGATTTAGAGCCTCCGATTAGCCTAGCATACATGTCTTTGAACCATGGAAGGAAACCTACACCTGTGCTGGATTCAAACCCACAACCTTCTTGCTGGGAGGCAGCGGTGCTTCTCACTGTTCCACTGTCCCGCCCGCAGTATGGACTACCTAGCAACTGAAATGTCATGAACTTCAAGATGATAGCCTCAACACGCAACCAATAAGAACCGGAGCTGTAGGTAACCATGGCAGCCTACAGACTTCAAATTCAGACGGGCAGTGAGGGACCAAACTTTAGTGGAACAGTTTGTAAATTCTGACAAAATCAATAACATAAAACATACGATCTATTCTATACTTTGGCAGCAATTTTTTTTTTTTTTTATTAGTAGTGACTCCATTGCCTCCAGTATTATCTCCTGCGCCTTCTTTCTGAAGCTTAATTCTGTTATTCTCAAAGACCCTGGACATACTGCAACTTAATATCTATGAATTTCCAAAAAAATCTGTGCCATCTTCTATTCTTTATGAAAGGGTGTCAGAAATCTAATGGCCTCGAAAACTAGCTGATTGAAAGTCACTGAAGTAAACTCTTGAGCTGTGGTGAAAAGCCTGTTAGCAGTTTCTTTTCTGTGAGAGCGATGAGGATGATCTTCTCCAAAAACTGCAATGCAGTGAGGGAACTGAAATTGATGTGTATGTTTATTTATATATTTATTCATTTATTTATTTATTTATTTTTGCAAGAACTCCATCCATGTTTTCAACGACATCTCGCCCACACACTTTGACACAGGTCTAAAGATTTTTTTTTTTTTTTTGTAATAAAAAACCATTCACCTCGAGGCTGCAGACTGACACTGAGGTCAACAGGGCGAAACACTTGGCCTCGCCTTTCATAAACGCACACAGTGAACAAGAGGGCGCTTTTTTTTTAATGAATTGAAACTTTATTAATGTATCATCAGGCTCTTCCGAAACAATTGCAAGCCAAGTGAAGAGAATCACGCGCATCTACAGAACGAGAGAATAAGACGACTTCTGTAAAGCATGGCACGGAAGCAGTGGAGATGTCTACAGCCTAGTAATACTCAATTCAGCAAGGCCATCATTAAAGACAGTCCAGCGCTGCTAACACGATCTCATCTCTACTCATCATGTAGCAACGCTACCTGACCATGCGTCAAATCACGACTAAAAAGGAGACTTTTGGCATCCTTATTTCAGGTTTAGGGTAAGGATCAGGGGTTAGAGGGTAGGGTTCATTTTAACAACGGCTCCAAATAAGGACGCTAAAGGCCTCTTTTATTGTCATATATCGATGCTTGGTCAAGTAGCATCAGGATAGGACTGCACTTGCACAGCAGTTGTGTACGCAAAGGGCAAATTTAAAGTGAAGTTTTAAAAACTTGACGTTACTTTGCTCGGTCAGCGCCACCGCTGTTCAGGGGTGGAGGGCTTGCCAGCGAGCGAGGAATCTCAGCTCTCATATGAAGGCCTTATGGGGCACCACATCTTGTTAAGGAACGCTCTCATGCGTGGTCTCTCCCTCTACAAATTGAGAGTTTTAAAAGTGGGACAGAGTCAGCGATGGCAGTTGACAGCCTGTCATATCAAGTCAGCCCAATCACTCAAGGCCCACGCACACAGCCAGTGACCACAAGTCGCCCGTAAGGCGGCGTCCTGCCAAGCCCGTCGTTTCTGGATGTTTGCACGCCTGGGGGCTGAATTTTTTGAGGCTTGTTTTTATTCGGCCAGGAGTGAAATCATAGGGGAAAGGGAGTGGGAAGGCGGAAGCCCTTGAGAGAGAGGGGAAGTTTGGAAGGTAGCCATGTTTATCGAAATAAGGACTCGCTGCCTACAGGGGTTCCCCCCGGCTAAATGGACGTTCCCGCAGGGGAACCAGAACCCCGGAGTGGCTCCTCACCTGCCCTGACCCGACTCCGTTGGCATCCCAGCGAGCACAAACGCGGAAAAATTGCTATGCGGTCAAAAAAGTTTGCGGTAAACAAAGCAGGTACTGAGGCCAGGCTTTACAGGGCCAGTTTCGGAGGGGTGGGGGAGTTTGGGAGGTGGAGAGGTGCTGGAATCGGGGGCCAGGAAAAAGGACCCGCTGGGGTTCCTGTTTCCCACAAGCAGACACACGAGGCCAAAGAAACGCTGGCAGAGGGGGGCTTCGCTGAAGTGGGGCTGCAGTTTGGCTGTTCCGTCCTGGACTGGTGCCCAGAGTCTTGCAGGAGTTTGCACTTTGCATGCAAAGACACCACCTCTCTTTCTCAGCCCTCCCTCTCTCTCTCTTTCTCCAATCCTGTCTTCCCCTCTATCTGTTTTCCTCTCCTCTCTCACACACTTTCTCTCCCTGACTCTTTCCCCCCGCCTGTCTCCTCACCATCACTCGATCTTCTTCTGTTCATCGCCCCCCTTCTGCACGCTCTCATACTCTCCCTTTTCCGTCTCTCTCTCTCTCTCTCTCTCAGTTTCTCTTTAACGCCCGTCTCTCGCTCCATCACTCTGTCACTGTCTCCCCATCTCTCCTCACCCCTTCCCTTCTCTCTCTCTCTTTGTAGAATAATTGTTTTGGCACTTTAGTTACCTTTTCTCTTTACAGTTGTAAATTCTAAAAATATTGTCATTTTTTGAGGTATATGTCAGAATTAAATTCATCATACTATCACCTTTTACTAAATGATATATACATTTCTTAATCTGTTTTGGAATATTTTTTGTTACTACAATCTCCACACCAGCTTCTCTCTCTCTCTCTCTCTCTCTGTCTCTCACTCTCCCCCCCTCCCTCCCTCCCTCTCTCCATCTCCCTCATCACAGAGGCGGCCAATGAGCCAGGCATGAACTTAAAAGCATCGCTCCAAAGGAAATCGATGCAGCTCTGACTCCTCTCCTCTCCCTGACGAGTGGTGTGTGTTTCTGCTTCCTTTGAAAGGCTCAGAAAAGCGGAGGAGCGCAACACCAAAGGGGCTGTGAGTGCAGCTGTCAATCCTGATTTCGGCAAATTAGCCTGGAACCGCCATTTAAAAGGTGACAGTGCATTCTCAGGAATGTAAATTCTTCCGGAACGGAAAATGAACTCGACAACGCTCGGGGGAGTCGTGAGCTCGGTAATGTTTCTGTCACGGAGCAGATAATGCGGACCCGACTCGAGTGAATGCGCCGGTGATTTAAGGCAGACGCGCCCACACCCCACTCCCTCTCCCCATATCCGCTCACCTGTGAATTTCGGGGTCCGTAGAACCTTCAGCTCTAAATATCCCACACATCCCTGCTCCGTCTCTGAGTCAAATCAGGTTTGAATGACAGATGTCCATTTTTTCTCTATGGCTGGTTGAATATTAACACCCGAGATGGCATAAGCTGTGGAGACCACCCCCTTACACACACACACACACACACACACACACACATCCTTGTACTTATATCTTAGTGAGCACCTTACATTGACTTCCATTCATTCTTCCTGTGTCTCTACAGCCTTTCCCTAATCTTAACAACAAGCCAAACCCTTACCCTAAACTTAATCTGTCCCCAATTCTGACTTTACCCCTAACCTTAGCTAAGAAGATTTTCCTTTGTAGCTGTGAGGACATTTGAAAATTTCCTCACTTCCCAATAAGGTCCCCACTCTGAACGAAAAAACAACATTTTTTGGTTCTCACTTTGTTGCATGTACAAGAACTCACAGACACAAACACACTCCACTTTAGGTCAGATGGGAGGAACATTCTAACTGCACATTACCATCATGGACTGAGGTTGAGAGTGGGTGACGGGGGGTGAAATTGTGGGGGTGGGGAGGGCTGAATTCTGCAATGTGACAACTTCTTTACATCAGTAAGAGGCTGCAGTGCGCTTATTAAAACACTGACGCATCACAAGGCTAAGGAGTCAACGAAAAATCAGACAAGCTGCCCATCAACCCCCCCCCCCCCCCCCCCCCAATTTGGTGACAACATTTACAGCCGCTCCGCTGCATCAGCCCCCCATCTGGGGGGGGGGGGGGTGGGGCAGGTCAGCTCACAGTCTTGGAGTCATCTGCAAAAAACGTTGCCAAACTCTTAGCGAAAACAGCCCTCGCGTCCCCCCGGAGGATAACCGCCAACAGCCGACAAGTGAAGAAAAAACGCCTCCCTTCCTTCGCACATCTACAGAGTCGATAAATACCGGTGAAGAGTAGAGGGGCAAAAAAAAAAAATACCCCACAAAAATCCTGTAAGTTCCGTTGTTTCTGGAAGTGTCTCGAGAACGCCTCGCTCTGGTTCGACATCTGTATCGTGTATTATTTATAAACAGAGGACGGCTTTAGCCCCAGGGCAATATTTTCCGACCCTTAATCACCGCAAATATCACATCCAAATGTCAATTCATCACCTCTTTTTATTGGATGGCTAAACACCGGCTGGCATTGAGAGAGGCTTTGCGCCGCCAGAATTTAATAATCACCCCATAAATAAAAAAAAACCCTGCCGGAAATCGATACACATCCCAAGCTCATGAATATATTTATCGCTGTCATATCCTAACGATCAGACGTATGGATTTTGCGTGCGCGGAGTTGCTTTGTGCATAACGCTGACATATTGGAATCTCGCGGCCGGGGCCTGCGATAGTTTATCTAATAACACTGAACGTCGCCTTCAGAGCCCTCGATGTGAAATGAATCGTGACTGAAGGGAAGAGCGATGACTGTCTATTCTTCTTGTAATTCAGCTGGGTATTGATCCAGGCTTCTTCTTCTTCTCTCTCTCGCAGCACCAGTAGTACCAGCTTCCTTTCTACTCCAAGGGTTTCCATTATATTTCTCCCTTTCAAACACTCCATTTGAAAGGACGCCATTTTGGCTCTAATTTGTTTTGATTGCTTGAAGAATGGACGCGCTAAGGTAGCACAAGTCAGTGATGCGTCGCCATCTCTCCGACAACTGCCTCCACTAAGAAGACACAGCATCCACATTTCCATTCCGATGGCTTTTATCTTTCCGTTTATCCCCCCTAAATCAATAGAAACTGCAGGCAAAATACATTTTCGAAATCTGCTTTTCAAAAGATCGTGGGGTCCCAGCACTTTGGAAAGCAAATTTGGCAAGTGCTACTTCTAACGTATCTTCAGGGAACCCGAGAAATTCTCACGAAATTTTTTTCACTCTGTTGGAGGGAGACTATTTTCCGTGGCTGGGAACAGAGAGACATTGACATCGTGCTAACCATCTTGAGCGTGTTGCTCTTGTTTATGTTACTCCATCCATGACCTAACCCACATATTCCCCCTCATGGTGGGTAGGTCAGAGCCTATTCCATCATGCACTGGGTCAGAGCCTGGAATACATCCAGGACAGTTCGCTAATCGATTGCAAGGCACATATACCATTCACTCTCATGCTCAAACCTATTGACAATTTTGAGTTCTCTGCTGACTTACAATGCATATGACAGGAACCGTGACTGTAGACTGGGGAAAACATTTGTGAACACAGAGAACAGCTCAAAACACAATCAAACCCACAAGCATCATTGCTCTGAGGCAAAAGAGTGACACGCTGTGGTATCACGTTCCCCAATTATCAATAATCATCAATAAAGATAAGCTATATCAAACACGTATCTCATTTGTGATGCAAATATTATCTCTTTTTGAGTGAAGATACAAGTATTGGGCAGTCTATGGTCAACACGTCCGTTGTTGCCTCAGCTCTTTACACAGCAAGCTGGTGGTGAAAAAATCTTATATATCATTTGCTACTATAAATACAACTTCATTGGACATGCCACTAACTGGAGGAAGAAAGAATCTAGATGGTTACAGAACAGTGGGGTGGAATTATTATTCTTTTTTTTTTTGGAGAAGGTACCCCTCAACATTATTGAATCCCTTCCAGAATTCACAAATGCTTTTCCATGACAAACCAAATAATGAATGCTAATAACTAAGCCCAGGAATACAAAAAGACACTGAACAACCTTTCACATTCCCGAATTGCTTGCATTGCCAGGTAATGTCTGATGTCATGGACACAGCATAACGATGTCTTGTATGGATATGCCAGGCGAGGATTTATGACTGCATGGATTTCCATGTTTAGTGTCATGTAGTCCACCATGCCACCGATAAGTATTTCATCTTACTTCTTCACTGGTGATATGGAAGATTCTCAAAGCATCATTTTCACAGACGCAGGAAAGCTACAGGACCTATCTGTATTGCATATCCTCTGAGATCAGAGACTTCAGCTCCAGTTAGTCCATTTTATTAAAGAGTGCTAATTTGCAATAGCTGCAACCACATAATCCCACACTTCCATGCCCACATGCATTCACACACACAACCTCACAAACGCTTCACGTCTGCGGAAACTTTTCAGCTGTATAGGTTGAAAGTTGTGGTTGCTATAGGGAGGGCACACCTTTGTCGACCAATGGATAGATAGATTTTTTTTGTAGACCAATGAACTGACTAACCAACAAGATACAGAGCTTCTGGTCCCAGCCGAAAAATGTTACTCTCCTCTTCATCACATCTCACATTACAATAAACCTCCCAAAGCATCAAAACTTGACTTTTATTTTTTTCCCAGAGAAATATCACATCATGGTGAGAGAAATGCTTTTTACTCCAGTGAGAGATTATGTGTGTGTATTGTGACCCTCAAGGTGTGTGAGATGATTTGTAAGTTCCCTGCATCCCATTATCTTCAGCTCTCTGAAAACGCTCTGTCAACCTTCAGGCAATCAAGGCCAAGAACAGTGGTCACCAAATGTTGGATAAAGTCTTGCAGACTGACCTACCAACCAACCAAACGACCAACTGAACAACCAACCAATTGGCAGAGCAAGCAATAGACCTGCTGGTCGCAGCTAATAAACTCTCCAAACAAGACCAGAAAACTGACTCGGCCCATACATAAAAGGCAATGGCTGCCATTTGCAGGAGGGAAAAGTTTTTGGGTGCGTAGGAAACGGAACTTCACAAATTCTCTTTGCCTGACTCAAATGGAGATCTATCTGTGAAACGCCTTTTAAAGACAAGGGTCCTTCTGTTGTCGGCCAAAAAGTAATTGGCAGTAATTGGGCTTTTTCGTTTCTCTTTAGAATGATGGCTATTCTTGCTGGAGCTTAATATGCTGTTGCATTACCCCTCTCTGGTGGTGTGTAATATCTGAAACTGCTTTCTAGAGGGGGGGTTCGAGGTCCCCCAGACCAGTGGCGAATGACTGCAGTGCCATTTTGGGCTCTATTTTGGACTGGGTTAGTTTCAAGGCGGCCCATTCCCTGAGCACAGATGGCTTATCTTTTAATTAGAGCAAATTCGCCAGACACCCAGCAACCGGGCTGAGAGTGTCAGTTAATCCCGCCTCATAATGCTGTAAAACACTGAGTCATCAGAAACGGGAGGGAAAAAAATCTAGGACAGTGTCAAAAGTTCAGGACGAGAAAAGAACGACGAGAGCTGGGGACAGTAAATCGCTAATTTCGCGATTCCTGAGTTAATTTTTTTCCCGTTTTATTTGTCTTTTGTGTGAGAGACGGAGAGATGGAACAAGAGTGTGGGCGTGTGTGTAGGAGAGAGAGAGAGAGAAAAAGAGGTAGCGAGGGAGTGGGGAGAGGTGTGGAAGTGTGTGAGATGGAAAGATGGAGAGAGAGAGATAGCGAGAGAGGAGTGTGTGTGTGTGTGTGTGCAACAGACAGAGGGAAGAAGTTAGAGAAAATTATTAAAAATGATAAGGAGAGGGTGAGAGAGGGAGAAAGAGAGAGAGGGAGAGAGAGATAGAGCGAGAGAGAGAGATACAGCGAGGGTAAAAGAGCGATTGAAGTTTCAGTCGCTTGGTCCTTGGTGAGATATGAGTCCGACTGGTGACTGTAAACAAATCAGATTTCATTACGATGTGTCGACAGAAACAGATGTTGCTTAAGACAGATAAACAAAAGGAGCGGCGAGATGATTACGCCCCAATGAAAGATCACACTCGCTTTAATTATTCATCGTGCATTTGCATCTCCCTACCCATAATTCTTTCACAGGTCCCTGCCATTACAGCTCGCGAGTGAATAATGGAGATGTTCTGTTTCTTCAGTAAATATGACAAACCGAAGCCTGCAAACAATGATAATAATAAAAAAAAAAGACAAGGCGATATTTGCTTTACGAAGCACGTTCTTCTCGGCTAAGGCGTTGGCTCTGGTGCGCATTTGTATGCAACAAACACGACTGACAGAATCCGGTTCTTAGAATGCGCGGCCAGGAAAGTCGCAGCCTCATGGCTTGATTCGCGGGCCACGGAGTAAAACCGCGCATCAACATTCATGAGTCACATCAAATTAACGAGTAAAAAGAAAACTGTAGTTCTTTAATCCAGGACTTAATGAATTAAACAAGATTCAATGCCTGGAAGATTTACGTTGCAGAGCTGCAGAATGGGGCTCGGTTTCAAGAGGACAGAGCAGAGGCCTGTGTTTCAGACGTTCGGCTTTAAAAATATGAAAAAGAATGTGTACATTTCTTCATTGACCGCGTGGGAGGTGCTGTATTTCACACCACCAGCCATGTACATGCTGTAGGTTAGACTTACATCCCAGGGCTCTATGCAGTATGTCCGCTCACAAGCAGAGGGAGGATCACCGGAGCAACACAGAGGCCTTTTAAAGCACACTTTTTTTGGTCATTCCTTTATCCAAAGCGGTTTACAGTTGATTAGACCAAGCAATGGTCAGCAAGAAGCATGCTTAAGAGCCCAAAAGCAAGACTGATCTCAATGTCGCTCCACTGGGTCTTGAACCAAAACTATTCTGACTCTCAGTCAAAGATATAACCAACTGGCTGCAGCAAAGATAGGCAACAAGGGCTGTATCTGTTCCTGGTTTTCACTCCAACGTTTGGCCTTAAATTTGTTAATTATCTTAATTAACCAAACTATTGATGAAATCTCACTTTTCTGCTGCATTTCTTTAAATTATCATCAATGACCGCCAAAGACTGTTGTTGTCTCCCTACATAAAACATTTCCCTTTTAGCTAATCTTTGTGCAAATCTGTGTTTTTGTATACAACCAATTAGCTCAATTAGTCTGGGTAACTGATAGAAGTAATAACCCGCATACACACTGGCCCTCCAGGACCGGAATTGCCCACCCCTGGGCTACAGGCTGCCATTTGAATAAGACTTGCGAAGGAAAGAGCTTCAACTTCACCCACCACAATACTATTTCTGCTCCCAAGGGGTTAAATCACTACCCTGTTTCATTAGGAACCACCTGGTCTGAAGACATCATGTAAAACTATTAACCATTATAGCGCTATTTGCAACTATAATGGCCCAGTGATGTAAGATATCCAAATCAGATGCTGTTGAAAACCTATCATATGGCAACTTGTTAAAGAGGTCCCGCAAGAGCTCTTTTAAACAAGTTGCCACATGATAGATTTTCAACAGCTCAGGATAATTACAATTTTAATTCCTTGAAGATTAATTCAGCGCTCTAAGGGGTTAATTTACTATTTCCAATGCTACACCTCAACTGGACTGGCTGCAACATATTTTCATTCAGGTACATGACATGTGTCTTGACCATCAAGCACTTTTTGGTTGCCGTTGTATCCTCGGTTTGATGCCATGGATTGCTAATATGTAATTTGAGATGAAGTTTCACTTCTAGTTTCTCACTTGCCATCCTTTACACGCAGAGCCTTCACTTACTGTGTCTTGACGTTCGCGAGCTATACTTTATGACAACTGTACGTCATCTCACTGCTGTTTTGTAATAGTTCCAAACAACCTTCGGAATTGTCCTTGCTGTATATTGCCTTGGGAAAAAACCACAAGGCAAATGAATGTAATGTAGTGCATTTCCCTGTCGTGGGAGGCCACGGAAAGGCTCTTACCTTCCAGGCCCACAAAACATGCCTTCACACCTGACCGATGCCCTGCAAGGGAAAAATAGCAATCTTCACCTCGCACTGACCCCCTCCAACCCCCCCTTTGGTTTGTCTACATCGTCGGACATTCATTCGAAAAGGCAGCACACTCTTCCTGCTGGCATCTGGGGCATTTTTTGTGTTTTCCCCTGCCAGTCTGATTCATGTGTACATGCAAGTGCTTCGGACAACACTGCCCTCCGCCAGGAATTCAGATACACAACATAACCCTGACCTGCTCAGAAACAGTCAGTTCCTCACCTAGCGCAGTGTCTGGGAGGAATAACCTCGCACTATATGGTGTATGTTCCACTGAAAAAAAGGCAATTTCGCTGAAAAAACATAAACACCCCGAAGCAAGATGTTGTTTCTTTTTTTTTTGTTTTACTCATCCAGGTCTTCGGGCGCTGAGCCAACTCAAGGAGAAGATTTAAGTCCACTACTCTTTCTCCCTGCTCAAAATTTCAATCTAAACTAGCCTTGGCTAGAGTTAGTCTAAGGAGTTTTTTCGAACTGGCCATTCACCTGCTGAACAGTAATTATAGTTCAGTTAGGACACTTACGTCAGATGAAACCATTTATTACAAGACGACATGCAATCGAATTTGGTGGTGACTCTGCTCGAATGATGCTCCGGAACAATCTGAGCAAGCATAACACAGGCAGTCCCTGAGATCACGACCCCGCCCCCAGCAGAGCCTGAGATCATTTTAAACCTTGTTAGTATTTAAGTTATTGAAGATGATATGAACAAATGCTGCTTAGGTTGAACAATGATAAATAAAAAGGAGGAGGCTGGGGAGGTGGAGGGAGATGAGAAACAGATTTCTCAGTAACCCAAGTGCGAGCGGTGTAGAGGGCACGGCACCAGAGAAATGAAGGAACCCTGCCTTAGTTATAAAAGCTCACCAATAAGGTGGGAGGAGCTAAAGTTAAGACTGATTAGACAGAAACAGTCTTGTGACCAGCCTGATTACTGTGCCTGACTGAACTAAGACTATAAAGCTCCATTAAGTCTAATAGCTTGGGACCACTCAGCTTAGGCTACCAGCGTAACCGAGACTGAACCAGGAAGAAACCAGCATTCATGAATCACAGGCCACGACAACAAAATATCAAAATCAATGTTCAAAAGTTCAAAAGCCGATCCTAGTGCAAAAAGTATTAGTGTCATATTTTCACACACTGTGAGGTAAGGATTGGAGAACGGCTTCTGTAGTTATTCTAGTCCACTGGCTAAAATGTCTTATAATGGACATTTTGATACATAAGCTCTTCTTGCACTGGGCCCTTCAGTTTCTCATCTTGTGATTTGTTATGGTGTTTTGTTTTCACATCAGCAGAATAGCACTTGTAGCGATATGTATAGAATCTGGAAGATTACATGAATGAGACTAATTTCTCCCATTACCGGAGTCGAATGAGAGCCGAGTATCTCATCAACGACCACGCAGACCGAGCCAACAACTCGTGTGGGCGTAGGAAGTAAATGCATCGATTCCCACAAATTTCGCACACGATTCAGAACGCCTCGCTCCCTCCCACGGAGAGACCAGGATTGATTTTCAAACAGCGCCTTGCTGATTGACACAATCATTTCTTTTATATGAGCTCGTGGGCTGAGTAAGTGCTCAGAGAGTGATGGCAAATGTAGCCACCCGACATTGTCTTCACAACATCTGTGGGCAACTTTTGGCATTAACTGCCATCAGGCCTACTCATCTTCTCACATCATTTGGCCAGCATGACAAACTTGAATAGCCATTTAAGGCAAGCCAGGTTCTTGGTCAATCAGCTCGCGAGATTAGCAAAAATGTCACATAGCTGATCATTTTAAGGCTCGACCACAGTGAACTGAATTTTGGTCAGCTTAGTCAGTTCTCTTATTGCATGGGACAGTCTGAAGCCTAGTGGTGATCAGGGTCTCATTGATTTTGCATATCCCTGTACAGTCACATGATCAATGTGGCTGTGGGGGCCTTGAGGAAGTCCTTTGGGTGTAATCGCTTCTAAATTGCTTTGTATTACTGCACTTTGTCAGCTGAATGACTGTAACGCAAAATGTATTCATTTGGAGCCAGACGTGGGGCAGACCACACGCATTTCCAACCTTAATTTTGGACGCCAAAGTGAGCAAAGCATACAACCTGTTCTTGAAAACTGTAGGCATCTGGTTTCACTCTGAAAGGTGTTGCCACAAGTTGGCTTCTTGTCACAACAAAGACTGCAGCACTGTCCGATTGTGGACAATAGAACACAATTTCCTTCCCCGAAATATCACCCAACACCCTGCGTATCCTCAGTATAAACACTTTGATGACGTCAGGAAACTGAGAACTGTGGTGCGCTAATCCTCGAGGGTGAGTGGATTTAAAAGCATTTGGAACACCCTCATGGCATGGTGTAATTTGAGCTTTTGGCCGTTCTGTTCCAAGGGAATTATGGGTTGTTGGGAGCTGTGTTGCGTGCATAGATGTATACTTTTCTGAGGCGTGCATTAAGGGTTAGGGGGCATTTTTGTCCACACGTCTGAACCACAAAATGACACACGGGACTCCATTATCTCCCTCTGCAGTTGTGAACATGCACAAATGTGCCTTTTTTGTCTGTATTTTTAGGAATTAGGATATGGGAATAAAGTGTCCAGATTGCAAATGACCTCCAGGCCTGGATCAGTCAGCCGGACTCAACCATGTAATTGAAACCGGCACATGTCCGGGCCAGAGCTGCTCACTGTCTGAGTGGAGCAAGAGGATGACCCTTCATAAACAGAGTTGAATTGCCCTCCATGAAACGGCAGGTCGACCAGCAGGGGTCAGTACATACCGCTGAAGTGCCTTCTACCAAAAATTTCAGAACCCTCTCCGACATTACGAAACACAATTGAAGCACTGATTACTAAACCCCACAAGTCAAGTCAAGTCAAGTGTGACTTATGGGGTTTTAGTAATAGGTGCTTCAATTGCCAATTTCATATTTCCGCTGGCCCTGACATGGTCTGGTCAATCTGTGACAGAGAGGCCTAATGCTGGATTATAGCACAGGCTGAGCTCAAGCAACAGTCACTACAGCTGACTGACCTGCTTCATTTTCCCGGGGAAAACCTCATCATTCATTTTAAACGAGCATTTCCGTTACATGACAACGGTTCACATTCCTTCAAATTTATGCTTTTCTCCGCTCCGCATATCGTCTTCTTCTTCTTCTCCTCAAACGAGGACCCTCGTCTTTCACGCTGCAGGAAGCCTGCTGGCAGGCAGAGTGGCACAGCTGTGCGCTCCTGTGACTAACGCAAGAAACCACAGACAGCGAAGGAGAAGAAAGCCTCCTCCATCCCTTCACTACAAACACACTCCTCCCACAAAGAGCCTGATCCTAATGCAGCCGCATCCTCCTCCAGCCTCCGCCCCCTGCTACAGCCCCTGGGCCGGTTAGTCAGCCGGAGTCAAAGCTGAATCATGGCGGCGGAGTGCAGGAACATAAATATTTATTGATAATGAATTCATTGACGACATCTGCAGAACTTTAGCTTTCTCACCTTCAGAGCGAGGGAAGAGACACAAACCTCAGAGGATGGTGGTGTGTTTTTTTAGCGAGGATGAAGGAAAGAAGGCCCTCTAGTGTTTCGACCCTCAGAACTGGGCTTGTGTGTACACCTTTTTTTTCCAATAAAGAGAGTTGCTCTGTTAAGGAATTCAATGGTGACCACGAGACAATGATAAACGGCAAGATGGAGCAAGTGCAGGCGAGGCCAAACTGCCCTTCATAAAATCTTTACTTCATGACTGCACGCTTGGCCCCTGAATTTCTGTATGTGAGGCAAGATAATGTATATTTTATTCAACCCTTTTACAAGTTGATTTTTCTTCCAGCTATACAAGCTATACAGAGCCACTCAGTATTTTTTTTATTTATTTTTTTTTTTTTTGCGAAGAGTCTGAACTAAGTTACAATGATGTTAACAACAGTTCCTATTAAAATCAAACTTTTTTTTTCTTTTTTTGCATTGACTGTTTATTAATATCTGTGTCATGTTGCTTTATAGGTAAGCCGATGATGCAGAAATGTCTTTTGACCAGTAGAGAGGTTAACATGATAATAGATGAAAAAATCTGCTGGAAACCTCATATAAGTCATGTCTGCTCCAAGTTGGCAAAGATTGTGGGTGTTATGGGGAGATATGGACAGTGGCTGAATTATCAGTCATTACTTATTTTGGACCATTCATTTGTATTATCATATCTGAGTTATTGTGTGCAAGTGTCGGGCAATACCCATGAAACCAACCTGATCCATCTGTGCAAATTACAGAAAAGAGCCACAAGACTAGTTCACAATGAGAGATACAATCATCATACTCATCTACTGTTTTTGAAAGCATCTGTATTGAAGTTTCAGGATCTGGTGAAATTCAAAACAGCACAAATGCTTTACAAAGGAAAGAATAATCTTTTACAAAACAACATCCAAAATCTGTTGAGAGGCATTTTTAATCTACAACAACAGAGTCCGAGAACCACACTGAAAATTATGTGAATTTCTGTTTGCGGGGTTAAATCATGGAATATTCTAGAAGTTGAGCTTAAATCCAGTAAAAACCTTTACCAATTTAAACAGAGATTCAGGAAAGGAAACGTTTGAAAGGTATAATATGGAAGAAGGAAAATGAGAAGTCATTTGATGAGTTTTTTTTTTTCATTTTTGTTTGTTTGCTTTGGAAAGAGAGCTGTAGAGTATGGATTCATTTTTGTTGTTTTGGTTATTTACTTGGGACGGCTGGGTTTGGAAATAGATCAGCACTGCTTCTTCCATCCCCAACCACGGTGGTTGCTTTGATTGGTGTCTTTGTCTATTGTCGTAATGTCTTTGTTATGTTGTTTGTTGGTACCTGCTTGGTTTGAAATAAACTATTTGAATTTAATTGAATAAATATGCATTTTTTTCAGGTCACGTATTAGAATCTACTTCCATCCATCCACTAAACCGCGTCTTCCTCACTAAGGTCGCAGGGGGACCTGGGGCCAATCCCAGCTGACTCTGGGCGAAAGTCAGGGACCCACCCTGGACAGCTCATCAATCCATCGCAGGGCGCACACACTGTTCACACACCATTCACACACACACTCACTCACACCTATCGATGGGTAATTTAGCTTCTCCAATTAGCCTGACATGCAAGTCTTTGGACTGTGGGAGGACACCACAGCACCTCGAGAAAACCCACGCAAACACGGGAAGAGTCAGCAAGCTCCACACAGAAAGGCCCCAGGCCAGATTCAAACCCATGACCTTCTTGCTGTGAGGCAGCAGAGCCAATCACTGAGCTGTCCCTCAGATTCTTCAGTTTAGCGCATTTTAATCAAATTTGTGATCTTGCTCTGAAACAGGAAGAACAGCTGAGCCCCTGAAATGCTAGCGACAATCATGCCCCAATGACGGGGCTCAAGGATGATGAAGAAGCTCTGAGAGCAGTTTTAGGTCAGCAGCTCCGCAGACGTCCATGAACATGACTGGACAGGGTACAGAAGTGAGCTGAGAGCCAGTCATTAGTTGACTAGGGAAACGTACATACAGCGTTTAACAAATTTATACCACCTGTCATAAAAAAAAATTAGAAAACACGAATATTGAAGAAATTCCTCAAAAACTTGCTTAAAACTAAAAATCTTTTTTTTTCTTGGCAACTAACGAACAGAAAGCACTAACTGTCCTTATTCACACATAAAAACAAAACAAAAAAAACCCTATTTTGTATGGCCTCCTTTGGCCTTGATAACAGCTTACATTCTTGCATTCAACCACTAAAACTAATTTTTATATTGAGGAATGCAAGAAAATTACCTATTTGGCATGGCATCTTAATCAAAAAATAATAACGTGCTTAACTATTTTTTTCTGGCTTTAAATTAGAAAATTCATGGATAAAAATAAAAATGATATTTTAGCATTAAAAATATAATTTCAATTAAAAAGCTTTCACATACTGGTGGATTAACCAGAAACATAAGCAGTATTTTGGCCATTACCAACACTGTTAATTTAAGCAGCTGTTGCATAAACCTTATATTTGGAGGTGGTCTAGTACATTTGTTAAGCACTGTACATGTGACTGCTGTGGCCAACCATTGAATAGTTTTGCAGCCGGAACAGCTGTGCAGATCATGCGTTGTGATCATTTATACCATAAACGTATTATGGTGACAGCATTTATGCACACATGACATTGGAATATGATCACAAATGTGTGTCTGATTAGAGTCTCCGTAAATATTGTGTCATCACAACCAATCACAAGAAAATGAGTTACAAAAGCAATAAAAATGAGTAGGAAGAATATTGAAAAAACCTACTCTTGAAAGTGTTGAATCTCTCTACAGGATTGAGTTGAAGACCCCAGGGCTAAAAGCACCTAAGTCACAAAATTTACATTTTGAGAAAATCAACTCGGGTAACTATTATAGAAATTTACCGTCCTGACCTCCCGGTGTGTGAAAATCTGACTTATGTACTTTTAGCACTAGGCTCCTTAATTTGTGTCCTTATTGTTATTATTATTATTATTATTATTATTTGTTTGTTTGTTTATTTTATCTATTTATTTTCCGATGTGGGATGTCACAAAATACAAATCTCACAATAACTGACTTCATTACTGGACCTCGCTGCAAATGAACAGTCAACAAACGGTAATTCCACCACATTGGCGGTATGACAGATTATTAGTTTTGCGACCGCATATAAAAGGAATAAAACTGTTAAGAGGAATTGAAGGAGGTTAAAAACTATTTTCATGGGAAGAGAAGGATTCTGTACCCCCCCCACTGCCTCAGGCGATGAAAGCATGTTTTTCTTCTGGTTGCAGGGAGATTGAATCGTGGAGAGAGGTTACATAAAATAGGTACAGGGCCTGGCTGTCGGAGTGCACGCTATATCCTGAAAGATTGACTCTCAGAACCAATCACTGCAAAGTGCGCCGAGTACTACACTGAGTAAAGAAGCATTTTCACGTACTTTTGTCTGCTCATTCATGGAGAAAATGCAGGAAAATGTAACATGCAGCGAGGGGTCGATCTAAAACGGGGATCAAAAGTCAGTTCCTGGAGAGCCGCCGTGTCTGCCAGTTTTTGATATGTTCCTCAGCTGAGGCATTCTGTTTCCAGTCTCTGATTGGTTATAAGAATGTGCTCTTTGATTTTGAGACTTCAATCTGCTGATAAAACAACTGCTGTAAAACAAAATAAAAATAAAAAATACTAGCAGACTGCAACCCTCCAGAAATGGAGATTGAGAACCTCATCTACAACTATTGATGTCAGGTCTATCACTTTACTAGATCAACAACACAGAGCTCCAACCACTAATGATGAACAGATTAGCTTCCATCATCATTCCGTCATCACACCGTGTGGAGTGATTATACTGCCCTTGAGATTAACATAGAGAACACAGAGGAAATTGTGTTCGGTTTACCATCTGATTCTCATAAAGCCTCTGTTGTTATTCATAATGAAAAATAAAAAAAAGCAAGTATCTGTAATGTATGTATCTTCTTTTAAATATTTGGGGGTGATTATTGACCATCAGCTATCATGGAAACATCACATTGAAGCTGTTTGTAGAAAGACAAAACAAAGAATTTGGTTTCTCCGCCAACTGAGGTCTTTTGGAGCAAGTGGGCAAATCCTTTATTTTTTCCTGCAGTGATAATCAGTGTTTGTCAGTAATACTGCTCTACCTGGTACAAGTGCTTGTCTGCTACTTTTGTATCTTAAAGTCAAAACTGTTCCATCAACTTAAAATCTGCTCAAAAATTGTGGGTCAGCCACTTGAAAAACTCTACGAATCAGCTTTTCATATTAGCGTGTTAAGTTTGACCAACAACATTTCCTCTAAACCCAACCATGTCCTCAATAGTGAATATAATCTTTTACCCTCAAATAGGAGATATAGGTTCCATATTTTTATAGGGTTAGACTGAAGCACTCTTTTGTGCACCAGTCAATCCTAAAACTAAATATGGCGCTTAATCCCAGATCAAATGCACGTTAATGGGTCTTAAATGGTGTCTTTGTATTTATATGATAAATGTATGAATTTTGTGATTGTACGGGTCCTGCATTATTGAGTCATTTTTTGTAATCTTATGTTGTAATGGAGCAACTGTGACGTAAGAAAAATTTCAGACTTTGTCTCACAATAAAGTATTATCATATCATATCATATCATATCATATCATTCAACATTAACAGTGTGCAACCTTTTGTGATGGTGCTATGTGTATTGGCTTTACTGAGTGATTCTGTGAAGCAGGCAAACTTACTTGTCGCTGAGAAAATCTTAACATTGCGGTTGAGGGCGCACAGTGCAGATGTCTTCACATCCCAGAATCTGGCCGGGGATTGATATTACAATAAAGGACCACGGGATACTCACAAGGCCAGCGAATATCTTTTAGTCCTGGGGCTCAATACCCCTTCACATATACCAGCAAGCCTAGCCAGATCTATCCATTTTTTAAACCATTCCTGCTCAGGGTTATGGGAGCAGGGGGTCACTTTACCTGTACAGCATTTATGGGAGTTCCTGTTAATGTGGGTTAATAAACAGGGCCACTCCCAATGCGCCTTCTTATTTGTCCTTATGTCTGTATACACCTGCTACATTCCCATGATCCCCGCTCGCCTCATTTCTACTTCCCTCCTACCCTTCCCCTCTCCAAGAAGGAAGCCAGAAACAGCCCCCACCCGGGACCCCGGGGGTTGGGGAGCCTCATGGACTCCGACGAGAGACGCGAGCCCCACCCTGAGTCTCGCCACCCGGGGGGCGCCCAACGTCCGCACCATCGCAGACCAAGTCCAACACCACATCCGCCCCGATCTCCTATTCACCTGATCTCCAATCCGCAATCCCATCCAATACTCTCCTCTACTTTGGGAGTGGTCCAGAGTTCATTATAGGGACTATAAACTTTTATTGGCCATTCAGAAGCTTTCAACATGTACAGTATAATAGACTTAAAGTACTTTAGCACTGAATTCATCGGTCATAATTGAGGCAGTACCTTGTATGTAAAGTTATTATTGATTTTCATTCATTTCACTGCTTGGCTCCTGGCTTGGGTTCCAGGGAGTCCTCGTCTTATTTAACATCATCTGAAACCTCATTTGCATCCTTCCAATCATAAGGGAGCTCATTTTCTTTCAAAACCTATTGTTAGTTAAAGTCAAAATACACTTCACCTGCTATATCCACGCAAGGGAGAGAGTGCAATAGCAAAACTAATGGTTTGTGTGCACAAGGAACAATCAAAATTAAATTGTAGCTAACTAGCTAATTGTGTCAAATGTAGATGTCGTATGATAACTCATGCGACGTACTCCAATGCCTGGCTAGTTGCATGACTCAAATTGGGTCCTTAGAGGAGATTTCAGTTGTTGATAGCCAGATTGCAGTCTAGCAGCTAACTTTGAATTTTGTAAATTTGCTGTTAACGTATACTCATTCCGAGTGCAAGCAGCGGACCCATTATTAGTGCTTTCTGTAATCTCAATGTGAAGGCCTGCTTTAATATTTTCTGTGCTCATATTCATCGTTTGTTGAGCCGACGCTTTTTCAAGCGCATAAATCATTTTTGGAAGAGACACTTGTTTCTCCAGATTGCCTTCTTGTTAGTATCTATCAAGTGCATATGTCCAACATTTTATGGTTTTTAATGACATTTTCGTGGGTATTAAGTTAGGCTTTAAGAACACATGCCCTCTGTGTCAGGTTTTTTTCCAAGTCTTTTTTGTTTGTTTTTTGAGAGCAAATTTCTTTAAAAATAAATAAATAAATCAACGAAATGAAACCCACTACGGCTTCTAGACCTCGGGCGCGCTGCACATCATATTCCCCTTAATCTTCTTTCACTCTGGATGTGGCACGAATTTTTCGCACGACAGATTACATTCAAAGTGAACGCAAAGACGCGTTGCATTGACTTTGAATGCAATCTGTCGTGCGAAAAATTTGTTCCGTGTCCGGTGTGAAAGCAGTTTAAGAGTTTAAGGTTGAATTTCACAGTTTTACATCCAGACTTAACGGTGGCACGATCAGCCCCACCACAGACTCCAGCCATTATACAGAATATGGAGGGATGAACACTCTACGTAGGGAGTTCACTTGTGGGGAAATGCATTGCAGCCTCATAGGAAAATTAATTCTAGATTAATGAGCAAGAATATTGAATAAGAATATTACACGACAAAGGGCAGGCCAGGAGCCTGTCTGAGCTTGTATGAATTCTGGCCGTCAGAGTTGCAAACATTTTGTCTGCATTCTGAGCATGAAAAGGGCTTGTTGATGTACGCCATGTCGAGAGAGGCTCACTGTTGAATGCCAAAATCATTTTTTGGAGAATTTTGAGTTGCAGTTATTTTTGCGGGGTGGGGGGGGGCTTTTTGTCACAAGGCATAAATCATCATTTACCCATCCCGCCACGCATTACAGAACTTTTAGAGTCATGAATGAGAGGAGCTGATTTTTGTGTTACCAGATGAATCACGGGAACATCTGTCTAACGGCATGCTCGGGGATGACATATTTTTCATCCTTCACTTTCATTGCCACAGAAATGGACTCTTGCTTTTTTTAGCACTGTCGTTTCACCATCTCTGTTTGACTCCTTCCACTGGCGCTAAGGATGAGCTACTTTCACCCCGCCCTCACCTTTCCACCCAGATACTGGGCTGAACGTCTGCCCCTCAGAAGCGATTCAAACTAGAGGCATCGAAGGGCGATGTACAGAGGCACACTCACGCGTGCTAGCATGTGCAGAAAGCCTACCGTAATATTTGTCCTCATGTTTCTTTGGGTCATGTTAATTGACAGATCTGTCCTTCTGGTTTTTGGCCCTGCTCGTTGGTGCGTGAAATTGGCCTGTGTATTAATTGGGCGTGGCTCAAACAATATTATCTGGGCCTAACATCCCTGCCGAGTAGGAAGGGGGAGGGGGAAGGGTGGGCGCGAAAGATGATAGCTAATATTCCCTGTCCATCGTAATCACCTCGGCCTTAAATTGGAAATGATGAAATCGAGCGAGCGAGAGCTCTGTTTATGATGAAGGCAGCAATGGAGTCTGATTACGTGGCGGAGCAAAGCAAATGCTTGCATATTTGTTTTTTTTTCCCAATTAGATTAGCACTGTCCAATATTATCCACAAAAGGTGGATGTGGGTGGAGATTTTTATTTTTTCCCAGTGGTGCAGCACTTGATTCAACTAATTAACTAATCAGGGTCATCAATCAAACGCCCGATAAGTGTATTAGAATTGGGCTGGAACAAATTCCTGCACGTGCGCTGGCCCTTTCTGGATAGCATTAGACACCCCAAAGTCAGAGTTCATGAGAAGACATTCTGTATTCATCTTTTGCATTCTGTCTGGCTATACGCTCATGTTTTATGACTGAAGAGGAAATTACAAATGACCAAAAACCAGTGCACTGGTGGTAAGAGAGCGCCTCACGTTCTACTGCAATTTACTGTTTCGAAGTCGAGCGATGTCTTTTAACTCGCTCCTAGTTACCATAAAGAGTTCAGCTAGTGATTCTGAAATCTATGACCATGTGAACAACATGTTAAGGAACATCTCACTCTGGCTACTGGGATTAAAACATGGCCTTGCTCCTTAGCATTTGTTTCGCTGAGAATAACACCATTTTATGCTAAACGCCCCACAGCACTGGATGACATGCCACTTTGTCAAAAACAGACTCCCACCCAAAGGCATTCAATGTCCACTCCCACACACTGGCAAGCAAGTACTGAATCGTGGGTGTCTCAGCGCCCAAATCTTTACTCCTCCCTTCCCACCAAGTGTCCAATGTAACCCTTTGATTCAATTAATTAAATATTTTTGTATTGTTAGTGTTATTGTCATTGCTTTACATGCACTTATCTGTATGTGGCCTGACACATGCAGTTTTCTGAACTAATATGGTGGAAAGGGGTCATAAAACAGTGTTGGCTGGTGTTCGCTTCAATTGGCCATTCTGCCATACCGTTAACGTGTATTTGTGATAGTATTTTATAGGTATATCATGGCCTGAATAAAATTGACCTGACATGGGCGGCGAGCCCTTTCCTCTGTTTGCAGTTTGAAACAACTCGGCACAGCCTTTAAAAAAAAAAGGCTGGAGAGCTGATCTGCATGGCTTTGATCGGAGTTCGGGAATAGCTCAATAGCCGTCCTTCCCATCAGAACAGGAGACTGGGGCGATCAGCAGGCGTGTCCGAGCGTTGATTGAATTCCGGTCCCACTGAAATCTCCCCGAAGGAAGAGGACTTGCGGGCCAGGAGGACAAAGTTATTCACCACGCTTCCCCCCCATCCCGAGTCATAATCGAAGAGCCTTCCGTCTCATTACGAGCACAACAACGAGCGCACTGCGGCATTATCATTCCCCGCGACCTTCGCTTTCGCCCCATGTTCATTACTCGCGCTTGCCGGGCCGTACGTGGAAATGATTTCACAGTACATCAAACCCGCACGCAAGGGTGGCGCTCGGAGTCGCAAGGGGGCGGGGGTGCAGAGGAACGTAAAATGAATATGAAATGGAAATGTAATTTTCTTCTTTGGTGCCTTTGGAGGGGAGCCGTGCTTTCCCTCGCCGCGTGAAGCCTTGCCGTACGTGGGCTACAGCTTCAGATTTTAGTGGTTTTCCTTTAAATTAATTTCTCAGATTCAGCTCCATTAAGTTTGCTGGTTTAACTTCATGTGGGACGATGTAAAAAGTTTTATTGGGGCTTTCACCTTCAGTATAATGACCATAAATATGCTTGCTGTAAAAATTACCGTAAACTCTAATAGCTTAATGTTGATACACATAAAGTGCGTTACCCACAGAACTATTCTCCATTTACTTTCGCATACATCCAATACACAAAGGAACAGTCTGGAGCATTAATCTGACAGTGTCTAATGTCTATTGTTGTCATAGATAGCCAGGCCCTTGTGAGAAAGACACTTCTTAAAACAAGGTCCTTTCATCCAGCCAAAGATTCTTTCCAATATTTTTTGCTAACTGGATGTCTAACTGAGAAAAATCACTTTTCTTTCCTGAAAGTAAAATGCACTGTAATTGAGCAGTCCCTAGATTGCTTTTCTTGAAGAATATCAGCTAAAAGCTTGCATTTGCCAGAAGTGTTGCAGTATTGGGAAACTTAATCAGTTTGAAATGCGCTGAAACCAATATGACACTTCAGTTTGATCACAAAGAAGAGTAATCGCAATGGACATGTTGTGATTTTCTCCTCACTGTAGATATCCAGACTGAAAGGGTGAAATCCACATTTTTGTCAGTCTCCCACAGACCCTATTTGGGAGATAGATTTCGACAGCTTTTGCTCATTCAGCCTGTGGCCCAGCAGTTTCAAATTTGTGCGTTGTAAGTTTCATGTTGGCTGGAGGGACTAGAAACACATTCCTGTTACTTGGGTAAGTACAACATTCAAATTTGGCAAATTAAGAAAGAACTGCGTTATGACATCTTCAAGTCTCATGTAAGACAAGGTGAGATATTCTGGGTGAGTTGTTGATAGATGTTGTCGCTTCAATTTACCTCCATCGCTCATGACACACTAAAAATTAAATGTTCGATGTATTCGTCCGGTTTTGGCGGCAGGTCCCTTTCAACAGCATTAATGAACTTTTGAGACTCTGAGCCCAATTAATTAAAGGTATGAAAGGTGCTGCCAGAAGCTGCAGGGTATTAATGAAAACATTCTTGAATTAAACCTGACAGTCTGCATTTAAACTTGATTGTCAGGTAACCTTTTAAGCTCAAAGAGCTAGAGAGATGAACCAAAAATAAAAAAAAGGTGTCGTTGTCTGATGAATTGCAGAATTGTAGTGCTCAAAGTATGTTTTTTTTTATATTCATTGCTTTTCTTTTAACACAGACCCGACAAGTAGACTTCCTCGCCTCTTCTCTGTATTGATCAATGCTTTTCTCAAAAGGATCACCATTGTTGTCATCCATTCATTTTATTTTAACCCTTAGAGAGCTAAATGCAGCTTTAGTTGCTCAATGATGTAAGATATCAAAATCAAAGCCTATCATGTGACACCTTGTCTAAGAGAGCTTGAAACAAGTCACCACACGGTAGGTTTTCAACAGTTAATTAAACGATTTTTTGAAATTTCTTTCAGCATTCAAAGGGTTAAACATGTTTATAGCAGGTCCAGGGAAGGCTGCTGTGCTGAAATAGTCAAGACTCACAGAACTTCCTTTTAAGATAATTAGTGTTGACCTGTTTTCAAAGATTTTCTCTGGTGAATGAGTTTTTAATTACCAGTTAAACACACAGCTTCCTTCTTAATGCAAAATTAGGATGATTAAATCATAATTTAATGTACAAAATGTTTTATTCATCTGGTACACTTCACAAAAATGAAAAAACTACTTGTCTAACTTTCACAAGCTTTATACATTTCCTGCAATGCAGGCTATCTAACCTGTGCTTCTTGATTATGGAAATGAAAACAAATTAAGCATAGATTAGCAACATCTATCAACAATTTTGATTCTAAGCAAAGCCTTTTATTTATCATCCTACCTAAACAAGGAGAATTGGCTGCACTTCAAATATTAAGGGTTTTGTATCATTAAAAAACTAAAATGCTGGAAAACCACTTTAAACTAATCATCAGTTTAGAGGGATGTGTTGTTCCTGTATAAAGTCCCCTATTGCTGCTGTTATTTGGACTCACCCATGACATCATCAGCAGCAGTCGCGGGAACAACGTACGAACTACGCAGTTGGAAAACTGAAGCGAGTGCTGAACAGTGCAGTCTGTAGATAGTTTTCTTAACCTCCAAGTTAACATTGGCCTTTTTGTTTGTGGACAGGTGAGCGTTCGTGAGAATGTTAAGTCGCACTCTATTTTTATCGATGTCATTCTGTGCCGAACGAATTAACAATTCCCTGAATGTGCCTACAGCAGAGCCGGTGCAGAACGCTCCAGTCGGACAGTTAACTGCCCCTGCTCCTCAGCCGGCTCAGTCGGCTCAGCCCTGCGGAGCCACATAACCACTGCCTGTGCATCCTCCAGCCCCCGCTGTGCAGAGGCATCCTGTTTGAGAACGACAGCGGCAGCCATCTGTATACCAGAACTCAGTGCTGCAGCCAGGACCATTATCCAGCAGGCCCCCTGATGTATATGTACGTAGGCATCAGTCAACTGGCCAGCTAGAGGGAGTTCCTCCGCCTAACCTACACTCTGCGCCCGAGTCTCATAACTCACAGCCAACTGCTCGAATTCCTAGCATGATGGAGATGGCCATAGCATCCTCTGATGGGATCCCAAAACCAAAACTCCCTACATTCATCTCTGGCAAGGAAAGTGACTCTGCACTGTTACAGAAGGGACTGGATAGGGTGCTAGGCCCTCATCATCACTTGACAGAGGATTATAAACTTCAAATCCTACGAGACCACCTGAAACTTCCCAGTGCCTTTCAACTAGCCAAGAGGTACATTCATGACCCCATGCCATACACAAGAGCCATGCAGGCACTACAGCAGCCCCGACAACTGGTGCAGGGTGAAATCAGTAGTATCCTTAATGCTCCTGTTGTGAAAGCGGGCGATCCCCAGGGATTTGAAGACTCTTCCCTATCTGTTAGTGCTTTAGTCAGCTTGCTCAACACTATGTAGGGAGCTGCAGGGACTGAGCTAAAGTATGGCTCCCACGTCGATAGGTTGCTCACGAAGCGGCCAATTTCTTACAGAGACAGCTTTGCAGAGTATTGTCCTACACGAGGTATTCACCAAAATGGCACAGATAGGACCTAAATGCTCCCTGACACGGAGAGCTACTGAGCTTTACTCTGCTGACCCACCTCGCTCGGAGCGCAGAGAGCAGAGGAACCCAAAGCCATAGAAATCTCAGTCTAAAATTTACTATGGCACTGATCAGGACAGAAAAGAGAGACGTTCAAGCCCTATTGCCCCTTCTGCAGTAGTTCAGAGCACTATCTCAGTTCCTGCTCAAACTTCAGTAAGTGAGTATGGCACAAATTACTGAGTGCATTAAAGATAACAAAAAATCCTGGAGGTGCGGGAGAGGACATCAGGCGGACAGCTGCACCTTGAAAAAGCCTTGCTCTACTTGTGGTGAGCAACATCTTCTAATTTTACCTGAGGTGGCTTGAAGTATTAATAAGAGCATCCACACTGTGAGTACAGCATTCAGTGTGACCTATCTAGACCAGACGAGTCACTCTGGGAGAGTAATGCTAAAGGTGATGTCTGTGAAACTACACAGTAATGGGAGAACATTAGACACACATGCTATGCTAGATGACGGATCCGAAAGGACCACAATACTCCCTGCTGCAGCTCATTACCTGGGTCTACTGAGAGTGGAGGTGTCACTTACTCTAAGGATCATCCGACAGGAAATAATTGAGTTAAAGGGGGCATCTGTGTCATTTGAAATATCACCCTCCATGGGTCCTTCCATTAGACACAGAATCAGCAATGCCTTTACTGCAAAGGACCTCAATCTGGCCAAACAATCCTGCCCCATGGACAATCTGAAGCAGAAGTATGCCTATTTAAAGGATGTTTCGGTGAAGACTTTCAAAGAGGTACACCCTATGCTTTCTATTGGCTCTGACTTCCCACAGCTCATCATCCCAACATCTCCCGTACGCATGGGGCCATTAGACAGTCCTCTAGCAGTCAATATCAAGTTGGGCTGGGCTATCTAAGGCCCAGCTACATTTCTTCATCAACCAACTGAGACTGTCTGCCTGAACACTGCACTGTCCCCCTCTTCCTTTCAGGAGCTACACTTGGCATTCGCAAGACTATGGCAATTAGACATATTCCCATTTCAGCCGGAAAGGGAAGTCACATGATCCAAACAGGACAGAGAGGCTATCTAGTTACTTAACACCAAAACAGTATGTGTGGAAGTGGATAGTGTGTGCCACTATGCCAGCCCACTACTCCGTAAAAAAGAAATGCACCTCGCTTGCAATGTGGTTCCTGAATCAGTCATGGTTCTTCTGAGATCCACGGAGCATCACCTGGCGAAAGATCCCAAGCTGGCCGAGGTGTACAATACTCAAATCCATAAACTGGAGCAAGCAGGCTGCACTGTGAAGATCACTCTCAGGCAGGCCAGGAGCACAGAGGAATCCTGGTTCATCTCCCATCATATTGTCCATCATAATCTCAAAGCCAGAGTAGTGTTTAACTGCTCTTTTCAGCACCAGCAAACCTCTCTGAATGACCAGCTGCTGCCTAGCCCTACCCTCACCTCATCTCTCCTCGGAGTCCTGCTCCGTTTCCGAGAATATTCTGTAGCAGTGAGTGGTGATATATGCGCCATGTTTCACCAGGTGCGTCTCATTCCCGAAGACCAGCCACTGCTTCGTTTCTTGTGCAGGGACATAGCGAGAGAACGAAGCCCTGACATTTACGAGTGGTGTGTGCTACCATTTGGGACAAAATATAGTCCATGTTGTGCCACGTATGCCATCCAGTGGCACGTGCAGGACTGCATTCCTTCCACATGAATAATTGTCTGCAGTTTCCCCCAACACCAGCGCAAGCAAAGCTCTTGATTGACAATATGAGGCAATTGCTTGCTGCAGGGGGTTTCAAAATGAGGCATTGGGCTTGTAACTACCCAGGTGTAATTGCCCACTTACCAGCAGAGGCTAAGTCTGAAGGATGTGAGTTATGGCTGACTGTGCATAACGCAGACCAGCCGGAGCTAACACTTGCATGGCACTGCCCCACTTAGCTACAGACAACGTGTACTACCCTTTGAGTAGCCCACAATGCATAATATCTACCGAGTGCTGGGCACACAATATGATGCCCTAGAATTTATCTTACCGTTCACCACTCGAGTCAAAGTACTGGTGCAGGCTCTTTGGAGGAAGGAGAGGTTGGGATGACATTATAAAGGATGAGCTGCTCCATGTGTGGCAAGTGTGGGTTGATGAGCTCCAGCATCTGGCCAAAATCTGCATGCCCAGGTGTTTCACCCCTCTCTCACTTCAACCTGATACGTGCTCTGTAGAACTACATGTGTTCTGTGATGCTTCAGCGCATGCTAATGGCTCCGTAGCATATTTGCAGATGCAGGACACAGAAGGAAGGGTCAAAATCTCATTTGTCATGGCCAGATCACGAGTTGACCCCCAAAAAAACTGCTTTCAATCCCTCGCTTGGAGCTGTGTGGAGCACTTGCTGGAGCCCAGCTGGCTAAACTACTGGTGACGGAGCTTACACTTCAAATCACTTCATTCTTTGAACGGATTCAACCACTGTTCTGGCATGGATTCATTCAGAGTCTTGTCGGTAAAAAATGTTCGTCGGAACTCGCATAGCTGAGATTCAGGAACTAACGGAGGGGAATAACTGGAGGTATGTAGCATCTGAGGACAACCCAGCAGATTATGTCACCAGGGTGAAATACCTCAGTTATCTCAACCAAATAGATGGAACAAAGGCCCTCAGTTTTTACAACTGACACCAGAGTGCTAGCCAGCACCACCAATATTTAGCTCCACAGAGGATAATGAACTACGTAAGTCAACATTCTGTGCTCATTTTGCTGTCATCAGACCCCCTGAACCTGACCTCGCCCAGCACAAGACATGGGCTGATGTAATACAGGCTACCTACCAGTCCCTTTATGGGGCGGCTGGTCCTCCCATGTCAACCTTACAATGCATGGATATGGAAATTCTACTCCTAAACCAGGCACAACAGGACAGTTTTCCAGATGAGGTCCATTCACTCCAGCATGCACAAGAAGTTCACCCCAGCAGCTGATTGAGCGCTCTGTCACCTGAGTGTGACCAAAGTCTGGGGCTCATCAGAGTAGGTGGTTGATTACGCTAGGCTGAGAATTTGGATACTGACACTCTACACCCTATAGTACTGTCACCTGACCATCCCTCCACTAAACTCATTACACAGGATTATGATAATCAGCTCCTGCATCCTGGTCCCGAAGGAGTATTTTCTGAGTTGCAAAGGAGATACTGGGTGCTCCGTGGCAGGCAGGCCATCAAGAAACAGCAGCGACAGTGTCTGGAATGCAGAAGGTGGTGCAGTAATCCAGTCAACCCTAAAATGGTGGACTTCCCTACAGCTAGGCTCCGCCTTCATCAGCCTCCATTTTGGTCCTCAGGAGTGGATTGTTTTGGGTCCTTTACAATCAAAGTTGGTCAGCGGCAGGAGAAATGCTGGGGCATTATCTTTAAATGCCTTACAACAAGGGGTCTCCACCTGGACCTGTTTCCTAGCATGAGCTCGGATTCATTTCTCAAAGCACTATGTCACTTTATCTCAAGGCAGGGTTAGCCATTTGAATTCATATGTGACCAGGGCACAAACTTCAAAGGTGGAAATACTAAATTTCAAGAGGCCTTCTCCACCCTGGAACCTGCTCTCCAACAAAAGCTGAGTGAGCAGAGCATTTTGCATTTTCTGCTTTAATCCCCCGCATACACAACACTTTGGGGGGGCCTGGGAGGGGAGATCCGCTCCGTTAAAGCCTCTCCATAGGTAATCTTAAAACATCAAATTGTCTCCGAAGAGGGTCTCTCAACAGTCCTCATTGAAGTAGAAGGCAAACTCAACGAAAAACCCCTTGGCTATGTGTCCTCAGATATGGATCCAATAACACCCTGTCTACTGCTCATGAGGCGGCAGGATGCCTCCTGACCTCAAGCTGTTTATGGCACCTAAGAACTCCTTGGGAAGTAAAACTGATGGCATAGCCAAGTTATTGCTGACCAGTGTTGGACCCACTTCACACAGCGTTACCTACCCAACCTCCAGCCTCGCCAGAAATGGCAGCAGTTCACCTCAGACCTATCTGTGGGACAAGTCATGATGGTTGTGGACTCTCAGTTACCATGTGCCCTTTAGCCAGTCGGCAAGGTTACACAGACTGTTCCTAGCAGCGATGGAAAAATTATGGTCGCAGAAGTCACTATTAGAGGTCGCAAGTACAGTCGCCCTGTCACCAAACTCATTGCATTACCAAAATTACCTGGGCGGCCGAATAAAATCCTTTATTGCTGCTGTTATTTGGACTCAACTGGGACATCATCAGCAGTAGTCGTAGGAACAACATACTAACGCAGGTGGCAAACGGAAGCAAGTGCTGAACAGTGCAGTCTGTAGATAGTTTACTTATCCTCCAAGTTAACATTGGCTTTTTTGCTTGTGGACATGTGTGCGTTCGTGAGAATGTAACTCGCACTCTTTTTTTATCAATTTCATTCTGTGACCGAACAAATTAGCAATTTTGGGGACTGTTAGATAATGCTATAATGTGTAGACACATGCTAACAGAAACGCACGCGAGGCAGCACACGGCGCTCGTGCAGATAAAAGTTGTTGTTGTTACCGAATTAAGAACCGTGTTCTTGACCGTATATTGTGTAATTAGCGTAGGTAAAGTTCTGTTATCTCCAAAGTATGGTTTAAGAACCACTTGTTCACTACAAACAGTAATGCCTGAGTATATGTGCAGATATTGAACTCTCATATAGAGTGTGCATTCTACACAATTCGAGTAGTTTGTTTTCCTGATTTGAACCGTTGTAATTTACTTCCTCAATTAAGGCACGCAGGAATGTAAATACATTTCTATGCAATATTTCTAAATTATACCATCAGTGTTATTTGCTATTTAAGTACAATTAAACAAAGTGCATTGAGCCACTAAAGGGCATCTTCAGTTCACTATGGAGTATTTAGTAGTTTGCCATCAATGTTTATATTCTATGCCATTGTGTAAAACTTTCTTTTGGATTGTTTCAGAAACCACACAAATTGAACATGTCAACAAACAACTTGGAATAAATTCTGGTAATTACAATAGAATTCAAGTTGTGGGAATCATCTCTTCATTGAAATCAGTTGTCTTGACCTATGGAGGCCAGGAATATCAGGTTGTGTCCCCTGTGTCCACTACAGTTCCTTTTCAGTTTTTCGCCGCTGTCCTGGTCACAGTCATGTAGGGGTTTGCACCCCATATATACCTAATTTCTTTTTTCCTTAGATAATAAACTAAACCCAACTATCTGACAGAATACAGAAAATGAATAATGAACAATTGAAGTCAGAAAAGTCATAATTCATTCTAATAAAAATGCATGTCTGTCTGTATTCAGCCAGCATGAAGATTTTTACTGCGCAAAGTTACTGCAGTTCCCTATTACCAACTCTCTCAGGGACCTGCCTGTCAATCTCCTTCATTAACACCTGGTCAGTTAGCTGGGCTTTCGATACACTGAATGGCTGTCTGACAGCTGTGTGCACATGGTGGGGATTTGCACTGCAGTTCCTTATGGAGAATTGATTGCTGTCCAGATTATTTGACATGCAGATACTTCGCTTTTTGAAAAGCAAGTTTTTTTTTTTTTTTTTGGAATGTTCCTGTTTTTTTTTCAGTATTCTAAGTTCCTGTTCTAGGACTCCAACATCTAATTAGCGGTCACTTCAGCATATATATGTTTTCATGGCCGCAATCTTATAAAACCCCCTGACCACCCTTTAGTCTCCTGTCTGTGCATCCAGTCTGATGCATTGTGTATGCAATGAATAAATAGGCCTGATCTCCGCCTTCTTTTAGTAAACACAGGTGTGATCTACTGGTGAATTTGAAGTCCTTTAGTAAAGATCCATTTAGAAGCGTGATTTTATTATGATAATTTCATTATGCTTATTATTGATGAGCACATTCTCAGAGACTCTCTGGGCTTCTGGGTGGAGAGAACACTGGCGTTGTTTGTTCGCCACTCCTCCGCCCGCAAAACATCCCCCTTTCCACGTCTGTCACCAACTTGGGTGTTAAAATGGATCATCAACTCACCTTTGACACCCACCTCAAACACCTCTGTAAAACATCATTCTACCACCTTAGGAACATCACCAAACCCCGTCCAACTCTCACCCTGTCAGATGCAGAGAAGCTCGTCCACGCCTTCGTCTCCTCCAGGCAGGAGTGCTGTAACGCACTTCTCATCAGGATCTCTGGCAGGAGCATCCAGAGACTGCAGTACATCCAGAACAGCGCAGCCAGGATCCTGATGAGGCTGCGCAAATATGATCACATCATCCAGAAATCTCTTCACCGGCTCCCTGTCCCACTCAGAATTAAGTACAAGGTCTCCCTCCTCACCCACCAGTGTATTCACGGACAGGTCCCCCAGATCTCCTCATGTACCCTCCGTTCTGCAACCAAAAACATTCTACAAGCTCCCAGAACCAAGCTTCGCACTATGGGCGATTGGGCTTTTTGCTCGGCAGTTCCGAGACTGTGGAACGCCCTCCCTGACTACCTGAGGACCCCACAGTCTACAGCTGCTTTTAAACGGGATTTTAAAACACATCTTTTTCAAAAAGCATTTTATTAAATGTCTGTTGTTGGTTCTCCCTTTTAAAATTTGATGTGTGTATTGTGTTTCTTTTGTTTTTTGCTCTGTAGCACTTTGAGATTGTTAAAATGTAAATGCAATATAAAAAAATTATTATTATTATTATGCTTGATGTGTCATGACGCACCACAGTGTGGTTGATGCCATAGAATTATTTAACCACGCAGCATGTGTGTTAAAATGGATAATGAATTGCGACATGTGAGATTCACATCAAAGCAAAAATAGACCAGCTTAACACATAAACCAGGATTTTGTCATTTCAGGAATGTGTAGTGGGACGCGCCTCCTCAAACTGACGAAAATAACACTCTGCCTCGGTGCGCCGCGCCGCTGACCTGGCGGGCGCAAATCGCAGTTATCCATGGCACCAAAATTCCAGTGCGTCAGGGGATTTATGAAAACACACCCACTACTGCGCCTCTCCTCCCACCTTGGCGCACAGCGCGTCACCAAAATACCAAACGGGCCCAGGCCAGGAGAAACCCTCACTGGGCCTCACCAGAATTCCACTGCGCCAGTGACTGGCTGCGCTTTGCGCACTGCGCCTGTACGAAAATAGGGCCCAAAGTGTATGTAGATGAATGTTAAGATGAGAAACTATCATATATAAACATGATTTGGCACAAAATTAACAAACTAAAAATAACAAAACATGTTTCAAATAGTGTTCACCATGGCAAAGAACATTTTATGTAATATTACCAAGGAAATTTAAAATGGAGAGTAAAAACGTCAAACTCATTTTATTTATTTATTCATTTTATACTGGGAGTCCGATTGAGAGCAAGCTCTCTTGTGCAACGGAGCCCAGTTGCAAAAAACAGAAAACACTAAGTACAATAAATAAAAACAATGACTACATTACCCATGTACATTCCTGCTTTGAGGCAGCCAATAAAAGACATTTAAAACAATCAATTGTAATAAGACTTTCCAACTTTAAAAACTGCCGAATACTATTCCACCTCTGTGGAGTATAATACATAAAAGCAGTTTTACCCAGATCAGTACGCACCCTTGGGACATCTAAAACCAAAAAGTCAAGAATGTGCAGACCGTATTCCCCCTTCCTCACGTTAAGCAAACTGGTCAGATATCCAGGCAGTTTACCCAACAATGCCTTGTATATAAAAAGGCAACAATGCTGCTCCCTTCTCGTGGCCAGCGAAGACCAACCAGCGTTAAAATAAAGTGTACAGTGATGTGTTCGGAAGCCATCTCCAGTTATGAACCTTAATGCAGCGTGGTACACTGCGTCACGTGACTTCAGCAAGGAGGGTGCAGTGTGCATATAAATCACATCACCATAATCTATTCTAGAGAGAATAGTTGCCTGAACAATCTGTCTTCTGCAACTCTTCGGAAAGCAGGCTTTATTCCTGTTCAGCATAGCCAATTTTGGCTTCAAATTCTTGACCAGCTCATCAGTATGCTTCCTAAAATTATTAACAGGCTTTGCATGAAAAAAACTAAATAGTTTTTTTCAAGGCAAGGTTCCCTGCTCCCAGAGTAATAACAAGTAGATTTTAGGTACTGAGACCACTGATCTATATATAAGAACTGGATAGCTGATGACGTCATAATTTTGAAGTAACCGTGCCGCCATATTGGAATGCCCAACTATAATCTTGCAGAGCATTACTCACACTGAACACGTTGAAGCCAACAATATAATTAATTGAGAAGATATCTTTTCACTGACACGAAAGAGGCGGTATTTTATGTTTCCTCCTCCGATCGACCTGACTGTATGAAAAATGCCTCAAGGGCCTCAGATTTAACTACAGTAGGCAGCAGTTGTACGCGCCTTTAACATTTTCAATGGACAATCTCAGCATTTGACAGTACGACCAATGAGTGCGTTCCATAGGAAATCTATTAGGATTTTTGTACATCTCGCCTGAGTGGGGCAGTGGTACAACGAAACTGAGGTCAAAGTCATTGAGACTGAAGAACACAAGACGTCAATACTGCACGTGTTATTAACCTCCGCCAGGAGGTATATGTTTTCGGTGCCGTTTGTTTGTTGGTTTGTTAGTTGGTTTGTTTGTGTACAACATAACTCAAAAACTTTTGACCGGATTTTGACGAAATTTTCAGGGTAGGTGTGTATTAACTCAAGGAAGAGGTGATAAAATTTTGGCATATCTAGGCCAAAGTACTGCTGAGATATATGCCAAAGTTCAAAGATTTCAAGTCTTTCCAATGGGCCGGAGTTCCAATCGCCGTGCTTTTGGCTTTGCTGCCCCCTGGCGGAGATTCTGCGCTCTCTGAGTGCTTTTCTAGTTATTCTATGTGGGGGTATTTAAAAACTTCTTGAAAAATGAAGTAGCCATAAGCTCGCACTTTGTCAACCGCTGTCTTTGTTTTAGAAACACTGGGTGTGAGATTTAATCGCGCATAACGCATATGTAACTGTAAAGTTCTCGATTATCCGTGAATAAACGTCACTTAGAACTTTATGCTAGCTTCAGCTAGCTGTTTATTCTTTACTCCTGCTCGTCAACTCACAAGAGACACACTCACTTCCTGTACAACATTTTCTCTATATGCGACCACCTGATGCTATACTGCCACCTACTGGTGACACCTTTGTTAGCACTTATCATTACATCCCCCTTCCAAACAGGTGAGAATGACATGAAACACAACTCTTTAAGTGCTGTACTGTTATTCTGTAAATCTCAACAGTCCTAACATTTATATGTCACAAATAGTGCAACAAACTACACTTCTTAGAACCAGGCTTTTTCTTGGCACCCACATATATGAACACAGTGCAAATAAAACATATATTCTCGCTTCTAGCTTTTATATGTATTCCAAAATTACATAAATCTCCCTGGTCAAACCAAATGAGCCTCAAACACTGCAATACTGACTAGTTCTTCACACTTTACACAACGGTAGCAGTAAATAACACATCAACAAATCATAACATACCAAAGTCAGCACAAGTATCAACTCAAAACAAGTTTTTTTTTTTTTTTTTTTTTTTTTGAACAGTGCTACAATGTCAACATCTTTCTTTCACATTTTATCAGTTGAACAATTCATCCTTGCTCTATGAGCCTCTCAGGAGGCTTCCTTGGTCTGGTAGACCTCCTGAGTGCGACAGTCACTGGGGGAGGTGAGGGAGGCTCACTGTGGTGCATAGCTGATGTAACGCTCTCTCGTTCAGATCCTGTCTCCTCTATCTGACTCTCAATGTCCTGAGTCTTTAACAGACTCCTCCTGTTTCGTCTTAACATTTGTCCATTCTCTGTTCTAACAACAAATGACCTGGGTCCTACTTCCCTGAGGACTGTTGCTTTTCTGTCCCACATCTCAGGGCCTTCAATCCTCACAACATCAGTCTCCTGCAGAGGTTCCAGATCTCTTGCCGTTTTGTCGTAGTTCAGCTTTTGTCTGTGCTTGAGTCTCATCCTTTTGTCCGTCAGCTCGTTGTTGGATTTATTGTCCTCGTTTGTTTGAATGTGTGGAAGTGTGGTGCGCAGCTTACGACACATGAGCAGCTCAGCAGGGGATGCTCCACACTCCAGAGATGTAGCCCTGTAGCTCAGTAAAGCCAAGTAAGGGTCAGCATTACTCTCTCTTGCCTTTTTTAACAGTCTCTTTACAATTTGGACCCCCTTTTCCGCCTGTCCATTTGCCTGTGGATACAAGGGACTGGAGGTGACATGTTTAAATCCATATCGCTTTGCAAACTCATGAAATTCATTACAGTCATACTGTGGACCGTTGTCACTGACTACACACTGTGGAATTCCATGTCTGGAGAAAAAACCTTTCATGTGTGTGATGACAGATTGTGCTGATGTACCGGAAAGCTGTGCAACTTCTGGGTAGTTAGAATAATAGTCAATCACCAGAAGATAGTCCTTGCCATGCAGATGAAATAAGTCAGTGCCCACTTTTTGCCATGGTGCAGTGGGTAGTTCTGCAACAAGCATCGGCTCCTTTGTTTGTTTGTAGTGAAGCTTGAGGCATGTGTCACATTTCTGTATCATCTCCTCTATGTCTTTGTTGATGCCCGGCCAATAAACTGTTTCTCTTGCTCTCCTTTTACATTTCTCCACTCCCAGGTGTCCCTCATGGATGCGCTGAAGCATGTCTTGATGCATGGATTGTGGGATGACAATTCTGTTTTGTCTCAGCAGCAGTCCATTAGCCCTACACAAATCTGCACGCACAGGGTAGAACCCTGGGCAGTCTCCTCTTGACCATCCATTTTGGATATTGTGGGTCACCTTCTGCAGCAGTAGATCTTTTGCTGTCTCTTGCACAATTTGCTGCAGCATGACATCTGATGTTGGGAGAGAAGCAGTCACCATGTTTACATGTGTTTCAGCATCATCGGACACAGGGCTGACCAGCACGTCACTGCTTGGTGCTGGTGCTCGTGACAAAGTGTCTGCTAGTACAATGTGTTTTCCTGGCGTGTAGATGAGGTCAAGGTCATAACGCTGCAACGCCATCATCATGCGCTGGATTCTGGGTGACATGTCATTGAGGTTCTTTTTTCTGATTGAGATAAGCGGTTTGTGGTCAGTCTCTGCTGTAAAGGTTGGCAGTCCGTACACATAACTGTGAAACTTTCCACACCCAAACACTAAGCCCAAAGTCTCTTTTTCAATTTGAGCATAGCGTTGCTCAGTCTCTGTCATTGATCGAGACGCATACGCCACCGGCTGCCATTTATCTTCATGCATCTGGAGCAGTACGGCTCCTAAGCCATCTTTCGAGGCATCAGTGGAGATTTTTGTTGGTTTTGATGGATCAAAGAATGTGAGGACTGGCTCAGTGGTTACAGTTTCCTTTAATTTTTTCCACTCTTTCTCATGTCGTGCTGTCCACTCAAACACTGTGTTGTGCTGTAGCAACTCTCTGAGGCATGCTGTCTTGGCAGTAAGATTAGGGATGAACTTGCCCAGGAAGTTGATCATTCCCATGGCTCGCAAGACACCCTTTTTGTCAGTGGGGGCCGGCATGTCCAATATGGCTTGCACTTTCGACTGGTCCGGTTCCACCCCTTCACTTGTGACCTTGTCTCCCAAGAAGGTCATCTCTGTGACACTGAAGAAACACTTGTCTCTGTTTAGTTTTAGTCCACTATGTTTTATTCTCTGTAGGAGTTTCTCCAGTCTCTCGTCATGTTGCTGTTGCGTTGTTCCCCAAACAACCAAGTCATCTATATAGACTCTGGTGCCTTCCAGACCCTCTATTATGGACTCCATTGCTCTGTGGAAAATTTCTGGTGCTGATTTGATGCCAAATGGGAGCCTCAGGAAACAGTAACGTCCAAATGGCGTGTTAAAGGTGGTGTATTTGCTGCTTTCTGGGTCCAGCCTCAGCTGCCAGAACCCATGTGAAGCATCTAATTTGCTAAAAAACTTAGCACCTGCCATTTCACTCATTATCTCTTCTCGTTTTGGAATTTGATAATGCTCTCTTTTAATGTTTTCATTCAGATCTTTGGGATCAAGGCAGACTCTTATGGCACCTGTAGTCTTCTTCTTGACACATGTGATGGAGTTCACCCAGTCTGTGGGTTCTTCCACTCTCTCAATGACACCCATTTGAGTCATCCTTTGCAGCTCTTTTTTTAAACCAGCTCTGAGTGGTGCTGGCACTCTCCTTGGGGCATGCACTACAGGCTTGGCATCGTCCTTGAGCTGAATTTTGTAAGTGTAAGGTAATGTCCCGTGTCCTTTGAAAACAGAAGGAAACTTATCCACGATGCCTGTGTTTCCCTCACACTGTTGGCGTTCCAGTCTTTTGTCTTGTTTGACTATTTTCATGTTGTCTGTGTTTATCTGATAAATCCTCTTTACTAGACCTAGGTCCTCAGATGCCTTGTCTCCTAAGAGTGACTCATGTCCATTAGGCACAATGGTGAACAACAGGTTATGCTGTTTGCCTTTAGCTGTCACCTTCAGTCTGCATCCACCTTTCGTTTGTATTGGCTGATTATTATAGGCCTTCAGGGGTGTAACTTTTTCAGTGAATTTTTTAGGCTTCTCTGTTAGTGCCCTGAAATCTTCCTCACTGATCAAATTAGCTTTGGCCCCAGTGTCAATTTTAAATGTTACAATAGTCCCATTAACTAACAGTGGAGCAGTCCACTTATCTTCAGTTACTGCATTAACAGTCTGGACACTATCATCTGCTCTTGATGACGGTGTGTTAACATCCTCATCATGTGACACCATCTTTATGAAAAATGTTTCACTCAAATCATCACTTTCATCTGTGTCTTCCTGCACTGTGTGCACACCCTGTCCCTTCTTCTTTGAGAGACACATTCTGGCATAATGATTTTGTCCCTTGCATTTTGCACATATTTTTCCATAGGCAGGACATTGTCTAGGTCCGTGTTTCTCACCGCATCTCTTGCAGTTGAACAGATCTTTATCACTGGTCTTGTTCCGATTGTCATTGCTTTTACTTTTGCTCCGTTGTTTTCCTTTCACTGATACGGCATTCACTGCCTCGTTTTCATAGTATGCTGCTCCGTGCACAGGCTCTCTGAAAGACAGTACCTGTTGCCGTGCAAGCTCACTGGCGTGACATATTTTTATGGCGCTGTTTAACGTTAGGTCTGTCTCCCTCAACAGTTTCTCCCGGAGCTTATTCTCACTAGTCCCAAAAACAATCTGATCCCTAATCATAGAGTCTCTGAGATCGCCAAAATTACAGGACTGTGCTTTAATTTTCAGATCGGTGAGAAAATTATCAAATGACTCACCCTGGTGCTGTAAGCGAGAGCGAAAGACGTACCTCTCGTACGTTTCATTTTTCTTTGACAGGCAGTGTTCATCAAATTTCCTCACGACCTCGTCAAACTTACCTCTATCGTCAGGTTGAGCAAACACAAACGTGTTGAAGACCTCTATTGCTTCTGGGCCGGCGACCGTGAGCAGCATGGCTATTTTTCTTTCCTCTGCTCGTTGATCCACTCCGACTGCCGCAATATACAACTGGAAATGCTGTTTGAAAGTCCTCCAATTTGCATCCACGTTTCCAGTCAGTTTCAACGGACCTGGCGGTTTTACTGCATCCATCTTGTTGTGTTGCTCCTCTTTCTTTACCCGACTCCTGGTACCATGTAAAGTTCTCGATTATCCGTGAATAAACGTCACTTAGAACTTTATGCTAGCTTCAGCTAGCTGTTTATTCTTTACTCCTGCTCGTCAACTCACAAGAGACACACTCACTTCCTGTACAACATTTTCTCTATATGCGACCACCTGATGCTATACTGCCACCTACTGGTGACACCTTTGTTAGCACTTATCATTACAGTAACTCCCAACGGATGTCTTGTATTGAGTTTTCTCTTGCGCTGTCTTCACTCAGTAGCTGCCATGAAGCTGTAGGCTAATTTTCCTACGAAGCGAAGTTGGGTTCGCTGCAATGTAAACTTATCAAGGTCGCTAAATCAGCGCTCATATGAGAAGTGAAGTGAGTAGTGCGTTGTGGAGACGTATGCAAAACTGCCTGCCATTCATTGTCGAGTGTAAATCACATTATCTATTTAAGTAGTTCTCACGTTACATCCTCGTTGATAACCTGACAAATTAAATTTGTCCATCAACGGTAATTGAGTGTCAGCGGAACATTAGCCTTTTTTAGTGCTGGCATAAATTTGCCTTAATGATTAGACCAGTCAACACCTGGTTTTGTTGTCTAGTTAGTCTGGTCTAATATTATAGACATCGTTACGCAGCAGTTTTACTGCATTATCAAATTGATGCCGTGTGACATTGAATGATCTTAATTTCAGTTCGGCAGTCTAGGTGACTTTAGGCTAACCTGATGGATCACGTTAGCGAACATTAATTTGAATTGTTCCGATAATAACCGTTAGCTGGGCTAACATTGACACATTATCTGCTGTTAAGGTAGATCACCAGTGGCTAATAATAAGCAATATATTCATTGAAATTCATTTATGTGTATCCGTCTTCCCTACAGCCAGTGCATTGTCTCGCCACATCCCCCAATAATGTTGCTCCGCATTGCATGGCTGCATATCAGCGCTTCTCTGCCATCGAATACTATATAACGGTTGCTTACTACGGGGCATTGTAAAATGGCCGTTCGACAACTTCCGCTTGCTTCAACCTCCCAACGCAGTTCTCTATCACGTCAGCAATCCAGTTATTCTATATAGATCAGTGACTAAGACATGCGTACACAAGCTTTGATCACGGGTAATCACTCCCGACATTGTAGAGGTATCATGTAAATGATATCACAAAAATTTGCATGGCTGAACGTGATATATTAAAAGGCAGAGGGAAATTAAGAGTGTTTCTTATCTGAGGACAAGCAGAAAAGCAGTTTTCCAATTTGAAATATTGAAAATTTATATTCTTTTAGTGAGTTCTGAGTCAGTCCAGGGCAGCTGTGCACAGATTATTCTCGTCCGACAAAATGGCCGCTCAGCTCCTCTGAGCCACAGCTGGGACAAGTCTCTGCCAACAGTAGACATTCGGGAGGAGAGTAGAGATGCAAAATATTTTTTCTGTAAAATATGAACACAATTTGGAGACAGAGAAACTCCAGGCCGAATCTTTGCAGGCTTCAACTAACTCCAGGGTTAGAATTCACAGATCTGGCCAGAGGTCGCTTGCCATCTCAAAATTGTGTGCATGGTTTACAGAAGAACATGGTCCTCTCGCAACCCTCCCTTTTGTGTCTCCCTCCATCCAGCAGCTTGCATATATTGTCTCCTTTGATTGGTTTACATCTTGCGTGCTCTGGCCACCTGTTTTGCATTCCTGTTTACTCATTTCCTCACGTGTGTGCTTGCGTAGACTGTATATATGCCTTAATTGGGTGTGAAATTGAATACCTGAATATGAGAGTCCATAATTTGGCCAATTTGAGTTAAACATAAAAAATAGTCAATTACACATAGCACTACCTTGTGTATGAATGATGGGCACTAGTCTACTCTTTAAGTACTACTACAGCCTGCTAGAGAAGTGGCACACAAAGAGAGGGCCAACTCCAGGACTTGGGTCTTTGTTATACACATACAGATAGCGCCCTCTGTTGACGAATATCTATGCCACACATGTTCAACATGGAAGATTTTCAGAATGATCTCAATGATGAAGACATTCATGGCAAAAAGTGAGAAAGAATGGAAGGCAAATTAGAGGAAAGGTTTGAGAGCAGAGGGTAAGGAGTATGTTAGCACAAGTTGTAGCAGCCTGAACAACAGGAACAAAATGCCGGTAAGTGAATTTAAATAAATAAAGTTATTCAGAATGAATTGTCAATATGTTGTATGTGTGTATTTTCAATAATAAAGTCTACATCCTGTTTTTTATAACGTAAACAAGGAAAATATGATAAAAACTCAAGCCAATGTTTTCCTACAATATGATTTAAGAAGGGCTCAAATCCATCATAAAAGTTTATCGTTTTCAGAAAATATTCATAATTTTTCATGGTAGTTATATGTAGTTAGTATAATATGGCAGTTATATAATATGGAAGGTAATTAAATAATACAGTATATAAGTTCCCAAGCCTTACTCTGGGTCTCCAAGATTGGGACTGCGGTCCAATTAGTCATCCCTCAGTCTGTTCCTCTGCCCAGCTTATTAGGAACACCTCCCAAGCCTTCTGTAGTCATCAGGATTGTGACTGTGTTCCTGCTAAACTTCCCGGTCCTGCCATCTGACAGTTTTGCCCTGGAGACGTGTGCACTACATCTGGCAGCTGTCCTGGAACACCACTGGCCGGGCATGGACACGCCTCTTGCCCATAAGCCACCTGAGCTGAACTGTGTCATTCGGCTCTGCGCTCTGTCCGGCTGTCCTACCAAATTACTATCAATAAACCCAACTATTGGACTGTACTGTGACTTCGGATTTCATTCCTGTTCTGGACCATAACAATTCCATATGGAAACACTTGAAGCAATGAGGGTAAATGATTTTCTTTTGTTTATTCAATTTAAATATTAATACCCTAATTTATCTATTTCCTAACTCTTTAATCTATGCCTCGAAATGACCAGGTGACCAGTGTCCCAAATAATCGCAAATCATTTTGAGTTTATGCACAGTCTGTCAACAAGGGCAGATTTTGGTTCTTTTTTGCGGCATTGAGAGAAACTCGCATGAGAATCAGGGAAAAATGCCCACTCTAATATTCTTCCTGTTCTGTAAGCAAACACATGTTAGTGCTGCAACTTATTTTTTTCTTTAAGGTGTGAATAGTTGCTGACACCTAGATACCCTTCTTGCATCTAGTATCAAAACATTAAGCATCTTCATTTTTTTTCGCGTGATGGATGTGCCATGAGTGACACACACTGCTTGTAATTAAAATATTTTCTAACCATTTTTACATTTGCTATTAAAAATGAACCGTATTTTCATTGAATAACTTGTGAAGTATTGACACCTGCAGTCCAGGGTGTGTGTCTCAGAAAGATAAAAGACTTGTGTGTCGAGCAGGCAAAAAATTAATTGATGGGTTTATAGTTAAACACAAAGGTTTTATTTACTTTTACTTTTATTTATGTTATAATTATTGTAAATAATAATGTGCTGAAGGAAGAGCGGGTGGCATAAGTAGAACCAACTCTAATTAAGAAATATCCTGCTCGGGTAAAAAGGTCAGGCAGGTTTATTCTCCTCCCCCTGTTTGTAGAAGTTTCATGCCAATAATTACAGACAGAATTTCTTTTTTTTTTTCTTTTCCTGCATTTTTGCATAATTGTGTCCCCAAATAATAATTATGTTCCAAAAGTGTCAGTGGAAGTTTCAATCTATGTAAATATACGCTTTCAGCTCATAATTTACTGTACAATTCTGTACTGCAAGCCTGCATTTCAAGCTATTTGCAAAGTAGGTGCCTTTACGGTAACAGCAGGACATGATCGTTAAATGGGTTTGAAATGTATTTGCATTCACTTAAACTGCACACAAAATGGGAAATAACCGCCATATTGGCTCAATCAGTCACCACGCACAGCATGAGCTTTCCTATAGCTAATGTAAGCTGTGCTCGGCACTTATTTCAGTGACCATAGTGGAAAACATCCAGGGAATGAACAGTGAAGAGACATTATATAGTGTATAGAGAGAGCATAAGTGAGATTGCCTAGTGAATGTATCATGGGTCGACAATATAGGAACATGCATTTTTCTTACATTTAAAATTACAGTAATAAAATTTCATGACATTAATGAATACAGCTGCGGTCGTGGCGAGGCACCTGCTTCTGGTTGGCTGTTGTTTTATATTACACCATTGAGTGTAGCTCTTACATTAAGTCTTTTGCTTTTTTGTACACCAATGTATCAGACAAATATTAATTTTGACTGGTAAAAGAATGCAAGTTTTAATACTCTTGCCATATTTATTGTAGTACAAATAAATATTCCCTTCAGCACAGTTGAGTCCAATCATTTATACTCTCAATTACATATTTTATGTTAACTGAAATACTTTTTTTGTGGGCCAACTTCTTGTTGGCCCACAAAAAAAAAAAAAAAAAACTTCCTGGAATGCTAACAGGATGTAACTTTCTTGTTTATAGAAGTATAGAAAACTCTTTGTTTAAAAAGTTGTGACTGTGTTTGTGAAACTGTGTTGACAGCCAGAACTCGCCAGATCCAGTTCCCCGAATCCACATAATGACTTTCACCCCTCTCTAAGCTGTCAAAATTCGTAACAGCAGCGTAGAGACAACTCGTTATAACCTGTTCATGTACGGTACATTAACACACGGCAGAGGACAGTTAGTGAAGCCATGCATGCAAATGAGAGTCAATGCGCCAAGAGCCGCTCGAGGATTGTCGAAAAAACTATGTAGTGAACGTACGTGTCATCGCCCGTTTACGCTCCTCAGACTCGGGGAGAAGTGTTACAGCACATGGTGGTGCAGATTTCAGGTGCCGTCTTGTTTTACAGTCTGAAGATAGCTTGCGCAGTTCTGCAGTCATGTGGAGTCATCTAAAATTTCCCAAATAGCACACTAAATTAAAAAAAATCAAAAGATAAGGATGTGCAGACATTGATGAAAAAGTTAGATATTTGTGGCAGGGGAAAAAAAATTCACTTTGTTTTTTTTCTTTTCTTTTTTTTGTTGTGAATGTTACTCATGACTTGCATGAAAATGGTGTCCGTATGACCTGTACGGGAGCGAACCACTGTGGAGCTAGTGAGTGTCCCTTCTCAAAAAGACCAGGAAATTAGCATCTAAACGAAGATCCTTTGGAGTAGGAGCTGGTCTGCATTGTTTGATGAAGTTAAGGGCAACTGAGAGCAAAGAGCTGAGTAACATGGTTTTCTGAGCTTCACAGGACTTTGAAATTAAACGTTGCAACTGAAATTCAGTTTCACCAAATGCAACATTTCTAGTGAGGATATCACAGGACATACATATTTCAGAATTAATGGCTCACTGGAAAAGCATGAAAAGTAATTTCTGCTGAGGCAATTGCATGCAATTTTAGTTGAATTTGAAAGCACTCAGTGAAAGATTGGACTCTATACTCAGGCTAATCTGGCAATATTTAACACCGGGAACATTTCCGCTGAATGACAGCCATCTTAGCAATTAGCCAAAACAAATTTAGAGGAATGCTACACCTGCCATCACGCAAGTTGCTAGTGAACAGCATTTTCACATTGGTAAAGGGGCCAACAGTGACATCTTACCTGCCACAGACCATGGGAGAAGGACATTGGCCTTTTCTGGACTGCAGTACTAGCACTTAACCAGAGAAGAAAAGCCTAATCATTTTAACAATAATTATTTCCGTATTTGGTACAATTATAAAGATTTATAACCAATGACTGAGATTTGGATTTTACCACCTCAGAGATTCTTGCTGATGGGGTACTGCCATCCCCTCCGCCGTCTGTCTTTCCGTCTTTCTCATTGATTGCTACTGCTTCAGCAGCAGAACTGTTGTAGGGACAAACCTCAGACTTTGCCAGAATATGCGTATTGGGCATCTCCAGAAGCTTATTTGATGTCAAACTCAGAGTTACAACTTTGACCTATTTTTTTCCAGGTGAAACGTCAGACAATAATAATAATAATTATAATAAAAACAATAATAATAGTTATTATTATTATTATTGTTATTACACGCATGGTATTGAGGCCTGTGGGACCCCAAACAGTGAGGGAGTTAGATGGATTCCAGGAGATCACAGGGGTTACACTACAAAGAAGAAGAAAAAAAAAGACCGGATAGGTTTTGTGTTAAGGAGAAAGATAAAAAAAAAAACACTAGATGAACACGTTTCGACCAAGAGCATTGTGTATGGTTTGCAGGACTCACAGTAAAGAATATAACAAAATCATGGATCACTCAGGACATATTTCTCAGGGGAAGTCTCTTCCAGCCAAAGACCATACACTGATCGTTAAAATGGAAGACGGCTGGAAGGCACTGCATCTTGTGCTCAAAGATGGATGAAGATACTCCGGCCACAGCTGCGCCCCACAGCTGGAGAAAAGAGAACAACTCAAGAGAAAGTTCACAGTAAAATGTACAACGTTCAATTTCCTCTCAAAGTTCACTTTTTCCGGAGCCCACCCGATCCTCCGGCTGCTGTCCGCGGTCCTGATGTCGGCAGAATCGCGGCTTTCGTCATGATTACCGCCGCTGTCCGCGGCACTGAAGCGCATTTCCGTCAACATGGGAGAACGCGCAGGGGAAAGAATGCGCGTCTTCGGTAATTAGCCGTGGGCGGAATCCGGGTGTGTCACGCGGCAGTAATGGAGTCAAATTTAAGGAATGTGGGATCAACACTTGTACTCACTCTTCCCTCTGCTTTTGGAGATTTTTCCGGATTCTAATCTGTTTGTGCTCAGTTATCATTCTAGTTTCTGATTTTTTCTATTTATTTTTTCAGTATTATTTCTACTGTCCCATTTGTGTTTGTTTTTCCAACCAGCATTTTAAAAAATAATTATTTCCTTTGCAGTCTCCTGTATATTGTCCCTGCGCTGTGGGCAGTTGCTTTTTGTTAGGATTTGCCTTTTTATTACATAAAAAAAAGAACTGCACTTTGGTCTCTGGCTTCATCTCCTGCATATGGGTCCACAAACACTTACTCCATCCAGGAAGAAGACCTTGCCATGTTACAATGGTGAGATCACTGAATTGGCTTCACAAATTTGTTCATTAAAGATATCACAGTGAATCATTCGTAAGTCTCAAACTCAGCAGTGAAACACTGCATATCCAAATATAGCCAAAGGTCGCTATTGCCAGGTATTTTCACATGAAAAGCCCCTACTTCTAGATCTGGCAACCATCACTCTCACCCCTTGCAGTCTCCTCGAATCTTCTCGCCCATCCCCAGTGGATATCTCAAGACTTCGCTAAGGTAACACTTGTCATTTAACGCTGACACACAGCAGACAGGACCATCAACACGCCCCAGATTGCTCTGAGGTTCCCAATTCTCCCGGAGTGACACAGAATGAAAGATCAGGTGATGTAGCATGTGCTTTATGGTCGTCCAATGTGTCTCGTTTACAGATTTTTCTTTTTTTGGCTCAGGTTTGTCAGCGGAGCAGCCTAGTAGATGAATTTATAGATAAACTCCAATCACAAAAACATGGAGAATGTATAAGCTGTAACCACAGAAACAGATGCTATTTCACGCAATAGACAGTCTTAGTGTTATATGTAATTGATTAAAGTTGAAGTTTAAGAATGCTGTATTATCTCCCCATCTCACCATAGTATTTTTTTTTTTCATTTTAAGGTACTTATTTTGGCCATATGGTATTAATTCCTTAGGGGCCTTACGGGTCATCCCCTTTACCTCCCTCCCCCAATTAGGCATGACCGTTTTTGTCCCCTGAAGGAATAAATTTCAGAACTTTAGTGAACAGCGGCCAGATCTTCAGCCACTAGCAGGGATTGCCATTCGAGAGAATGACTGACAGGCGAGGAAAGGCGCAGTGATCACAGGCAGGTTTATGAGTCAGCAATCACTCAGTTTCCATGCACATTTAGAGACTTAATTTATCTCCTGCTGATCAGACAGCAGCGGGATATAAAAAAAAGAAAGCCAATACAAAAGAGGCATCACAGATGGATGACTATTAAATCCCTCAAACCACATCGAGAGGTGGGATCGAACACATTCTGGGTATTGCCCCCTGTCAGTGGCAGCCAGTAATAAGAATAGAATTATACATATTTGTATGTGCATCATTAAACATCAATTAAACAGCACTTTTGGTCATTTGGATGCATAGACAGTATAAAGAGAAGGATGAGGAAATGGTGACGTCACCCATTGGTTTCGGCGTACCATTTAAGAAGCCTCGATTTTGGCAATTTGAACAGCACCATTTTGTCAATTTGAAACAGGATGTGATTCCTACAGGATGAGAGCATGAATTGAAGATCCGGGGAGGACTTTGGCTCTGGATCTGACCGTATCGGATGAGGACCAGAGGATAGCCATGCCCCTGAAGCATACTCTGGCTTTATCCTTTATTCTAGTCCATTTGGGACCACAATTTACAAAAATGAACATTACAATATATTTAGATCAAGAGCTGGGGGTTATTTATTTGCTTGAAATGACCAGATGTTTGATGGGTATTTTTGAGAAGGTCCTACCATGGGACATTTAAAATGGGCACTCTTAAGTTTCTCCAGAGCTGGGTCTGGTCTGTATTAACCCCTTTCCCTCATTTCACGACATGCGCCATTTCCTCAAAATAATGGGGTAGGGCAAATATAACTTGCTCTATCTGACAAGATATTAGATGGAGAGCTATGATCTATATATCAATATGATTGTACATATAAGGGCTTTAATCGGTGTACACATTATGCAAATCAGCTCATCAAGGAGGTCAGCAGAGGTCAAAAGGTCACCTGACCTCTATTTCGACAGAATATTAAGCCTTTTAACACATTAAGCAAAAATGTGTTCCAGAATCCAAACCAAAACACAAACAAAGATTTACACCGTAAGCAATGGAAATCTGGACAGTTTTTGAAAAAGCTTTGGTCCACCTGTGCCCATTGCCACCGGCGAGTAACTTCAGTTATCATGGAAGCTGCGTAGATCTCCCGGTCCACCATAAGTCTTCGTCAGAGCTCCTCATCCGAAGATGAACTGTAAGCGGGTGATTCATCTTTGTCATTTTCACTGTCTACATCCTCCAGGCCCTCAACACTGACACTGGCTGGGGTCTGAGGTCCCTCAAACCAGATTATCTCCAACCTACGGTGATCCGCCTTCCACCCATGGCCTTGTGGTCCAAAGTCCACAGGATTAGCCAGGATGGCATTCCTCCAGATGTATGTGACGTAGTTCGCACGCTTAAGCTTTTGTTCTCGAACGACTTTGAATGCTGGTAGGCAGCATGGGTCTGAGGACATTATCTTGCTCAGAGGCTGTCCGGGCTTCGATGGGGCGCAAACCTTCCTGAAGAGATGGAAACTTGCTTCATTCGCATCTGTCAAATTTCTAGCACCATAAACGGCGCACACAAATTCTTCAACTGCTGCTGCAGTCTTGACATCCACAATAGGCGACCTGCCCAGTTCACCAAATCCAGCAGAGAATCGACTGTCCTTCGTCATTATATCGAATGGCGTTGATTTAGCCTTTCGAAGAAAGGAGGCTGTATAATGACACCCTGTGAAAGCGGGGAAGCTTGGCAGAGCCAAGCACACAACTGGTGTGAGGTTTCCTACGATCCCTGATATGTATGTGTAACTTCTGGTATTGTTAACGCTTTTGCCGGCATCCATCCACGGTTCTGTGTTGAGTTGGGCAGCATGGTGGAGAAGCAAGACGAATATGTCTGTGTCATCACTTCTCAGGACAATAACAGGAGACTTCTGAGACTGACATACATACTGAGCATGAAACAGAAGCCTCGACTCTGCCTCCTAGTGACAGCTCTCCAAGCCCTCAACCTCATACCTCTGTACCTGCCCGTTATGAGCAGAGTAAACAAAGCAACACTGCCCCACAGCAAAGTAGACCACATGTCCTTCCAAATCCGATGCATATCCCATTTCGTTGCTAAGAAGGTCAACAGTTCAGTTTTGAATGTAGTTGATAATAATGCACCACTGAAGTCTGCTGGCCTAGACTGGGATGCTCCTGTGACTCCGGATACAGTTTTGCAATCCCCATGCACCTCAAGTTCATGCCCTTTGATGGATGGTCCTTCCCCGTAAGTGTCACAAACTATATGAACAGTTGTGAACTTTTGACAGTGGAAGCGCAAAAATAACAGTTCAAATGTGCAAGGAACTGAACTGAGCTGAACCGGTCTGTTAGGTGGAGGCGAGGCTTATGAATTCTGCAGACTGTGCAGCCGGCTCTCTGTTCTACTGGACTCCAAAAACCACACAGGGACGAGCCGCAGTCCTCACATCACAAGGTGTTTTCCCCTCCAACACAAAGAGAATACCACATCACATCCCAAGGATACTTCCTGCCCAAACCAAACGGAATAGCAGATCATTACAGTTCCAACGTTAATGCTAATTATATCATATTTAGTGCATATTTTGACAGACGTGTGCATTTATACAGTATCTCTTTTTGAAAAATCCTGAAATGCATGCATCGGATTTGTCGTTCTCCAGCAGTTTCCAAGACGACTGCCGAGTGCACCGTTTTACACCGGAGAGAAGGCTCATTAGTCAAACTGTCAGAACGACTGCTGCAGCAAGCATTCTTTGATTGTACAGTCATTAACATATTTTAAATATTGCACTTTCCAAAGCTTTAGCAACGTGACAAAGAAATAGTTTCGGGGCTGTGAGAATGTTTGCACATTTGTTTGTCTCATGTCGTGTTATTAGCCTGTTGGGGAGGTATGCAGTAGAATAAATGACTAACTCCTTCAATTAAATTTATGAAAATACCATCATAGACTGGATCAAACGAATTAGTTTTAACAAAGGTGACACTTATAGTGTGTCAGCTGAACCAGGTCGTCTACCTGTTTTAAAACAAACTTGCTTTACTAGGTAAACCAGCTTTGACCAGCCATAGTTCAGCTATGAGCAGTTATAGATGTCAAAATATGTGGCTTCAGCCAGCTAAGAGTCACAGCATGTATTTTCTCAAAAAAAGCTGCCAGAAAAACTGTGAAACTGCCACACACTGTTGCCAGAACAGAAAAATATCATCAGCAATAACCCAGAAATAAGGTGCACTCAGTCAGATGCGCGGGCTTCACGAGAATAGTAATCCAGGACATCTATGATGCACAGTGCAAATGTACCCCCAGGATACTGAAAAAGCCATTTTCTACTTCACATGTCATTTCATTCCGGGTTCATCTCTTTAGATCTTCCAATTTCACACTTAACATTACAGTCGGCCGTAATCCCTGGGTAATTTGGCCCCGCAGTCTGCAGTCAGGGTGACTGCGTGCACTAATGTGGCTTTTCCAAGTGGGCATGAAAAAAAGGAATGATAACAATAATATTAAAGCGAAATGGGCCTCGCGCCGTCATAAAGGGTGATAAAGTCACTGAAAATGCTTTCCCTCATTGGTTTCTTAAAATCACCCTTTGGTTTGTATTCGTTTGGAGTAGTAATTCAAATTATGCTTGGACTACATATGGAACCTTGTGTAATATGGGTTTTACGGATGATTTAGAATGTGTGTGGTACGTAATGCATTGCGGCAGCGCTATTTTTTTATAGTGCTTTTTAAAAAGGCCCTTTTATTTTACATTTGTGGACATAATTACTTAAATAACCTCATTGAGAAGAAAGCTTTCCCCAAAGTCAATGCACCCAAGATAAAATGTTAAATTATCCCAACTATGTGGGCACATAGTTTGTTCATTATAAAATGCACTTGGAAAGCACAGTGCTTCACCATAAAGCAACAGCAGTGTGACTGGCACACAGACCCTGGAGGTCAGTACAAAACTGCCCACGTAGCTCAATGCAGAAGTACTGACTGCACTTCCTCATCTTGACCTTATCTTCTATTTCTTGACACCCCCACCCCCCAGTTAGGAACTACCTGTCTTCTAAATCTAGGGATCAACAGAATTTTCTAATGACCCCATTGTTACTTGAAAAATAACGCAAGGGGATATCGACGTAATCTACTTGAGCGGCTCAGCGCAGGCACCATAGAATCTATTAAAACGAAGCTGCAGCCGAGTTTTCTCACGATGTTGCCTGGTAACCAGACACCGTCGCATTCAATGTGTGAAAAGATTTTCCGAGGCTCTCCGTAAAGATTCAAGGCGAAACAGGCAGAGATGAGCAGAGATGCGAAGTGCAAGGCCGCGCCATGGCGAAATGAATGGAGAGGGGTTCTGGCTGTCAGAACGCCAGAGCCTGACGGGTGAAGCCTGTCACCGGAGACCACTCGTGCCAGCGATACGCGGTCTCTGCCGAACTCGGGAGCGCAAGGCATTACCCTCATCGATTCGCTGGGACAAACTCAGCCGTTCATTTAAATATTCTTTTATTGCTCTTTTTCTTATTTTATCTTTTTTTGTCTTGTACTGATTGTTGGGAGGTCATGAGCATTTTGTGCATTACTTTTGTGACCTTGACAGTACGACAGATACCTGAATAATGATGTATTATTCACATTTATTAATTAATTAATGAAGAATGAATAAAGTACCAGATGGATGCTGAAATAAGTAGGCCTATATATGGTAATACCTTACATTACATGTGCATTAATTAACAGAAGCATTAACAATCAGTTAAATAGCAGTAAACTGATGGGTCTCCTGATCATTTACTAATGCTGTTCATGTTAACAATGGTATTAGTTACACATTTTTGTATAGTTTGATAGTTTGAGGTTTTATTTGAGGGATACTTTAGGGATGTTATCAACTTCATAATAATGGTCAAATAGCATTAATAAATAGTAAGTTAAGGTTACCTAATGCTTATTTATCACTCTGATACATTAGTTTACTGTTTATTAATTGGTAGTTAATGCTTATTACTGCATTAACTAAAGAATCCTTATTGTAAAGTGTCACCGTATATACCTGTATAAAAGTAAGAAAGTCTGTAAAAGAGATATGCTGGAATGGAGATGTGGGTGGATTCAATTATCCAGAATACTCAAGGTTAATGTTTTCATACTGTTTCAAGTAGAATGCAGTGCATGCCACCGCATAATTGCTTTGCATAGTTGTACACTCCCCATTTTATTTAACCTATAAAAGCAACGGTCCCATCTTTGGGTCCTTAAAGTGCAGCTGTTTTCACACAGTGGAAGTTCAGGCCTGCTTTAAATTCTAGCAGAGAACCCTGGGTTTCCTAGGATCCCAAATATTTCCCACTGAATTACAGGGAAATGTGTACAATATGATGTAGAAGACATCGGCAGAACCAGATATGTTTTACTGGGGCATGTGCCCCAGTATTGGTCTACAGTGCCCCAGTATAATTTTCTCCAGGGGATAAAAAAAAATCACGTTTTAAGTCTACATGTCTACATAATCTACAGTAAGAGAATCTGCAGTAACAGAAAGTGCACAGGCACACAACTACTTAATATGATAACTGTAACTCATTGCTACTTCATTCACTTCACTCCGTATAGTACACAATGGCATGTGGCTACTTAATATTCACGTGGCTTTGGCTGTGATTCGGCTAGTGCTCACTTCAGAACTTCGGAACACAAGGTCACACACACAGCGGTGTCTGTCAGGGCTGACTGCTCTCGCCGTCACTCTCTCCACCTGTCTTCAGGTCAGTGCTGGGCAACTGCCTGTCCTTATTGTTTGTTTTCTCCTCTGTGTCGCCATTTCCATGGGAATTTAAATGTCACAACTTTGCTTAAACTTTTAGCTGCCGTTTTGCCAGCTCGCTCTGGCTGTAAATTGAAGAAGCCTAGTGCAGACATTAGCTGCTGCCTTATAGCTAACTAGCTCATCATAGGCATAACATTTATTCATAATGGTTAGCCTAGCACTGTCAACTCGGTTTCTGGAGATTGCTATCGATGTTTAATGAGCAATTGTGAGCTATTTCACGTTAAGACAAGGGTTCTGTATGGACAGAGAATCGGACTCATCGAGTACTATGGTTATGAGACAACAAGATAATCTGACATGAATGTATAATTCTAAGCACTATTTATGCTTTTTATGATAAATTAGTGCTAAAAATTTTTTGCTCACGCGCTTTGCGCGCTCACGTTGTTTGTGCCCCAGCTGTGCCCCAGTACAGTATCAGGTCTAGTGACGGCCCTGGTAGAAGATCTACAAAGATTCCATTTTATGCTGTGACCTTAAAAACATGGCGTCCCTGACTTAAATATTTCTCTCAATATGCGTGATTAAGCTTCAGTAAGGAGCTGCAACCAGCAGAGACAGAATATGTCTGTGACGTTCTCCTGCAGTATGAAAAAAAAAAGCTTTTTCTGACTAAGAAGCTACTTAAGGAGAACTTAAGTGACAAATTAGAGTCTAAGGGGTTAACGTTTTCTTTCATTTGTTGCAGAGTTTATTAAGTATTTTTCCATCTCCATCTTACTCTCTCTCTCCCTCCCTCCAGCGCTCTCATTCTTGGACTCCCTCTTTCATTCTCTTAACGGCTCATTGCCATTACGCCACCGCCGGATTTCTGTGCACGAGTGATCACATCATTGTCTTTCTAAAGACAGACAAAAGATGCGTATTCCCGGAAAAATTGCCGCGGTATTTGACGGGGCAGATATTTCATGTGATCATGTGACAGCACTGAGCATAGTTCTCATTGAGCAGTCGAAGTTATAAAGAGCCGTGCCTTTAAATAATGTATTCTCCAAGCTTCTGTATTATAAAGGAATCAAAAAGTATGATCAAAAAGAAATATTCGTGGTGCTGTTTTAAAGCTGGGCAGCAAAAAAATATAACCAAGGTGAGAATTGAGTGAAGGAAATTAAATGAGATCTCAAGATTTCAAGGACCTTTGTGAAAAAATATTTGCTCTCTAAAATTGAACTGATGAACATATTCATGCACAAGCCTCTGGGGACTACGAGTTTTCGTGTAGTTTCACCTGTCAGTCCACAATGGGAGAAAGATGGAGAGATAGAGAGAGGGATAGAAAGTGAGACAAAGATAATCAAAGAGGACTTTTTTTACAGATAAATCCCACCCATTATTATTCTTATTCTTATTATTATTATTATTATTATAATACTGTTTAACTAATTTAATTTTTTTTAATCAAAATTACTTAAACTATCTGACCTGCTCAGATAAAGGGAGATACAGAATAATCCATGGCAAAAATTACGCATTTATGGGAGATGAGAGAAAATAGTTTATATTTCTAGTACATTTGTTTTGCTGTGAAGCTGTATTATCAAATATTGCATGCAGCTCTTGCAAAAACAGCCTCACCTTTCAGCTGCATCAAGCCAAATAAAGCAGACTGCATTTAACCACAGGGAATGAATGCTACCATGCCCTCAGAAGTATCACAATCTAATCCACATTCAAAACCTGAATCTCAGATACAATAAGACAAAGCAGCAATTCAAAACCACAAATGAAAACAAGCGGAGAATAAATATGACACAGAACCTTTCAGAACCAGAACTGTAGATTTATGGCTGCACCTTGAAATTGGTTTGAGTATTGCGTGGCCATTTAACCACATGAAACCTACAGACTCGTATACGGGTCCCTCAAATGCTGCTGCTGTATTCAAACCCGTGGAACTTCAGGCCTATTATACATTCTAGAGGAGATCCTGAGTCGTCCAAAGGTCACAAATTTGTTCTGCTGAATAAGAAAGAAATGTGTATGTAATGATTCACAAATCTAGATATTTTCCATTTCATGTACTTCAGCAGGCATGAAAACATGACGTCTTGTGTTTGTATTTCTCTCCGAATAAACGTGATGGTGATTCAGTAGCCATTCCCTCATTAGTATTGGAGTGCATTTACTAGCGAACTAGCTAAGCTAACCCCACTATGTGAGCATGTGTGTGTGTGTGTGTGTGTGTGTGCGCGCACGTGTGTGTGCGTGTGTGTGTGAGCGCGCATGTGTTCTGTGTCTCAGCTAAGTTTGTATGCCTACAGTACACAGTAAGGCTTGAAATGTGTCCAGGTAATCATCATGTAGAGCCACTAACAGCAGCTGTACAAGCAGCAATTGCTGCCAGTTCTGAAGCTGGACCTGCTTTTACGAAGGAAGCCGAAACACATGAATAAGAACTGAAAGGATGAGAGGAAGAGCAGCACCCAGCCGCAAAATTTTCACATTTGCACCTGCACAATGTTGGCAAACATTCCAGTGGCAAGAAATTCATTAAATGACAGGACAGCACATTTCTTAAATTTCTGACAGAACCGCTATGGCAGAAAAGTTTATTTGTCAGGCTCACTATCATACATTGAGTTTTGCGACATGGCTTAATTCCGGGAGATCTCTGCCTGTCCAAACGCAGAACTGATGGCAGGAAATGTCAGCGAAACCCCAGCCCATAGAACAGAGCCGACAGCAACAGCGGCTTTAAAGAGAAGACATTGTTATAGATCGATGTGATTCAGTTATGCAAAACAAGTGAATTACGTCATACTACACCAGTGGCGCAGGGGTGGTTTAGGGTTCGAGAAGCGAGACAGGCGAGAAACTGCTTCTTCAGATGGTGAGCATAAATTTCAACCATCCTCTGACATGGCAAAGTCACATGACTGCCAGGGTGTTCTTAGGCGACTCTTTGGTCGGCTGAAAAAGCTGACCAAACCTGATCAGATCGCTTGACCGCACAGTCTGTCAGAACCTTCACAGAGCTTCATGTATTGAGCTTCATTTAATGTATTGCTGCAGTCATAAAAACATTTTGTCCTGGGTTTGAATATTTCTCAGTATAAGCATAATGTTGCTTCAGTAAAGTGCTGCAACCAGCAGATAGACTACGTGCTGTATGTCACATTTTTCTGCAATTTGAAAAAAATGCTTTTTCTGACTTTGAACCTACCTAACAAAGAAAGTGTGAAGTTAGAGTTTAAGGGGTTAAATTGATTTCTGATCAGTATGAACAATTTTCGTAGTAAGAATCTGGCCCAAGTAGTTGAAGAGAGCAGCCAGACATAATTGTACGGTGGTTCCATTTACCGAATTGAGGCGATTGGGTCGAATCTGTAATGACATGACAAGGTTTGTTATGCTCAGAATGAAAGATAATGAAAAATGCTGCAAGACTGTTGTAGATATTATTTTTTTGTGTGATCGTTGAAAACACTGCCACAGTCTGTAAACACGTGTACAACTTACAGGCTAAATTTCCACAGGACACGCCATTCTGACTTTCCACTGAAGGAAGAGGAAGCCAAACCAGCCTGGAAATTAGCATATGTTAATGGGATTTCTGTTTACTGCAAAAGCCAATGCCTTTCATTTTACCACCCTAATCTAGCAGATGATCTAGCAGCTTCCTTCTGCTTTCACCAGAACAGCTTACATTCCGGTGACTTCCATTGTAAATTAGCTTTCAGAAAAGGACGGATAATAATTATGCCAGATTTTTTTTTAAACCAATCAATTTTTTCCCTTCATTTCACTTGTCATTTACAAAAAAAAAAACACACACAATTTGGGCCCCACGGGTCCAGTCTGTTCTGTTACGAAGGGTACTTTTGTAATATTCAGCAGGTGATTGGATATCTCAACACTTCAAAATGAGACGCACGATAGAAAAGTGACAGTTACTCTGATTGCAGTCATTTTATCCCTGCAATAAGAGCTGAGATTGGGCGCCTGACTGAAGCCTCAGCACGTCTGTTTGAAGTCAGAGTCCATCAATCAATCTTCAGACCCACTGACTCCAGGGAAGGGACACGGGTGGCCAATAACCATTTTATTTTACAGTCGGGTCCATAAATATTTTGATGAAATTTAGCTGCCCAACAACACCTATTGCAGATGAAATTATATAATGAATATGAGCTCAAAATGCAGACTTTCAGTCTTATTTCAAGGGGTATTTCAATTTAAATTAAGTGAATAATGAAAGAATTACCATACTTTTTTATTATATTTGAACTCCCTTGTTTTTACAAAAGAACGACTGAACAATTGGATTTTCGGTTGTTCTATGACCAGGTGTGCATTATTTCTTAATTACTAAATTTACAAGTAAGCAGATGAAAGTTCTCACGTTAATTTGATGTGTGGCAGTCGCATTTGCAATTTGCTTTTAACTCTCCATATGAGGTTCAAAGAGCTGTCACTGCCAGCAAATCAAGCCATCATCATCATCAAAAGTAAAAAAATAAAAATAAAAAAAATCCAACAGAAAGAAGGAAAAAACCATTAATTGTAGCCAGAATAAACCATTTAGTACTTCCTTTGAAAGAAAGAGCTCAGTAAGCCCTAGAATATGGAAAGACCTGGAACACCAAAGATAAAAACTGAGATGAATGACAGAGGAATTCTCTCTCAGGTGAAGAAAAATACTTCTACAACAGCTGACCAAATCTAGAACACCCTCCAGCAGGTAAGTGTATCTCTGTCAAATAAGAAAAAGAAGCCTTCAAAAAGAAGAAAAGCCCTCACTAGAGTAAGTACAGCAGGTTTGCCACAAAATTAAAACCATAACTAAGCCCCAGAAGCAGGAAGGTCAGATTACAGGGTGCTGTAAAACATCTAAAAAAGCTTGTAAAGTTCTGGAGCAACTTCTCACGAACAAATGAAAAAAGATCGACTTGTGCCAAAAAGATAGAAGTGAAGAGTTTGGCAAAGGAATAAGTTCAGCAAATACTCATGATCTGGAGCGTATCACCGCACCGGTGAAGCATGATGTAAATAGTGTTGTGGTGTGGGCATGTATGGCTGCCAGTGGCACTGGTTTATTTATTGATGGTATGAGTGTTGAAAAAAGCAGTAGGATCAATTCTGAATTGTATACAGCTATTATATCTGCTCTGATTCAGCCAAATGCTTCAAGATAAATTGATATGCACCTCGGGTCAGACTGACAATGAAAAGAAAGCATTCAGCAGCAGAAACTGTTGTGTTCTGGCCTTTGGCCAGGACAGCATTTATGGTTTTAACAGTTTCATGTTCCAAGATTCCATAGTTCATAGTTCATGTCACAGTTTTAACAGTTTCTTGTTTAGGATTACTCATTTCATTATTCATGTTCCTTGTCCATGTTTTTACTTTTCCATGTTTTTGTTTTTGCCAGGTCTGCCCAGCCACTCCACCGCTTGTCTGCGTTCCGCCCCGTGCCTTCGTTGTTGCACATTTCTGAGCTCTGGTTGGCTTTGGTATTTCACCCTTCCTTCTGTGCTGCGCTGATTCGGGGCTGTCTAAGCTTAATTGGCAATTAACTGTTTTTAAGTTACTAACATTTACTAGCACTCACTGGGTGGTGTAATTCTTAGATAGGCACATTACTAATATTACTAATTTAGGCAGGGAGTTTATTGTCATGATTCCTGCATTGCTATTTCAAGATCTTGCTGTGCTTTTCTGTTCTGAACATTCATGCTGCTTTCAAACTGCATACTTAATTGGTACTTAAGCTGAGCACGCTCATTCTCTTAATGAGCAAGTCTTGTCAACCAATCTTGTCCATGTCTTGATCTTGCCATGCCTCTTGTTTCTGCTTCTCCAGGTGTTGCCCCTCATGTGTCATGATTACCAAGCCTTTATCTGGTTGCGGTGGAAGTTGGCTGGCAGACAGTGTCTCGCTGCATGTTCAAGTTTTGCCAAGTTCTTGTTGTCAAGTTCCCTTGCATTTCTAGTTTCAAGTCTTGTTCTAGCCTCTTGCCTTGTGTATATATATATAGTCTTGTTATTTATTTTTCTTGATCTTCTTGCCTGGAGTTTCCAGTGCCTTTTGTTTTTTGCCATTTTGCATTCTTTGTTGATAGCTCTGTGTAGCATACTTTAGTTTGTTTTTTGCAACCCTTTGGGCCAAGTTTTTCGTTGGCCCTCGTGCCTGTTTTGTTTTGTTTTTCAATAAATCCTCATTCCCCTTCACCTCGCTTCTGGTGTCTACCTGATCCCATATCAGAAACTCAAGGCATTTTTGGGGCAAATAAGAGGAATGTTTAACAATGGCCAAGTCAATCACCTGACCTGAATCCAATTGAACATGCATTTAATTTGCTGAAGGCAAAAAGCCCAAACAGGCAGGACCAGACAGCAGTTGCACCGAAGGGCCCACAGAGCATCACCAGGGAAAACTGCACCATCTGCGTCTGGTCATTTCTGTTCATTCCAGACTTCAGGCAGGCTCTGACTGCAAAAGATTTGCAATGAAAGAGTAAAAACGACCACTAATGATCCTCAATTTGTCCACTTACATTTGAGACCCTTAAATTGATTGCTATGAGTAAAATTAGTGCAATATATACTGTTTATACTATATTTTTGAAAAAACCTTCGCAGTGAAACAGAATTTCTACTTGAGTAGCACATTTTGACAGATTAATTTTAAAATCCGTGTGGTGCCGCACAGAACCAAAATGATGAACATTGCGTCCGTGTCCAAATACTTATGGATCTGAGTTAAATCATGGGTATGGCCACATGCAAGGACTAAAATACGTCATTTGAAAACATGTGCTGCTACACACCAATTATTTTTCCTGTCATCATTCATTTGCCTCAAGTTGGAAAACATTTTGTGATAAAATCCGGTGGTTCAGACGACTCACAGCCTGTCTCGTTTGATTTATCAAATTTTTCGGCATCAAATTTCTTTTTCGTTTTTTTTTTATTATTCCAATAGGGATAGGCTACTAATCTCATTAAAAAAACATGTCAACTTCTGAGCCAAAATCTGCAAAGAAAACTGACAACATACAGATAGCAAAAATGCATTACTGGCAATTTACCCCGATGTACGAATCCGTCTGTATCCAAGATCGAACATCAAACACGTCTCACACTGTCAGTATTCCTCTTGGATCAAGGGAAGATGTACAACTGTCAAAGCTGACCGCTGCACAAGAAAAATGGAGGGATCGTCAATGCACTGCAGTGGCTAACTCTAAATCTTACAGTCAGCTTTCACTGAAAAACGTCTTATTCCTGAGGACCTGAGTGTTCCCTATCTCTACATTGCGTTTAATGACACTCTAAGAAAAAGCAGTCTCAAGTACGACTGTAAGGTCCTTAAACAAGAGAGAGTGAAGCCTTTAGCAGATGAATAGAATGTGCTTGAGAAAGACTATACCCCCCCACCCCCACCCCACATCTGCCAATTCAGCCGTTTGGACGTAAACAAAACGACAGGAAGTCAAATGAGGGAACGGCTAAGGATGTGGATCGTAGCACTTATCACAATGTTCTTCAATTAGACCGACAGCACGGGGCCAAGATACAGCCAACCCCTTTCTCAGTCCATCACTGACAAATCACGGTACATCACGGCCGACATCTCCCCCCTCCCCCCATGCCGATGTTTTTTGGAAAAGTCCAGCGGACCTAAGCCAGCAGAGCCATCCCAATAATATGCCTTATCAGAAGTAGCAAGAGATAACTCTTCCCTGGGGATGGTTTGCCAGCCTATTACACTGAGAGCCCCCAATGCAGCATCAACAACACAAAGCTGTTTAAACCCAGGCAGTGATCAGGGCCCATCTTGAGAAAGGCCAAGTAAACAGCTAATAAACATTCTTCAGGGGGAGAGGGGCAAATATTCCGTGGGCTTGACTGACATCTGTGCTCTCGGCTAATTTTGTGAGCCTTTTCTTCATGGTGAGCAGAGGCAACAGCAAAGAGTAATTTCTCCTTTTTTTCCCTCCCTTTTTAACTGACATCTGCAGCAGCGCAGCTCCAGAATGCCAGTCATTTTCTTTCGCCAAAAAGCCTAGAACTTTCCATCCCCTCAAACTTTTGACACCCTGGAGATTTCAGGCCAATTAGGCTGCCGGTTCTGAGTTTTACAGTTACCGGGGTGCGAGATTTGGCCACAGCGAGGGTTTTGTTAACCTTTATTTAACCAGGGAACCATTAGCCGTTGAGAACAAGTTTCTCCTTTTCAAGGACACCGGCCTTGGATGAATGCCAGAATGGTTGAAAGTGAGGAGGGATAGAGAGAGAAACAGGGTAAACCCTTTGGAGCAGTTTTAGGGTCTTGTACAAGCTCCCCATGGCAAAGTTCTTCCTAAATTGATCTCTCCAGATGCAGCCAGATGCGTGTCAAAATCCCGAACCCCAGTGGGGGCTCGAACCAGCGACACTATAACTGCTTGTTAGTCAATTTACCTCAAGGCTACCTTGTCGCCCCAATTACGGTTGAGAATCATCAAAGTTCCCTCAGGACTGAACATTTTTTCCATTTTCAATTACTGCAGTTTGCAGTGAAATCTTTGAAAGTACAGATTGTTTCTGAAACATCACTCAGAGTTTGAACGGTTGAAAATATGGAAATGTAGCCAAATGAAGGCAGATTCTCTGCCTTTTTGTGGGCGCAAATTATGTAAAGGCGCTATTTTTCAACACTGAAGCCTCTACATTTCTTTATTTTTGATAAACTGGTCATTTTTTCATACAGTTATCAAAAGAAGAGCCCACATGCAGCTTTTAAACCAGCCTAATGGCTTACGCTTTTGAATTTATGTAAAAATTGAACATTAACAAAGCTGAAATACTGAAAAAATCAGTAGCCTCTAACATTTCAGTGGTGGGGATCTAACTTGTTAAGTTTTTGTTGCCTTCAGGGAGCTGAAACCCAAGACTGATCTGCTGTACATGGTTCACCAAAGGCATTTAATCAGTGGCTGCATATTGAGTTCAAATTCAGCCCATTTCACGGCAAACGGATTTTATTCTAACTGTGTTCTACTGATGCTCTCAAAATAGCGATATAGTAGCAATTGCAAATAACACTGCTAAAAATCTTTCTTTTTGGGGAAAAGGAACTTTGCCAGTCGTAGAGCCATTCAATTCATGTAGAAGAAATGCTTGGTTTGTGATTTTCTTACCAAATTTATTCATTTATGTATTTACGAATTCATTATAATTGTTGCTGTTATTATAATTATTATTACTTTTTTGTCAATGGAATTGATAGGGATATTACTGGGGCATATTCGGAGCTATGCAGAGAAATGATTATTATCACATTTTTGAAAGTCAGAACTGCCAACTTAGAGTTAGAAAGTTCAGACTTCTTTCAATAGAGTTTTGACATTAAGTGTGGAAAGTTCCCGACTTTAATCTTAAGTTTTGGCTTTGGGCGAAACGATTCATCTGCCTGCAGCACCCAAAACACAGCAGTCTACAGCTCCATAATGCCTGGAGTATAAAAACTCATAAAAAAGTAAGCTGCATTCAACCGTGCTTCCAGTAATAAAGATATTCAGAGCCGTTTTTAACCGGAATAGAAAAAAAAAACGCATCTCAGGGCAATCACCATCAGCCCAGAACTTTTGAGTCACATATACTGCCTATTTTCAGAAAGACAGAGGATCACTTTCAGCGCTAGAGAACTTCAGAATGAGGACCAGAAACTCCATTACTGGTGGTGAGGAAGGTTCATGTATCACAGAGCATGGGCCAAACCCAACTGTGATTGGTTGAAGAATGTCCTAAGGGTGCGCATTATTTTCCCATAACTGCACACCTATGAAGTAGTCGATTCCAAACATAGTCGCCTTTTGATACTTTGTATCAGTTTGCCATGTTTGAATTCCGGCAAAATTTAACTGGCAGTTAGTTGCAAACATCGTAAGTTAAGGCTAAAATAGTCACAGGCAACGTGTTTGAGTTTTCCGAAGTAACTATTTGTATCTTTGGCGAGTATGTTGACAATGGCAAATGGGAGAAGGCACAATGTGACAACTGTCCATCAGGAACTGTGACACCATGACATGAGTAACCACAGCTCCTGTATAGCAATAAAATGGAATAAAACTATCGACCGCACTCCTGCACATACAGTAGCTATACCAGTGGAAATTCTGGCTGATCCAAAGCAACATCGGTCAATAGTGGAGGAATCAGGTTGCATATAAACACAATTTTCACGGGAAACAAAAAAATGATGTCTTTAGCTTAACGTATGCGACTGATAACCCCGGTATTAGCCCAATATACAACTCCATGCCATTGACTATTTGAATACAGTTTTCGCAAAGTGATTTGCATGTTCATGTAAATTGCTTTTTTAATCAGCAATCATGACACAGAAGGCAACATCACTTCTGCAAATTCTGATGCTTTTTAACATGTAAAATGCAAAGATATTTAAAAAAAAAAAAGTTTCATGAGAAGAATGATGAACATGGCAACACAAGCTGATCACACCTCTGACAAATATAAATTTTAAACACAAGATAAACACATTATATAGAAGCAGGCAGGATTTGGAATAAAAAATCTCCGACAGAACTTTGATAATTCTCAAAAGACTGAGCTGAGCCGAAGTGTACCGGTGAAAACACCGCAGGAGTCTCACACACATCTGAGAGCTTATCATTCATCTTCCACACTGAACAGGCGTTTATACACACTTTCAAAGTGTTCATTCAGCGCGTACCCGTGCGGTTTTATGTATCCCAGTGATTGCTGTATTGATTTTAACGCTCACAGTGTTCAATTTGTTTCGGTGAGTCCCGTGGAGTGCGTACCTGTCAGAACGCAATTTGGCAAAACATTAGTTTTCCTTATTTTTTTGCTAATGTTTTTACAGCAAGTTTCAACTGTGCGCAAGTTGCCGCAGCGATTCCAACGCCAGGACCGAGAAGCAAATTGGACGAGCTCTTCGAAAGCCTGTGATTCAAAAGGGACCTGAGTAGCAGTTGTGAGTCGTTAGACGTGCAAAGCGGATACAGCGTCGGCTCGCGCTTGTCTTTTCCACAGAGGCTAGGCTGAGGAGGGAATGCTCACTCTTAGAAGCTGAGATATTTTTTTTTTCTCCCCAAGTGCTATATTAGTATTCCATAACTCGGTTAATTACGTAAAGCGATTGACTAGATCAGCATTCGATTGTTTGGTTTACAACATTCATATCATGGAGCTGTGACCTCACAGCTCAAATTACTGAGGGCAACACAGCATCTCAGAGCGACGAGCTGTTCTTTTATGGGCGCCTGCGTGAATCCCATTCACACACACACACACACACACACACACACACATGCGCTCTCTTTCTCTCTCTCTCTCTCTCTCTCTCTCTCACACACACACACACACACACACGTGACCCTCCTCAGCAAAGGGTCCAACAACTGTATTTGTGTTACGATGAGGTAATGCATTGAATGATTGCTAAAGAGAGAGAGAGAGAGAGAGAGAGAGAGAGAGGGAGGCATAGAGGGAGAGAAGGTTAGAGAGAGAAGGCAGGGGGAGAGAGATTATAGAGGGTGAGAGAGAATAAAAAATCAGGCAGAGAAAGACTGAGAGTGGGGGAGGGATGGAGAGAGAGAGAGGGAGAGAGTATCAGAGAGGCAGTAAACAATCAGAGAGAGGGAGAGATACAAAGGATGACAGAGGGAGAGAGAGACACAGAATGAAAGAGGGAGAGAGAGAGACGAAGGGTGAGAGAGAGAGTTGTACACAGCAAAGTACAGACTGATGCAACATTCTGGGCATAAGTCCAGGAATGAGAAGCCATACTGCAGCCCCCATTCAGCAAAGGGAGAGAGAGAGAGGAGGGGGGAATGAACCAAGAAAAGAGAAAAGAAAAAGGCGAGATAAACAGAAAGTGGAAAGAGATGAAAAGAGGGGAGAGATAGAGGGAGAGAGGGCAGAGGAAGGAGGAGAGAGGGAGAGAAAGAGAGGAGAAGGAGAGAGAGAGATACATAGACAGGGAAGCATTCAGCATATCTGCCGTTCAGGCTTCTTATCTCTGATTAAATGCCTTGGACCTGTGTAACTCCGCAGGTAATGGCATATCTCACGGCTCAATCTTCATTCCCCCCTTTCTCCTCGTTCGAAAAACGATTAAAGTTTCACCCAATCAGGTCGACAGCGGTAGTTTAAAAAGCGACCCGCTTGTCCAATCACCATCAAAGTCAGGGGTGGAGAGATCACTCAGAGAAATCCAATAGGAGACTGATTATTGTCGCAGAATACAGCCACATCAAATTTCAATTTCAATTTATTTATATAGCGCTTTTCACAGAGACTGTCACAAAGACGCTTTACAGAGAGAGATGAAGTTACTGAAAGGGCAGTGCCCAGTCTATTCCCCACTACAGCCAATGAGGCAAAAAACTCCCAGTAGGGAGAAAAATCCTCGAAAAGTGGTGAGAAACACCTTCATATTGAAGGTGTGCAACAGAGAGCCACTAAGTACATTCTTGGTTATAATGATTGTGTTGAAAGCAATTATAAAGCCGACTAATGAAGCTTGATCTTTTACCGCTAGGCTACAGACGTGATATATTTTATTGTGCAAATGCTTGAAGGGGGAATATGACATTAACTACAACCATTTTGTTTCATTTCAAAATGAGGATACTTTTTTAATGAAAATTCCAAAATTTAGGACTGAAACTTTTCGCCATTCGTATTTTAACAGATTATTTTACTTGTGGAATGCCAGTCACCTCTATCAAATTTCTGATACTCAACTGCTTTTAAATTGAAGCTATTTCATTTTTATAAAGAAAAGTTAAACAACTATTTTTCTTCTGATGAATCCTGTACATGGGTTGGCAAATGTCTTTGTTCACGTTGTCGTCTGTCCCTCTGATGTTACTTACACTTGCTGGTAATCTGTCTAATGTTATTATTACTATATATATATATATATATATATATATATATTCTTTTCTTTTCTACTCATTGTTCAATTGTCTGTACATGTTGTGGGATGATTGCCTCACAATAGGTGCCTTGCCACCTGTGCGATCATTTCCTGACTTCTGTCAAAGCTTAATAAATAAATAAATAAAAAGAAAAAACTCCCCAGTGAGAAGAAATCTCAGGAGGAACCCGGCTATAGTGGGAGAGCCCATCCTCCGCGGGCTAGCTAAATAATAACAAGATAAAGCAAAATAGATAAAATGGCAATACAGTTCCATTAAAGTTCATCTAAACAGTGGCATCAGTAGCTCCAGGTAGTGGCATGCCGAGGATGGTGCAGAACTGGATCAGGACCGGATCAGGACAGCAGCAGCCAGCGCCCATGGTGAGGGACAGGGCTCGGATGATCCAGGACTCAGGGTTCTGGAGGGAAAGATCCTCGGAAAGTGGTGTGAGGCTCTGGATAAAATGACTGCGTATTAATAAAATACAGTCCTGTGTCATGTGCCAAGTAAGAATTTAGGAGCCGACCGGTCAGGAAACAGTCAACACCCCTCCATCCACAACCTGCAGCACAGAGGCCCTACACCTACACCAGGCTGCAAGATCACCTTTGATTTTTTGATTACTAGTACCATATGGACCTCCCTAGTGACTAAAGCGGTAGCAAGCCCCACTGGCACCGTTAATGCATGCTCAGTGCCACCAACCCGGTTCCACATGGATTTACTTTACACTGGCTTCCAATATCTTATGAACACGTCATAAAACAAGGCTGTTGTCAGTCCCACCAGAGCCAGTAAATGTCTATACATAACTAATCATGAACTAACCATAGGCTTGACTAAAAAGGTAAGTTTTCAGCTACTCTTGAAGACAGTGTGTCTGAAGCCCGAATTTGTCTTGGGAGATTGTTCCATACAATTGGTGCTTTGTAAGAGAATGCTCTGCCTCCAATTGTAATTCTAGATTTATTTGGAATTTTCAAGTACTCAGCACCTTGTGAATGAAGTAATCTTGGTGGGGAGTAAGGAATGAGAAGAGTGCAAAGATATTCTGGGGCAAAGTCGTTTAAAGCCTTGTAAGTTAGTAGTAGTATTTTGCACTCAATTCTGAATTTTACAGGCAGCCAATGAAGATTTTTGAGCACCAGGCTAATGTGATCATATTTCTTTGTCCTAGTCAGAACCATAGCTGCAGCATTCTGCGCTAATTGTTGACGTTTCAGGGCTGAGCTAGTGCAATCAGACAGTAAGACATTGCAATTGTCCAGCCGAGAGGACACAAATGTGTGAACCATTTTTTCAGCGTCTTGAAGGGACAACATTTTTCTGAGTTTAGATAGTTTCGAAGATGGAAAAAAGCCACTTGAATGATATTGTTGATGTGAGCCTGGAAAGAGAGTTCTAAATCAATGGTCACCCCAAGGTTTTTAACGACAGCTTTGGCAGAAACAGAGAGGCCATCAAGTTAAGAGAAAACTTAATGAATGAGTCTCTAAGAGATTGTACAAATGTTTCAATCTTATCTGGGTTTAGTGAAAGAAAATTTGGCATCATCCAAGCTTTAACAGCTTTAAGACACATCTCTAATCTAGTGACCGGATCATTTTCACCCGCCTTAAGGGATATATAGAGCTGCGTATTGTCTACATAACAATGGTATTTAACATCAAGTCTACTTATGATATTTCCAAGGGGAAGCATGTAAAAAAAGCAAAGGGCCCAGAACAGATCCTTGAGGTATTCAAAAGTCAACCTTGGAATACTCTGAACACTTGTTATTTACCCGGACGAACTGACATCTATCAAAGACGCGAATACACACGGTATTCACGTCTTTGCATTGACTTTGAATGTAATCTGTCGTGCGAAAAATTTGTTTCGCGTCCAGTGCGAAGGCGGTTTAAGCCTGTGAGGGCAAATAGGAAGCAACCAAAATGCATCTTTCCAACCACTGCTGTTTCGCTATACTCAAGAAACTGTGTCAGTTTAAAGACGACAGAAGGAAGAAGAAAGAACAAAAAAGTAAATAGATTAAATTAAATTTAAGAAGAAGAAGAAGAAGCAGCAGTAGAGGAAGAAGAGGAAGCAGTAACTGAAGAAGAAAAAAAGAAGAAGAATAAGGATGAGGGTACAGTCTGCAGGGGCCTGGCTGTGTTCGAAACAGCAGTCTACGGTCTACATACTACTTTCCCTACACACTAGTCGCACTACTCGCTTCTCCCTACGATCGAACCCTTCCTTCTTCTTCTTTTGAGTTTCACAGATGAAACACACCAATTTGTGTATTACCGCCACCATCTGTGTGATAAGAAATAATGATTTACGAATGAACCCGGTTGAGAAATGAATATTTTTGAATGTGATCTATAAAATAAAACCCCCTTAACATAACAATACGCATAACAAATAGCAGTTTTTGAACCCCCAACCGGCATTTCGCCGTTATGCCTTACGTGTTGAAGAAGCGGTCAGCAAGGAGAAGATGGAGACAATCGGCCCGCCATCAGCGTTTCATCTGTGCGCATATGAATTTTCCTCAGAGGTAAGATACCATTTAAAAACAAGTTTCTACTCTCACTCAACTTACTTACTCCCAGTGTTCATCGTTGTGAACAGATGAGAGTGAAATGTCAGGCTTCGACCAATGAACAGTTGTATCAGAATACTGAATGACCACGAAGAAACCCAGACAGCAAGCTCCTCCGCTCCGGATCTGCCCCGGCTCTGAGCCAGATCACCTGGAGCTGGGGCAGATCCGGAGCGGAGATGCTTGCTATCTGAAAAGTATTCTTTAAATTACCATCTAATGTTAATTTTCATGCATAATGTCATTGTATTTCTACTTGAAACATAACTTAAATCCAAACAGTTACGTATATGGAGCAGAACGTGCCAAATGCTCTGCAAATGAAATTGTAGGGAAAAAGTAGCCTACATTCACAATTCACATTAACCTCTTAGCGCAGGTATATAGACCTGCATTCATGAATACCGAAATGTAATGGCTAAATTAATGCTGTAATTGAATTTTTGAAAGTTTCACTTCAATTGAACCATTTTGGCCAGTATCTGCGATACAAACACTGAGTGATGAAGCATTAAATAAGCTCTTGCACAACAGGAAAAAAAAACTCCTTTATTTGTATTATGCATAAAGGGGAACATTTGAGCTCATATATATTAAAATAAAATAAAAATTAATGAGAAGGCAAATGAGAATTCAATCTTTAAAAAAACAGTCAATATTCAATAATTTGATACAAATATTCCAATGAGAAATGTAATAAATTACTTCACTCACTTTATAGAAAAGTTTAATAAATAATTATATTATCACATGGCTCTGTAAATAATTACATTAAATAGTTAACAATGTATATGAAATTATTCAACAACATTCAATACATAGTCCAATTAATAATTTAAAATATTGTCCTTTACAGGTGGGTTTGAGAGGGCCATACTGCAGGGTGAATCCCCAGGGTCCCCTGTCGCGCCTCTATTTTGAGGGAGGTGACCTGCGGAAGGACTTCCGCCTATGAAGGTCATCGCTGGAGAGCCTTATCCGTTTCCTGGAAGAGAACGACCATGGGTGGGGAACTCAATAGAGGAGCTGGTGTTTGTGTACTGGCTGGCCTGTGGAACGTCCTACCGGGTTGTGTCAGAGGCCTTTGACATTCCCCGCACCACATGCCATGACATGATCCGCCGGGTCACTGAGGACATTCAGGGGGTTTTCAGGAGGCTCATCCGCCTCCCCACCCCCGAAGAGCTGGAGGAGATTGGAGCCGGGTTCCAGCAGCTGTCTGGTTCCCCAGCCTTTGGGCGGGTGGCAGGGAGCATTGATGGCTGCCATGTCTGCATTGTTCCACCTGGGCGGTTTGCAGTGGACTATTACAACAGGAAGCTGTTCTACTCGGTCCAGTTCCAGGCCACCTGCAACCACAAGGGTCGCTTTCTGGATGTGGGGATGGGCTTCCCTGGCTGCGTCCATCATGCCCAGGTCCTGAGGTGCAGCCCCTTCTATGTCCACTGGCTGTACCCACCTCCTGAATGGTGTGTGCTGAGCGATGGTGGATACCCGTGCTTAGCAGAGCCCATCTGCCTGATGACGCCATTCCGGCAGCCTGTTCGGAATCCTGTGGAGGGCAGGTACAACACCAGGCTGTCCAGGGCACGGTGCGTGGTGGAGAGGAAATTTGGGGTCCTCAAGACTAGGTGGCACTGCATTTTCTTGAAGGCACAGGAGGCAAAGCTGGAGTTTGTGTCTGAGGTCATCTGTGCCTGCCTTTTCCTGCACATCTGCCTCAGGAACAGGGACGTCTCGGAGCCTGCGGTCAAAGACGAGGATGACGGGGATGATGACGATGATAGGGATGATGTTGAAGCCCACAAGCCACTCCAGCGGTTCGGGGACACCCTCAGGGTCAGACTTGCAGCATTGGTGTCTGCTCCTGATGTTCCCATTGCAGTGCTGCAAGAACATGATTATTATTAGTTTTTTTTTGGTGTGTGTTCCTCTGCCCAGGCAGTTCTTTGTTCCTGATTTATCTGAAATGTTAAGAGTGAAAAAAAAAAAATTCTAAAAGGTGGAAGGAGGCTGCAAAAGAGTATATAAGGAGAAAAATTGAGAAAATAAAGTAGTAGGAGACTGGCTTCTACAAGAGCTCATGTGATGTAGAGCTGCTTTGCCATAGGATGAGCGCGAAGCAATGTCAGTGTTGCATTTGGGGGCGGTCTCAAGCACCCCCAAGAGACCACCTACTACTCACTACTCTGTCTTTGAAAACAGCCAGTTTGTTTGCTCTGTGGCTCGTGAAATAATGCTGGAAAATCGTCAACATTTAAAAATTAGATCGCGCATAGGGGTGAATCGAGATAACGATCTTCTGGTGATTTATCTTGCAGGCCTATTATATACCCGCTGAAATCTTATCCTGAACTTAACCTGCTCCAGAGCACGTTAGGCGTTCAGCATAAGTTACCGCAGCAACGTACCCGCTAAGAAGGGAACCAGCTAGTCCCGGCGTACCCACCGGCAGGGGTCGGCAGCTTTTTCAGAGTAGCGCACAATTGGCGATCGCGCTACAGGGTTTCAAATTGGGAAGGGACTGCCGGATTTGGGTTAAGAAATCAGCTTTGTTCGTTGCTCCAGCGCCTCCTGTTGGCCAGACGGGCGCTCGTCAGGAAGACTCTGGGTTTGTTCACGTCCGGGTATCCTCCGCCCTCGTTCGGAACTTACGAAGATTTGACCAATGAGTGTATAAGAATCAGTGGCTGACGGACACGTGCTTCGGAGGAGAGCCGTGAGCTGTCTTCACTATCCTGAGTTGGCAGCAAGGGGTCGCATACGAGCAAGCTTTGTACATAGTTCACTAATTGGGCTTTCCAGATTCGGGTGGGATTGGAGATGCCAAATTTATTAAAAAAAAAAAAAGAAAAAAAAAAAGAAGGGAACCAGCTTCGTGATAGGGAAAACCCAGGGTTAATCCAGACATGACCCCGCTAAACCGAAATCCTGCTTCGTGAGACAGGACCCAGGTCTTAAAGGATCAGGTTTACCTTGAGATACACATACACCACAGGCCAAAAGTTTGGCCAAAAGATCAAATTTGTACAAAAAAAGATCATAGTTTTATTGGCATACTTTTCAACAAAATAAACACGATTATTATATAGAGTTACTTATCAGAATACAGTTTTACTCGAATTATCAGGCCCATGTTACTAGGCCCATGGTCCTAGTGCCTGCCTTATTGCCCTTTGCATCCAGTGGGCTGTAAAATATAACATAAAGTGAATAATGCAAACTGTGATTGGTTTTTTACTTTTTCACTGCAGATGTGATTCTTGCAAATCTCAAACCTAAAACTAAGCCCCTCCTTTCTTTTGTTAGTATTTATCCAGCAATGGTCTGGTAGCATCAATGTATACTTAGGCCATTCAACATTATCCTGCAAGGGCCGGTGTGGGTGCAGGCTTTTATTCCAACTAAGCACTTACACACCTGACACATTAATCAACCCCAAGAGTCCTGGCTAAAGAGATTGATTAGTAGTATCAGGTGTGTATAAGAGCCTGGTGGAAATGAAAGCCAGCACCCACACCGGCCCTTGTTGAATAGCCCTGATGTATACAGTACCTAAAGGTAAATAGAGGAAAATGGTGCATATCAATGAAAGAAAAGTCTAATCATGCGGTAAATACATCCCAAAATCCATATATTTCATACTGTTTTTTTACGAAAAGCATTGTGAACAGAAACTTGAAGTTGCTTCCAAATAATTGACCTGTATTGGCCTTGCTTCCAAACATCTGGCCTGTAGTGTATAGAGAGTGGCTACACTCAAACGCGTGCCAACAGGATTTCAACAGTAACCAGTATGGCTTGAGCAAACTCACTGAGCTTAAATCTGCCACAAGGCCATGAAATCAGTCTCACGAGCTCCCAGAACAGACTCATCTCTGATTATCATTTAGGAGGAGGACGGGTGTTCACAATTTCGTTTTTTTTTTCTTCTGATCGGAGGAATTTGTGTTCCTTCCATAAGAGAGGAAGAAATGTCCAGTAGTGTGGAATGAGAGCAGAAATCATGCGAACCTTGGAAAAATATTTTGCCAAACCTTGCTCGCTGGAGGTTGGGGAGTAGATGTACTCAAAAGTTCTGCCCGTAATCACCATACAACGCTTTCACCCGTGTAAATATTAAACACAAAGGAGGGACAGATTACTACACGACATCCCCTCTACTGGCCACGAACCGTTTCTGAGGTAGTTAATAAATCATCGAGAGCCCGTCCTCATCTCGATAACATGCTCGGCGGAGGAAGAATTGTCCCTTGGGGATTAATGCGTGATTAAATGGGCGCTTTGAGTCATCAGGACTGCTTTTTCGTGCCGAGAGACGCGCTAATTGAATCCACGGGCGTCCTTAGAACTTACATCTGCACTGTGCCCAAGGTTGAGAGACAGTTGCCAAAATGTCGTCTTCCTGTTTGGCTCCGACAAAGGAAATAAACTCTGCTGTCCAAAGGTCTGTCACGTCATCAGCTGGAGTGAGGGTGGCCAGGACATTTCCATTATCTCAATTAACATTCCTGCTATAAACCGAAGAGACCAAAGAACGAGTCAATCTGAATATTCTTAGTTTCAGTCCTTTATATAGACTTTCATTTCTTTAACTTTTTTTGAGTTATAGAGGCAGTTTTATTTTGGGCTAATTGGACTTTGTTGTCTCAGTTGTGGAGTACACTGTAAAACTGTGGAACATGTGACATGTTTATAATCTAAACACCAGTGTGGAATAGCTAAATGCCTGGTGATTATTTTTGTAAATAGGTGTTCTCATTCAAAACACTGATGTTTTGTGGATGTTGCGATCAAGAATTTTGTTGAATACACTTTAAAACCGAATCAAAATGCTGTGACTTGTGAAAAGTGTTACAAAAAAGTGTCAAGTATATGTTCGGAACTTAAACATTTGGTTTTACAGCGTACACAGTGACTTAGAGTAAGCTCATATGCTCTAATTTTAAAAAAAAATATATATATATGAAGGACTAAGGACTGGTTTCACAGGCAAAAATTATTCTAATTCTTACACTGAAATTGTCATGGATTATCTGCATTCAGTTTCAGTCTTGTAGTACTCGGCATAATCTCTCAATCAAACGGGCCTCGAGCCTCGTTGTAACCCTGAAAGCCTTGTAAAGACAGAAGTCTTTTTCTGCAGTGTTGGTTTAGTCTCGAAGACCCATTTTCCATTTGGTGGCCCATGCGAAGCCGGTCTGCCACCATTATTAACGACGTCAGTTTTACTCCTGGTACGGCAGGAGCGCGATAAATGATGTCCCTCTATCGCCGATAACAGTAGAGCCTCTAATTTATTCTGCTCGAGCTGTACGGCCAGTATTTAACATTAAAAGGATTGATCTCCCCCGGCTTTCTTCTGCCCCTTTAATAAAGGTCATTTTTACCCACGGTGGGTGTATTAAATTTGACTTATAATTTTTACCCGGAGCAGCGCTTCGCTGTCAGCGGCTTTCAGAACTCCTAAGTGAAAATCGATCGCCCGGGCTAAACAAGGTTTAAATCAGAAGCGTAATACCCATAATAAGTCACACGGATGAGAGTCTTGTGTCCTGTCAAAGTCGACATGGAATGTACCAAGTCAGGCCGGCGGGGGGAGGAGGCAGGCAGCCGAATTATGCAGATCTTTTCTTCCAAATTGTCACTGAGAAAGTGAGATAAAAACCAAATCGCTCAGAAGGCTTCAGAATCTTCTTTTCTTTCAGGGCAGACATTCTCTGGCTCAATTTTTAAATTACTCTCTGTGCTCACAGCACACATGAGACGTCTACCAGACGTGCAGATGACGTCGGGTAGACATCTCTCTTTTCCCCCTTATGCCCAGGTCTCCACCCGCATCTCCGCCTGCCTACAAGACATCCAGAGCTGGATGGACGACCATCACCTGAAGCTCGGAGATGATCTACATCCCTGTTCCATCCACCCCTCTCCTGGACCTGACCGTCACCCTGGGGGATACCACCATCTCCCCCTCGCGGAGTGTGAAGAACCTTGAGGTCCTGTTTGACGACAGGCTCTCCTCTGCTGTGAACATCGCTGCAGTGACACGGACCTGCAGGTTCTTCCTCTACAACATCCGTAGAATCCGGCCCTTCCTCACCAGCTACTCAACGCAGCTCCTGGTCCAAGCGCTGATCCTCTCCCGCCTCGACTACTGCAACTCCCTCCTCGCCGGCCTCCCAGCATCTGCCATCAGATCCCTGCAGCTCATCCAGAACGCCACAGCCCGCCTGGTCCACAACCTCCCAAGACACTCCCACGTCACCCCCCTGCTCACAAGGCTCCATTGGCTGTCTGTTGTCGCTCGCATCAAATTCAAGACTTTGATGCTAGCCTATCAGGGTGTCAACAAAACAGCTCCAGCCTACATCCAGAGACTGTTCAGACCTTACACCCCTGCCAGAGCACTCCGCTCTGCTGCTTCTGGTCGCCTGGCTCCTCCCCCTCTCCGCTCCTCCCCTTCCCGCTCAAGGCTGCTGTCTGTCCTGGTACCTCGTTGGTGGAATGATCTACCTATCGAGGTCAGAACAGCAGAATCCTTGAGCATCTTCGAGCGCTGCCTGAAAACCCACCTCCTCAGGCCCCACCTTTCCCCTCCTCCACTGCCCTGAATCCTGTCCCTCCATCCCTGGATTTGTTGCCTTTACCTTTTTTCCTGATTTTTGTTACCGCTTGATTTTGTTACGCCCCATTTTGTTGTCAGTTTTCTAGATTTTCCTGCCCCTTTGTTACACTTGACCTGTTGCCCTTTTGTTGCACTTATTTTATTTTATTGCCCCTTTATTGCACTTGACTCTGTCCCTTTGTTGCACTTGCCTCTGTTGCACTTGACCTTGTCGCCATTTTGTTCACTTGCCCTTACCCTTTTGTTATTGGTTTAGTTCTGTAACAATGGAACGTGTTCTGTCACTGACTGTTAACACTTGTACTTGTCTCCTAGGAGCTCTGCACTTTTGTACTGATCCTGTGCACTTTTGTACGTCGCTCTGGATAAGGGCGTCTGCTAAGAACCTGTAATGTAATCTAATGTTTATAACGCGATATAGACATGATCTGCACGTCGGGCAGACGTCTCATGTTTGCTGGGCTGGTTCTGTACCCATACGCAGCTGCAGGAAAAGATGTAGTGGTTTTAAGGGGTGGGGAAAATCTGTTCCACAGGAGTTCCAAAAAATAGCCAATATCGGCAGGAATATAATCTCAGGCCTCCTGATGCTCTGAGTCTAGGAGGTTTTATTTGGCAATATGGCTCAAAGGGTCCTTGGAGCTTGCGGTCTCATAGCGGTATTTCGTGGGAACACTGCTGCTCTTCACAGTCATTTAAGGTGTCGTTCCCGAATAACGAGCTCCACTGTAAAATGGAGAGAGTTAATTCAATTTAACTGAGCACACAAGAATCCAATAGGGATCAAAATGTACTCTGTATTAGAGGTGATTGAGTTGATTTAACATTGGTCATTTCACTTTGGTAAATCCGTCTTGGATCTCCAAATTACAGAGAGGGACCGAGGTGTTGGATAAGACTACAGTTAATATGTGCTGGTCAAGACTCCGCAGTAACAACGAAGATTTGTAATACCTTGAGGTGCTGTATCCATGGTATTTTGCCAAGGAACTTCAACTTTCATGAAGAAGAGTTGGGGGGAGGATCAGATCCATTTCTGAGCGGGAAAAAAAAATACCATGGAAACCGTATCTGTGAACAGCTTTTACTGTTGGATCACTGCATTCTGAATGGAGTCAACATTTCCCCTCAACAAACCTTTTCACGGAATGACTGCAGGACAAAATATAATTTGCTGCTCTCACTTCGAGCTCTACATAATTTACCGGGCAATTATTTAAAGGCATTCTGTGATTCTTCATGAAAGACTGGCTCGAGTTGGCAGCTCCAAGGCCAGCTACTCTTGAATATACCCTGGCCAAGGGACAAGGGTGCAGTAAAGTTCTCAAATGCCGTGAGAGTTGGAGACTGACAGGCATTGGGAGCTTGAGTTGAAAGTGAAGTTTTCAGAACAAAAAATGGCAAAATCCTCCCCTATAAGTCAGGCACGGGCTTTAACTGAACCGCTCTTTGTCGGGTTAAGGATGCATACTTCAGCAAAACACCAAAATCTATATAAATAGATAAAATACCGCCAGCGTACGATGAAATACACAAGGCCAGCAATTAGTTCTGTACCAAAATGAAAGCTTTTCAATCCATATTTCACACACTAAAAACCATTGTGCAATTTCAAAAACAGAAACTGCCCAAAAATGAATCGGTTGACCTCGCTACTAGGAAAAGGGCCAAGGGATGTTTGTCTGTTTCTTTGAACCAAAATGAAAGGGATGTGACCTCATTTCAAAAACATATTTCCCATCAAAATTGACCCCACAGGCTTTTATAAACATTTATTGCGGGAATGCAATGGTTTCGCAGCTTGTCATTTCAGGCTACTGCATTATGGGTAGAAAGATGTCCACATATCTCTCTCTCTCTCTCTGTCTCTCTCTCTCCCCTCTCCCCCCCACGCACACATGTAAACACACACATACACATTCTTTCTCACACACACACACACACACACACACTTGCACACACAAAGTCACTCACAAATAAGCACACACACTCACACATACTCAACAGGGAGAAATGCCTGCCGTTTGATGATGATGATGATGATGATGATGTGTGTGTGTGTGTGTGTGTGTACGTATGCGTGTGAGTGTGTGCGTTTGAGGGTTGATGGCTGTAGTCTCTTGGGACCATATCATGCAGACTCGGACGAGGCATTCTAATAAGATTAAACACCTGTTCACAATGAGATTCCTTCCAGAGTCCACTTCTGTGCCTTAGCTTTGGCCAACTGGCACAGCATTTGAGTACAATTTGTGCGTATATGTGTGTGTGTACTTGTGTATATCTGCCTATGAATGAACTTGTATAAGGGTTTGTGTGAGTGTGTGTGTGTGTGTGTGTGTGTGAGTGTGCGTGCAAACACATGCATGTCTGCCTGTGAATGCACTTATGTGTAGGTGAATGTGTACGTGTTTCCGTGTGTGAATGTACTCATGCATAGGTGTGTGTGTGTGTGTGCGTGCGTGTGTGCATGTGTGTGTGTGTATGCGTGTATGTGCACGTGCTGTGGGTGTGCTTGCGCCAGTGTGTGTGTGCTTGCACGTGCATGTGTGCGCTGGGGACCTGGATGCGTCATCAAGGCCTTTTGGTAAAGATGAGAATGGGGTAATATGAGTTTCACTTCAGTTTATCCGGGTTCACACACACCTCACAGCCTATATACTGCCTCCCTCCCAGGCAATACCACATCCATCCATGTCCCAGTGCTCTTTACATATTGCGAATTTTTGTAACGCTTCACACACAGACTCAACTTAAATCTATTGCCTTTAGCTAACTCGAAAACTGTGGAGACCTATTTCTGATTTTACTCCAAAAAGGGTTAAATCAGTCTTTGCCGTCTCCCCTTTGAATGAGCAGCACTACTCAGAGCAGTTCATGGGTAATCCTATAGCACAGTAGATACAGCAGGAGTTGTTGTCCATATCCTGGTGCAGTCTGAAGCAAGAAGTGAGTGCGTGAGTAGGGGGTAGGGTTCAAGGATGCAGGATGCAGGATATGGAACACAGGGTATACAGCACTTAGCATATCACAAAGGGTGTAGGATATAGGGTACAATGCACCAGGCATAGGGCTCAGGGCACAGGGAATAGGGTTCATAACATAAATAAAAATGTGTAGGATACAGAGTGCAGTGCATAGGACAGATGGCTCAGAATTTAGGACTCAGAGAATCGGATATTAGACATAAGGTGTCGAGCACAGGACACAGGGTTTAGGATCTAGGGTGGAGGATACATTGTACAAGACATTAGGCACAGTGTGTAAGACCTAAGGTACAGGATGCAGAGCAAAAGACACTGGAAAAAAGGATACAGGATGTAGGGCACAGGGTGCAAGATACAGAGTGCAGGGTGTAGGACTCAGGGCATAGAATGCAGCACACAAGACAGTGGCCAAAGGATATAGGACATATAAAATCTACCATGCCGATCATTGGCTGCTGGATGTAGGATGCAAGGCAGAAGATGTAGGGCTGAGAATCTGTAGTCTACAGGGTTTAGGGTGTATGGTTGAGGATATGGCGTGTAGGTCACTGGATGCTTGGCGTAAGATATAGGGCATAAAAAATATAGCACAGAACACCAGGTATAGGATGTAGGATGTAGGATGCAGGATTTAGGGTGAATGGCAAATGGTTCAGTGCAGTAACTATCTCTCCCTCTCTTACCTCCCTTCCGTTTCTAGCTCTCTCCCTCCCTCGCTCCCTCCACTTCTGACCGTCGATGTGTGCGCGCTCCTGCATAAAAGAAAAAGTATGACTGTGTGATGGAAAAAGAGAATGAGAGAGAGAGAGAGAGAGTTACCACTTGATGCATCTCTTCCAATAACCTCAGCTAGTATTTCATCACATTGAAATTACATTACCTCCAAAACCACCATCCAGTCAGATAAAGCAAGCCTAAGGACACGGATTCCTTTATCAGTAAAATATAAAATTGCATATTTTGTACATGTCCACGGACCACATATTTTCATATCAGTGCAGGGCATCCTGCGATTATTTTCCTGTTACAGAGCCGCTGAATTGAAGACAAAATTTCCATGGTAACAGCTCCTGGATACACTGCAAAGCATTTTCATTATATTCCTGGCAAATCCTGTTTTTACAAAAAGTACATTATGGAGACTTAAATATATGATTACGACTTACAAATGCCCAAAATAATAGGAATTTTATAGCGTCGTTCATCCATACTGACATCATCTGCTTTAAAAAGCAATATTAAACAGCTAAAACATTCACATGCACATACTGTAAGCAGTTATTACAGAATATTCTTCACACAAAATAATAGTGTGAAACAGGCGTTAGGAAAAATTTACTGTAGCGTGTTCAGAGCATTTTGTTAATTGTGAGCTGCAAAAGTGAGAGGGATCAAGCAGACTTTGCTTCAGTACATAGACCCTCGTAGGAAAAGGCCAAGAACTTGCAGTGATCACCAAGTTACACACCTAGTTAGAAAAGCCAACATCTGCAGTCTATGGCTTCAAAAAATAAGATTTCTTTAAGGTGCGCTAGAATGAGCAAATCTGCTGTATTTGCAAAATAATGACTCATTTCCCTTAGCTATCTACTTGCTACCAAACAGATATAACTTCCCAAAGACAAGGTCCAACACTTCATCCAATCTTTCGTGTAATCTGTCACTTCTTCTTTGGAATCAGTCTGACCTCTCAAGTAAGAGTGCATTAGACTTTTTTCCCTGAATGACTGGCCATGAATTTTGGGTTAGAAGACGTCTCTGTTCCTATATAGTATGTGATGTTTTGAGCACAGACACTGTAAATAATGCGGGCTAACAATGCTATGAAATGCTGCGTTTGTATAATACATTATGTAGTTGATATGTCAGTAAGAACTAAAATCTGCACGTTTGTCATGTATTTTAACACATGAATCATGCATAACGGATTACCGCTTCATGAATATATTCATCAAAGAATTACAAGCAGGTTTTTCAATGGTGCTGCCACACAGGTGAAAATAACAAGATTACAATTCAATAAAACACAAGGAAAACTACAAACTACAAATACCAGAACACTCACAAAGGACAGCAGCACCATAGATAATTGTTGCTGGCAAGATCACACAGCCTATTTACAAATGAATGCAATGAGGTATAGGCTGCAGGAAAGCCAGCCCGCAATGCTCTTAGTATTGAACAATATTACAGTAAACGAGAGCTGGCCAGACTAAATTAGATAAATAGAAGTGCTTATAGCCACGGATGTTATTGTAAACTGGGGTTTCAAAGAGATTCAAGTTAACAAGGGGGACAGACTCAGGTGTCTGCTGCCCCCTATAGGTAGAAAAACTGGTAAAAGCGTTTTTTTTTTTTCCATTGTTGTCCCTGACAAAAGAATTTTGAAGGGGGACGATGAAGTGAGCAGCGTGTGTATCCATCCGTCCAAAAAAATGTTCACCCCGAGTATAATTGATCACTTTATCCACATACTTTACAGCATTTTCATGAAACTAGGATGTAATGATCCTTGGGTCAAGTCACACATTGGACGCATCTTAAAGCATAGGCTGCATGCTTTGATGGCTGCATTTTTAGGGGTCGTCACTTAATTCCATCCGCCAAACAGATGTAATGTCATTTCATCTCTGTTGAACAGGTCTGATTTAAGCAAGTTGTCGTGGTTTTCCTTACCTTAACCTTAATCCTAACACCTGACTCTAAACCGAGCCCAAAACCTAACCCTGAGTTTAACCTTGTTCCTGACCCTAAATGTCAATTTGGCAGATTCAAATAAGTGACGACCCCTAAAAATGCAACCTTCGAAGTATACAGCCTACTCTTTGAGATGCATCTATGTTCTCCCTGCTGGTGGGAGGTCAAGGGTCATCTAGGGGTCATTTTGGGTCATTGATCTAAAATGTTCAGAAGGTCACTGTATCCAAATACTTCAGTGGATTTTCATGGTATTTGGATGCAATGATTGTTGGGTCAAATCACACGTGACCCCGACAGTTGTAGGGTCAAACATCATGTAGGGGTCATTGATCTAAAATCTACATCTTTAGTCACTGTATCCACATACTTCACTGGATTTTCATGAAACTTAGTTGAAATGATTACGTTGCACGTATGCTTCCTACAGGTGGGGTGTCAAAGATCATCTAAGGGTTCAGTAGGGACATATTTTACGCATCGCAGAAATCCGAGTTCGCCACATTCATATTATGCATGGATTATGTAAAGTTTGGAACGTTTCTGGGAATTCTGGACCCCGCGAAAAAAAATTTTCCTTTGCACCCCCCAAATTGTTATTCTGCCTTCCATTTACCTCAAATGTTGGAAGTCAGAGCTGGGAATGACATCACACCCGAGATAACTGCGCTCCGACACAAAAGTCGGAAGGGGTTTCTTGTGGTCAGGGCCACTTTCAAGATTGTAGAGTCTCCCGCCTAGGTCTCGTGGGGGAGGACCCTGAAGTTTTAAACAACTCATGAGTTCTCGTGCGTTTTCCGGCATGGCAGCCAACAATTGTTTTGCATCAAATTCCACTGAACAAGCCGTGACAATACTGGACGCCATCTTGAAAAGTAAGACACAGAGACAGTTTGCAGATGTTCTCGCTTGTCTTTCCAAGACCAAACGTAGTTTTATCGTTCAAGATGCAAGAACTCACAGGTTTTTGCTGAAACGCAATCTTGAGGATGCCCCAGGATGGCCATTGTTAGCAATGGCAGTTGAAAGCAATGCATTACACGGTATTTTGTGAGTAAAAACACCGCAGCAAAATGTCCACAGTTAAAGGCTGTGCAGCACTGAGCGTACGACTGATTTAAGAGGACACAAATAACACAAAGGGGTTAATAAACAGTATATTTATGAGACCACGCCTCCAGCCGTCCAGTTCACTGGTCTACTAAACTCCAGATCGCACTTCAGTCATTATCCAATTATCATCAACATCAACATCAACTTATTTCCACTGAGTTGTAGCAGTGTGTACTTAGGACTGAGCTTTCCTAAATCTCTTTGTGAAGCCTGTATAACCTCATGCCTGTTTGACATAGTAGTCTTGTATACACTTATTCTCAGATTTTACGCACTTATACTAAAACCAAGAAACCGTGCTGTTTATTGTTTTACCAGCACGTAGATGTTTACGGAACCTTGTTTTCAATTTTGTTTCCTATTTATAATGCAGTGTTACTGTAGCTTAGCCCATACTTTGTATTACTCATAGTACTCTTATTTAGGAACCTCTGTTCCTTGTTGTTTTGTATTTCTATGCTTGTGCCTTCAGCCGTGCAGTTCGTTATTAAATACACCCAATACACCCAATCCATCCTTGCACCTGAATCCAGTCCTCATCTGCGCTCTGCACGAAGCACAAAATATTACAATATTACTACAGCTTAGACTTTATTGATACAGGAAGCAGCCATCATGAACTCAGAACTTGTGGTTGGTGAGGTTCCTCTGACTTCCCGAGTGGGGGTCAGGGGGTGCTCCAATTGAAATTACCAACTGGGAAGTCAGAAGTTTCCAGTTCAAATGGAACGCAGCCTGAATCGTGCAGGAATTTTTTCAGACGTCTGGCTTGGCTCCTTCAAAGCTATGGGTCTTTAGACCTGCCATCACCATTGCAGCCCACCAGAGACTGACTACTGGAGAGATCGAAAGGCCGGTCCTGGGGCATGTTCAAGATAGCGGAGTCAAGCGAGAGCCAGCGAGTTTTTGCCTCTTGAACGATTAAACTACGCTCAGTCTTGCGAAGACCGCCAGGAACATCTGCAAACTGTTTCACCTTGCTTTTCAAGATGGCGTCCTGTATTTTCACAGGTTGTCCAGTGGAATTTGATGCAGACCTTAGTTGGCTGCCATGTTGGAAAACGCGCAAGAACTCATGAGTGGTTCAATTCTTCTCTTGCGAGACCTAGGCCTGAGACCCATGGGTCTTGAGCAAGTGCCTGGCGTTCAGCAGCGCAGCTCAGTAGCATACTTGCAGACTGAACGAAGGTGCTCCCTTGATCTTTGATAGAGGTCAACTTTCTCCCAGGAAGCAAGAAACGGCAAAGGGATTACACTCTAGGATAAGGCTGCTGTATAATTACAGTAAAAAAAAAAAGTGCAAATAGCACTCAATCGATACGTGAGGTTTGAGTCACTTCCCTATGCAGAGATAGCAGGGAAACACAAAATGGTAATTACAACCTGTCATCTCAAAAATGTTTTCAATCAAACTACGGTGGCCTGGAGGGGACAGGTGACATTGTGCATTATTATGCAGATTTAGAGAGTGTGGAGAGCTGCAAGGTGAGAGTGGGAGTGCGATTGTTGTATGCAGTTATTTCTGTTCACAAAAAAAGTCAAGCTGAACAAACACAAATTTGATGGCTGCTGCAAATTATCATTCTTTCCCATCGAACGAAGTGCCAGCAAATCATGCCTTCATTGCTTTGTCTTTTGTAGACAAAAACATGAGCTTGTGCTGATACTTTTCAAGAGCTGATTTCAGGTTTCAGGTAGAAAAGCTCAAGGTTAACCCCAGATAAGCTCTGACAGTTTTAACCGAGTCCTATTAGCTGCCAACCAGTTCCGCCATCCAGATTTATGGCATAAAAGGAATTTCACCTTGTCCCAACGCTATTACTCACTGAGTGACTCCCGTTCCTCTTCCTTTTTTCAAATGAATTGTCAGGCTGTTGTAAATCTCAATGAGTGAAAGCACCCCGCAATATCACTTTGCTTGAAACAGAACAATATGAAAAATGTCCACTTATTAATAAGAAATAGAGGGAGAAGTTTTGGCAGGCTCTGTCTCATTGAGCTCGGTTGGAATGTCTGCGTGGTGTCGTGCAACGCCATCAATCACCTAGCGGTACGTGCCGTCTTTTGCATACGGACTCCGTAAAATAATTCAAGTCACACTCCAGCCGGGCGAATTCTGAAAGGCCGTCAACTATGTGCCAGTATTGCCGCCACGTTCAAAACCATTAGCGTTTGAGGCCCTTGCGACTGAGTGAAGCATGCGATCGTACAGCACGAGGGCAAGGAGTCTCCCAGAGGGCTCTGAGCGGAGTCGCGAAAAACTACGTCGCTCAGGAGCGCAATTCTCGGCCAAAACGGCTTTTCAAAGATGCAAAACTCCGTGAGTACAAAATGTGCCAGGCTTGCTCCTCACTCTAGTTTTGCAAAACGAAGCTACTGGCAAAGTGGGCTAGAAGTGCGCACAGGAAGTCTCCCGGGCGAATCTCACAGGCTTACTCTCCAACATATGCAGCTTCCGAGGTGCAGAGAGGAGCCAGCACTCCTCTGAGCATAAAACAGCCTGTTCTGGTACAACAAAACAGTCAGTATCTGCCTACCTCAAAGGCTGAACAGGAAGAAATGCAGCAGCTCAGGGCAGTCGCTAAGAATTCTGGGACCCCTGGAAGAATATTGATCCAAGCCCCAGTAACCAACCAGAAATTTTTTGTATACCTCTCCCCAGATCGCCAATCTGCAGTGTCTCACCCAGTTGCGTGCCAATCCGCAGCCCCCATTCCAGCCAGATTCACTTCTCGTATTTTCCAGGATCTCTGTGTGACATCATCTAACCCCTACATCACGTCAATTTTCTCACACCTTGTTTCTACCTCCTCCAAACCAATATTTATTCTCGGCGATGACCATCTGTTCCTTTGTTGTTGTCGAGGGGCACGCCATAAGTGTTCATGCCCTCCCGCAGTTGTTTTTTTCTTGCTCGTTGGTGCTTAGGAAACTAACACTAACTCTCCTCAGTTAAACCGCTGACTTTGCACCTATGATACGCCTGTGTCGACACTAATGTTTCTGCTTAAAGGCAGAGTAGATTAGATCTTTTTTAAAAACTCCACATTATAGAGCCCCCAGGTTAGAGCATTTCAACTCGCTTGTAACAGGCCCGTTCGGGTTTCCCAGTGGGATTCCGAGTGATTCGATTCTGATTCGTGGAGAACTCGCCAGCTCAATGTGGCGAGTGATTCACATCAATGAAAAATGGATCAAAACGTTCTCCCTTGGGGATGCAAAGCGTGACAACGGTACTCACAGAATACTGTACTGACAGGGCTGCAGAGCTCTACTGGTAGGGTGGGAGACGGGGGGTGGGGGGGCAATCGTGCTCAGTGATGAACCCCCTTCCATGCCCCCCTCCCCCGACAGCCCACTAAGTTCCGGGTCGCAGCTCGCCGAGAGATACATTTGCATATCGCCACCGCTGCCTTGTTTCGCCATATGTTTGCCCAGCCAGGCGTGAGCTAATTAAATAACATCAAAGCAGCCTCTAAATTACCGCGGGATTGGCCAGGTTCTCCCATCCACCGTGACTGGATCAGCAAAATATCGCCCTGGCCTCTCTTCCCAATACGCACAGCGCATTTTGACTGCCTAAGGTCACATGTACAGGAACGTAAGGCAGCGCCCCTGTTCCCCAGTCGCGACGGTATGTGCTATTTGTGGGTGAACAAACATTCAGTCCCACGACCACATGCACTCACACACGCTCATGTACAGTCACAAACAAACACATACTGCACATTTACACACACCAAAATACACACACTCACACAGATACACACATACATACACACACAGACACGCAAGCATATTGCACATGTATGACCACTACCTGCGCACACACACAGACACTCACACATTCACAAGCATACACAGCCACAAACACACACACGAGCGCTACACACATATGATCGCTCACACACGTGTACACACGCATATACACAAGGTTACACATCCACATGTGCGCACGACACACAGATTATCGCATACGCATACATATGCGGATCTCGCAGGCACACACACGTACAAATGCGTGTATCAGACACACTTGCTCACTCACACACACGTGCACACACTCACAGGCTTACACACATTGCAAGAGAAAGAGGTATCTACAGTACCGATGTGGGGGTGGCCTATCCACCGCCAGACGGTTAAAATGGACAAAAAAAATCTGCTTAGCCCCTCTGTTCCCTCCGATTCTGGGAGAGACCCATCTTCTGCCCGTCCACAGGTTCGGTCAGGCCCAACCACAGACCCCGACTTCCACCACTTTAAATTCAGACAGTGGCAGCAGAGGAAGTCTTCCCTGTTTATTTCAACAAATGTGTATATGGACAAATAGCTGAGAGGCTTGCCGTCAAGGTGTAGTAAACCTTTGACATCAGATTAGCATATTACTTCTGTAACATGGGCACAAGGATTCCTGGAAGGACACAGGTCCTCAGAGAATCAATTTATTTTATATTGCAATTACTTTAGCAGACGCTAATCTGGAGAAACTTAAAGAGTATAAGGGACGTGAAGTGCACTCACCTGATTTACCTGATCCTCAGAGATCATTTTTCTTACAAGACATGTTCAATAAAGAAATAAGTACCGTTTATTTTGCAAAAAAAAAAGACCAAATTCTTAAATCCATTAAACTAACCAGCATTTTCTGTCATATTTGCAGAACATACTCACATTTTTTATTTAAAAGAGCAGTTATATGGCTATAATGAGTTTGCTGCTGAGCAGCCGTCTAAGTTTTCAAAGATGTGCTGCACTTATGGTTTGCTTTTCATCGACTTTTTTGCCCAATAAGTTCCAAAACAGTTTGTCTTTAATTCTGCTGTTGGAAAATGGAAAGAGCTTGTTTGTCTGCTTACTTTGTAAAATATGGCTTTGTTGAGAATTCTAAAATTTTCAATCCCATTCAAACAGTACATTATTCTCTTTTAACTTCTGACTGTTTACCTCTTATGAGATTCCATTTGCGATTATATAGAGAAGTTAAGCCATTTAATTTTCTTCAATAACAGAGCGCTGTGACATTGGCAAAGTGTGTCCAAACTTTTGACTGGGTCTGTATGCGTGTGACACTGTGGAAATCAAAGTGGGCCTGACTCCGATGCATTTGGGTTGGGGATGGTTGTGCCTAAAATCGACTCCAAAAAGCACAAACCATCAAATTAAGGTCCTCAGAGGGTGAGAATTACAGGTTTTGCACTTAACATTAACCTGGGAGTCAGGTGTGAAGACAGCTTGACCAACCAGTCGCTATTTTTCCTGTAAACTAGCTTATTAGTGCCCATGAGCTTGTTGAAATCTTACGATCAGAAGGGGAAACCGCAAGCATGCATTTGCCGGGCTGGGTCGCAATTTGTATAATCTTCGCGCTGGTCGTAGCAATGGGCTGATCAGGATTTCTCGGCACTGTTCAGAGTGCGATGTGGGTTCAGTAGCTGTTCAATAAATGGATAATGGATTTCCGAATCAAAAAGGGGCTGTAAAATGCGGTTTCTCGCGATCATTACGAATTGGTAAGGGGAGGTTTTAGATACAGGATAATAGTTGAAAAGTGGCAGGTTTGTATGTTGTGTGGTTGTTAAGATTTTCATGGAAGTCTGTTCCTTTCATAGTCCAGATGACCCCGGGGGGGAACAGAAAACTAGGACTGGATATGGATTCAGGAGGGCCCCCGTATCGAGAGTTTATCCCGGCAGATGTTCCCCAGTTATTTATATTTCTAAATTCACCATCTGGTCATATCCTCTTCGGGTTACATTAGTTTGTGTAACAACCCTCATGTGAATGCCTTCTGTGTCTCCTCCCATTCAGCATGTTTATTAGAAGTATGTCCTTTCTGATTGGCTTGCACTCGCCCGTGCCCTCCTCTCCGGTTGTGTCTTGTTTTATCGTTTCTTCCTTATGTACCTGTGATGTGTATTTGAACTCCCTGCTTTGAGTTGCAAGTTGCTGGATTGTAATTTGCAATTTGCGTGTAGAACCAGTCAGTATTTAATGAAGGAAACTTTTTGTCTGGAGACAGTTCAACAGAACCTTTCAACGATAGTAATTTGCGAAAACCCTCTTCTTCGCTCAAGTTATTTGTTACAACCTCCCAAGTCTAATTAAGGGTCCAGGATTGAAACTGCGTTCTTGATAATTCTTTCCAAGATTGTCCCTCTATCCAGTTTATTAGGAACTAGCTTCCGTTCCTTCTATGGTCATCAAAACTGGAGCCAAGTTCCTCCTTGCTTACACCGGTAGTCATCTCAGAAAGCGCACTGGCAGGGGATTGGCTTGGCCTGCTTTGCCCACAAGGTCTGAACTAAACTGGGCCTTCCTAAGGTTTTTACCTACTGTTACAGTATTGTTATCAATAGACCTCACTGCTGCACTGTACTCTGCTTCTGCATTTGATTCCTGTTCTGGATTGTAACAGGTTTGAGTCGTCAACCTACTTGTGAAAAGAGGCGACAAAGTGGGGAAATTATCATGCTGATGCAGTTGCTCTTACGAAGGGGTTTCAAAATCCAGTACCGCAGTCTCAGCTGATTTTCATTCTACTTTTTTGGTTTTTTTTGCAATTAAATTACAACCAACTCTGGCCTTAGAATAGTTTGTGCTCTTTAGCCAATTTGTTACTGATTCCCTAAAATGTAGGGACTTATCAAACCAGTAGCTGCCCACTATGATTTCAGGGAAAGACCCCAGCTGTAACAGGTAATACTCTCCTCTAACGACACCCCACCGACCAAACTCTGACATTCAACTCTGCAGAAGACAGGACCTTAAAGGTCAGCTTCGACAAGCAACTGACACGTCTGAAATGCAACAGTTAGCCTTGCTCTCTACACCTGCTTGCATGCCCTTCGGTTCAAAAGGTCACTGCGTAACCACAGCGGCACGCAGAGATGGTGCGATGGTGCAGTTCGAGCCCAACAGGAGCAGATGGGCTTCAATCAAAATTACACTATGACTTTGTTGAAACGTGGGTATTGCAATTTTACTTCACAGTTTTAGCGATTTCCAAACTGTGGTCGAAGTCATGTGACTCAAACGTTTCATATAAGTTTCCCATTAAGCCGAAGTCAAGGTTGAGTGATCAGCCCTGTTAGACCATCATACTGATCTTCTGCTGTTGCTGAGGAGTTCAATCCAAAATGAAAGCCAATCGTTATCCAACCTCTTTACTTTGGGATAGGGTCTGGTCTGGCCTGGAACCAATCAGCAACACACCAGGGACAGGCAGCCAATCCATCACAGGAATTACAGTGTACACACCATTCACTTACACAGTCATAGCAACAGGCAACTTACACAGAGTCTCACAGTTAACCTATCATGCCTGTAATTAGAGAGAGGGATGGACCAAGAGTGCACGATATAAACTTGAATACATGTATGGCAAATAAAACAGGTTAATAAATTACTTTAATTTTCTGACAGAGGACGTGAAATCGACCAGTAATGGTGCAAACTGGACCGAAAAGTCTACAAGAAGCAAACTAAAAGCACAGACTACGCATGGAGACTTCCAGAGTAGTGTGAGGTGTAAATCCTCAGAACCGTACAACTGTCTTGTTGAGAAAAAAAATGCCTTGAATCAGCTCTGCAGTTATTATGGCTAAGGGTGGCCTTGATCAATCTAAGATTTAGTCATTTGTGAAACAAAAAGTGTTCAAATTTCAATTTTCCATCTCTGACTTCGTGAAAACTGCTGGTGCGTACAGACTCCACACAACACTCCCCTGCACTGTGTTAAAACATTCCTAATAGACATCTCATTGCAAGCCACCAATAATAATGTGAATTCATGACTCCCCCAATCCCAAAGGACACGAGTCATGATGCAAGTTCTACTTTTTTATATTTGCAGAAAACAGGTTTTCCAAACCATTGTTTCCACAAAACACAGAGAGACAAAAAAAGGGGACGTAATATCCTATTTAATCCAATATAGTCCTATTAACTCAGCAGTTATTCAGCAGACAATTTTGTCCAAAAAAACTTGGAGTTGGTAAACAGGGGCCATTACCCCTGCAGCCATGCAGGGTGAAGGGCCTTGCTCAAGGGCCCAAGAGCTGCACTGACTTTCCTGAGGCTACACTGGGACTTGAACCAACATCCCTCTGAGTCTCAGATAAATCTGCCCACCAGCAGGATAGAGGACATCCCAAATTCATTGTAATGCCCCTCCCCTTTGGCAATCCAGAACCTCAGCTACCTGCCTGTATCCAATTATTATATCCCCGAACGCCAAATGGCGTTCTGGGGGATGTTATGTTTTTGGTCCGGCCGCCGCGGCACCAGGTGTTAACGCGATAACTTCAGTAACATTTCAATTGCAAATTCCAAATTTTGCACATAAGTAAGCATCATAAAGAGGAAGAACTGATTCGGTTTTGGACAATGTACAATTTCTAGATTGGCCACCGGGGGCCATAAATTGAAAAAAATCACATTTTTTATCATATCTCTGGAAATATTTGTCCGATTGACCTCAAATCAAGTGCAAATGAAAGGTCATGACCTGAGGATGTGTCCCATGATGTCATGATGTCCCATGATGACATTATACCTGTTTGGTTCAAAATTTTGACCCAAGGTGGAGCTTTGTCACATAAAATTCACCATATTTGATATATCTTTGGAACTATTTCTCCAATTGACATGAAAATATGTGCAACTGCAAGGTCAAAATCACATGATGACATCATACCTGTATGGTTCAATATTTTACCACTAGGTGACGCTTTGTGATGGAAAATTACCATTTTGGCCATATCTTCAGGGACCATTTGACTGATTGACCTGAAATTAAGTTCAAATGAAAGTCTATTCAAGGTCTATTCAAGGATTGGGGAATTGGAGGATTGGGGGCGTTCGGGGATATATCCCCAGCCGTCGCCTCCGATGGCATAAGCCTAGTTCAATTAAGCCCCTGTTCTTTCAGGTAACTGTGTCACCTGGTTCATTTTCTTTTACTTTTGTATTAGGATCCCCTTTTCGATTTAAACCTCAGTTTCTCCTTCACCGGCAGGTAACCTTAGTAAGAATCACTCTTGTTTAGTGCACTTACCCCTTTACCCCTTTTGTTTATCCCTGAAGTTTTGTATTAGTTTGGTTATTGCACTCTTTATTTAATAAACTTCCATTGTTCCAGTACCTGGGTCCTCATCTTTCCATTATACTCCTGGTGCTCTATTAACACCTCTGGATGTCAGGACATGATATTCATTCATCATACCGCAAAATATCTGTGTCAAAGGTATATTGAGTGGGATTTTTCCTAAAAAAGAAAAAAAAAACAATGTAGAGACTCATACAAAAACAATCTCTCTCAGTCATCAACTCCTGACCTTCTAGAAATGTCTGAGGGTGTCTATCTTCAGAGAGCCTTCTGTCTGCTTGCATTTCCTTATCTTACGGGGCATTTATGGACTTCAGCCATTAAGCAGTGAGTTTGTAGCCTCCAGCCAATAACAGCACGCACTCAGGGTGTGACGGTGGGATGCAGCACTGAACTGCAGTGTAGCACTTCTGGTGTTGCGGAGCCTGGGGGGGAGGGGCTAACTTTGAATGTTTTGTTGACAAAACACAACCAAAAGATTCTACTCAGTATACATTTAACAAGTTTTTATATATTATTATGAGACTTTTTTGCTTTTATCACTTGTGTAGAAAACATTACTTTATTTAAGCTATGTGCTTAATGAGTGAAAATTTTCGCATTAGCAAATCTAGAAATAAGTCAAAAGAATCTTTGTCTTACAGAGGAAAAAGGTAATAGAAGTAAGTGTAGAAATTGAAATTCTAATACAAGATTAAAATTAATGGTAATATGGACTCATTTTTCATTTTTTGCAGTGTATTCGAGCCCAGGGGATAAGCATGGGTCAATGACATTCCTGTCAGCGATCTTGAGGTCAAAGGCAATGACATCGCCATCAAGAACGGATAACACAGATGAAGAGGGCAGTTTATAGACTGGTGGCTACAGAGCTTGAGTGACACCTGGAAGTTTCAATCAATTGAAACAGGCTTCGGATAAACGCATCAACGAAACAACAATTAATCCCCAATTGAGTGAAACAGGAGGGAGGAGACGCTTTAAATTAATTCCCAGAAAATTCAAAGGTGGTTTCAGAGATGAATGATTTACAATCACTTTCTATCACAGTCACTCCTCAGTTTAGTTTGCCTTTGAGCAAAGAGCACATTATATATCTTTTTTTCACTCCTCCTGTGTATTGTGGTCCAGGCTCCATATTTCACCGTAATTCCGTGCCAGAGTTGGATATATCCTCGCTCATCGCCTGTCCGACCCCGCGCTCATCCCAGCTCTGTCCTTGCGATGCTTTAAAACGAGGAGGTCCTCGTAAATTTTGCGCCGGCTTCTTCTGTCGTTAGGAAACAATTTAAAAATAGCAGGTCTGCCTGCTGCCATTAAGGCTAATGGGAGCTTTATCACGATGATGGGGGCAGGATATGGGCAAATCGGCACAGAATGGGCTTAATTTAGGGGCACGGGGCGCAGGCAATGCGTGTGTGTGTGTGTGTGTGTGTGTGCGCGTTCGTGTGTGTGTGTGAGTGTGTCTGTATGTGTGTGTGTGTGTGTATGCGCGTGTGCACATCTGTGTGTGTGTGTGGGCTGGTCATTACATCCTGATGGGGACAAAAACACCTCACAAAGATAGTAAAGTCTGGTAAAGCAAGCACTGTGGGGATCTTTGTTGGGTCCCTGTGAGGTAAAAGCTTAATTCTGGGCTTAGGGCTAGGTTTAGGTCTATGGTTACTATTGGATTTGTGGTTTGATCTAGGCCTAGTTTTAAGGGTAGCTATTGAAATCAAGCTCTAGGTTAAGGTGAGGCTATAAAGTAAGATTACAAGTTTGGCTGTTTTAGGGGGCTTGTAGGTTAAGATTAAGGTTAGTTTTACGATTAGGGTTAGTTTTAGAGCTAGGGAGTATGGAATTAGGATTTTGGAGCAAATTTTGTTGCGGGATAGAAAAGCCCGGTTTTGCGTGTGAGTGTCTGCGTGTGTGCGCAGTGGGGTTGATTAAGGATTAATCTCACACCATTTGACATGCAAAGACCACCTTTTCAGCCAGGGGCCGGCCATAATTGCAGACAGCACCCTAATCAGAGGCGACAGGCTCGGGGTTAACGGCCCGTGGTGTCATCGATTCTGATTTGGGTTGAATGACGGCTTTGATTCAAGCCATCTGTAGAGATGGGTCTTTGTGTCACTCCGAAGTGCGGCGAGACAAAGCACTGCGACTCGTTCAGCCAAATTCGTTTACAGAGCTGAAAATTTTCTGATTACAGCTTTCGGCCCGCAAAAAGATCTGCGCATACGAGAGCAAGAACACATTTTAAAAAAAGTCAAAAGATCCAGTCAGCCAGGAATGTAGGTATTGGGCAAACTTGCTCCAACAAATGGTCAACTTACATCAGCCTGGTGATCTGTATTTATAATGTAAACATAATTCTTTGAGTCAACCGGCAACTGTCACTTACATCCCAACAGATTTTCCTTCTAAAAGAAAAAAAATTGAAATCACATCCACCACTAAAAAAAGAAAAAAAAAAGGCAGTGTCAATATGTTTGAGGCAGGTGAAAGATTCATGTAAATTTTGTTTTGCTTAAAATTTTGTCCAAAGTACCAGACCATAGATAAGACTGAGCTAGGGCTGGTTACACCAGGACAAATATAGGGTTAAGGGCCTTGTTCAAGCGCCCAGCTGTGGCACCGACCTTAATTTACCGGAACTGGGGCTTAAACCACCAAAACCAAGCTTCCTGTCTAACTTGCCTGTAACTAGGCCATCTAACTCACCTATCCTGCAGAGATTTAACTGGAAAATTAATGAAGAATGGAGCAAGCAATTTTTTTTTATTTTTTATAAAAGACATTTGACGATAGTCAAGAAAAAAACATTGACAAAACCTATCCTCTAAGTTCATTCGACACCCTTAAATTCTGAAAATTCACGTGTTTTCGGATATCGTTTCACTTGAATAAATCTCCTGAGAAATTCCCTTTTTTGCTAAAGCAAGCCTACCGTGTCCATGTTGACTGAATGGTGGAGCCCTGAGAATTCGCCTGCGTTTCTCGAGTTATTTTGGAACACAAACTTATCAGGCCCAGCACGCTTGATCGCCTGCCTTTTCCCGCTCAGTGTTTTCTTCCGTGTCGGCCAAAAGCTGATGAATCAGGGCATTTCTGATTTTTTTTTTTTTTCGCATGATGCGCGTAAGTTTAATGTCCTTCCAGAAATGCGGGTCACGTTCTCAGCCCCCGAGGCTAGCGGTACGGCAGGTAGATTGCAAGATCGATTTGATATCCTCGCAAACTTAAACTCAGTGCACTGATGCGTATGTGAACGATGATTTGTTTTCTGAACAAGATAATTCTGTAATAAGTAATACCATAGTGTTTACCGCAATGTTTTTTCCCCTCAATTATGCCACAGATATCCTCATGTTTTCTTCGCAGAATGACTTGCGTCTAACAGACAAAAGAATGGAGTATCATGCAAAGTCGGGCAGTAATGAAGAAGTGCAGTCAACAAATGTCTAACACAGGAACAAACGAAAAAACTAAATTCATCGCTTTAGCCAATTAAATCAACGACTGTACTAAACCACACCCACCCACCCCCCCCCCCCTCTTGCCCCCCCCCCCCCCCCAAAAAAAAAGCATCACCAGCCCTTCCTAATTCTGCCCATATATGAAACAGGTACAGCAAAACTCACCAAATACCATGGATGTAATATGAGTGAATGAATGAATGAACATTGCATTTATATAGCACTTTCTCATAGACACCTGCAGCACTTTACAGTCACATGGGGTAACCTCATCTCTCTCCCAGTGTGTGACACCCAGCTGGATAATACCCCGGACTGCTAATGACATACATACTCGGTTATTATCGTGCCAAGTTCTTATGATGCACAGGATTTATGATGTGTTTTATTCAACAGTTGTAGCAGACCTCACCTTATAAACAACAGCACAACTGCATGATTACTAGTCTAGAGGAGCTGTGTCATGATTACTGCACATTCTCAGAAGGCACATCCTCAAGAAAGTGAATCTGCTTCACTGCAAGTCATAATCTGATTCCATTCTTGCCAATTTTGCAGTGTACTTGTTTATGTTTGTCACTCTAGCAATATGCTTTTTACATTAAGGAGCTTTCTATGGACATTTGAGGATTCAAAGTGCTATTTTAAGCTTCAGCCAACTTGGGATACAAAGAATGTAAGCTGGTTGACATCGCCAAGTATCAGAAAAGATGAAAAATACCTTCTCGATTTTGACTTACAGTTGAGCAGATTTACTTTGTTCCAAGTTGTGAGCATGCACAGTCATCGTGACACAGCTCCTTTAAATAAAATTCCACTTTAGAAGTGATTCAAGGTATTTGTCTGAATGGGAATTGGAGTATGATCTGGTTCTGGTCGCAACTGGAGTGACTCCAGCCCGTCCCTCCCCGTGAGTCATTAAACTGAAACTGCGTCCATTAAATAGTCCCAGACATACGACTTCAGTCACAAAGAATACGGAAGCTTTGTTAGTCGCTATGGATGTGCGCCATCTAAGTGCCAATGGAAAGAAAACAAAGATGGCACTCTTAACACCGCTGAAATAAACAATATTCAGTGGACTGGGCATAGTTCTGTTCCAGTCCCAGGCCTCTCATGTGAGTAAGCGGTAAGTGCCGACGAGTGGCAGGCAGACACATATGCTCCGTCCCAAATTCTGCGCACAGCTCAATAACATGGCAGAGCAGGCTGGACGCAACACTTAAGTCCCTTGGGCAGGAAGTAAAGCAGTGCCTGAAATCAATTTTGAACAATAAAGCGGTTTATTATTGTTATTATAAAAGCATGCTAAATCCATTCTAAATCCATATTACACTAGAGGTTGCACTCGTTAGGCAAGGTCAAAATAGAGCCTGTCTGGGGCGCCCCGGCGGCACATCGGTCTAAGCGCGTGTACCATAAAGGCTGTGGCCTTCCCGCAGCGACCTGGTTTGATTCCGGCTCAGGTCATTTGCCGCATGTCTTCCCCCATTCTTCTCCCCAACCTTCCTGTCTCTCACTACTGTGTGACTGACAAATAAAGGAGAAAATCCCAAAGAAATAATCTTTAAAAAAAAAAAACAGGGCCTGTCTGACTGCCACCCAAAAAGAAGGGGCGAGTCTTCCAGACTTTCATGCTAAGACCCTAAACCTGACCAAGAAGTACTCAAACAAGAGGAAAACAGAGTCCAGAAACCATAAAAAAGAAAACGAGAATAATCATTTTCAAAAGTACCAACAAAAACCACAAATCAAAAGTGCAAGGTCAAGCCAAAAAGTAGTTTTCTCCAGTTTTCTCCAGAATGCCTCTGGCAGCAGTCAGAATTGGCCACTACTTTCTGTTTTATTACTGGCTGTGGCCAAAACTACCAAGTTGCATCCAGCGTGTGACAAACTGCAAATTTACCAAATGTCTTACTCAGGCCGAATTTCACAGAGCCATCTTCATGGTGTACTGTATCTCACAATGCTTTGATGATGGTCACATGTCATCCAGAATCAGGTAATCTTGACAGCCTGGTCGTACGACTCTGTAGTTCACTACACGGTTATTGTCCCAAACTGGCGACTTGGCTGTACACTGCTATGGAGAGTAGCATTCAGCATCCGCCTTACATACACTGCTGCAGCTTTCGGTATGTCGTAAACAGATACGCATGTGACTCCAAACTCGGCCAATGAAAGGATCACTGACAGGTAGGTGGCGATAAAACCATTGGTATGTAAAACTTAGCGCCCCCCTCAGGTGTCACCTGGCTATGCACGGAATTTGTCACACTTCAGCAGTTCTTGAACACATTCCTCAGGATGAATAACTAACCGAAAATGCGTTTGGAATAATTCCCACTCCTTAATTGTTTTTGGAACTATGCAAACATGCACTTAGCGGAGGTGTAATTTATCTTTGAATGAAAAAGTTGTGAATATGCAATTTCCTGCAGCTGAGCTTCATTTAATACAGAAAATTGCTTCCGCCCCCAAAGCCTTTCTATTCTTCGCCTATTATGACAGAACGGGTTGCAGTGACACATTCAAATGAGTTAGTTCATTTGCTCAATGGCCAAAACGTCCTCCGTGAAATGGATTAATGCATCACAGTGTGTCCAGGTATCGTTATCAAACACCTGATTGGTAAAAAAAAACTCAAACATTCTATTTGCGACGCTGCACTGTGTTCAGACAGAAAACTCAACATGGCAGTTTTTGACTTGATTGACAAAGGGTCAGGGTTTGAAAGGTTCATTTGTGCGAATAGTGGATTGCTCCATGTACACTATTCCAACATTTTGCATAAAGGCACGATTGTAATTGCCCATTAGACATACCAGGGTTGCTGACGGGCCCTGGGTCGGGGGCGGAGGGGGGTTGCAGAACTGGGCCCTCTGACCAGTTGGTGCGAGGCAAGGTGTGGCGAACGGGGGCCCTCTGGGGTCGCCTTGTTCCGGGCCCAGGCAAACCTGTCAGCGGCCCTGAGACATACAATAGCTACAGTTACTCTACATAAAGGGGCTTTAACTGATTACTGCAAGTAGAACTTACAAAGTTTTCATATTCAAGTGAAAGAACCAATTATTACCTCTCCGCCAAACAAAGTTGGCAGGCGGTTATGTGATCGGTGCTGTTTATTTGTTTCTGAGATTGAGAGCAAGATAACGCAAAAAGAATTGAACAGATATCTCTGAAATTTTGTGGGCGGGTCGCTATTACATCAGGGATGGAGCCTATTGATTTTCGCCGTGATTAGTTAAATAATATGTCCGCCACGGCAGCCATCTTGAAATCCTATGACACGTGATAACTGAAGTCTGCTCCCATTCACCAAGATTTGGACTGCGCTGCCTTGGCGGAGGTTTACACTCTAGGAGTGCCCCCGGTTTAAATATTATTCATTATTATTACATTCAAACACCGCAAAATAGCAACAGCAAGAAAAGAACTGTTGCCTCAACTGAAAAGCTGTCTGACCGAGGAAAATGGACGCCTGTTTGGGCAGTCACCAATAATGGCACAGCTGCTCTAAATGTCCTGCGGATTGAATCAGTCCATGTCAGACACCGTCTTAACTAGAAGGGCACACAGTAGCGTGCACAACTCCGACCGCACCATCGTTTCTGACCTTTTCAGTTATGTTGAGCTTAACCCACGGCGATTCAATCACCTCTTACTGTTGCCATACATAACCTTCCCACAAAGTTTCATTAAAATGAGTCCAGAACTTTCTCTGTAATCCTGTTTACAAAACGAGAGACAGAAAAACAAACCAGGGAAAACATAACATTCTTCTAACTTCGTAGGCGGAGGTAACAAAACTTACATCACAAACTTTGAGTTCACATTTATGCCTGATCTGCATGTCATGCTCGTATTTCGAGTGCACGTATTTATAAACTTTCTCATCCAGTGATTTAAATCTGTGTTGGCATTAGTTAGCAAAAGTGGAATTGGACATAGAGATGCATTTGAGGGCAAGAAGCTCAGAATACGAGATGCCTGACGCGGCGCCAAGCTAATGAAGACTTCAACGTCGAACAACCTGCCATCGTGCAGATGTTGGCGACAGGCCATACGCAAAAACAGTTGGCTGGAGGCCTGAGTTTGCACCAGTTTTTCCCCTGTTCTTCTCTGTGCTCCTCTTAAGTGAGATGGCATGATAAGGCTGCAGGGTGTCGCAGAGAATAGCACTGTTGCCTCACAGCGAGAAGGTCATGGGTTTGAATCCATGTGGAAATTCAGTGTTTCTGTGCGCTCCCAACGTTTACACGGTTGTCCGAAATCCGGTTTCTTCCTACAGTCAAAATAGACGCCAGCTAATTGGGGGACTCTAAGTTGGTGAATGGTGCGTGATCCCTGCAAAGGATTTGCCAGCAGTCTAGAGATTATTCCTCTATCTCACTCACTGCATGCTGGGATTGACTCCAAACCCCCCCAACATCAACCACCCCCCTCCCCTCCCATGACCCTGAACAATAAATGAACAGGTTCAGTGATAAATGGATGGATGGATGAAACGATGGATTTTAACTAAAACGCTTTGTCCGTTAACAGCTCTGTTCATTGGCCAGCCAATTAAGGCCAAAGCAAACATAAACTCATGCTCGTTCAAATATGAGCAAAAACATCAGGAATTACTGTACGTAGATCCATTAGCCTAATTACCCCTTAACTCCCCGGCAGCGCTAATGCATAGAGCTCGGTCTTAACCAAACAAGCAGAAAAAAAACAAACACCCAAACATGGCCACTAAAAGGGGGAAAACTGAAAAAAAAAATTACTGCACATAAAACAATCTACGAGTGATAAATGGCTGCAGCTTCGGCAGTTAACTGGATTAAGAGGGCTGAAATGATACGTAGGAATTGAAGTAAAGGATAAAAATTAATATAATGCGCATTACACCACAGAATGCACCCGCGCCAATTTAAAAGTAATAAAATGTACTCATGCCTGACAAGCAAAAACAAGCCCCCATTTATACTGCAGATGTTGCTTTTCTCCCTTGCATTTTGAGGCTTCCGCTAAACAAAGGTTATGTCTGTACACCCGGCTTTAGACTTTTTATTTATCTTCAGAAGGCTCTTTGGGGATACGGGGTTCTTTCAAAGCTTATAGCACATAAACGTCATTTTTTTTTTTGAACAGTTTCAGTTCTGAAGTACGGGTCAGACCTTTGCTCTGCAGGGTACTTCAAATATTCACACCGCAGTTTTTATTTTGCAGTCTCCCTTTCTATGAGATATGATGCATCCTGGCTTTTAACATTTTAAGAGGAGCCCTTTGCAAGGCCAGCAGTAAAAGTATTTGGTTGCCTGGAGTAAGAAGCGATGCAGGAGAGACAGGTTTCTCCCTCCGTCTTCTCACTTGACAACAAGGGGGGGAAAGTACCGGCGCCGTACAGTCCTGAACAAAGAACTCGCTTGTGGGCCTATTTTGTGCTCCACAGGCCGCACAATGAGACAGAAGATGCTAATAGGAGGTGAACCACTTTCTTAAGCTCAAGTCTGCTGGAGGCAAGCCGATGCCTGACGCGCTGTGGAGAGAGCGTCGTGCAGTGGTGGTTACCCTGGCAACACCAGCCAAACCTCCCAATAAAAGCAACTCCAGTATGTCTCTTGCTGTGCAGAGGTCGAAGGTCAAGGAGTTGAGAATTTAGAAGTCTTTCCATCTGTCTCTGTTTCCTACACTAAGGAACTCGGCCAGTGGTTTTTATTAATTTGTTCCTGCTCTTGCCTGAAACATTCTGCAAATTGGGGAGCTAGGTGACCGTAAGAAGAAAAAAAAGATTGGAAAACACGGTGGTTTTGAGCGTGGAAATGAACAATGATCAATGCAAGGGATTTTTTTGGTCTGATTTTTTCTGACTCACAGATCTCGTTCTGTCCTCTGGCCTCCCGCAGTTGTTTCTCTTCGGACCGCCCACCAGCCTGGCAACCGCTCACGCCGATGCTTGTCAACGATCATTTAAATTCATAACAGTGGCTCCTGTTCAAAGCTGTACTCTCTACTGTTTAAGCTGACTGAACTCAGTGCTGTGCACATTGTGTTCGCATCACTCTCACACTCCATGTGAACACCGCTCAAGCTCAGCTCACCAAAGCGAACACTCCCTCTCAAAACAAGATGCTGCTTCAAGGTCCAGTTCCGACGCTTGCGTGCCTGTGGTCTGCGCTCTTGACGGTGGGCAGGGGTTAGAATGGGCAGCCCAGTCTCATCCCGGTGCTTCTTGTATTGATGCTACGTGACCATGTGTCGATATACGATGCGAAAGGACGCTTTTGGTGTCCTTATTTGGTGCCAGTTCCTCCTGAGACCCTGCGTCCTCATATGAGGACATTATATTTTGGGTTTGCAACACCTTTTAATTAATTCTACCCAACTTAGACCTGTTGTACTCATTATTAGACACTTTTTGCTGCTATCTGGTGATTGAAAAAGCTAAATTCACCAATCATTGTTGAAACAAGATGGCTGTCATGTCTACTGCAATGTCCTTTGGCCGAGATCTATACAAAAGTGCAAAATGAGCAAACCCACATAACATTTTATGGTTTAAATGAACTTATTTATGTTTATTAAGGCTTGTACTTTGATATGGCATACAAATTCAAAAAGTTTTACCAACAGTAACAAGCCAGGAAGCTGGTAAGTAGAGAGTACTCGTTTGAGAACATCAGGACTTTGTTCATGCAAAGTGGAAGTGTAAAAGTAAGGAAATCTTTGGAAGATTTGAAAAGAAGCCAACAGTTTACAAGAGCATAAATGCTTTTTCCATGTACAAATTAGTCCATATTGTTTTTATTTTTGTTTGATACATTTCCGGGGCATGTCCCTCTGTCAAGAGCAGAACGGTTGCTGACTGCAATAATAGGAGAGAACTCTGAGGGGGAATATTTGTCTGATTGTGATGATGCTGATCCTGGTGTAAATGATGAGGATTATACTCCATGTGAAAACTCTGAATCTGATCGGTGGAGCAGCGATGATAATGACAATGAACCTCAGCTCCATTAACATGCAAGTAAAGATAATGGCAATCACCAGGTTCATCAATTCAGAGGAAGAGTGCAGAAACGTCAATGTAGTAGAAGTGTTGGCACTCCCAATGAGCCATCAAGAACTATTTACTCCAGACTTAGTTCAGTTATAGGCTGAAGATGAAAGTCAGCATGACCAACATAATCAGCAGCCACGCACTGTACGGGGCAGCATGCTGACGCAGACCAGACGAAACACATTTTTGACCGCAAAAATGCTGCACCTCTAGCCATCCCCGCCATTAGCGACAAAATCAAGCGAAACAGAGTTTTTAAACTGAGGTAACATCAGAAAGTAGTTATTGATGCTGACACATCAGAAGACATTAGGAAAAATAACAAATTTTGAAGGACAAGACCTTTTATTGATTGTATTCACAAAGACTGCCTGCTTCAGACTCTACCAGAATGTGTTTCAGTTGATGAGCATATGATTCCATTTACAGCAGCCTGTCCATTTTGAAAGTTTGTGCCACTAAAGCTCAATCCATTCAGCATGACAAACTTTGTGCAGGCTTCAGTAGGTGGCATAGTGCTGGACTTTGCACCAAGGTCAAAATGCCCTGAGTTCACAAGTTCTATACTGCATTAGGCACCGGTGACTTTATTCCATAATACAGTAAAATAAACCCATTGTCTGTTGTGATTCTGCGTTTTCTGCATGTCTTGTTTAGGTTCTGTGCCTGGCCTAGCCATGTATGATTTCTGTGTTTAGTGACCACTGCTATATCTAACTATTCTTAGGATCATGTATTGTGTTTTGGTTATTTAGATTTCTTGTTTATTATTTTTCTTGTTTCTATCATTTAGTTTCCATGCCATGTTTTCATTTCCATGCTTTGCACTTTGTCTCCCCTGTCTTGTCATGTGTGTATCTTTGCTCACGGTCCCTTGTCTTGCATGCCACTCATTCGGGTGATTTATTGGTTTCTGGGTTTCAATCTACTTTCATTATCTCGTGCTCTTCCTTCCTCTCTCTTTTACTGTCTTACTAACACATAGTAACAGTTTATTGTTTTTGCTAATTACTAACCACACTAATCTTGTATATTTTTACTAACTTACTAACATGCACTCGGGATTGTATAGCTGCACATACTAATTGACTGATGATCTCTCAGCAGTCGCTCAATTCTAATCTCCGCCTATCCCTAATTATCTCTGCTGCAGTTTTCCACTTATATCTCATGCTTTCCTTTTCTTTAGACTATGCACTTTTAGTACTCCTTAACCGGAGCTGTTTGTTCATAGGATTGTCTTGTGATCCCTGTCTGCATTTTGGCATTTGCCAAATTCATGTAATTAGATTATTCCTCTTGTGTCACTCCTGATATTTGTATCATTGATTGCACCTGTTCTCCCTGGTCATGTGTTTCACCCGCATGTGTATTTAAGATGTCTGTTTAGTCACTTCCAGTTGTCAGATCGTTCTTCCTGTGCCACGTTTGTTTACGCCTTGATTCTTAGTGATTCAACTTTCTGACTGGACCGCCTGACTACCAAGCTTTGCCTATTCCCTGTATTGTACCGCATTCTTGTGTATCGACCTATTTTTGCCCGACGACAGATTTTGTTTTTGGTGCCCTGGTTACGATTCTGGATTTCGCCCTTTGGATACTGATTTTTGGATTGCAGACTTTGTACTGTTGCCAGCTCTGTTGGGGGGGTTACCCCCTTCAGAAATAAAGCCTCCTTTTGCATTTATCTGGTTTTCACTATTGGTTCATTTCGTAAATCACAACATTGTCCCTATATGAGGATATAATTTTTCTCAAAAACTATTTCCGGTTCAAAGACAATGTTCAGGTTTTTATACTTATCAGGTCCAACTAATCCCAAGTACCTTGGAGAAAACAAAAATGCAAAAGTATTCAGAGCTCGGGTCTTAGGATGTTTAATCGAATCCTAACCCTAAGCCTCAAATAAAGACGCCAAAAGCTTCCTTTTGCGTCGTATATCGACGTTTGGTCAAGTAACGTCACTAAATGTTGAGTCAGGATGAGAAAGTGTTGGCATAGGAAACCTGGCCGGTGCCCTGCTATAAAGCCCCATAAACAGCGAGGAGTGATGTACTGTGAGTTGTGACAAATTCCGACCGAGACCATTATTAAAATTCTCTGTGACTTGAGCCACAGCAGCCGTTCTGTCAGTTTGGACCAGACGTGATGGGCTTTGTTTCCCACGCAATGATAAACCTTTGTCACCCAGCACCCTGTCTCTGATTCATGTTTTTTCCTTCAGTAGATACTCACCACTACTGACTGGAAACATCCCCCAACCAAGGCAGCTTCAGTGATGCTCTACCCCAGCCCTTCTCAAAATCTCCCACCTTCCATTTCTCAGTCATGAGGACTCAGTCATGAGGACTGACCGTTTGTTCATCGTTTTAGGCTTGGTGACAGACCTTGATAAATGTTTCTTCATGTGAAAATCAATATTTGCTTCATCTGTGAGCGCTCATTGTATTTTAGCACGTCGATGTACTACTTTTGTATACCATGCTTATGTACTTTACTCACGACCTTACACACTTCAGGCAGCAGAACAGCTGAGTGAAAGGTTGCTTGACAGACAACTGTAGAGTCGCTGACTTGTGTCCAGAGGGGGGCTTAGGATTCTGGCTTCAACTAGAGAGAAGAAGTTGTCAATAACTCTGCTATTGAGCCCTTAAGCAAGGCCCTTAACCCCAAAAACTGCTCCAGGGAGTCAACACCTGCTTCTCTCTCACACATTCTACTTGCGGCTGTTTTATCTAGCATTTCTCCTAAGGCATCCTTATATAAAGAGAAGAACATTTCTTGGTCAAAAAACAGCTGAAGAATTCTCTCACAGCTAAGCACAAATACATAAATCATATCCTATGATCTCTCAACAGCCATTGACTGAGGGTAACCCTCTACTGACAGCTGAATCAGGCAATAAGGCGATAACTGGTGACATAAAGAGTCGTTTTTTGCAGAGCTTTTATTTGTTTGATAGTAGGTAGTAGACTTTGTTTCATCAGGCCCATTCTACTGCTGCAGCGGGAGGCTGCAAAGTCATTCAGAGGGCTGAATGATTATTAGGTCTTCAGATTACTCATTATGTGCATTGTCTGCATACTTATACAAGTTTTTTTAATACATACAACATGTAAAAAGTACCAGGAGGCTGTTTTTAGGTTGCTAGCTGTAGGCCAGTAACCAATTGTCGTCACTTTGCTCCGGCGGCGGCGTTGGCATCGGCGTTGTCCGTTTAAAGCCATATCTCAAAAACGGTTTTGAGGTGGATGTGATCAAATCGGTCATCAAGTTAATACCCGAGCAAAGATTTTTTTGATTGAATCGTTCGTTTAGACTTGGCGGCCATTTTTATGTCGAAAATGGCCATTTTTTGCACCGAGGTGCAATTTTCTCAAAAACTGTCAGATGAATTTTTTTTTTAATCACAGCAATGAAATCAGTATCATGACCTGCTTCAACGGTGTAAACGGTGTTTTGATTGAATCGCTCCTTCATAGCGCCACCTTGACAATGTGTCTGGACTTCATCATTTTTCGGGGTGTTTTGTGCTATAACTCTCTTAATATGGCATTTAGAGCTTAGGTACGTATGAGGCACCTATAGGGAATAAGGTATGCCGAACAATGTGAGTCAGTCACATTTGACCTTGGGCCTCCAGGTCAAGGTCAAATGGCAAAAATGCGCTATAACTCTCTTAATATAGCATTTAGAGCTTAGATATGTAAGAGGCACCTCGATAGAATCAGGGATGTCGAACATTGTGAGTCAGTCACATTTGACCTTGGGCCTCCAGGTCAAGGTCAAATGGCAAAAATGCGCTATAACTCTCTTAATATAGCATTTAGAGCTTAGATATGTAAGAGGCACCTCTATGGAATCAGGGATGTCGAACATTGTGAGTCAGTTACATTTGACCTTGGGCCTCAAGGTCAAGGCCAAACGGCAAAAATGTGCTATAACTTGCTTAATATGACATTTAGAGCTTAAGTATGTATGAGGCACCTGCAGGGAATCATGCATGCCAAACATTCTCGGTTGTTCGAATTTCACCTTGAGCCTCAAGGTCAAGGTCAAATGGCAAAAAATGTGTTATAACAGCTTAATGTGGCACCTATAGAGAACCATGCAAGCCAAACATATTTTGCGAGTTGAATATGACATTGGGCATCATGATCAAATGGCAAACAAATGCTATAATTTGCTGAATATGGCGATTAGAGCTCAGGTTTGGGGCATCTATAGGAAACCATGTGTGCTGAACATTCTGAGGCAGTCAGTCAAATTTGATGTTGGGCCTCAATGTCAAGGTTATATGACAAAAATGGCCCATATTTGTTTAATATTGTTTGTAGAGCTTAGGTGTGTATTGGACACTAATAGCAAATCATTTATGCTGGTTGTTTTCGACATATTGGATTTGAACTTGGGCAACAAGGTCCAGGTAATGACAAAACGGCCAAAAAAATCCTTTAATGTTGCTTTAATGTTGGCTTTGGTATGTATTGGATACTAATGACAAATCATGTATGCTGATTTATTTCCTCGTTTAATAATGTCTTCAGAAATTATTATGTATTAGGCACTAACCTATATATAAATACAATTTTTACGGACATTGTAACCACGTGGTCGGCTTTTTTTCACGATCAATGTCAGAAAAAATAAATAAAACTGGTCAAAACCCATTTTTGGATGTTTGTTCCGATTAGCATCATGGAATAAAATGAATAATACTAATTAGAACCACTCGGTGGCAGTGTTGTGTCAAAAGAAAAATCATTGTCTGAAAGCAGAGCAAGAACCAGAAGTGAATTGAGAAGAGGGCGCACTTCACAAATTGACAGCAGACGACAGTGAAAGTTCAGGTTAGAAAAAATATCAAATCAAATTTCATGATCTAGACTTCCTAAAGATCATATTTTTGCTAAATGGCATACATTTTGTTATATGTCACTCATGAAAAAGTGTGACTGTTCAGTCAAGTTGCCCAATAATGGTAACTAAAACCCCTTTCTCACTGAGCTGTGTTGGCCCGCGGAAGTATGCGGATGAAACAGCTCTCTTCTTTCGCAGAGAAAAAATGACTTGAAGAACCGTGAATTGATTCGCAGTAGTACGGGACCATTCGCCATCACCGCCGAAATTCGCGAAAAAAATTAAACGGGTTTTGTTTTTTCACGGATGTCCAAGCATCCTGAAGACGATGCGTTGCTTTCGCAAGAATTCTTGTTGGCTTGTTTTTGAATCCGCAGACTGATGCTAGTTACTTTTCTCCTGTTGGAGTTGTAACTGCCGGCAACCTTCAGGACTCTTGGCACTCTAGTTTTCAAACGCAACTATACAGCTTTGACGCAAAATTTTCATCCATTCTCATTCAAACGTCCTCTCATAAACTATAGCCTTCCAGATGATGCGAGAGGAACTCGACCTCGATTTTCTGTGGGAAAAACAATGGGCACTTAGCAAGTGCGAGGCGCCAAGACTTACAGCTCCCCATGCCTGTGTATTTATTGTTTATCTTGTATTGGTTTCTCAGCTTTCGGAAAAAATACACTTATGTGGATATTTAAGGTTGCTTAACATCCCAGCTGCGAAGTTCGTGAAGCCAAATTGGTTGGCTGCGCTGTCAATTGCTCCGCAGGGGGGTGGCTGTGGTCCTCCACCGGAGAAATATCAAGGCGAGAGGGCTGTTGCGACATGCATGACTCCTTTCGTGAACAGATCGGGCTCAAAAACGCCAGAATACAAACTACGTTAGTTGCGGATCCCAGAAAAGACTGCCCTCGGGTGAAGTCAGCGAGAGGGAAGCTGGTTGTGGCGAGGTTTTGGACAACAAAATGTAGTTTCTCACGCCTCGCTCCCTAGTCCCCTGAATCCTATTTTTTCCAGCCGTGGGCAAGAGTTCACAGCCGTGGCGAGATTAAACGCTTGCTCGCGCCCCGGGCAGACCGAGCACCTCAGTGACCCTGTCTCGCTCCCAGCCCCCATAGCGTATCACTTGCTTTTGATGCAGGTAGCTAACTGATTTGGTACATCCACCCACGCAACGCAGCAGTGCAGGCTCTCTTGACACTTTTCAAGTGTGGTGCCAGGCTACCTGAAGGCATGTGGCCCGCTCTGGCCAGACCTACTGATATCCATTGGAAAACAACTTTCCTTGCGTGGGTGAAATCAAGGCCATCCAGTACAGTTGTGCATTAATTTTGAAATTATGGATTTTTTGCCTACTATTTACTTACTAAGGCATACGAGAGAAAATGGAAAATTTCGGCAATGAAGTGTGACTAATTTGGAAAGGAGATCACATGTCTTGTCTCAGGTTGAATCCATCTAAGCATTACAGGCAACACTGGGGACTCTGAATAATGCAAAAGAAAAAAAGAATAATGCATATTTTTTATATTTTACATGGCAATGTAGTGCTTTCAAATTGCTGTGTTTCTTCAACTATGAACAGTCAAGTGCAAGAAAATCATTACCGAAGAAAAGCAACTGTTTAATGTCATTTTAAAGTCTAAACTAGCCCAAACAGTAACCCTAATATTCATCCTAATTTAATCCAGCCATTTGTGCTCACCAAGTCGTCAGCAAGAATGTTTTATATTGGGTGGTCGTCAGTTACCCAAATTTCTGCCGAACCAGAATTTGAGAGTTCCCAAAGCGCCACCTAGTGGTATTTTAGAAGATTTCAGGCATGACATGCTGGCCGCAGTGCTCAATTGCATTTGTGAGCTTTTGCTTGCGAGTCAGGATTAGAACAGCATTTATGAATATTACATTAGTAGGCACGTTCATGTGCTACAGACCAATAATTAAATGCAGTTAAGACAAAAGTCATAAAGTAATGGAGCTGATAGCTTTCTTACCATGCTAAATACCTTTCTAAATGGTTCTGTATGAAATTCTGTGAGATGCTTACATTTTTCTCCACATTCAGATATTCACTTCTGTGTATTTGTGTTCAAACTTCTTTACCCTTCCCAGAAACAGCTACGCAACACTGTTCTGACGTGAGCTATCTACAACCCCAATTCTGAAATAGTTGGGACAAAGTGTGAATTGTAAATAAAATCAAAATGCAATGACTTTCAGATCATATGAGCCAATATGTTATTTAAAATAGAACATAGATAACATCTCGAATGTTGAAACTGAGACATTTTACATTTTTATCCACAAAATGAGCTTATTAAAAATATTCTGGCTGCAACAGGTCTCAAAAAAGTTGGGACACAGGCAGAAAAGGGCTGAAAAAGCAATTAATATATAAGAGAATAAGCTGAAAGAACATTTAGTAAGTAATTAAGTTAACTGGCATCAGGTGTGTAACATGATTGGCTATAAAAGGGATGTCTTAGAGAGGCTGAGTCTCTCAGAAGGAAAGATGGCCAGAGGCTCTCCAATCTGTGAAGCCTTGCGTAAAAAAATTGTGGAATACATTAAAAACAATGTTCCTCAACGTCAAATTGCAAAGGCTTTGACGGTCTCATCATCGACAGCGCATAACATCATCAAAAGATTCAGAGAAACTGGAAAAATCTCTGTGCACAAGGGACAAGACAGAAGACCTTTACTGGCTGCTCGTGATCTTCGGGCCCTCAGACACCACTGCATCACTCACCAGCATGATTCTGTCACTGACATTACTAAATGGGCCCAGGAATACTTCAAGAAACCACTGTCTGTAAACACAGTCTGCTGTGCCATCCACAGATGCCACCTAAAACTCTATCATGCAAAAAGGAAGCCATTGTTGAGCATGATCCAGAAGCGCCGCGCTGTTTTGTGGGCCAAGGCTTGTTTAAAATGGACTGTAGCAAAGTTGCAAAGTGTCCTGTGGTAAAATGAGTCCAAATTTGACATTCTTGTTAGAAATTATGGGCGTCGTGTCCTCCGGGCTAAAGAGGAGAAAGACCACCCCTCCTGTTATCAACGTTCGGTTCAAAAGCCAGCATCTCTGATAGTATGGGAATGCATTAGTGCATATGGTGTGGGACACTTGCATGTTTTAAAAAGCACCATGAATGCTGAAAGGTATATAAAGGTTTCAGAGCAACATATGCTCCCCTCCAGATGACATGTATTCCACGGAAGGCCTTGTGTATTTCAGCAGCCAATGCTGGCTTTGTAGTAGAAGAGTCCGTGTGTTGAACTGGCCTGCCTGCAGTCCTAATCTTTCACCGATTGAGAACATTTGGCGCATAATTAGGAGACCCAAAACTCCCCAGCAGCTGGAAGCCTGTATTAAACAAACGTGGGATCAAATTCCAATGGCTAAACTCAGGAAACGTGTCTCCTCAATGCCCAGACTCCACTCTGGGTTAAAAAGTAGAGGGGATGCTACAACATAGTAAACAGGCCCCTGTCCCAACTTTTTTGAGACCTGTAGCAGCCATCAAATTTGAAGTGAGCTCATTTTGTGGATAAAATTGTAAAATTTCTCAGTTACAACATTTGCTATGTTATCTCTGTTCTATTGTGAATAAAATACTGGCTGATGTGCTTTGAAAGTCATTGCATTTTAATTTTATTCACAATTTACTCTGTCCCAACTATTTCGGAATTGGGGTTGCACATTACTGGCAATTATCTGCCATAAAAAGGCTGACATTGCTGTACCACATTTTTCCACTAGATGGCATTACAGATTACTGGATGAGACTTTTTATGACAAGAAAAGATGGAAGGTCAAAGGGATTATTTTGGCATAGCATGACAGTGGTTGTGTTCCAGTATTCAGCAAGTATTCTCCAGTATTCTCCCTTTTCTCTCGTCTTCAAGTACAGGGTAGATGGTAAGTGCACGACAAGGGCATATCCTATGCGTTGTGTTGCACCAAGGCGGTGTCAAAAATGGTCTCTGTATTTCAGACCACGTAGCATTTTTACAATCCCTCTCCTTAGAATACCAGAACTTATTTTAAATGGCTGTAAAATAGTTTTAACAATGAAAAATATTCTGGCCCCTCCCATCAGCGCTAAGTATATCCCTACATTCTACACACATTTGAAACCGAAATCATGCAAAACTTAGCATAAGGTCGCTGAACGAATACTTGTCTATTCCCGGTTTGAAATCTGCGATTCGATATTTCAGCACATTGGCAGCTTAGCTACTTTGCTTCTTTTGCTGTTGTTGACTTTCACGTCAGCTAACAATTTTGCGGACGGAGTTTGCAGACTCCCGTGTCTGAATGGCGCTACACAGCAGTGGGAGAAAATGTCAGTGTGTTTTGGAATCTGAGCCACAACAGACGTGAGGGTGCCACAATGAACATGCCGGTCAGAGACCGTAGAAATCCTACACTGTACGCAGCGAGAAATAGATGGACAGACAGACATAGGCCAAATTAACAGTCCCCAGACTTACCTGTTGGGCGATGGGGGACTATAAAGCATTTTTTGATGGGCCACTGCAAATTTGGAAGATAATCTCGAGAAACAGAACTGAGGCCATATTCGCACATCAATGGACACATAGAATGTCCAGTAGAGGTCGTAGGTCAACTTTAATACTTGCATTGGTTTCTTTGACCCAAAAATAGTAGGTTTGATGTGGTAAATGAAAGGATTGTGAAATTTTTCAAAAATTTGAAAATTGCTAGAAAAAAATAAGGTTGTTAAAAAAGAGGTCTAAGGTCACAGGTGAACCAAAAATTCAAAAGACAAAACTAGGGGATACGGCCAACGAACATAAGCGATTTTGAAAGGCACCTGTCAAAAAGTGTCAGACATATGGTCTGGAAACAAAAAAAACAGTGACGAGGGTCATTGCTGAGAGGTCAAAGGTCACAAAAAAGGCAACAGATACAAACCTTTGACAAAGATTATAAAGTCAGTGTAAAATGGTGAGGCTGCTTCATATAATTTCAGAATAATGAATGCGGAAAGACGCACGCGTGGATGTGTCCTAAATCAACAGTCTCCTGGCCTACCCTTCGTACGGCCAAATAAATACTAAACAGAGGCTTGTCGAGCTGAGGACGGTGACTGAGAACCCATTTGTTTCTCAAGAGTAATGAGCAAGAGTAATGAGAACGGCCTGCCTAGGAAGGCTGATGGCTTTAATTCATGTCTCGGGGACCTCTGAGATCAACTTTGGAGTGATCTGCACCCCACTTCTGCGAAGCAGTTTGCCTAAAATGTTTAATGCTTTAAGTCTCAAAGACTTAAAGTCCGTCATCTCACAATATTCCCAGAGCAACAGAAAAAAAAAAAACACCTGGAAGGAGGAAAGCACTGACTGCACTATAGCCCTGCTTATCTCATCTTATTACCTCATAAAACCTACATCAAATGCAGCTGCTGTGTTCAAACCTGTGGAGCTTTAGGCTTATTTTAAATTCTAGCGGAGATCGGAAGTTATCCAACGACTCTAAATATGTCCTGCTGAATTACAAGGCAATGTGTATAAAATGATGTGCAAGATCGAGATATTTTCCATTTGATGTAATGCTGTGGTCATAAAAACATGGCGCCCTGGGTTTGAATTTTACTTTCAGTGCGTACGATGTAGCTTCAGTGAAGTGCTGCTACCGGCAGATAGAGAATATGTATGTGACATTTTCTACATGAAAAAATGCCTTTTCTGACTTCGGACTTTTCTGAACGAACAGAAGGGAAAACAAGTGGAAAACAAGAGGCTCCTCAGAGCCTGTACTCGGGACGGGTCTCGGCCTAGGCCAACCGCGAAACAAATCGCAACCCCGAAAAAGAAGAACGGAGTTGAAACTTAGACTCGTGGCCTGCCGGCCCGAGTAATTAGTTAATTAATGAGGGGTTCACTTTCATCAAAAAAACTGCAACAACCATTGTTTATTGTGGCATGGTGACACAGTGGGTAATGTTGTTGCTTCTTAGTTAGAGGGTTGCAGGTTCAAACCCAGTCCAGGGGCCCCTCTGCGTGGAGTTTGCATGGCTTACCTCCAGACACTCTGGGGTCCACCCACAGCCCAAAAGCATTCATATGTCAGGTTAATTGTAGACTCTAGATTGCCCATAGGCATGAATGTCTGCGTGCAAATGGTCTGTGAGTCCTGCATTGCACTGACAAGCTATCCACAGTGTGTTCCCATCTTTTGCCCGTTGTAACCTAGAATAGTAGCAGTTTAGATAATGGGCGAATATATTCTGAAGTGCTGAAAAATCCATTGTAGACTTGATGATACATTTGGTTTCCAGCCAAGATTGCAAAAGTGGCAGCACACAAATCTTGGTTTTATCGAACCGCGTGTTCATGGTTATTTTTATTTGTTGTTGGCAATGGGTTATTGATACGACACCTAAGAAATTGCGCTCCCCAGATGCATTGGTATGGCATTTGTATTACCCAATTGATCACCAGGATTGCGATTTTAAGCTCTGCTAGGTTCAGAAACACACGTTAGCTCGAAGTCAGGTTATATACACTAAGTACTGCTGAAATGCAAGCCTTATTGTTGCTGTTGCCCAGGACCACAGTATTATGGATATTATGCGCTGAACTCGTTCAATGTTTTTCCGCTCTCAGTATATCAGCAGGGTAAGAGTGTTCTGTGTGTGCGGGGAACTGTCCCTCCCCCCCTCTGTGGTTTGTGGATCCTGTTTCAAATGAACAGCATTAACTCCCCTCCTTCACCGGTGCCCTGACCGTCTCTGACCGTCGCTCAGGTGCTTATTAAAGCTTAATCAATAACAGTGACCTGTGCGTTATTTAAATGGTAATGGATACCGAAGGTGTCAGTCGCCCCTGTAAAATTACAGTGCAAATATACGGCCAGCTCAGACTTGGTACAGATTTATTTTGTTGCCATTCATTTTAAGAAATAACATTTGACAATTTATTTTCACTGGTTCCTTGCCGATATTGGACATACTGATGCATTGAAATAAAATGTGTTATCAAGACATGGAGCTGCCTACTCTGGGTGAATACAAGATGTGCAGGATGTAAGAAATGAAAAAGGACCCTGACCACACCCATCTCCTCGCAGTATCCCCGAGTCTCACGGCTGATTGGCTGATTGTCCCGACCTGAGGAACTGTAAAAAGACATCTATTCTCAAACGGAAATATGATGCGACTGCCGGCATGAACAAAATCTGAGTTTTTTAGGTTATCTGATGAAATTGCAGGACACTACAGAATCATTTCGCTCTCTGGGAAACCTGAGGGGAATATCGATTGCATGCGACTGAGATCTCTTCATAATGCCTTTTTTTCACATGGTGTCAATTCACAAGGTCTTGCACAGATTGCATCAATCTTACTCTCTCTCACCTCTCCGCTCACGTTACATGTGACATCCCCAGACAGTCTTAAATGGGACACAAACCCAATCATGCAGCCAGTTTTACAGCTACAAAATCTGAAATTAAGACTGAAATGCAATGTATACACTTCCCAGAGATATCTTTCAATCCCATCGCTGCTTGGGACAGACAAGAGCAAATGCTAAAAGGGCATTCTCATTCATGGAAACTCATGAAATCGATGAGGCTCAGGCTGTATCTTGCTAATTCTCCTGGTTTCACTGCTTTGGACCAGGATGCGCAAAACAGTAAACTCAATTCAATCCTAATTCTAACCCAGCCAATCAGACTAAACCCATACCTCTGCATACCCATTACAAAATGGCGGCCATTTTAAAGCACAGTCACTGGAGCATTAGGCAGTAGCTGTTGCTGTTGAAATCCTACCGTCGAAATCCAATGCTACAACAAGAAATGAATGCAAAAATTCCAGACTGTTTTGCAGTTTAATTGTCCTTTCTTTTTTTCAGTCTTTTGGCAGTCAAATCCCCTGATTCGTGTGTAACAAGGCTTTACAGTGATGATAATCTTCCACGTTCTATGGCTTTGTATGGTTTACAGTACACTGTGTAGACGAGATGTGCACAGTGTCTTAGTCACCTGACCCTTTGTTGGCTCCGCCCACTCCTCATTATGGCTATCACCAGGAAGTCTATGGCTGGGAAGCGGGAGGGCAAGGCAGCTAGTAACTAAGACAAAATGCAAGAAAAGCCCTTAAATAGTCAGAAAATACTGGCAATATACAGCTCCAATTAAGTTTCCATTCAGTATAAAGTAATTTATATGGAATACAAAGTACGAATGCCCTTTCATTTTAAGAATACATGCCATCCTGTAGTCAGCTCATGCGAAGCAGTGAAAGCTGAGAAGCATTGGGCTAGCTTTATACTTCTGAGTGCAGCCAGCACAATAGAAACAGATTCGGCTGATGCTTAAAGTTGTGTCGGTGGACCTACAGGGGGCGCTCTACATCTGACCCCAGTGAGTCTGAAGCCCTTGCGAAAACTCTGTTTTACCATGTTTAAAGACGTCCAACCATCCTAACTCACGGACCCTGTTAAAAACCAAATAGCTATTCCCAAAAGACACAGGTTGTAAAACCCAGCCATTATGCTGACATTTCACAACCTTCTCAAACTGAAAATCTGAGCACTTAAACCTGACTATGGCGATTGATTGTCCATAAAATCTAGATTGTTATTTAGCGGACCACCCTGTTTAAACAAAAAAGTATAAGTAGACGAGTGAAAAATGAAATAAATAAATAAATAATATTCAAGTATTTTCAGTTGATAGTGCATCTGCAGGTGGTCTTCTTCTTGTGAGGTTTCCTCAACAGGCGCAGGTAGCAGCCCAGAGTCGTATTACTGCCAACATGCTGCTCTTTGTTTGGTGAGAGGAGGTTAGCGATGTTTCGGAGTCAGATCGCCGATCTCTACTCCCTTCCTCCTCTCCAGTTCCTGCTCATACCTCTCCAGCTGGGCCCAGAACCCAGGATTCGGCTCGGCCACTGAGCGAGCCGCCTTCACCATCTGGGGGACAAAACACAGGGCCATATTTCAATAAAGGGATATATGTGGAGTATAGTGGGATGTACTGCAATTAAGGACTATACTGCAGAAACTGATATATTCAAAATCAGTGTATATATTCAAGAACAATATATATGATAACTCATTTCTCAACATTGCGCTGCAATGCAATATTTGTAAATAAAATCGTGTGAAATTTTTGGGAAAATGTATTGGTATATATCTCCTCATTTACAAAAATACGAAGAAGTGTTGTCGTATATAGACAGTATATATGATGAAATATATCTCCTCAGATATTCCGTTTTCACACCCCTGAGAATCATTGACGCATTAACCCGGCAGGCACTAACTTGCCATAGATATGTCTGAAAAATAGACACAGCAAGTGACTCTGTCATAGAACTGAAACATAGAGAGAGAGAGAGAGAGAGAGAGAGAGAGAGAGGCAAAAATACCCCTGAAAACCTGTTTGTTTTGCATTTATTATTTTAGTTTTTTTTTTTTCCCCTAGATCTCAGAAGGGTGAAGGTGCTTTTATTGTTACAGTTTGGCTTTGTTTTCTCTCTCTCTCTCTCTCTCGCTCTGTCCCTCCCTTCCTCTCTCCGTCTCTCCCTCTCTCTCTCGCTCTCCCTCCATCTCTTTCTCTTTCTCTCTCCCTCCCTCCATGACCTCACCCATGGGAAAATAACCCCGGTGCCAAGCAGAACTTCCCAAACCTCCCCATGTCTGCTCGTCTGTCCCTCCCGGGGGAGAGTCACAGCGTGTAACGCGCCCATAAGAAACAGAATTGTGTTGAAATTATATGAAGACTTCAAAACAAGATGTAAAATGGCAGCTTAAAAAGATGCATAATTTGCAAAAGCATTTTCTGTGACATCACCTTGAAAACACACACTCACACACGTCAGTTGGATTAAATAACATTTGAACATTATATCAGGAAATTGCGTACCTTCTACAGCAAGCACAATATGCACACTAAATCTCACAATCCTCACCTCCTCTTTAAAGACAGAACATTCTGTGCTTGTTTTAGACAATCTGTGGCAATTTTTGCCGCACAAATTACATATCTAGTCCCAAAAGAGAAGGCTTTCACACAATGAGTTGATAATATCTCGGAAGTACAGCCATAAAAAGGATTTTGGATATTAACACACCCTATCTGAATAAGCTGGGCAACACTTCTGTTCTGTGCTTGCTCTGTGGCTAATAAAAGCTAGCACACCTCGTGACTTGCCGTCCTCACCTGGAAGGCATCGGCGAGGGACAGGGCGCGATGCTTCATCAGGTACGCCGTGCAGACTGCCACGGACCGGCTGCGCCCGTTCTTGCAGTACACCACGGTTCTCCCGCCTCGCCCGGCTTCGTCCTGAACAGCGTCAGCGCAGCGGTCAAAGTACCGGTACAGGTTCTCGTTCGGGTCGTCGTAGACAGGGATCCTGAGGGTGCCCACGCGGGCAGAGGGGAATGGCTGCTGCTTGGAAACGTTGACACAGAGAGTGACACCCTCCTGTCGAATCAGCTCGTCGCTGCAGGCCGACCGCGCGTTGCTAATGAACAAGGCCTCTGTGATCCTGCATAGCTGCAGCATCCTCTCTCTCTCTCGCTCTCTCTCTCTTTCTCTCTTACTCCCTCGCTGCCACACATACACCCAGCTCAAATGCACTCAGCCACATAAGGAACGTCTCGTCTCACACATATCTCCAATGTGCACACTTCCAAGCACGTGCAGCTCAAACACTCTTAAAGGTGAATGGGGTGATGGATTCTAAAAAGAGCAGAGAGGGGGGAGGAGAGAAAGAGGGGATGAGGGAGGAAGAGAGAGAGACCGCGAGCATGACAGACCTCCAGCTCCGGCCCAAGAGGAGAGCTATATTTACTGCAGCACAGAGACAGAGCTGTTCAGGGACTCCCCAGGTCCTAGTGCCTCTCCCTGCTCTTCATTATTTATCAAAAGCTGTGGAGGGGTAAGAGAAGCAGGTTTCCAGCAGTAATGTTGTCAAAGAAGAAATCCAGCCAAGTGATTCTTAACTGTGCAGCTCTAAAGACTGATATTAATACAATGTTTGCTGATTAAAAGGTCATAAGGGCATGAATCATTAATGTGTTGCCATAATAATACCACTTAAATGTGCACTTCATGCCTCCAACCATAGAATTAATTGAGCCAGAACGTCGCAAGTGAGGCTGAGTTATGGATATATTTATAAAGATGCACTGGACTGGCAGATGCAGTTTTGTGGCAGTATATCAATAGCTTTGATGGACGGTCTGACCTGCAGTGATGCGAGTTTGATGTGCCGTCCTGGTCCGTTTTTCGTCGCAAGATGCCGTATTGAGATGAGAATTCTCTCCCTGGTTGGACTCGGCTGACTCAGACTGGTGACGTTCGTCAGTCAAAAAAGGCTGGTGACAGCAAGAGTGGGAGAGAGCTGATTGGTCAAGCCTTGGCTTGAGCCCACCTTTCACATGTTCCCTCCTTTCCCCATTTCAATCTTTCTGTCCGTCCCTCCCCCATTTTTGCACAGGTCATGAAACCAAGGGTATAAATAGACGTCATGATGACAGAACAACCACAACTGGACAAGTTCTCGCAGATCCAATGCGATATATGCTCTCATGTAGAAGTCCAGAATCCGCCTTCAAAAACTCTCCACTAATATAAAACAAATATAACAGAAATATAATCGATGCAAGAGGTAATGTACTCAATAAAAGCTAAGATCTAATAATAATTATCCTGGGAACAGCAGGAAAACATTGACAATGGCAATACAGGCAATGAGATCCTCCAATGGTTGTCAAAGATACTGTGTATCCTTACGATTCTGCGTATTACCAAAAGCAGCTGAAAGAAATGGCCGCGCACAGGGAAATACATCAGCAAAAAAAATCCAACCAGTAAATCGTATTCTAATAATCTACACAAAACAGTCGTTTTCTTACTTCATGCATTAAAATACGCGTAGCCTTTACACCTACTACGCCCAAGCGGTGCTCGAAACGTGATGACGTTTATCCCATCGCAGGTTACGTCATGTCGTCACAGCAAACAGGCAGCCATAGTAATCAAAGAAGTGAGCTTAGACATGGAGGCCGTGGGTGGCTAGATTCCGTTGAAGAGAGTGCTCGGCTGACTAAATTCGGCGATTCTTGAGAACAATCTCACGTATTAATCCAGACATCTTCCTAAAACCAGTCTGTTACCGTTAACTAGACACTTCTGTGGATATTTTGGGTGAGGTGAGTGGCAGGAGAAGAAATGACTCCGAGACCGGGCGCCATTTAGCAAGCGAGCTAACAGTGGCTAATGCTGCTGAATAACGCAGATTCTGCGGCCGAGTCCACTGTCGCACCCGAGTTAGCTGTACTTTACCAGGCATGTTCTGCAATACTCCGCTGTATCGTTTCACCTCGTTCGGTTGAGCCTGTATTACATATGTATCGTCCTGTCGTGTTCCCTCCTGGCTGGTGGTTAGCGGTGGTTCACCCTCACAGGGCAGCCTGAGCTGTTCGGCGGAGGCCGTTTCCGTGTTTAGCTGCGCGCGTTTGCGGTCACGGAGTGTCGGTAACGTTACTGCTGGCCAACATTACGCCCGTAAGGTTAATATTCATCTTAGTTGGTTTTTAAACATTCGCGTATCTCGCTTCGAAGGACCGTTACGGTTCACGGTGGCCTCGCTGAACACCCACCTCGTGTGTGGCCCGTTAGCTTGGCCCGGGGGTGGGCAATTCCCGTCCCGCAGGGCCGGGGTGTGAGTATTTTATTATTATTTCTGTCAGTCACTCCGGATAATTGATTGCAAACACAAATTATAGATTTGTGCAAAGGTTCGATCAAAGAAAGATACGTTTTGTAGGGAGGCTGGACGCGTTTCGCGTGTAACGTTACTGGCGTCTTTGCGTTGACTTCGAACGTCATCTGTCGTGCGAGAAATTCGTTTCGCGTCCGGTGTGAAAGCGGCTTTAATCTCAATTTATACTTCAGGGTGCGATGCTTTTGGGCAGGTCCCGCCCGCTTTCAGTGGGGTCTGCGTTCTGTGAGCCCATTGCTTCACAGTAGGTATTGCTGGCTTGCTTTTTCCCCCTGATACTTAACGTTAGTTAAAATTATCAGAGTAAAATCAGATGGAATTTACGTAAATTAACGTTAGCTCCCGTCGTAAATGGATGAAGGTGATATTATTGCATACAGGTGGGAAAATTCGACCCTCAAGTCGTATATTTAAGATCACATTGTTATAATTTTGAAATTGTTCAAAAGCTTTATTTTGTTTACTTTGAAGTTCGCTCCTGTGTATGAACTCAACCAGGAACGAGTTACAAAATTTGGTTTCCCGTCTGGTTCTCAGCCTTAATTTTCACCCCCTGCTCCAGTTTGCTGATTTTTAACTTTGTAATTGCAGTCATACTCAAAACAACCTGCCTGTGTTTCTTAATCAGGCTACTCCTGTGCGGATGAATTATTTCAGTCTGACGGTTTATTGTGATCAATTGTCATTGTGCTATATTTAGCCAATGTGTTGCAAAAAAGTTGTTAAGACTTATCGCTTCATATTAAACAAGGAGCTGTATGATGACACCTAGGTCGGTTATGTCAAAATGTGGGTATTTGGCCACTAAAATCAGTTATTTGGTCAGTGACTAAAGTGGAAAGCAAAGTAAGCGATCAAGAGTATTGCCTTAATAGCTTTGTGGGAAAACTATGGAATAATTTAAACATTCAGTAACTTAATTTGAAGTTATTGATTCACTCTGGTCTTGCATTTGACCAGTTAAAATATGTGACCTTTCTGTTTGCAGTATTACACAACGTGAACATGGGACTATCTCACTCTTCATGCCGGTATATCCATTCCTGAGAGTTTCTTTTCATGATTAAAAAAACGAATAATCATTGTATGCATGCAGAGCATTCAGTTAAGAGGAAGAAATGGCTTGTTTCTGCATTAATTGTAAATGTTGGGAGAATATGCTGTGCCATTTTTGAGTCCGTGCAAGTGTTTTGTTTTTCAGTCTCAAGGGTTTACAACAATCTTTTAATCTGTTTAATATTGTGCAATGTGCATTTCTGTCAGTAATGATCTGGGGGTAAAGGAATTCATTGAGTTGTTAGTGTGGAATGGAATGTAGCTGAGTTTTTAATTTGTTTTTTTTTTTTTTTTAAATGATTGTGTAATAATGTGCATTTGCAACTCCTGAGCATTTAAATATAGCAGCTGCTTTGGAGGTAATTAAGTGTATTCTTGCTTTATTGCAGTGGTTTCTGACGTAGATCCTGGGTATACCCTGTGTTTGCAGGTTTTTGTTCAAACCACAATTACAATTGTGTAATAACTGAAATTCATTTTTTCTTCAGTTTTTCATTATTTTACTCTTTCAAGCCACATTATGCCAGGAATAGCCATAGATTTCCTGTGTGAACGGTTCTTTATTCATTTTTCCCTGTACTGGAGACTGTTTTATATTGAATGAAAACCATCTCCAGTTGTGACTGATGAAATGAAGTAATCAGTTGGCTTCGAGCTGTTGAATGTGTGGACACATGGGCACAAACTAAAGACAAGGAAAGTTTGCAAATAATTACGTGCCAAATCTGCATTTTGTTACAAGGGAAAAAATCGGGATCTGCAATGAATTTAGGACCCTATTGATTCACCATCTTGAATTTAAAATGATGTACCCTTTTAGCCAATATTTTCCAGAAAGTACCTTTTTTTTATCCTGCATGACAATGAGTTATGGCCATTTTGGACAACGTAGCATTATGAAGTAAATTATCCTTATAAACATGAAATGGACCAAACTAAAAAAATGTCAGCAGATTCAAAAAATGATTATTTTGGTTGGAGAAAATCCAGTATACACAGGGGGTCCCCAGGTCTACCATGTAGAAACAATTCTTTGAACCACAATGATCCTATCCTTTACCAGCTCTAGTAAATGCTAAAAGTCATCATTTACATCTTAAAAAAATCCTTGATGGTCACAAAAAACATACTGGGCAAATGAAAATTTCCACTAAACTTGATATAGCATAAGAAAGAAAAAAAAATCCAAAAATTGAGATCTTAAATAGATTCTATTTCTACCATGGAGTTTTCCCGCCAAATTTTGTGAAAATGTTGAAGTAAACTCTTTGGCGACTGTGCATAAAATCGCTTGCAAAGCTGCAATTTTGCCCATCAATTTTGGTATAGAACTCTCTGAACTAGGCTGCATGGACCAGTGTCCAAACCTAGAGGAGGCAATTCCAAACCTTTGAAACTTTTGACACAAACTCTATTTTTAATCATTTTGAAATCTTTCAAAAAAATGTTTTTACTAGTAATGCACAACATACTGGCAGAAATTATGTCTCCCCCTTCCTACAGGGAGGGGGGGGGGGAGACATATTGTTTCTTCCTGAATTCCCGTCTGCGTTGGCGTCGGCGTTCCAATTTGTTTCCGGAGCATAACTCTGAAACTGTTTGACCGATTCTCACCAAATTTCATATGGTGTCTCTCCATAACATGTAGATTTGCCTTTTGAGGGTTTGAACTGCTTTTGAATTTAAATGGCTCTTTAGTGCCACCAAGTAACATTTCATTTCCACTTAGACGGCCACCACAACCGGTGGGAAAGTCATAGAGATGGAACCAACACTATATTGTTCATCTCGTCAAAGCCTAAAAATGAACAATCAACACCCATTAACTAAATCGAACGGGAAGTCCACAATTTGCATATCAAAATTTCCTTTTTCCACTAAATTTGGCCAAAATTTGCCTTCGAACAAACGCAAACTCCTTTAAGGATGTTCATTGTATGGACCCCAAATGCTCATGGATGACAAAGCACACTCTGCCGATTAAAAACTACTGTCATCTTTTTCAAAAGTCGAACGGTTTGGATTTTATGAGGCGTCTAAAATGGGGTCCCCAGCCACTTTCACTGCCTTTTTTCGATGCTTAGGCAATTTCCAACCTTCATTTGACCCCTTAAACATGCTCAAAAACAAACCAAATTTTGCAGTAATTTCTACATGGCTTCAAATATTTTTACAATCTGAAAATTCTCCACCAAAGACACAAAATGACTCTCTAGCGCCACCTAAATACGCCAAAATGGGACTTGTGCTTTTACCACAGGCTGTTGCAATGTCATAAAATTCTGAAAAAAATTACTTATCATTGCTGTACCATGCCCTGTACTGTGACCTAATTTCGTGAAAATCCATTCGGGACTTTTCGAAATAAAAATTTTTACGCATATAATACGCTGTACAGTAAGATACACATTCTTGCTGTGGACAAACCGTTCATTATATCAAAATGTCCTTTGGTATAATTCATAATCTCCATGTCGCCAAACAAACTGCCAAGTGTGGTACCATTGCAATCGATATTTCTTGAGATATAAACATGTTAATGAATAGTCATATTTTGAAAAATAGTGACGCACATCTGAATTCACCATAAGTTGCAGTGTATAAAACTTTTGTCTTTCTTCAGTGAATATGCTCCCAAAATTTCAGCTTTCTAGGATTTACCTGGAAGAAGCATTTATTAATTTCTTGATTATTATTGATTTTCGGTGTTTTTCTTTGTGCTGCTACACATTCTGTCCACCGGGTGGCAGTAGGATCACATTGCTCATCTCCCGTCACTAAGTTCATGAATGGGGGAAGATTGCACAATACACAGCAGTGATAAAATCTGCTTCAGAAAGTTTGACCAGGTCGCATGGGTCATAGCTCCATTATACTAAAGAAAAATCTCTTTCAGTAAAGGGGTTTGCACTCAACAAAAAACATTTTCCTCTGTCTCATGCTGTCCAACGAATGACGATGCTCGACATGCGCGGGAGGGCGAGGACCTGTCCAACGCTGCTTGCAGCTTTAATATTTTCTGTTTCCATGGCAACAATTTGGATTTAGCCATATTGAAGGGTAGGACTCGTTTCTGGACCATAACTCTATAATGTGAAATGGGGGAAGGGGGAGACATCTGTTTTTACATGTAAAAACCATTTCTAGGTTTTATTACAGAGCTTATAAATGTTATGAATTGAATAAAGCTTGGATAATTGCTGATGAGCTTCAACAACAGATCGCTATTACTAATGATTTTACCACCACAATTTATTATAATAGCATTTATAAGATACACGGTGTAGGCTATTTGTTAATTTATTTGAATTAATTGCGATTTGTTGATATTCACATTGTACACCAGTTGAGGTAACTTTCATTTTAATTTCAAACAATTTTCCCATCATGTCACCAAAATATTCCTGATTGAACAACTCGCACTGATGGTTTAATTTCGTCGGTATTTCATTGTAGGGATAGAACAAAAAATCAAGTTTTTAAACCCCTGCTGTGCTCGGAGGAGGATTATGATGCATGTCTCTCAAACTTAATTTGCTAATAACTGGAGAAGTGTTTCAATCAATAATGCGATAAACTTGACAAACATTCCAACCTTAATTCGGTACATAAGGACTTCTTTCCTGGGACGGACTAGACCGATGCTGCTCGGACATGTGACTGGAGTTTCGAAACGATGTTGTGAAACCTGTGTTGATACCGACATTGTCAAACGCGTTCAGAGTGAACCAAACTTGAGTGTCAAAATTGCCATCACTACCTAAACCCTGGATCTGCTTTGCATTTTCACAGCAAACAACGCTTTTAAATGCAGGCAGGGTTTTAACCTTATGGTCATAGCGGCTTCTTTCACATCCTTGATCAAGCTAGAGTGACAGTTCTTTTTTGACAAATCAACCAACTGCAGTATTTCTAGCGCCACCTTTTTGTATCTGATCTGTGCACTGGGTGTCTCAACGGAGGCATGACGAAAAAATGCGACTGTTTGGAACGGTTCTTTTGGAACCATCCACAACATCTGACGTTGAAAACAGGAGAACGGCCATTCTGAAGTATAAAGAACTGAACTGAAGCAGACTGCTTGGTGTAAACAAGGCTTAAGTGAGAGGAGTAGATAATGACATTGAGAAATGAATAGAAGGTCTATACTAAGGCATACGTCCTGTAACTATTGCAGGACTGACCAATCTCCTTTTGTTCTCGGCATGAAGATGACACCAGTTCGAGGTCATTGTGGGATTGCTTGTCTGTGGCTGTAATGCAACAGCAATAGAATCTTGTTATTTCTGGATGTGGATGGCATGTGGGCATTTGTTTGTCATCCTACAGACCACGGTGTGTAGTACCCTGTTATAAATGAAAAGCGGTGCTAGTTTTTTTTTTTTTATTATTTATTTTTTTCTCTCTCCCCAACAAAAACTTTTAACAACCACACGTGAAAACTAAGGGGCTCGGAAAGTCAAAGCAATCAAACGGTGAATATGTTTTTCATTGCTGCAAAACATCTGCTTGCATAACCTGGGGACAGAAGTCTCATCTGAGGGAAAATAATTGACTCCATTTACTGAACAATGAACTGAAACATAATTAGGTGCACAGTAACTTCATTTGGATAAAGTGTAATGTCCCATGCTGCAGTAAAACACACTTTTTCACGACATGGTAAGTACTACTTTTTGTTAAAGTCACCATGAAGCAGAGATGGAATAAAACGAGCTTAAGCAAGTTTTGGACTAAAATGTCACTTTCAATTGAATTTTTGAAGGGTGTGGTGTAGAGTTATAATGTGGACGCCCTTTCCAAACTGCAATAGATTTGGGAAAAGTTTAGAAGGACGTTGATTGAAGCAGAACAGATCAGTGAAGTGTACTCAATCAATACTATGCTAAATGGAGGTCAATGATGTCATAATAAAGTGCAATCGTTTTCGAGGAATTGGAAGGAAGCTGTCTCCGAGTAAAAATACAAGTTTAAAAAAAAAATTATCATTTTGGTTCTGTTGAACTATTCAGTATTTTTTTCCCATGGTCATTCAAAATGGAAAAAATTGAGGATAAATAGAAATTTGATATATTTGCATGTCTTTAAGGGGTCAAAATATGGCAGAATCTGAGATATTTACTCCCACACTTAAAAATGGGTCATTCCATGAAAAAGGGAGCCAAAGTGTAACATTTGGTCTAATGTTTTTTTAAAAGCCGAGATTTTCCATTAAATTATTAAGTCTAGTGATTGGTCAAACCTGAAATACAACATTTTCATTGTCAGAAGATAACTTCTTATCTCATAAATGCACAGAACAGGCTGATAAAGGTCATTGCGAGTGTAACAAGGACACCAAATCTGTGAATTGGTGGTAAAATACTGTGGAAAAATAAAACTATTTTCATTTCATATATATTGATGTCTCCCCCTTCCTGGGGGGGGACATATTGTTTTTGCCTAAATTCCCGCTGGCATCGGCGTCGACGTTCCCATTTGTTTCCGGAGCATAACTCTGAAACTGTTTGACTGATTCTCGCCAAATTTGATAGTGTCTCTCCATAACATGTAGATCTGCCTTTTGAGGGTTTGAACTGCTTTTGAATTTTATTTTTTCTGTTTCCATGGCAACAATTTGGACTTGGGCATATTGAAGGGTGGGACTCGTCTCCCCCTTCTTCCATTTTACATTTTAGAGTTATGGTCCGGAAACATCTGTTTTTACGTGTAAAAACTATTCTAGTCTGTTTTGGTCGTGGCACAATGAAAGTGATTCTAAGCAGACCCTTTGACCGATGGGATTAGGATTCAAAAAAAGTATTTTGTCAGAGAGGACACTTTTACATGGGAAATGACCAGTAAATATTTTAGGTACAGGTGACCCATGCATTGCAATTATTTCAGAACTTTATTTCTCCCTAGGTATCTGCACAACGAACAATGTGTCTACAGTATAGCCAATTCGGTTGGAAACCCTACTTTCACTGTTTGTGTGTCGCGTGTAACATGGACACGAAAGGCCATTTTTGGCACTTCTCAAATTGATTTATATGTTGCTTGAAAATAAAGTTCTAATGACTGGCAGACAGATGCCAGCATTTGTGAATTTATAGCAACAGTTGGTTTTGTTGCTGGCAATCATTTATGAATAACAGTTGGATCAGTGGTCTGAATGTAACAAGCTTTGCGAATGTAACAAATTGGACACAAAGCTTCAATACCCCCTAAAATGGCAACTGCAGTAATTTTTACCAGTGTCATTAATTCTTCACAAAACTTAAGGCACTTCTTTGAATAACCCTTGGATTTTATGCAAATCCAAACTTCGCAACGTTGGGAATGTAACAATGGACATGAAAGAAATTTTCGTGATAAATTTTTAGTAAGACTTCACTGTCGATACTTGGGACTGTAATGTGTTTGAAATAATCAACCTCGAAGTGATTTGAGATCAGTGAATATGTTTTCTGACACATACCAGTCATTTGGCAGGGGTTGTTTGAATGTAACATTTGAGGACACCGACTGTTACATTCGCAACACGCACTTCTGGGCTGCCGTTCTAAATTTCATAGCATACAACCCTACAAAGCATAGTACTGTATTTAATTACGCCTAACCACCTTCATAAAACAATAGCAAAAATGCTAATCAATTGCTCCCCTCGGTGAATAATTGTCTCGTGAAAATTTTTGATCTTAGATGTCACATTTTAACCTGTATTAAGGCTTAATTTACAGTTGGACATCAACTTATTTCAGGTATTACTGATTTTGAGGGCTTTGTATTGTTTGAGTTGTCATACAGGGCTACAACAATGGAAGCTGGTAACTAAGATTAAATCTATAGGGTATCTCCTCTATTCTGTGAACCCATAACTTATAATGCGCCACTGGCTCCCTTTTTCATGTAATGACCCAAATTTTTGTAGTACATGCTGATCAATACAAGAAATAAACATGTTAGTTATAGGTTTGACGTGGGGGTGGTTTCTACCCTGAAATCCTCAACCTGCTGTTTAAGTTCCAGAAATAAACAATGTAGCAAATGCCACAGATCAATAGCAGTTTGCACAGAGTATGTTCAGAGATTAGCCTCACATTAGCTTTACCTCTGGTTATGAAAAATTCCCGTTTCATTTCTAGTAATAAAAAAAGATTTTCTTGGCTGAATAGTGTTTCTGGCATCCAAGTGAGCATCGTCATACTTCAGTGTTCTGGAAATAAAACTTGTTTTTTTTTTTTTTGTTTTTTTTTACGCATCCATGATCTTCGCCAATAAATGTAATGTATCAACTTTGTAATAATTCATAAGTGCACAGAATTGATGGTTCAGTCCTCAGTCCAGAATATTATCAGAAGATAAGTATGTATTAGGGAGTCACTGGGTTCTCGTGCCAGAAGCTACAATGATTCCACCTCAGTAGTGCTCTTAGACCCAGGATGTGGTCAGTTGTCTGTCACTAGCTGCATGGTCTGCACCATGATAACTGATGTTCTAGAAGGAGTGATTTTCTACCTCTGTCACCATTTACATTTTCAGTTCTGTTTCATACGGCATTCGTATGCTTGTTCCCTATCCAGACAGGCCTGTCCTTGGAACCTCTTCTGAAAAGTTGGATGTATGAGGTTACAGATTTGTTTGGACTGCGTTTTCACTATGAGCGGATGTGAAATGACCCCCCCACCCCCACCCCCCCACCCCCACCCCCCAAGCATGTATTTTTTCACATTCGACTTTTGCTCCCTTTTGATGTACTAAGATGGGCATGGTTGGAGAAAACATCAATTGCACGATTTCTATAAGAATTGTTCTTTGTTGGCATTAGAAACTCCACTGCCATAAAAAGGTCCCAATATTAAACGTATATTTTCCTTTCACCATTCAAGCGCAGTGTTCTCTCTTTTACCCTGTATAAATTGCTATCATCATCCTGCTATTCCTGCTGTTTGTGTCCGGCTTCGTCTACATTGTGCTTTAGAAACTGAGATCCCTGTTCCACCCCAACTCATTTGAAATGGGGCTGCAGGATAGCGGAGTAGGCGGTGACTGGACTTCGACCTCCAGAGTTGCTGGTCGAGGTCACAGATGGGGGGGCTGGGATTCTGACTAGCTTCTGGAGGGACGAAGTTTGGGAGAACTGTGTCGTACGGCCATTGAGCAGGGCCCTCAATCCTGAGACTACTCGTAGGTTGTTTATTTAATAAAACTTACCTGTAGTTAAAAAGAAGGGTTGAAATAAAGGCTCTCCTGTCAGTCGTTGAGCTGAGATGAAAGGCATTGAAAAGGGGGCACCGTTATCTGCAACTGTAGTCTTAAATGTTGAGTTTTCCCGAACATGGAAGTTAAATTTGAAGATTTTTTTTTAATGAAAAATATTTGAAGAATGAGTAGAATTGGATTAAGATGCGCGTTTCAATTTGAATGTGTGGTTGTCTCTCTCAGGCATGGATATGTAAGGGAATCTAGGCAGTGCATTACTTATTGCTGTGTCAACAAAGAAAAAATGCTTGAAGCTGTGCTCTCAGTTACTTGCAAGCTGGAAACAGAACATCAGTGCTTTTTAATGCAATGTTATTTGTTTCTCCATGAATACATAATCAAGTTTTCCAGGATTTGGTTCATTTGCAAGAATTTAATCATTGGTCCATTCAGTCCTTTTCCAGTCTTTATTCGAGGACGCTTCCTCTGTGTTTGCAGTTTCTCTAGTGGCCTACGACCCAGCATGACCTGTGGGGGAAGGTGTCAGTTATTGAGTTTATAGTCCTGCAGTTTTTCCAGGCATAACTAGCGATGCTGCTATACATCATGCTGCAAAGCTGCTTTCATATTTGGGATATGATTGAGAGTCTAATTAGTGGGCACATGTGGGAGTCTAATGCGGGGAGTGGTGAGCTGTCATACTCACTAACAAAATGACTAGAAGTTTTCAGTTTTCAGTCTCGAGAAGGTTTCTCGAGATGAAATTTTAGTTTGTGAGGATATACTGAAATTGTGTTGCGGTTTGAGAATTTTCTGAAGGATCTTAATTTTTCTAAATTTTTGTACTTCTTTCGTAACTCAGTAGCACTGTTGAAGGTAATAGTTGACTTGTACTTAGCTGGCATATTCAGTCATTATCGGCAAGGGTAATATGCAAGAATGCTGCAATTAGATGGAACTCAGGAAGGCTCTCCCCCCCCCCCCCCCGTTAGGCCTGTATAGTGTATACTTTTTCATCAGTTTTGGCTTCATATTGCTTTTGATCAGGAAGTTGCCTCAGAAAATTGTTTGATTTTTTTTAATTGGACAAAGGACATATGGGTCAATGACAAATAAGCCTTTTAAAAATGTTCTTTTTATAAATCTTTAAAAATGTACAGGTACAGAATACATTTATTTGAAGTTGGAAGAGTGTGTTTAAGTATTAATGGTTGCACAACATTTACAGGGTTTTGGTGCCGTTTTTGACTGTATTTGCAATTTCACCAGCCAAAAATGTCAGGTGGTGCAACCAAAAGATTCTTGGGGGGGGGGACGCACTTCCCTCTTCTTTTTTTCTTATTTATTTATTAATTTTTTTTTTGGGTAAGTATACCTGAATGTCTACTCTGCCTAAAACATTACCATTTTGTAGTTGAGCGGAGTATGAAAAGTAACTTTGGAATTCTTTATTGTAGGGGGTGGGTATTTTGGTTTTCAAAACAATTTAAGAACAAATAAACTATTAAACTTTGTTTATTTGAAAGGTTTTCAATATAAAATTATTTCACCAAATTAATTCATATTTTAAATGGCATATTTAATACATTTCACATGGTGTTAACTTGCTCGGATGGTTGCGCCACCTGACATTTTGAGGGCTTGAGATGGCAAAACAAAAAATGTATATCATTTTTATGATAAACTGGGAATATGTTCAAATTAAACAGGTTTTATAGAATAAAATGATGCTTATTATGAATCATTGAAAATTATTTTAAACCAAAGTAGTGCGCGTGGACAAGGTCACATCATTGACCCATATGCCTAGGTGATGGAAGCTGTCCAGCCCAGCTGGTAAGAGTACTGAAGTGATGTCATGCTGGTGTCGGAAGTTCCCATTCACTTTACCCATAGGCTTTTTAAAATATTCACTTTTGGAGCACTTCCTGTTGTTTTCAAGCCTCCATCAATTTAAAGATTTTTCGTCATATTTCTGAGTAACAAAAAATGTCATTTTTCTTGACTGTCGTCAACTATAAATAATCAACTTTTTCACCACCTTGCTAATCCTCTTTGTTGTCTAAAAACGACACCTCCAAAGATCCTCCTGACTTCCAGCCGGAGCGGGTTCAGAACTGCGCTCAAGAAATTATCCAGCACCTCGCTATATTTCTTTGCTTAGCCTGGTGAGCCTTTGCTAATTAGTTAGCGACTCAAAGGTTTACATAATGCTTACCGAGCTAGATGTCATGTTTTGCAACTGGTGCCAATCTACCTGAAGAGCCAAGCATCTTTGCCCACCGTTTATTTGCATAAAACTCTTAAGCTAGCGTACGAGTTAATCAGCCTTGCCAATGCATAGCTAACTGACCTAGCTACGTCACTAAGTCATGACTACTTGCTCATCTAACACTAATTAAGGTGAGAGATGATCGCTATTCACTGTTTCTAGTGATTCATATGCATCAATTATGGCAAGCTGAGCTAGCAAACTAACTGTTAGCTAGTTAACATATCCAGCGAGCTGGTATATCGACTTTGTTAGTTGGCTGCTGTTGTATTTTATGCATGTAAATGCCAGCTATTGTGGCTCAACATGAGCCAAGAAGCTTAACGATGGCTATTCACTGCTTTTTATTGGCTTAAGTAGCTCGCAAGTTAGGCTAGCAAATGTGCTAGTTTGCGATTTAGCTAGCCTAGTTAGGTATATTTGGTGAGTATTTATGCTGGCGAGCTTGCTACATGACAGTAAATGACAGCAAAAGAGCCGTTTTTTTACCGTTTTCTGTTGATTTTTGTGCACCAGATGTAATTGGCAAACTAGCTTGCCAACTAGGTAGTCTGCCGGCTTAGCCAGTCATAGTTAGTGCATAAATGCTAGCTAGCTAAATTATATCTATTTATTCTTATCCAATCATTTCTACGCATGTAGCTAGCTCATGGTAGCACGCTGGTTGCACAGAGATAACCACTGGCAATTTAAGATACTGATTGGCTTCCATCGAGTAATGCCGTGAACGTTTGCTGGAGTACAGGTACCCCATTGGCTGGGAACTAATCTCAGGCTACTCACCCGTTTGTGTAGTGGAACTACAAATGCAAAATGCCTCCTGTTGGCCAGCTGGGCGCTCATCAGTGAAACTCTAAGCTTGCACAGTTCCAGCATCCTCCACCCCCCCGTTCTGAGCTTGCTAAGTTTAGAGCTGTGAGTGTCTAAAGAGGCAGCGGCTGACAGGCGCGTGCTTCAGAGGAGGGGGGGGGGGAGCTGTCTTTCTCTCCCAAGATGGCAGCATGGGTCACAGAGGGCATGCTTGCGTTCATAGTTTGCCATTTCAGATTTGGGTGAGATGGGAGATTCCAAATTAATAAAAAAAAAGTTTTTTGTTTGTGTGTGTGTGTATATGTATGTGTGTGTGTATATATATATATATATATATATATATATATATATATATATATATATATACATATACACACTAACTTATCGCAATATATATCATCCTGCCCTACCCTGAAACTCCAATTGTACTACAGATATAACATCATCCACTTCAGTTGCCTGGGTGGCTCCTTTGAGTTATTTTGACAAGAAAACTTTGGTAATATTCTGACCAGAATTATGATTCGAAAACCGATGCTGGATCTACTGCCTATCATTTTGTCAAACGTAAGGTATACAGTCGGACACACAATCTGATCTTGCCAAAGAAGTGTCGTTCCAGGATGAAGAAAATAATACTGCCATGCGAGTTGGGTCTATAGTCCACCAGTGTGGGGTAGCTCTGTTATTTTTATACCTCTCTTACAAATGTCCTGCTGTTGTCTAAAGTTAGCTAGCTAATGTTGGCCAGCTTTTTATACGGATGAGCAGATACTTTCAGAGATGCGTGTTATCAAGAAGACCCAAAATAATTTTTTCCTTGTGAATTATATAAAATTCACTCAACTGATCATTGACCAGCAGAGCTAAGACGGCATAAACTTTGTCATCCATCGTCAGTTGGCAGTCACTTTTCTGAGCCCACAAGTGTGCATGTGCTGTTTCTTGCAGGTTGAGGGCTTCCCTCTCTTTAATGGTCATGGCTTAGATGCCTCAGATGGCATTTGTGCATGATATACTTTCATGGGTTCGACATAGAGCTTAAGTTGAAGTGGACTAAGCTTACATTGGTATCATGTGAATTGGCTGCGTAAAATCTCCTATATGCATTCAGAGATTCGGCTGCGTGAAAGCCTGCCATTGAATATCTTTTCATCCCAGTGAATAATCCTATTGTAGAGTTTCCCTGCTAGGATTACTCAATATTTGCCAAATTTAAGTCTTTTTCTTTCACCTTACTTGTATCAGAATGATACTGACCCGAATTTGAGAGCTTGACTAAATTTGCAAGCGATGTTTGCCTCAACAAGTCAACATATTGCATCAATAAAGTTCACCCTGTAGTAGACACTACGCAATACTGACTATTGATATTTAGTATTTTGTTGAGTTAGAAAGCAAATTCAGAATATGAAAAAAAAAAAAAAAATCCAAATTTGCGGTTACAGTTTAATTTGAGGAGAGTTTCAGCCTTCAGTGATTTGCTGACTAGTTTTGGGGAAAGCGCTGCTCTGCGAATAGAACTGTTCCAGGTTGAGGACGCAATCAGGTCTTATAATGAATTGCCGTTGCATTTCTGAGCATTTTATATACTGTAATGTTTTTTTTATTTTATGTTTTTGCGGGGGGTGTGTGCATGTGCAGTTGTGCTTTTGTTGGCTAATCTAGTTAGACCTGTTTAACTTCTGTCTAGTCCTGCACCATCTTTACAATTATCCCCAGGCCAGAGCGGTTTGCCCCAATTGGATCTTCGCACATAATACCATCCAAAGCTGCTGGTGGAACCAGTTCCCAAATTTTAAGCATTCAGATTTTGTAGGTCTTGGCTTGTTAAGAATTTATGAATGTAAATGCTGACGTTCTGTTAAGTGGAAATTTTGCCTGGCAGTGTCTTCGAATGCTCGACTTCAGCTTTGTCTTCAGTTCATGTGAAATGTGTGGTTTTGCTGTAAGTGGGTTTGGTTGGTCATTGCTAATTATTGATGGATCAAGCTAAACTCCGTGCCTATATCTGTGTGAATTTGCAGTCTGGTGGACCAGAGGTGAATGAGATTGAGTTGTTTTTTACTTGCACTTCAATTCCTTGTGGATTCCTGCAAAAAGATTTGCCCATTTAATAACATTTATTGTTATTTCTCAAACATGTTGATGAACACAATTGGCTTTTGACTTTGGCGGCTGATGATTTTTAAGGGGTCTGCTTCGACAGTGCTTCCATCTTCAGAGCTTCTGTTCCTGAAAATGTTTTTTCCTCATAGTAACATTTGGGTCTGGCCAAGCAAAAGCGAATGTCATGAAAATAATGTTTCTTTGTAACACATAGTGAATGGGCCGATCTTGTAGCGGAATCTGTCTAGTTTATCCATCTAACTTTGTTATATCAATGCAAGATGTGAAAAAAAAATTACAGCCATTTAAAGTTAATGAAGTTTGAAAATTTCAGACACACTTGGAAATCTATTTTTCACAATTTTCATCTCCACAATAAAATATCTAAAACTACATAATGCATTTGTTTTATATTTAATACCTTTTACTAATCATATTTTACAGCATCTGTAGCTATTTTTGCCAAATTCAAATTAAAATGAGTTTTTTTCACTCTTTAAAAGATGTTGCATTACGTCCATATAGATTGCTGTCATAACTGACTTAATAATAATGTATATCTTTGATTCAGAATGTTTCTTTTATTAAAAAAAAGTAAGTTATGTTACCTATTTTAGTTCTTTTCTTGAAGTAAAATATCTTTTTCTCATGAACATCTAGTTCTGTAGTGATGTAACCAATATAGCTTGTAATGACGTAACCATATTCTTTTCCCTATTAAATATAGGAAATTCTATAATTTGCAACAATTTTTGCTGAGAACATATTTAATAGGTTTATTGCAATATTGAAACCATGTTGACTCCAATTTGTAATGAGATCAGCATGTTATGCATCTTTGCGTACACCTTGTCAAATCTGATGTCCTCTTTTGGTAGTACCGTAACTGAGCACATTTTTTGCTAATTTCACATTTTAAAATTATTCTAACAATCCATTGAGTATACCTTGTTAAAGTACTTGTAAAAAACTTTAGAAACATATATTGCACGCTTATATCAGTTATCTGATTAAAAACTTGAAGCCCAATGAACATCAAAATTGTAGTGACATTACCACCTGGCCAGACCCATTTGTGTTTTTCTGCTTTGACTTGAATGGAGAGCCATTGAACTCTTTTACCACTGTCTGTTAGACTTTGATAACAGAAAACATATTTGTGTCAATATAAATTACATAACTATTGTATAGAGTATATCATTTTGCAAAAATGCAGCGAATCTCGTACTTCTGCTATGGATGAACGTCGCCATGTAGCCGCGCGACTTGAGCGACCGAGCTGAGATTCGGGGTGAGAATGAAGCAGCAGGACCCCTACCGTCGGGCCTCTTTGCTCACGTTATTCACTCAAAGCAAACAAAATCTCTCCTTAAAAAATTAGTTTCCGAACAAAATGGCTCAATTATGAATAACAAAGGAGACGAAGGCATTCGAGGATATATGTCCATACCAGACCGGCTAGCTAATGTTCTAGGACCGCAAAAGGAAGCCTGGAGCTGTGACTGAAAACATATAATTTTACCCGAAATGGCTGATGCTCGGGCGTTTCATTGAGTCTTCCCTTGCGGTCGACTCATTGAATGGTGGCACAGTGCGGCATTGTAATAACACAAATAGACCGTAATTAGAATTGCAGTGTTTCGGCTTACAATGAAATAAATGGCCGTCAGAGGGATAAAGCGTGATTGGGACCATTTTCCTCTCACAGGGTTGCATTTTTGTTTTTAATGACTTAATTTGTCAGCATAGTAGCTTGTTTGCTCCTTGTGGAAAAAGCTTGTGTGGAGTTCTGGTTTGTTGAGGCTCGTAAGACTGCTCAAGTGCAAAATTGCCTCCGATCACCTGCTTTCTTGTAATGCTGTCAGTGCCAGCTTTTTCCTCCAGCACAGCATTTGTGTATTTCTGCTTTCATTTTGAAGGAGAGATACTGCTGTTTGGTAAACCTTGATTATAAGAATGTATTTGTGATGGTGTACATAAATATTGCGAATGCTGGATTTTTTGAAAACCTGCTGTTAATTGCAGACTTTTGCCCTGGATGAATGTCGCAACCTGAGCGACAGAGCATGAGATTCAGTACGAGGATGGCCTAGTGCGACCCCTGCCAGCACATACCATTTACACAATCAGAATCTCTTGTAAAAAAAAAATAATAATAAAAAAAAAAAGCAATGTTTCCAAACTAAGTGGTTAAAATATGAACTAGAAGAGCACTCGGTAGAGCGCATACCTCTGCCGTGCCATATGTGAGTATCGTTGGTTCTGGATCCACAAGAATGTTATTCAGATGACCTACTATAATCAATTCTGCATTAGTTTAGATTCTGTTTGACGCAAAAATTTTATGAAAATCTGTTCATTACTTAAGAAACAATCATTCTTAGGTGCATTTTAACTTCCTATAGGTCTAGAATCCAGAATATATTCCGGATAGCTTTCACATTTGAATCAACTCCTCCTTCAACTACCACCTACCTTCCTACCAAATTTTTTGCCAATCTATTAACTTTTTGAGTTGTCCTGTTAACAGACAGACAAACATGGGTGAAAACATAACCTTCTTGGCGGAGGTAAAAAATGAAGGTGACAGTTGTTCGAGGATATATGTACGGACCAGAATGGCCAGCGAATGTTTTAAGACGCCGCACAGAAGCCAGAAACTCTGACAGAAACAGTCAAATTTTACTCCAAATGGCAGGTCTGCAGCCATTTCATCAGTCTCCTTGTATGATTGACACATTGAATGGCAGCACAATGTGCCATTATAACGCAGATAAACAAATGAATCGTGGTTAAAACCACACAAAGGTGTCCGCTTGCAATGGAATAAATGGCGGTGAGACGGATGACAGGTTGCGCTACGTCACCGCCTCAGTCTCAGTCCTGATTATCAGCTCTTGGAGCGTCTGTTAGGTGGTGATGGCGATGCTCATTCATTAGTAAAAACACCCTGGTATTAATTACAGGAGGGTAATTTATTCTCCAGAGTGTTTTTTTTTTTTTTTGTGGCATGTTCAGATGGAACTCGCTCCGGTCAAACTGATTTGATGAGGCGCGGTAGCCCTTTTTGAAGTGATTTTGATTTGTGATTTGGCTTGAAGTGGTTGACTGCTGTCAACTCGAAGTAGGCCCTGATACTTCTCCAAAAGAATCCCTTGTATTTATTCATTTTTTTTTGGATAGAATATTTGTTAATCTATGAAATCCATGAGCCGCATATTACCAGAACAGTACAATAAATGGCAAAGTTGTTATAGATAAAAAAAATGGTGTAATTACACCCTACAAAAGTTGTGTAATGAAGTCTGAACAGCCAATACATGGAAGATGTGAACTGTGACCATGCCTTTTAATGCTATTATTGACATGTGAGTGTCATGTACTGAAATGCAGCAAAAACACCGATAAAGTTGTTAGAAACTTCCAAACTTGAGTTGGTTAGTCCTCTTGTGCTCGTCTGGGTCTAAGCGGAATTCTCAAAATTCTGAAAAACTAAACGAATCCACACTGCCTTCAGTTTGTCCACAAATACACCCCACCTGTGCTCCAGGTTTTTTAAAAATGTTTTTTTTTTAATTTAGTTGCACCCTCAGGAGATATTTTGGGATGAGAATTCAATTCATTGTTTGAAATACATGAGGGGGGGAAATATTTTGGTGACCAATGGTGAGCACTTGTGGAATTACATTGTTCAAATTCCACTGCTGGAGAATGTTTGTTCCTAACTGCACGCGCACGCTGTCCTCCTTAAATTGAATCCACGAATTTACCTCATGCATCAATGTGCCCGCTCATGTACTTCATAATATCATGTATTGGTTTTTATGGAATAGTCTGTTCTTGTTTTATTTCTGTGGCCGTAGGAACACACATTGCACACAATCTTTGCTGCATTCTGTTTGTTTCCATGCCTGCTCACCATCTGATTTTAAATTGTATGTCTTGCATATTACTTATTTTGTTTCTGTGCCTAATTTGTTTTATGTTTGTACTTTGCCTGATCCTATGGAAAATTAGACTTATTTGTCTGAGAAGGGTGGGGGTGGGGGTGGGGATTGTGAGTAAATAAATTATAAACCTGACTCACTGAATTGCATTATAGCCACTGGAGTGTGCAGATTCTGTCAGGGCATATTATGTCACTTTCACACAAACATGGTTTCGGCCTAAATGGCTTTGCGCTCCTTCACGGGTTGTGCTCAGAACAGAAACATCTCGGTTGTGTGGGCTAAAATAATTGCCTTTGTGCTATACCGGAGGTCTCAAGATTTGGGAGGATAAAAGATATTTTAAGGAACCAGATGGGCATTAGATGAATTCAATAAGCCATTTAAAAATCCATAAATTTGGTGCTCTTTTTTTAATGCTGGTGATGGGATTTGGAGTCCTGCAAATGTGGATTCATGAATCTACATGGAAAAGATATTCACAAATGTTCAGTTTTTTTTTTCTTTCTTCCCCCCATTAGAACAGCAGTATCAGGTTATGACATTTATTTTAATGGCTGAAGGCTTCCAGATATTTTTAAGTCTGAGAAGCTGTCTTATTGAATAATTTGAGGCATTTTATTGCTTTTTTGTCAGCACCTGTGAAAGGGAATAAGTCTCTGTATTGGGTTATGAAGGAGAGTCGACAAAACTGCCTTTGAAAGGCTCGAGCCAGTTTGAGAGTTCTTTCACGTTGAGTGTTTTTTTTTTTTTTTTTGCCTTTTTTAGCTCGCCTGGACGAATGTCCGGAGAGCTATTGTCGTACCCCCGGCGTCCGCGTCTGTCCGCGTGCAGAAAAACTTTAACCTTGCCCCCCGGCGAGCTTTGTTGTCCTTCTGACAACTCTTGTTTTATCTCCGCGCTTCCGAAACAGCAAGGAGATCTTGTAATACCGTTCGGCGTCTGTCTGTCCGTCCGAAACAGTAACTCCTTCTAGGCTGTTTGACCAATCGACCTGAAACTTTGGAGTGTGTAAGGTAGTGACCCAGAGGGCTGCACAACGTGTTTAGAATTTAAATTCATTTTCTCTTCTGGCCACCAGGGGCCCTTTTTTTGAAAATTGAAAAATGGCAATAAGTTCCTTACGCATTGATTTGGATGCTCAAATTTTTATGGGAGGTGCACAGGATGACCCTTTATCACATATCAGACGGGTTTTTGATTTTACCTCGTTTTGACCGTTTTCTAGGTCAAATGGCGTCAGGTGTGCCAATCGTTGAAAAGGATGGCATGTTTTGTTCTAACTCAAACATTGAAGGCTGCAAATTGGTATGGATGTGTATCTTGGGGATAGCTACCTTCATGCCAAAAATGGCCATCCTGTGATTCAAATTTTCACCACTGGGGGCTTTTTGTAAAAAAGAAAATGGCCATATCTACCTTATGCATTGAGCTAGCATGCTCAAAATGGGTTGACCCTTCATCACACATCAGACGGGTTTTTGATTTGATCTAATTTTGACCGTTTTTTAGGTCAAATGGCGTGGGGTTTGCCAATCGCTGTATCGCACGTCCTTTCCTTTCATAATACTCATTTCAAAATGAACAGTTATTTATGCCCTCAATAGACACTCTATCCAACTAACCAACTATATCGCATTGCTACAACTCTGATCAGTATTAGTGCTTTGTCACTGCAACAAGTAGATTATCATCTGTACAGCAGAATGCCAGTTCAGTGAATTGCCCTCTGACACATTACTACTCCCATAACATTCGTTGCGGAGCGCGTAGATTTGCGATGACGCGCCGACATACATCTAGTAATGTATTTGAGGCAAGAGCTTTGTCTCGACAGCGGGAAATAATTAAATTTGTTTTACTGAATGGAGGTGATAACACAGTGCACCTTGGTGCACGTTTGCGCCAATAATATTTGTTGATCTCTTGACGAATTGGTTTGACTGTAATTGCCGGAAGGGTTTCTAAAAATGTTAGCAACTACGTCAACCCCGTCTAGTTGAATAACTGATTCAATACTGCAGTGTACCGCTGTGATGTCATTGGAGCAGAATCCTGTGATGTCATAGTAGTACAGTTCGAGCCCTGTGATGTAGTTGTTGTAGTGTTTGAGCCCTGTGATGTCACTCTGTTACCGAAGTGACCAGGTTTCCTTTTCCTCCATGATCTCCAGGGGCGATCAGTGCTGTCGCCATGGCTGCGGACATCGGCTCCCCGCCGCGCTTCTTCCACATGCCGCGCTTCCAGCACCAGGCGCCGCGGCAACTCTTCTACAAGCGGCCCGACTTCGCCCAGCAGCAGGCCATGCAGCAGCTGACCTTCGACGGCAAGCGCATGAGGAAGGCTGTCAACCGCAAGACCATAGACTACAACCCCTCTGTCATCCGCTACCTGGAGGTGTGCTCCGAGGGCGCATTACTTCACACTTCGCATAGCCAGATTTGTCTGAGTTTACATTCCCTCTAATCTGGGCTTTGAAGTGTTTGGACAGTGTAATGGTTGTTGTTGGGCATTGTATACCCATGAATGCTTGTGCTGCTTCAATGAGTCGAGTTACTCTAACCGAAGTATTTTTCCTGCCTCTCAGAATCGGCTGTGGCAGCGAGACCATCGCGACTTCCGAGCTGTACAGCCGGACGCAGCCTGCTACAACGATGTAAGTCCAGATTCAAGCCGGCGTAAGATCTGTGACTCGGGCTTTTTTACCAGCCCTGCTGAGTCTAATCAACTGAGAATCGCCTTGGATAAATGTCATCAGCAGAGTGACTGTACTGTCTTGTTTCAGTCTATATTTCTTTTTAAAGGAGAACTCCGGTGTGAAATTCACTTGGGGTGTATTGAAACATGATAATGAGTACTAACCTCTGTCGAATGCCCCACCTCCGTACACATGCAGCATTTCGAAATGCATGGCTTTTTAGCCGAAGCTCCCCACAGGCTTACAATGGTAGTGAATTGGGCATAGCGATGCCATGCAAAGAAATCGCTATTTTTTTCATCATTAACAAGGCTCAAAGTAGCTCCACACTACATTGGTAGAATACCGAGGGCCCTGACATTTAAAACGAGGCTCTGAGAACTTTGAAAATGCTCAGGTAGTTTATTAAAAAAGACTATGCAAACTGTACCTTGAGGTAGTTTCCAGTCGCCTCCATCTTGAAAGTCACGATAAGTCGATTGACGAGCACGAACGAATAGGAAGGATAGGGGAACAGATTGCAATCTATTTCTTTGTGCTCGTTAATCGACTAATCATGACTTTCAAGATGGAGGCGACTGGAAATTACCTCGAGGTACTGTCTGCATAAACAGTCTTTTTTAATAAACTACCTGTGCATTTTCATAGTTCTCAGTGCATTGTTTTAAATGTCAGGGCCCTTGGAATTCTACTGATGAAGTGTGGAGCTACTTTGAGCCTTGTTAATGATGAAAAAAATAGCGATTTCTTTGCATGGCAACGCTATGCCCAATTATGAGTGTGTGAGTACTTGTGCGCATGTGGACGGTTGATGGTGCTCCCCTATACGTCAAAGCTCTGCTTTTCTGCTCTCCTCCCAACAGCTGGTTCCTCCAATGGGGATGCTGAACAACCCCATGAACTCCGTCACCACCAAGTTTGTGAGGACCTCCACCAACAAAGTGAAATGCCCTGTCTTCGTTGTCCGGGTGAGTTCCCATGCTTCGGCTTCTGATTCGTCAGTGTCTGACTGTCAGGAACGGGGATTTGTGGAACAGTTAAGACCTCAGCCAGTTAGAGGGTGCTTTATACATATTGGAATTTTTTTTATCCAGAACCATTTTCAATAAGATGAGTCCCAGGTACTTTAGGTAACTTAATTACTTTAGCCAAGCTGTTTGAGAAGTTGGCCCCTTGCAGAAATGGCTGGAACCTGAAGTTTGTTTACCTTCCATTTCACTCTTTGGCTCTTCATCCCTGTCTCTCCCTGCCACACACATTCGCAGTGGACGCCGGAAGGGAGGCGATTGGTGACTGGTGCTTCTAGTGGGGAATTCACCCTTTGGAACGGCCTCACTTTCAATTTTGAAACTATTCTTCAGGTATGCGGATTACTTTCAATGCCGTAAAAGGCTGCTCTGCATTTTTATGCATTTGTTGGTCCCTTCTTGATGATTTTTTTACGACAAGTGGACTCGATAATTGAACTTCAAATCCCAGAATCCTTAATTTGCATGATCTCATGTGAGTCTGAATGCTGGGGATTAACAGGGAAAAAACAAAAAATGCAACCAATGATTTGAGAAAAATGAATGACAGGACCATTTACTGGTGCTCATTCCATAGCCCATAGCCTTAAAATGCCATAGACGGGGGGGGGGGGGACAGTTTTTGCCGAATCTGTAGACATGAAGTCAAGAATATTTCATTAGAATGAGATTCTGGAGTAACCATTTACTGTTAATTACCCATAGAACTGTGAATTTGCTTAGTTTAATCGATCTGCGATTTGTGTGAATGATGTGTACCTCAGTGGTGACAAAGCAAGAGTATTTATGCGAAGGGGTCCATTTATTCCTCCGCCCTTTAGGCCCATGACAGCCCTGTCCGAGCCATGACCTGGTCTCACAACGACATGTGGATGCTAACGGCTGACCACGGGGGCTACGTGAAGTACTGGCAGTCAAACATGAACAACGTGAAGATGTTCCAGGCGCACAAGGAGGCGATTAGAGAGGCCAGGTCTATACCCAATCTACCGTTTTCTGTAGTTAACTCGACCCTGTCGCAGTTACAGTGCTATAATTGCTGCTGCTCAGTGCTGATGTTACTGTTCTTGACTGCTGCCTTATGTGGAGATGTAGGCGTGCATCGATCGCGCCCTTGCTTTCATTCCTTCAGGTCTGTGCTTTCTCAGAGTTGTGTACTGTGCTCTTTCTCTGATTCACATTGCCATGTACCCGTGGGTTTTTCTGTTTTCTACAGTGCTTTAAATAAAGTCTCATTCATAAATATATATGTAGGCACATTAGAAAATTTTGGCTGAGTGGATGTGAACACCTACAGACACAAGGGGGCGCTGGTTTTTATGTTTATTTCTTAGTTTATTGACAGGGACAGTGCACACAAATAAAACATCTCTGTAAATGCGCCAGAGTTGGCCGAAAAGGCTATTTTTCATCTGAAGTCCCCGGACAGATGTTATAATGTCACCCTAAAAAGTAAAATAAATTACCAAATAATAAATAAAATATGTCGAGGGTCGGGGATGGACACGATCCTCTCACTGCACTTCACAGTCACACCAGTACAACACATCTTTTGGGTCAGGAATAAAGATGCCTTGTGGCCAACGGTGCCATTTTGAAGCTTCCAGAATAGTGTCACAAATGATTCATTAAGTCGGACACAACACGGGTACACAGTAGACTGAAATAAAGATATCACTGTCTTGCACACACAACACACTGCCCAATTCAGAGTGCGTTGCACTCCAATTGGTGGAGCTGCCATGTGCGTGTACCACCTGACCGGGCTCCTCCCCTCTGCTCTGAGTTGATTGGGTAGAGGCTTCGCTTGAGCCCAGCACAAGAAACATGGAGGGAGTTCGAGAAAAACCCATTTAAAATTGCCCTTCTCACACTAGTCAATGACAGTTTAGAATTGATTTTACTTCCATCTTTTCCTACAGAAAATAAATTGATAAAAATGAATAACTAATATTGACAGACCAGCCGAAAGGAGAATGCATACTGTGGCGTTCACTTTGTCCAGGAAACGGAACACTTATTTTAGAGCTTCGCAGTGCTGTGAAACTGTATTTAAGCCCTTCCTGATTTCTTTCATTTTTACATAGTTGTCACATGTAATTGTTTCAGGTCATCAGTATCATTTTAATTGAGGTTTAGACAAAGATAACCTGAGTTAACACAAAATGCAGTTTATAAGTTATGATTTCAATTACTGAAGCAAGAAAAGCATCGAGTCGCAATCGGCCATATATGAAAAAGATATGGTTTCTGAAGCCACTAAATCAGTTAAACAAATTAAATTGACTGTTGGGTTTAATTTCAATCGACAAGCCTAGGGATCATCACTGCCAATCTTGTTGAATCTGAGCTTCACTCAAACTCTGAACCCAAAGGGGAAAATGGGTGAAATTCCACCTGTTTTAACTGCTGTTACAAAGAGCTCTTTGTTTAAAAACTATAAATGCCAGATATATGGTTCAAAGCTTTTTTTAACTGGAGAACTGTACCTTTATTGCCTGTCATTTTCCAATTAATCCACTATCTAATGCTTGTGTTCATCCAATCATGTAAAAACATTCTCTAAAAATCAAATTCAATGTTTGGAAATTTTTTGTTGATAAGCAACAGCAGGTATGAAGGAAATTACACTAATCTAGAATACATGTATTTCCCCAAAATATTTTAGGAAAAAGTATTTTGAAATCTTTAACCATTCAAATTTTTGAGCATTTTATCAAAAACATAAAAGGAGCTCACTTTCTTCCATTTTTTTATCAAGTATTATAGACAGCCCTGTATTTCAAAATGAGTCCAGGAAATATGGTTCAGTGCTTTTTTAAAAACTGGGGAAGTACACCATTACACCTTCACCACAAAACGGGGAATGTTTACTAAAAGTCAAATACCTAATATTTAGTTTTGACAATGCAAGTCCATAAAATGTAAAAAAAAAAAAAAAAAAAAAGTCTGCAATCGAGCTACGGAATTTTCCCTTGTGTTGCAGCAGTTATATGTGGAATAACACTTCTTTTGGGCTCCTGTACATGCTCACTGCAAAAAAAATTTTTTTTAGAATTTCTAGATTAGATCCTTCTACGTATCGGGCGTACCCCACTTGCTTGGTTTTCAAAGAATCTTTACAATTGTTATTTATAAACATGCTTTATCCCTATGGCCCTTTAAAGTCATAGTATGATAGCTTATGCATTTACAGATGACTAAAGAAAGTAATATCTGCAGATCCCTTGAATATTGACTGTTCGTGCTCCTTGACATTTTAAATGTCCTAGTTATACTCCGCACTGCCCTGGATTCTAAGTTAGCCCCTTAATAATGCACAATCTGTTAGGTATAAAGTGTATCATCTTAAAACATATTGTAATGTAGGTAACTTATGTGCCATTTTAGGAATCAGTCATCTGCACTAGTGTCTATTCAAGGAAGACAGAACAACCTTTTGATATATTTCCTGCTGAATTCCTGAAACGCATTCAATGAAAAACCATGAAACGAAAAATGGCAACTAGAACACAACCTTGTCCATACAAAAGTAAAGACAAGTGAAGTTTACAAGCAAAATTGAAAACGTTCAAAATAAAGTCACAATTGCACATAAAAGCGGTGAATTCTGATGCAAGGACGGTGTCTCCAAGATATGAGAAATGCATGATAATTACTGGAAAAACAAACTCTGATGCAAACTTGGACTGCTTTAGGAGCAACATGGAGAGATTTGCTTATGTGACAAGTGATTAATAGGACTAATGTACAAGTAACCTTGCAATGTTGGAAAATGGAAAACTCTACCACTACTGTGGATAGAATGGGATTGTCCTTATGTTTTGAGCAATCACCGCTAATAATCCATGTCTTTTCATGAAAATTACCAGTTTTCCTCAGAAACCTTTCAATCAACAAAGTGTCAGCTATGAAAGTTCATGCGCAATCTTCATTGTGATTTGCCTTTCGTCTGCAAATTAGCTTCCGAAAATCATATAAAAATAAAGAAATAAATGAATTCAAACATGTTTTTCTTGACACCCAATTTCTTAGTGAATTTTTGAGACCAGGCTTCATGGCTTATTATAATCCTGGACTGGGTGCTAGGACATGTATTGGGGACAGGCAGAGACCTAAAATAAATATAGGTGAGTGAACTCCAGCGTTGAAATGTTTTGATGAGGGCTACTACTTGATATTTTGACTAGAACAATGACTTGATTAAGAATGGATGTCTAAAGGATTCTGAATGATATTATCGATATGTATTTATTTATTTTTTGCTAATTAATAATTATTCCATGATTAAAGCAGGAGAGTGCACTTTGGCAAAGTATATTTCAGTGGAAAGTAGAATTCTTTAAGTGTCTAAAACGCATATTTTAATTTGATAATCCAGTGTGACGCATTTTTAAACCAGCGAGTCTTCAAATTGGCTTCAATATCAGGGGGCAGACATTTTTACTTGGGGAATCTTTTGATTTTGAATTTGATCTCGGAAACCAGTGGCAGAGCCAGACAATTTTCATCAGGGTGGCCTGACTGAAACCAATGCTCACACAGGGGTGGCACAGAAACGGATATCTTATTTTTTCCTATGTGGCAAGTTGTTGTGGATCTAGTAGTGTTTCTTGGTCGCTCATTTACTTAGCTATACAGGCAGTGACTGCCATGTAGAATGACATTGTGAAAACCCGCATAATAAGCTTTCAATATATTCCTAAACTAATTTTAAAAAATCTGAAACAGTTGTGAAATTAGTGTATTTTTCATTGGTGATGAGTCTCAGATGATTTCAATTAAAATCCAAGAGGCACTTTAAGCAAACAAACCTACACAGTTGTATTCTCTTGCCTTTTGCAGCAGTATTTATTTGAAGGGCTGTAATAAAACGTTTTATGCATAAGTTAACACAGAAACGCAAATTTGTAACTTTAATAGAAAAAAAATCTTTCTCGTGCTAGCTAGTCCCTTTCGGAAACCTCACCTTTAAATGCCTAATGAACTCAACCTCTCGCAGTTTGTCTCTCAATTAGCCACGGTTGCTCAAACTAATTGGTAAAATCCGACGACAGTCTAATTTATTTTTGATAGCATTGTTATGCATTGCACCACAAAATTATAAGGTGTCGTCTTCTGCGCATAAATGACGAGGTAAAATACCCGTATGAATTTATAATATACTGAGTACAAATGAAAACGCACCACTCACGAAATCTGGAATAGCTCCACGGATTGATATGTGAAGTATATACGTATGATGCATTTGAGATGATGAATGATTTAAGAAGACATGTAAACATCATTCAATTTCATTCACGCTAATGTTAATGGGCGAGAGGGGTTTAACTGGTGTAGGGGTCAAACAGGAAAGTCAATAACGGGTGTGACCGCCATTTGCATTGACACATGTGGTGCATCGTCGTCGCATGGAATTGATCAGTCTCTGGATAGTGTTCTGAGGGATAGCATTCCACTCCTGAACAAGGGCAACCTCAAGTTCTCAGATGTTGTTCATCTGGCGTCGACGTGAAAGACGTCGTCCAATTTCATCCCATAAGTGCTCGATAGGGGAGAGGTCGAGTGACAGAGCTGGCCACTGAAGCACGGGGATGTTCTGCTGTGCAAGGTACTGCATGGACACCCTTTCAGTGTGTGCCCTAGCATTGTCCTGTTGGAATGTGGTGTTGGTTGAAGAACGGCACAACATGGTTCTGCAGCACCTGGTCCCGGTAGTAGGCGCCGTTCACCCTTCCTCTGCAGATATGGAGAGGGGTTCTGTGACGGTAGCTTATTCCACCCCACACCATAACGCTGCCACCACCCCAACGGTCCGTTTGAACGACACAATCGGCGTTATAACGTTCACCACGTCTCCGCCAAACGCCTGTTTGCCCACCGTAGACGCTGGTTTCGGTGACGATCCGTCAATATGGGGCCGAAATAAGGACGTCGTGCATGCAGGCCTGCAGCTCGCAGAGGGTTCCGTACGGTGTTGGGGTGAATGAATCCACATCGTCCTTGGACTTGAGCAGCCGTTTTTGTCACTGGTAGTGTTCGGTCTCGGACATGATCCCGTACGATCTGACGGTCCTGACGTGCCGTTGTCACACGTTGTTGACCCGGTCGAGGACGGTCCCGAGTGCTCCCCGTTTGCAGAAACCTTTGATGGAGTCTTGCGATCGTTGTGTGTGCGCAGTGTAGTCTGGCAATTTCCCTGGTGCTGGCGCCAATTTGAAGCATGCCTATGGCACGTTCCCGTTCAGGGGCTGTAAGTCGCGGCATAGTGTCGACGTTTCACAAGTGTCAGTGAAGAAGTGAAATTTTATTCGGATTCACATGCTTTTCAAGGCAATGTGTACACAAATTCAGAGTGAAATTCATTTTTCCCGTGGTGTGTGTGCAAGATGTTGCGTTTTTGCAAAAAATTGCCTTGCGTTACAGTTACTTCAAATTCTCGCATTTCTTGCACCTGGCATGTCGGGTGACGTCACTGTAGTGTTGTTGTTGTATAGAAATTATATTGAAGTTCATCTGAACTTAAATATTGACTTTTTTCAAGTGGTGCGTTTTCATTTGTACTCAGTATATCAGCGCTTGCGCTGCTTGTTAAGCAGCACAGATTTACGTAATTTAGTTTGCAAGGCTGCGAAATTCCATTCTATATTCTGAATGTTATCACGGCTGAAAGGTGCTGTAAGGCAAGTTGGTCAGCTGTGTGACAATTCTTAGGACAGCGAAAATAAATACTGCAAAGTCAGCGAAGGATTTGTATTTACAATGCCGTATCAATTCTATAAATGTAGGCAAAAGGAATTCACCTTTTCATAATCATTTCTAATTGTATCTTCCCGATAACAATAGTTGGGATATACTATGGTTTATTTCAGGGGCCGCCGCTGCTCCCCCAGAGATTTTCTGTTCAGGGCGCTGGAAGCGACAATTATTTTAGGAATTTATTTCTAATTTTGCACAGGCGAAGATATTTATTTGACAATGCTCAAGACCGATTTTCTGCAATTTTCTGTGTCCAATATGGCTGCCGGCGGCCATTTTGTCTGGAATTTACGGAATCGGGGAGATACAGGACTCGGTCCCTGTGGCGACCGAGTTATGTAGTTATAGGTCATGTATTGGTCTTGGTCGTTCAGTTGATAAATAGTTTGATTGTTAATCAGTACAGCTTAAATAAAAACAGCTTTTGGGCAGTCATGCCATAAGGGTTAAGCTTACTGAAGGCCCTCTGAACAACTACACGTCCCCGATGAAAGTAAGGAGAACAACTCACGTCACGAAAGAGAATAACTAATGCCACAAGCACCGATGTACTGGTGTTTGATTGGATAATGCCTTCGAAATGTGCACTCACCCACTATATAGGGCACTATGTAGTGAATGTTCTATATGGAAAACAGTATAGAGAGTGAGTGAGCGAGTTGACAAGTGTGCATTCCGAACACAGCCATAGATTCCCCAAGTAAAAATGCCTGCCCCCTGATATTGATGGATTTAAAATGCATCGCACTGGATCATTACCGAATTAAAATTGATAAAAATATGCTTTTCAGACACTTAAAGAATTCTATGTTTCGCTGAAACTTTGCCGAGGTGCGGTCTCATCCTCTAAGTTGACTGACTTATGTAAATCCATTAGTGCCTGTGGTTCCCCAAGGGGGGGTGCTTGGGTTTAAGAGGTTGAAATATGAAGTAGATAAAAGCAGCACATGATGCCATGATCCTTAAAAATTCAAGGGCATATGAGAAACCAAGTCATTGACATTTATCAGTCTGGAAAGGATTGCAAAGCAATTTCTAAGGCTTTAGGTCTCTAGCGAACCATGGTGAGAGCTATTTCTACAAATGGAGAACGCTTGGCACAGTTTTTGATGACTCATCCAGGAGGTCACTGAAGACCTTAGACTGTGTCAGCATTCACAGTTCTACATTAAGAAAAAGCCTGGGCAAAAATGACATTCAAGCGAGTGCTGCAGAGCAAAAACCACAACTGACCAAAAAGAACACAAAGGCTTGTCTCAATTTTGCCAAAAAAAACATGTCCCCTTGTGTTCTGTGGACCAATAAGTCAAAAGTGGAACTTTTTTTTGGAAGACATGGGTCTCGTTACATCTGGCGTAAACCAAACACAGCACTCCTCAATCAGAGCCTCATACCAACGGTCAGACATTGTGGTGATTGTGTGATGGGTTATGGCTGCACTGCTGCTTTAGGACTCGGACTACTTGCCGTAATTGATGGAACTATGCATTATGCGTTCTACTGGAAAATCCTGAAGGAGAAAGTCTGGTCATCTGTTAGTGACCAAAAGCTCGAGCAATTTGGGAATGCAGCAGGACAATAATCTGAAGCACACAAGCAAGTCTGCCTCTGAATGGCTCTGAAGAAGCAAAATTAAGGTTTTGGAGTGGCTAGTCGAAGTCTTGAATATAATCAATTGAGATTCTGGAATATGACCTTTAACAGGCTCTATAACCCTTCAGTGTGCCTGCATCACAACAAGTGAGCAAAGAGGAGGGGTCATGATTCCACCACAGTGATGCAAGACCTCTCTACTTAATAATTAGTAATTAGGTTTCAGGGAGGGGGAGGGGGGCATTTAGTTTTTCACGGGGATGATGTAGGTTGATAGTGCAATACCTTCAACAAATGAAATCATTTAAAAGCTTTAAACAGTGTGTTTACTCACATTGTCTTTTTCATATCAAAACAAGCTGCTGACATTGTCAAGCAATATCCCCCCCAACTGGCATTGCATTTTTGAATAGAGAATGTTTATATGCATTTAGATTTCTAAAGAACTGTACTTAATCGCAAAGCTGTTAATTTCCTTGCAAAGAAAATAGGCCGGAGAGTATACATCAGAAAACTCTGAAAATTATACCAAATTGTTTTCATGACGCACCTTTGTCACCTCGATGCGAAATATAATTACGATCGGATGATTACTTTCAAATTTATAACCAAGACGGGACACATTACAGATTTTCCACAAATCTGACGCTTTTTGACCCAAAACGCAAACAACTGTAAGGATATTTTCAAAATTGTTCTTCATGAATCACCTTTATATGGTTTTACACCTCGATGCCAAATATGATCAGAATCGGATGATTATTTTCAAAGTTATACCCCGTCAACAAACGTGTCGGACGGACGGACGGACCCCATTTTTATATCCCCTGCAACAACGTTGTTGCGGGGGATAACAATAATTATTTAGGTGATCTGAACCATTAAAATGTGAATAGTAGGCAAAAATGGGATAAATTGGGAAAGGAGGCAAATGCTTTTTCACAGCACTGTACACTGAATGCCTGTTTTGCCAGGTATTTGAATTTTCTAAGTGTAATAACTTGTATTTAATGTTCATTCATCCTCTACAAAATCAGCAGCAAACTTCTACTTTTTTGAAGCAATCCATTCTGCAGTTTGGCCTGGACTGAAGTATGTTCTGTGTATTTCTGTTTAGTTGTCAGGGGTGGAAAATCTCAAACAATACATGTGTTGTGATTATCGACGGTAATTTTGTGTGAAGGGGCCCCATATGCTCCTGTCCATACAATTCAGCAATTTTCTGGACCCCACGATCTGATTTATCACACTGTTTGATTAGCCTGACTTGCGAGACGACGAAGTGACGTCATGTCTTTGGAGTCCATCTTTTGATCGACGAATCATTGCGCAGTATTGATCTGTCACTGCGGGCAAATTCACTGCCTCTAACTATTCAGGATTAAAACCACGGGAAATTATAGTGTGCAGTATTTGCATTCGTGACCGTACTCCCATCAACTGCCCCCCCCAGTTTTTTTTGCAGTTACCTGTAATACCTGTGAAGATTTTTTTATTTTTTTATCGGTCTCATTATCTCGTTATAGCCATTTGTGTCTTCCTTGCTTTTGAATACACTGACACAAGATAAACACTGGGATCGTCTTCAAATCTGTGTGCAAGTTCAGCTCTTTTCATTCATGACCTTTATCATGTTTTCCTCATTGGGTTAATTCACCATACAGACTCTGTGACCTGTGCAAAATTGAACCCTGCAAATGTACTCCCCCTCCCTCCAGTGTATCTGCATTTCCTTGTATACCTGTAAATATTGGGGAGATTAGAGAATCAGTGACTGTTGGGGTTCAGAACTCACAAGTTAATCATGGCAGGCAGCCATTGAGTGGCAGTGGTTCTGGCGCTGCCATGGGTTTACCTGGGTCTGTGTGCCACGCCCTCTGTGCAATGGGGCAGACCCTGGGCCTCCTCGCTCTGTGGGCCCCCGGAGGTCCTCCTGCGATGTTGATTATCTCCCCCTGCTGTGTCTTTAGTTTCTCTCCCACGGATAATAAATTTGCCACTTGCTCTGACGATGGAACCGTCCGCATCTGGGATTTCCTGCGATGCCACGAGGAGAGGATCCTGAGAGGTACGTCACTGTTACGCGTCGCGTGTGCTCGATTTCAACTCCCGACACCCATCGCGATCACTTTTGCTCTCACACACACTCGCTCATATGTAGGTGACACGATGCTCTCCAGATGTTTACGCACATATGCAAAAAAAAAAAAAAAAGAATACACTAGGCCTGCACAAGCTGTAAGTGTGGAGTCGCACAAATGTACCCACGACTGGCTCATGTCATGTTCGGACAAAGACGCAAATGCACCCGAGGTGTTTACTTTTGCATCAAAGGTCAAACTCTTTGTAAACCGGGTCAATCAAATCACCTTTTGAAGCTTTCTGCCCCTAGCGCATTTTTCCAGTCTTGGCAAACCTCTGCGTAGATGTCGCTTTTTTCGGTGTACCACAGTAAAGTTGGTGCCAGCCCTCTAAATGCCGAAGTCTGTGACTGACTTAGTGACTGAGTGAAGAAGTTGCGTCATTAGTTGTGAGTGATGAAGTTACCCTATTGGCCGGTGGAGTGTTGGGGTTTTCTCAATGCCTGTTGCCCTTTCAAAATGAACGGCCCCAAACACGATCCCACGATAAACTAGTTCTTCCTCCTAATCTTGTATTTTTATTTATTTATTTTTTTTACTTCTTTTTTTGACGCAGAAATTACTTCTGCCTGTATTGGCTTCACTAAAGAAATGTTCCAGCTTAACTATGATCTAAATGAATTTGGCTGTTTTGGCTGGCCTTTAGGCAGTAAAAAGTTTGCCTCAAAGGATAGTTAGCCACTTTGCTCGGATTCAAATCTGCCGAGCTCGCTGAGAAATGTAAAATGTCAACCCGGTTGTTATAGCTAACTTTGATTGGCCTAGCCATCGCTCTGCAGCAGTGGCTTGCTTTAGAGAGGGACTCATGAGACAAATTTATACTTGTAGTCAAACTCTGTGCGGAATAGTGTTTGAATATGACGTATCCATTTCACATCGGATAACTGATTGAGTTGAAAAAATGGCGGACGTCTGCGTGAGTGACTGAATTGACATGCTTGAACCAGTTCAAAATGTACTATTAACAGTAAGAACAGATGGACACCTCACTATCCTCACATCTGACTGGTGAACCTCAAAGAAACTGTCAATAAAATGTCCTACTTTGCAGCAGATCTACCCTTTTGGAATGTCACACTGCCCTCTTGAAGTGCTTTTCTGGCCTGTGGTCCAGCAAAGTAAATCAGGCTAGCAGTGTGACATGCTAATACTGCTCGGCACTAAATAAATGCCAGCCGCACAAAGCTCCCAACAGTGTTTTTGTTGAAGCTCATTCAGTCTTGGATTGGTTCAACTCTGTGGTGATTTTTCAAGCTTTCGCTCTGGTTACTAATGATAACCTGTTCGAGAACTGTGACCAGTGGTTCTTTTTTTGTCTTTTGATCTTTTTGGCTCTGTCATGATTCAATAATTTAGCTGTTTTTTGTGACTGAAGCTTGCGATTAGAGCACAAACTATTGGACCCTTTTGGAATTCATTGTACGACCCAGCAATAGTGCTACAGGTGAAATATTACTCAAGCAGAAAAATGTAGTTAATGAGCAATTAAATCAACGAGTGACCTCTGTAGGTGCCTCTGCAACTGAGGCCCAGGACTTGGAAGTTTGTACATCATCCCTTCATTTCCTGCCGGTCCTGTTGTAGTCGCAGCAGAGTTTCGAATCCTGAGTTTGTGATTGCCTTTTTAGCTTATGGGCCGATAAGCTATTGTCATGGTGTGATGTCCATCGTCTGTCACCCGGAACATTTGAATGAAAGCAGGTGATCACACCCTTAACTCATCTCACCTGGTGTCTTCGGTTTAAATAGGGTGGAGAAAACCAAACTCAGCACACCCTGTGCTGTTAGCCAATAGCAATACTCCTGCACTAAGGGAATAATAAGCCAATCAATGAATTACCAGGAACTACCCACAGGACTTCTAGAGCCAATGAAACACACTTGCAGGTTGTGACAGAAGTCTATGAAACCAAGATTTGTCAATGTAGTTGGACATTTAGCATAGTTGTAAATCGGACAAGGTAGAGGTTCAAAGTAAAGATGAAAGTGTATAGGGTAGGGTTAGCAAGCCCTGGTCCTGGAGAGCCACAGGGTGTGCTGAGTTTGGTTTTCTCCACCGTATTTAAACCTAAGACACCAGGTGAATGAGTTAAGCATGTGATGAACTGCTTTCATTCATCAATTAAGTGCAGAGTAACATCAAAAACCAGCAGACACTGCAAAACCACCACAAAAAATGGCTGAAATTCTGTGTGAATCGGGCAATCAACTTACCTTGGTACCGTCAATGTACAGTGCGCGCGCCATTTTCATTGAATCGACGGAGGTGGATCTAGTGGGGGCGCTGTACTCTTAAACATTGGGTCTTATGGAGAATGGGCAAAATTGCCTGTGGAAGCTGAATGGTTGCAGACAGAGAAGTTGTTCGTATCATCAACATATAGGAAGTCATATATGACCTATATTTTGAGTGTATTAAAGTTGACCTCAGATGACCTTGTAAGGTCAAACTTGTGGTCAAGCAAAATGTTACAATTTTCAAAGACTTCTAAGCATGAGAATATCGAAGATTGCTAACGTGTATTGAACACTTACAGGAAGTCTTATAAGAACTTTCATTTGGTGGCCTTGAACTTGACCTTCAGTGACCTTTGAAGGTCCTTCACATGGTGAAATTTCAATGACCTCTATCACCAAAACTATAATAGATAGAGCTTAGGTTTGTATTGTGGGCATAGAGGAAACCATGTATGAAGTTTCATTTGGTGACATTGAACTTGACCTTCCGTGACCTTCAATGGCCAGACTTCACAGTGAAATTTCAATGACTTGTATCAGCAAAATCGTTACAAATAAAGTGTAGGTTTGTATTGGAGACGTAGAGTAAGTCGTTTATCAACTTTCATTTGGTGGCCTTGAACTTGAAGGTCTAACTTCACATAGTAAAATTTCAATGACGTCTATCACCAAAACTATTACATATAGAGGTTAGGTTTGTATTGTGGATAGATAGGAAATCATGTATGAAGTTTCATTGGGTGACCTTGAACTTGACCTTCAGTGACCTTCAACAACCAAACTATACTGTGAAATTTCAATCACTCATATCAGCAAAATCATTACAGATAGTGGTTTATATTAAGAAGTCATATATGAACTTTCATTTGGTGACCTTCATATTCACCTTCGAAGGTCATACTTGACCAAGTGAAAATTCAATGACTTCTGTCTTTAAAAAGTTCACGGATGGAGCCTAGGTTTGTGTTACTGACATCTAGGAAGTCACATATGAACTTTCATTTGTTGACATTCAGCTTGAATGTCAGTGACCTTTGTGGGTCAAACTTGACAGTGAAAGTACAATGACTTGTACCACCAAAATGGTCACAGATTGAGCCAGGGTTTGCATAGAGACATTTAGAAAGCCATATATGAAGTCCATTTGCTGACCTATACTTTACCTTGTGTGATCTTTAAACTTCACAATTGACATTGAATTTTCAGTGACTAGTATTGCAGGAGGTCTTATAAATGTATGTGAACTTTTATTTGGTGACCTTAACATTGATTCAAATGTCAAACTTCACATGACTATTTTCATAACTTGTATCATCACTATAAGACTGCTTGCTGGTAAGCTAAAGGACCCTTGGTCCTATTTTTTTGTGTTTTAATTTGATGTCTTCAGTCCCTCCCAAATCTGCAATGTCCAATCGGTGCACTAAGTACAAATGCTCGCACGTGACTCGTACTGTCATGTCAGGAGAGTGTGGACAGATCGCGGTTCTCCTCTGAAACGAGCCCCAGTCAGCCACTGGGTTCCCCCCCATGGTTTGACATACTCACATCAAGGGCAGAGGAAACCCGAACACGTGTTCGCTCAGAATGCAGCTAACGCCCTGAGCGCCAGTAGGAGGTGCTTGGGCAACAATCTATGCTGCTGGTTCTCAAACTCAGTCCTGGAGTACGTCAGTGTATGCTGGTTTTTGTTCCAACCACAACTGCAATCAAAGGAATTTTAACAAGCTGATAACTGAAGTACTGATTACTAAAACCCCACAAGTCAAGTCAATTGTGACTTATGGGGTTTTTGTAATAGGTGCTTCAATTACATTTTAGGCCATATCGCCATATCCTCCGACATTTCAGCAAATTTTTCCTTTTTTTTTTTTTTTTTTCCCCATTTTACGGTGCGTTCAGATGTAGATGCCCCCCCCCCTTCTGCGACATAGTGAAATGGGCTTTTTAGCACCACAAGCTTAAGCTGCAATACCACTGATAGCCACTGGAATTTTCGAGCATTTAGAGTCAGCATTTACAGGAGTTTTAATGCATTGTCCTCCTGGTGTTGAAGGAGCTGTACAGTGCTGCGATTGGATTTTGAATCTGCGGTCTGTACCACGCTAAGCTGTGGAAATGCAGTACCTTTGGATGAAACTTTGGTTTTGAGTCTGCCTTCAGAAGGTTCTGGATTATTACTTAATTTATTTACTAATTACTAAAAAGTAGTGACTACTAAAATCAAAGGGGGAATTTCATAAAAGAGAAAAAAATCTGAATTTCCAAGCATTTCTCAAAATTATGAAATTAGTTGGTTAGAATTCCTCTGAAGGGGGAGACTGAAATTGTTAGATGTATTTACTCTGTCACTGATGGAAAAATTCAGGACGGATTGAGACTTCTTTTACTGCAAACATACAAAAATAAGACGACTACTACCCGTGTACAATGGGTAGGATTTCTTATTAATGGGCCCTTTGGACTGTCAGACAGAATCACTCAAATTCATTCAAACTTCTTTTTTTTTTGTTAAGTGTGGCTTGCAAGCACTGGGTTTAGGGCACTGTGTGCAACACCCAGCAGACATTCACAGGGACAAACACTGCTGGATCTTTGTTGAATTTTACCCATATGAGCAGTACACTGATCTGTATACACATGGGAACCCAATTAATGAGTGTTTCTGGATAACACACAGACACCAAGCTGATCTTACAAAATCAGACAATCGAGGAAACCTTGAGTTGGACGCGGTTTTCTGTACGTGGGAAAGTTATTTTTCCTTTACTTTTCAAAGCGTATATTTTTTCACTATTCGGTGATTTCACGAGAGGAATTAGTGTTCTGAGTTGGAATATAAATGTTATTGTGTTTTGCTTGCAGTCTCATCCAGAGCAACTTGAAAATCAAAATGCATAAAAATGCATTTGGGAGAACATTTGCCGCCAGCTTTCGCAAAACAACAAAACTTGGTGAAGAGACTGTGTTTGTCACTAATCTAATTTAAGTGTTTGATTTATTTTCCATCTTATCCTTGTCTGGTGTAGTTCCCGGCTACTTTTCGTGAATCCTCTTGGAGGCATTCTTGCGTGATGCAGAACCCTGCACTTATTATTGCAGTCCAGTCTTTGCCGTAGGCCGGACTTTGAAGACAGTTTAATGCACAACCCCATTTTGTTTAATGCACTTTAGTGTGATTTATTGGCGAGTGAGAGAGACTGGGGAAAATGCAGTGAAATTTTCAGTATTTATGTTTCGTGATGGTCCATGAACATACATCAGATGATTCACCTACCTGTTTTGCGGTCTAAGACTGCCTTGTTTAGTGAAATACTGCCCAGCCCTTTCCCAGGGGATATACTGTCCCGTGTATTTTCACTTACAAAGTTAATTTGGCACATTTGATTCCATGAAATATTGTCTAAATGGCTACGTTTACCTTTAGAGGGCGGTTTACTAGGGATGAAGTGAAACCTGCTGGACCGTGATTTCCAGTAGCAGGGTTGAACAGCCGAAGCCTGGACCTTGTGTTCATTTGTGACCGACTGGCTTTTAGAGATGTCAGATGACCTTGTGTTTGACACTGGGCTCTCCTGTCTGCGAAAGCAATTCACTTTCACGTTTGGGAATCCATGTTACCCGTGCTTGCTTAAATTTAATGAATAAATCACCTCTGTGTCCACTGTGGGTTCTTTTAATGATAAGTTAAATTTGATAAGAAGCAAATTTAGCATTTCTCAGGCAAATGTCCAACAGAGATTTATTACATGTGAAGTTTATGACCTTATGTTCTGCCAGACTGCTGTTCTATAGCACTGAAAATGACCAAAATTTGTTTTCAACTATGGAAAAATCCTCCTGTACTTCAGTTCGCGCATTAAAAATGCATAATTTTATTTCATGTATGGAAATGCTTTCACAGCATGTTTAGGACTTAAAGGAGAATTCCGGTGTGAAATTGACTTGGGGTGTATTGAAACATGATAACGAGTACTAACCTTTGTCGAATACCCCACCTCCGTACGCACGCAACATTTCGAAATACATGGCTTTTTAGCTGAAGCTCCCAACAGGCTTACAATAGTAGTGAATCGGGCATAGCGTTGCCATGCAAAGAAATTGCTATTTTTTTTCATCATTAACAAGATTCAAAGTAGCTCCACACTTCATTGGTAGAATACCGAGGGCCCTGACATTTAAAACGACGCACTGAGAACTTTGAAAATGCACCGGTAGTTTATTAAAAAAAGACAAACCTGACCTTGAGGTAGTTTCCAGTGGCCTCCATCTTGAAACTCACAATTAGTCAATTGACGAGCACGAACGAATAGATTGGAATCTGTTCCCCTATCCTTCCAATTTGTTTGTGCTCGTCAATCAGGTGATTTGAGGCGGATGCATGCTGAAGTGAATTTCACTAATGTTAATGAGACATGGAAAGTTCAGAGTTCTGAAACGAAATCTTTTGTGGTGTTTTTTTCCTCTTGTGCTCAGGAAGTTGATTTTGTGCTTACCTTTTGCCAAAAACAAATATTAGTTGGTCCTTCACATTTCAATTTTCAGGGGTGGGCAGGATAATGATGAACTATTTTTATTATAATAAGAGTTTGAGATTCAAATAGTGCTGCAAATCCACATCACTGGAAAAAGTACTAAAATAAAGAATCAAATCTGCTTCACCCATATGGTACAGTGATAGAAAATGGAACAAATGCTGCATGGACAGGGATTCTGAGCATTTTTATCACTTTCTTTTGGTTTCAATTTTAATATTTTTTTCAAAACATTCATAGTAATCTGTGACGAGGATAAGAGGGTTTTTCTGGGGCGGGCAGTCATGCAAGCCTTCAAATTTTTATTTATTTTTAGTTGGCCTTCTCAAATGTTAGCAAAAGTTATCACATAATCACTAAGATGGAAAATGTGCATACTGAAAAGGTCGTAGTCATGCCTTCTGAGAGATTTGTGGTTTGCCAGTTTGTCGCCAGAGATATTCTAATGATTTATGGTTCATACTTGTGGCCCACTATCAAAAATCTTACTAATTTAAAGAAAAAACACCCACCAGTTTAGGCAGTACTTGTAAACTCCAGAGCCTGGTGGATTTAGGTGACCAAAAGCATTCTTTTCTTAAACAGGCTAACCAGTCACTGGCCCTGTCTTTGTGTTTGATGGGCAGGGCGGATAGTAGATAGTTGATTCAGAGAGGGTGTGTGTGTGTGTGTGTGTGTGTCTGCGTTTGTATCAGGGGATAGGCTTTTGGGGTTCTCATGATTCGAACACAGTTACTGGGTTCACACTTCTCTTTAGAAAAGTTATCTTGACGGGCCGGTTTCAGATGCTTATTTGACTAAGTGTTAATTATCCCTGAAATGGGGACAGTAATCACAATTGAGTGATTTAAGTTCTATTTTGGGACCATATCAAACTGAATATGCTTAACTTTTGAAATGTGCTTTGTCATGTAATGTAATCAAATGGATAATGTTCTGGGTGTTAAGAACTGAATATCTGCACTGTATGTAAGGGTTTATGAAGGAATTTACGTGTAAAATCACTTTTGTTGTGGCGAATAAAATGCAAATATAAAATTGATGTTCATACTGTATTACCCGTGTTAAACTCTAAGTTTACTGTCAACAGGAAATCATTGTTTTGCCTGTAGTTATCAGTGATTTAATGTATCACTTTCTTTGGATTTTGAGCTTGAAAATGTTTGAATTGTAACGTATTTGACCAGTGTTAACGAGGGTTCTGCAGTTTAGAGAAATTAATACCTCAATTTGACAGGGTAGTGAATAAATGATTTCTTTCCATTTTAAGCCTTGAACCTGTTGAAGACCTGACTGACGGAAATGGTCGTCTGTCTTGCATGTGGCGATATTAATAAACTGCATTGCAATGTAATGTTCACTATGCACGGGCATACCATGTTACTGCTGTAACAAGTACTTTTGCTAGTCCTAACTTGGGCTGCTAATTTCCGTATTTCTGGTATGTACAGATCACAGAAAAATAGCTTTCACCCCTAAAATTGCATTTGTTGGGGGTGTGTGACGATTCCTCCATCCTATAATACTATCCTCAGACAGAGTTTTACCTTTTGGATCAATGGCAAATGATGAACTTTCAGTATTGCTTGGGTGACCGAGTAATACAACCATCTGGGTATCGGCTACTGTTTTGGTCATGTACGACTGAACTATCTTTTGAAATAATGGTTTTCTACTGTCAATTCTAGACTTACAAAAAGATTTTTGGTTTACTAAATCTGCCGAGGGATCTTGTAGAACAAAAGATAAACCATCAATCCAAAGTTTTTAAATACCATGAATACTTGTCCTCGCGAAACAAATTTGGCTAAGAAAATCCATCAGACCCAACTAATTCTTCTGTAATGCAATTTTTAAGTAATTTATGAGTATTTTACTCCTCAGTGTATTTTTGGATCCATTGTTCTGCAAATTGGCTGGATGGTTGTACAAAATTTGACAAATTATCTTCATTAAGTCATTTCTAAAAAACAGCAGACTAACTGTATGGGTCCTCTCCCCCATTCCTGTTATTAGTCGATCATTTCTCACACCCCTCAGCTCTATCTCCATCTACCGTTTGAGGTCGTTCAACCTCACTAAATTAGCCATGATTGGTCAGGGTCATTGCCAGGCAAAACTATGGCATTCCCAACAAAAAGTTGGGGGTCTGTATGAAGTGTAAATAAAAATGGAATGCAATGGTTCATTAAAACTCTATTTTTAATTGAAAATAGTACAAAGACAACATATTGGATGTTGAATCTCAGGAATGTTGTAGTGTTTTTTTTTTTAATCTGCTCATTTTGAATTTGATGCAGTTAACATGTTTCAAAAAATAGATTGGGACATGTTTACCACTGTTGCATCACCTTTTCTTTTAACCACGATGGAAGTGTTACAGTTATGACAGCAAAATGTTTTCCCATTCTTGCGTAATGTGGGATTTCAGCTGCTCAACACTTTGTTGCCCCCTTTGTTGCATTTTTCATTTTATGTGCCAAATATTTTCAGTCGGTGACAGGTCTGGATAGCAGGCAAGCCAGGTTAGCACTCAAGTGCGCTCTTCGACATTCTTGTGGTTTTAAGGTTTAGACCTTCCCTAAAAAAGATGGCTGGATGGCTGAATATGTTGCTCCAAAACCAGTACATATCATTCATTATTAATTTGCTATGTATGTAATTACTTGCATACAGTAAAAGGGTGGCTCATTGGTCTAAGCGCGCACGCCATAAAGGCTGTGTCCTCCTCGCGGTGACCCAGGTTTGATTCCAGCTTGGATCATTTGCTGCTTGTCTTCCCCATTCTTCTCTCCAACCTTCCTGTCTACCTCCACTGTATAACTATCAAATTTTAAAAAAAAAAGGAAAAAAATCCCCCAAAAAATTATTTAAAAAAAAAAAATGGCCTGCCAATATATCTTGTATTAGCCGACCTGCATTGGCCGAGTTGTATAGGCTGACCTTGAGCTGTACTGGCCGAGTTCAGCACGTGTTCAGGTAACCATAGGTAACTGTGGCATTCGCTCGCTTCAAAGCAGACGATAGTCACAGACCTAGCATTTAGCTCTTTAATGAGTCTTGAAGTCGCGTTCTTCTAAAGTCATAATATTGTCACGATAGCACAACATACTTAACCAATTAATAAAAATATTATAAATTGCTTATTTTCGCATTGCCTTGGTATTGGCATTTGGGTCACGGTATTGGCCTGGGGTCGCTACGGCGACCCTAGGCCAATACCAAGGTAATACGAAAAACAACAACATATAGCATTAATGGTGTCTTCACAGATGTGCAAGTTACTCAAGCAATATGCACTAATGCACCCCAATCTATCATGGATGCCGGCTTTTGAACTGTGCACTGATGATAAGCTGGATGGTCCTTCTCATTTATAGGCCAGCGGACGCATGATTTCCAAAAGAATTTCACATTTTGATTGATTAGATCAGGGGACAATTTTCTACTTTGCCTCAGTCGATGTTAAATGAGCCTGGGCCCAGAGCAGCCAATAGCGTTTCTGGGTCTTGTTTAGGTGTCGTTTTATCTTTACATGGTCGAGTTTTAACTCATTTGCGAAGGCATCGACAAACTGTGTTCACTGACAGTGGTTTGCAGGAGTGTTCATGAGCCCTTTCAGTTAAATCTATTACCGAATCCAGCCTTTTTAATGCATGGCCGCCCAATGGACTGAAAATCGTGGCCCTTCAGTATTGATTTCTGGCCCTTTTCCCTTGCCTACAGAGACTTATTTGGATCCTCTGAATCTTTTAATGATATTTTGTACCATAGATGATGGAATCCCTCAATTCTTTTCAGTTTTACATTGAGAAACCTTATTCATTAGTGGTCATTCAGTCTTTCACAGAATAGTGAAGCCCTCACCATCTTTACTTCTGAAGGACTTACCCTCCCTGGGATTCTCTTTTTATACCCAATCATGTCACTGACCTGTTGCCAGTAAATGTAATTAGCTGTAAGAAGTTCCTCCACCTGTACAACTTATCCAGTCTTCTGCTGCCCTCATCCCAGCTTTTTAGAAGGGTGTTGATGAGCAGATATTTATCAAAAAACAACATCATTTCCCAGTTTCAACATCTAACATTTCTTTTAATTCACATTTTACACAGCATCCCAGTGTTTTTGGACACTGAATTGTAGGAAGTGGAATGGCATGATGCATTTGATTGGCTGTGCTTGTGGCGTCTCCACACTGTACTGCAGTGACAATTCTAAGCCAGCACAATCTAAAGTGAATTATACTCGTTCGGTTCCTGTTCCACTCTTCTGCTGAATTTAAACCTGCTAAACCTGCTGCCTTGTATCACCTCTGAACAACAGCAGGAATGGGGTTAGTTTCTTGTCTTTGTGTCACGCAGTACCCACAGTTGTTCACACCACAAAAAGCGCTCGGTCCATTCAGCTGCACGGTATTTGAGAGATCTAGACACGATGAGTAGTTCTCATCTTTTTTTTCGGCGCAATTGTGGTTTGGGTAATCACAAAGCCTGTTTCTCTCGAGAAAAAATGTAGGTCAAATTACCAGGGCTGTCCCGCTCGAATAATCGCGAGTATTTTCGGCACAGTAACCAGCAAGGTTGGACAGCCTCCGTCGCCTTGGCATAATTGGCTCACCTTAAATCAATTCCCGTCTACTTTGCCAAACTTGCATTCAAACCATTTATTCAGCCACCTGACCAATCAAAACCAAAATGTGGCCTAAATGATAAAGAAGAGAATGAGAAGCGGACAAACCGAACCAGGCTGCCTTGTTAATAATCTGAATAAATAGCAGACGCCAAGGCGACGGACGCTGTCGATTCTCGCTGGAAATTAGTTGACTTCAAATCACAGTTTTCTTCCCGGAAGCATTTCAAATGACCGCATTAGGCATGTGTCATAGAGAAGGTAATAAGCAAACCTGTCTGTCTGCCTCATAGTGGCAGTTACTTTTATTGCGCTTAAAATAGTTGTGATTAATTGAACGGGACAGCCCTACAAATTACACAGGCCTAGGTGAGTCATGCTGCAGTCACTGATCTGTTTTTAATGCCGGGTTGGCAAATGAGATGCTCTACAAGACCAGGGTTAAAACCTAGTAAAAGGCTTCACCATTTATGCTCTGTGTGCAAAATTTTGGGCATTAGGCTTCAACCAGCGGAAAAAGTACACTCAGCCAACTGACCAATGGCATAACTTCATCAGTCACTCACTCACTCATGGACATGCGTCTTGGCCAAATCTCCCTCGAAAAAGAGATTCTGAATGTCATTGGGAGCCTCCTGGTTAAATAAAGGTTAAATGAAAAAATATTAAAATAAAAAAAAACCTGCACATACAGGCCCAAATTAACAGTGCTGCACCAGCTAAATACCTAAATTGTGGCTGTACCTCCACATCCTTCTGTTAACAAGCTTTTACTGAGTATGGAAGGGCTTTCTGTGAGTGCAGGGGTCAGATCAATGCTGCCAACTGCATTTTGGAGAAAGGAGTACTGCATGTAGTAATATTTTGCTTGATTTTATGTGGCAGAAGGAAGCATTACTTTGCCTTTTAATTGCAGGTGGCTACTCTCTTAAGTACCATTTTTCTCCTTCCTGAATGCCTCATTGCCCTGATGTGTGGTATTGGGATTTCATTTTTACTCAGTCATGTATTAGAAGACACTACTATTGATCTTTGTCCTGGTGACTCTGTGTCAGACATTACCTCACATCCTCTAATGTAGGTCACTCTTGGTATGAGATTCATCTAAAAGTCTGGTTGTCGCCCAGTTCAGAGGAGGCAAACTTAGGCGGGAGGGATTGGGGTAGTTTCATCTTAGAAATCATTCCATTCTCTCATCCAATCACGAGTAGGATCACAGTCACATGGTGACGACCACAACACTGAATGAACAAATGAAATCCATTGCTGTGCTCCATCTGATGTGTATTATTAAAGGGAATCTAAAATCGATTCCCATTGTTTTTGTTTATCGGCCAATCAGCGAGCCGCACCTCCGCAAATGAACCGAAATAGAAGGATTATCTACGCATGTACACAAGACACAATGAAATTGGTCATGTGACTATGTAAGATGTCAAGAAAAGCAAGTGATTTGTTTGTAATTACTGGATGTTCAACATCCCGTCTGAGAATTGACTTTAGATGCCCTTTAATCAGTGCTCACCAACCTTGTTCCTGGAGATCTACTACCCTATTGGTTTTCACTCCAGCCCTCACAAAGCACAGCTCACTCGAAAGCAACTGATCTTGTTCAGCTGCTAAATAGAGAAGGCAGTCGTGCCAGATTATGGCAATAATGAAACTCCCAAGGGATCGCCATGAGCCGGGTTGGTGAACACTAGCGCGGTTTTGCAGAAACACACTGAAGTGAGTAGCGTGTGTAAACCCTTCTTCCTCCGGCAGGCCACGGTGCGGATGTAAAGTGTGTGGACTGGCACCCCGTGAAGGGTCTGGTCGTGTCCGGCAGCAAGGACAGCCAGCAGCCAATCAAATTCTGGGACCCAAAGACTGGGCAAAGCTTGGCCACACTGTAAGTACTGGGCTGGGTGCTGGGGTACGTTTCACAAAAGCTAATTTGCTAACGATGCTGGCAATTTTCATACTTCTCTCCACAAGGCTGCGTTTCTAACTGTGTTAGCTGCTGACGTCGTTCACTACAAAGCTTTAGGGAAACATACCCCTAAATATTATGTCATTTAACTGTTACTTTGGTTTGTTCTTTAATATTATCACCACGGCCGAGGAGGCTGTCTGCTCCTGTTTATTTGTTTGTTGGTTAGAGAAGAGGATTATTCAAAAACTAATGGATGGATTTGCATGACCCATTTTACCTGAGGTGGATGTTGGACCCACTTACAGGTGGTTTGATTTTCAATGTGGGTGAGTGGTAGGTGGCATTATGTCAATGTCAAGAAAATATCACAAACTCACGGTCTTGACAATAAGGAGAGAGTTCAGATTTTACAGATGTTTGTGATCTCAGAGTGCAGTTTTTTGGGGGGTTTTTTTTCTTTTCTCTTTTTTTTTCCCTGCTCGATGCGATTGTGCCGAGACATTCATGTAAAAGTGTGAAAATTTTCGCAAAATAATAGTTCATTGAGCAAAGCAAAAGAATGGTCACGAAAGGTCACGGGTTTTGGATCAGCTCAGCCTCAACATGCAAGAAGTTCATTGCAAGGAAGAAGAATTTATTGGTGTAACGGGATTTTGGCTGGCGCTAACCAATCAGCGAGCATTACTGATCACGTTCCTTCCCACTTTCACCCACAGGCACGCCCACAAGAACACTGTAATGGAGGTCAAGTGGAACCTGAATGGCAATTGGCTGCTGACGGCATCACGTGACCACTTGTGCAAGCTGTTTGACATCAGGAACTTGAAGGAGGAGCTGCAGGTCTTCAGAGGTCATAAGAAGGAAGCCACAGGTATTTCAACCACAGTCACTGCTGCCCTCACCCCTGTATCTGCCCCAGTTACTACTGCCCTCACCCCTGTATCTGCCCCAGTTACTACTGCCCTCACCCCTGTATCTGCCCCAGTTACTACTGCCCTCACCCCTGTATCTGCCCCAGTTACTACTGCCCTCACCCCTGTATCTGCCCCAGTTACTACTGCCCTCACCCCTGTATCTGCCCCAGTTACTACTGCCCTCACCCCTGTATCTGCTCCAGTTACTGCTCTCACCCCTGTATCTGCCCCAGTTACTACTGCCCTCACCCCTGTATCTGCCCCAGTTACTACTGCCCTCACCCCTGTATCTGCCCCAGTTACTACTGCCCTCACCCCTGTATCTGCCCCAGTTACTACTGCCCTCACCCCTGTATCTGCCCCAGTTACTACTGCCCTCACCCCTGTATCTGCCCCAGTTACTACTGCCCTCACCCCTGTATCTGCCCCAGTTACTACTGCCCTCACCCCTGTATCTGCCCCAGTTACTACTGCCCTCACCCCTGTATCTGCCCCAGTTACTACTGCCCTCACCCCTGTATCTGCCCCAGTTACTACTGCCCTCACCCCTGTATCTGCCCCAGTTACTACTGCCCTCACCCCTGTATCTGCCCCAGTTACTACTGCCCTCACCCCTGTATCTGCCCCAGTTACTACTGCCCTCACCCCTGTATCTGCCCCAGTTACTACTGCCCTCACCCCTGTATCTGCCCCAGTTACTACTGCCCTCACCCCTGTATCTGCCCCAGTTACTACTGCCCTCACCCCTGTATCTGCCCCAGTTACTACTGCCCTCACCCCTGTATCTGCCCCAGTTACTACTGCCCTCACCCCTGTATCTGCCCCAGTTACTACTGCCCTCACCCCTGTATCTGCCCCAGTTACTACTGCCCTCACCCCTGTATCTGCCCCAGTTACTACTGCCCTCACCCCTGTATCTGCCCCAGTTACTACTGCCCTCACCCCTGTATCTGCCCCAGTTACTACTGCCCTCACCCCTGTATCTGCCCCAGTTACTACTGCCCTCACCCCTGTATCTGCCCCAGTTACTACTGCCCTCACCCCTGTATCTGCCCCAGTTACTACTGCCCTCACCCCTGTATCTGCCCCAGTTACTACTGCCCTCACCCCTGTATCTGCCCCAGTTACTACTGCCCTCACCCCTGTATCTGCCCCAGTTACTACTGCCCTCACCCCTCTATCTGCCCCAGTTACTACTGCCCTCACCCCTGTATCTGCCCCAGTTACTACTGCCCTCACCCCTGTATCTGCCCCAGTTACTACTGCCCTCACCCCTGTATCTGCCCCAGTTACTACTGCCCTCACCCCTGTATCTGCCCCAGTTACTACTGCCCTCACCCCTGTATCTGCCCCAGTTACTACTGCCCTCACCCCTGTATCTGCCCCAGTCACTGCCCCGATACACCTGCCCTTGTGCCTCTACGACATTGTCCCACCTCAGCGATTCCCAGACCTCTTCTGTTAGGTCTGAGGCCTTCAGTCAGATCCAGGAATTTGAAGTGTCCGTTTTTCACTAATTTGGTTGAACTAATAAAGCTCTTTACTCATTGCTCCCGATGGAAAAATATCCAATAACAGGCTCTAGCTAGAGGTTCCTATGGCGAGATTTGGGAACCACAGTCGCCCACCTTGTCGTGATCTGCACGTTTTCCCCCTCAACTTTGTCCACGGTTGAAGAGCGCGTTTCAGTGTATATGTTGCAGTCATGCGATTGCCTGCTTACCTGTGCGTCTGGTTTTATGCAGCCGTCGCCTGGCACCCCGTCCACGAAGGCCTGTTCGCCAGCGGGGGATCGGATGGCTCCCTCCTCTTCTGGAACACTGGGTAAGACTGACAGCTCAATCCTCCAATAGGCAAGCTGTACACGACTGACCGATAGTCTGCCATTTTGCGTAGAGGCTGTTGAACGCAGTTCGAAAGCACATCCATCCAGAACAGGAAACCAGTGAAGCAGGCATACAGTTAACCCTCATACTCGTATAACTATGCTATTCATAATTACACAACTGTCATTCAGCTAATGATTTTATTCTAAATGACTTGGAGTTGATGAGATTATACTGGGGCCAGTTCCTGCCATGGAGTAATGCAGCTTAGGTTAGCACAGACCTTATGAATAACAGTGGGCAGCCGAAACCTCCACTTCAAACTGGGGCTGGGTGGGGCAAACAAGATTACCCCCCCGCCCCCTTACTGCCATTGGCTGAGACAAGTGTCCTATAAGGTTCCTGTGGGTACTGATTGAAGACCATTCAATTTTATTATGGTGCTTTCAAGGTTTTCAAAGTGCGTAGATTTTGGATTAAGTGTTTGATGCGGCTTAATCTGCATTACTTTCATAATAAATGGGTATGTGAATGAGTAGTTTGACACGTATGTAATTAACCACTGCTGAATTTGCCTTTAGGAAAGGTGTAGGAACCCTGGCCTAACTGTGCTCCATGTGTTTGTGCTCAGGGTGGAGAAGGAGGTTGGCGCTATGGAGATGGCACACGAGGGCATGATCTGGAGTTTGGCCTGGCACCCCCTCGGGCACATCCTGTGTTCTGGGTCCAACGATCACACCAGGTACGGTACAAGGGCAACATCTGTTAGAGAGACGATACATCGGCACCTGTTGTAACAGGATATTTCATCAGGTGAAGTGCATAGTTTGCCCTTATAAGAGGTGACAACTGGAATGGACAAAACCTGAAAATCTGCTAGAACTTTGAAGTATCTAACTATAATTGGCAAAGCATCTACACTGGTGATTCTGATTAAACTTGATGCTAATTACATCACTTGTCTGCTTGAAAGTGGTCTAACCAGCCGCTCTTTGCAAGATAAGTCCAGAACAAAATGACACCACTGAGAGTAAAAGGGGCCTAACTGCTAGTTCCTGGGTTAAAATGGATAAATTATTTCAAGTGGCAATGGAGACAGTGTAAAAAATTATTACATTTTCCACACACCAAAAAAATCAGCAGCGAAAATGGTCTGAGGCCACAAACCAAAGTTCTCCAGTAGTGTGAGCTCGTGTTTAAGCAGCCCCTCTACTACAGCCCTGAGAGTCATCAGGGAATTGAAACCCTTCATATCTGAGCCAGTATCTGCAAACACAGGACATTGTGCGCTCAGTGGAGTTGGCAGCATTTCTGATGATTTTGCCTCCGCCTGCATGTACTCTATACTCCACGTGTTTCATAATCCTGCGGCCTGTAAAACTGCCTCATCCTCCCCTGATTAGGCTGCTCTGTCTCATTTGCCCCCCCCCCACCACACAGTAAATTCTGGACCCGAAATCGGCCGGGAGACAAGATGAGGGATCGCTACAACCTCAACCTGCTACCGGGGATGTCCGAGGACGGGGTGGAGTATGGTAAGTGTGCGTGTGTGTGTGTGATGGAGTGATAGAGGGAGATGTGTGTTGGGGTGTTGCAAACTTTTGCTCCTCTAACTCTCTCACTCTCTCTCTCTCTCTCTCTCTCCCCCCCCCTCCAGATGAGGTGGAGCCCAACAGTCTGGCCTCGATCCCCGGGATGGGGATTCCTGAGCAGCTGAAGGTGGCCATGGAGCAGGAACAGAGCGGTGAGAGACGGGCCCGTGACCACAAACAGGGCATTTAGTGCCGCAAGAACCACCATTTTTACCACCTCCGAAGTGTTACAATAAACTCATTGGCATGTGGCACTGTGTCAGGTCTGGTGGAAGAAGGGCGCAACTGGACAGCAATGACAGGCCTCCGCCAGCGCATTTGTCACCAAGAACTCAACAAATATGGCTGCGGCGGTCATATTCGAATTCCATTCCATCTTAAAATGTAATCACTTGTTCCTGGGCCCACGGCCCACTCTTCTACAAAATATAAATGAGTGATCGAGAAAATTGAGAGGTCTTGTCTGGATAGACAAATAAACAGACATGGGTGTATACATGATCTACACCCAACTTTGTCGATGGAGGTAACAACAAGACCGGAGTTCTGAGCCCCTTACACTACCTCTAAAGTGTAACTCCTACTCAGTCGCAAACTGCATATTACCTCATGTTGTATCAACTCTGGTGAGAGAAACGCGTATAACGTAAATCGGCATAATGACGGGAAAGTGCCATTAAGCCTAACAGAGATTTCCATTTTACTGGCATTGAAGTATACCTAATGCTCAGTACTACATGCTATAACCCCGGATTAACAACAGCCTGCAGCCTTAAATTATAATCTCGATAAGCCAGAGTTTCCACCTGGGCCTTGTAACTTGGCAAAGCTGTTTTGAGCATTTAATACTCTCTGAATGGAAAAAAACACTCACTAATATCTGGAAAATCTCCAATTTCCGACTGGTCACAGCCACTGCGTGTAGCGCTACGCTAATAGCATCATTAGTGGAAGCCGAGAGAGAGGGGACATTATAAGCCAGTTTAAGCTTTGCTGCAGACTGTTGCAGTCTCTCGGTGTGAATATCGCTGGCCCGTTTTAAGCGAAAGGGTCACTCGCTGCTGAAATGACCCTTAAATGTGGTTAACGCTGTCGATGGTCTCAGTAGGACACACAGCTAATGTGCTTAATCAAGGCTCCCCTCTGGTCTCCGAATTAATGCTACTTCAGTGCTTTTCAAGTTGATACTGTTAATGCGTTGTGAGGGTTTCTAATACATCCTCGTAATTGCAGTTATTTAAGATTATTGTATCTCCCTGACGAAGATGGTCAGGAGATGCTATGGTTTTGTCCCGGGGCCGCCGCCGTGCCCGCAGAGATTTTCTGTTCCGGGTTCTGGAAGCCATAATTATTACAGGATTTTTTTTTATAACAACAGGTGGAGATATTTATTTGACAGTGCTCCAGGCCAATTTTCGGCAATTTTGGATGTCTGATATGGCTGCCGGCGGCCATTTTGTCCAAAATTTGGGGATTGGGAAGATACACGACTCAGTCCCTGTGGCGACTAAGTTACCTAGTTTAAGATCTGTATGTTTGCATATTTTGTCCGTAAAGCAGTTCAGCACAGTATTTAAAGCTGTGGGCACCAGTCGATAATGGGTTTCTGGGTGGTGAGGTTTGTGTCTGCAGGTAAGAAGAGAATTCTGGGTAATGTGGTCTTTCATACACTCCTCTCCCCTCCCCCTGCAGGTAAAGATGATTCGGGGGATGTGGAGATGACCATCCCTGGGCTGGACTGGGGTATGGAGGAGGTTATGCTGAAAGACCAGAAGAAGGTTCCACAGAAGAAGGTCCCCTACGCCAAACCCATCCCTGCGCAGTTCCAGCAGGTACCCTTGCCATCCACTCTGTCAAACGCAGGCTTACATGCATACACACACACACACACTAACCCACGTTCCCTTGACTGTCTTTCATGCACCGGTTCACCTTCGCACTCACTCTTGCAGGGACATGCAAACGCTTGCACGCTCTCACTTAATCCATCATTCTCATCCTGATTGATTGTAGTCTGCCTCTCTCGCTCTCTCAATCACTCACAATCGCCCGGTTTCCTCTGTGCACTGTTCTCCGAAACACGCGTCATAAATACACAAATGTCTTTGCCCTTTGTGATGGAGACCCAGGCCTCAGTAGGATCTGGTCTCTGGGTGCTGTAATGTGGCTCTCTGATGGTCATAGAAAACTCGTAGGGGTCTCGTGCGGAGAGCCGATTACCCTCGCTCACCCTCTCACTCGCTCGCTCTCCCCGCGTGCGCCGCAGGCCTGGGCGGAGAACAAAGTTCCCACGATGCCCCCCGGAGAGGCCCCCAAAGAGAGGCCCGACCAGAAGAAGCTGGACTTGAAGAAGAAGACGCAGGCGGAGATCGAGCAGGAAATGGCCGCCCTGCAGTATACCAATCCCCTTCTGCTGGAGGTGAGACCTGAACTGCACTACCGCATCTGTCCAGCTGGGGCCGCCTCAGTCATTTTCTCTGCCACACAATTTAGCTTCATCGACATATTCCGGCATTTAGTGAAGACAACTGCACGACAAATTACATACTGTCTGTTTTAGGGTACTTAATTTTCGTTTTTTGAAACTGAGCTTTTTTTGCCACCTCTGGGAAAAATCAAGAGGTATTTCTTAAGGAATTCCACACCAAATTTTGTCATTACAGCTCTCTTGCTTATGACAATAGATTAATAACATGGAGGATAATTTGTGTAAGATAATCCCAGATGAAATACGTGGGCCCCTTGCCTAGCGGTTTTAGGGGAATTTTGGGTCTCATGAGGTCCCCATTTTTGCCCTCTCCCAGCTTAAATTTCTGCTGCCGTCAATGTACACAGCTAGAGATTTTACTGAAGTGATGGGCACCATCGCTAAAGGGTACATCTGCTGTGTCTCGAACGGGGACAGCAGTCCGGCTCCCTTTTGCTCTCCTGTTTTTTGCTTTTGTGATTTCCTGCCTCACCAGCCCAAACCTCACTTTTCTCCCCAGCAACTGAAGATCGAGCGCATGGCCCAGAAGCAGTCGGACCAGAACGCGCAAGCACCAGGCGTCCAGCAGGGGGCGATGCAGCCGTTCCCAGGCCAGACGGCGCCCATGCCCCCTCCCCAGGGCTTCCCGCCACAGTCTCTCCCCCCTCCCCAACAGATCCCGGCCCAGGGCATGCCGCCGCACATGGGGCCTGGGGCCATTCAAGGTCCCTTCATGTCACAGGGCCAGATGGGCCCTCCAGGGCCCCAGCTCCACCAGGGGCCACCTCAGGGTTTCATGGGGCCCCCGGACATGCACGGGCCCCAGGGCATGCAGCGGCACCCGGGGCCCCCAAGACACATGGGGCCACAAGGCGCCCAGGGAATGCACGGGCCCCCAGGGATGCCCCCGAACGGGAGGGGAATGTCGGGGCCTCCGCCTGGGGGGATGCAATGCCCTCAGGGGCCACCAGGGGGCATGATGGGGCCCCCAGCTCGAGGGATGGGACCCAGGGATAATCAGGGGCCACCGGCTCAAGGGGGGATGATGAACCCGGACACACGGGGGCCCCCGCCCCAGAGGAACATGATGGCCCCCCAGGGGCCCCCCATGCAAGGAGGGATGATGGGACCTCCAATGCAAGGGCCCCAGGGTCAACAAAACCCGCCCAGGACTCATGGCAACATGCAGGGTCCACCTGGAAACATGCAAGGTCCCCATGGCAACATGCAGGGTCCCCCCGGCAACATGCAGGGTCCCCATGGCAACATGCAGGGTCCACCCGGCAACATGCAAGGTCCTCATGGCAACATGCAGGGTCCCCATGGTAACATGCAGGGTCCACCTGGCAACATGGGAATGCCCCCATACATGCAGCAAGGCAATCCACCGCACATGGGTGAAGGATCCAGGGGACAGTATAACCAGGTTAGTCTCTCACACTGCTGTGGGACTACATATCCCATGAGCCTTCTCCACACAGTCAAGCTACAAATTAAAGGGGCAGTTCACTCAAATTCTTAAAAGTCAATACATGTTGAATCCTGTTAGGCTGGTGATCTACGAGTCACCTGGTCCCAAAAATGGGAAGATTCTAGAATGCTTGCTGTAATTTTTGTGAGGGTCTTGCTTTGTTTTGATAGTTGAAGTGTTTGAGGAATTCGGAAAGAAAGGATCTTGACAGAAGCAGAAAGCTCGTAATGAAAGCCTCAGTATGATGGGCGTGTGCGTGATGTCCTGCTGTGTTTACAGTGGTTGAAATGACTTATGAGTGTCAACTGGTTTCTGTCACCTGTGCACAGCCTCTCAGTGGAGTTAGTGTGACTGTGCTTTGAGGGGGATTTGACTGGTCGTGTAAATGCTGCGTGTAAATACACTGGCTCTGTGTCATTCAGATGGGACAGGGTTCAGGCCCCCAGTCGATGATGCCGGGGATGGGACAGCAGGGACCCAGCAGCAAAGGTAGGAAACTGGCCTCCATCTGCACTCTGCTGAGCACTGCGTACCTTCTGTCTGCACAACTCTCTGCTTAGCTCTCATCGTTCAGGAGTTGCATATCCTCACTTCCTGTATTTATAATACTTCCTGTTCTGAATCGTCCTGACTACGGGGTCCTTTACTGGTTGTGTATCCTCACTTCCTGTCGTTCGCTGTTGGCGTGTCTACACACGTTGTCTTTCGCTCGTCCTCTATCCTCGCTTCCTGTCGTCCACTGCTTGTGTGACTTTTTGTCATTTTCTTGGTCTTTGCCCTCACTTCCTGTGCTTATTTGGTCCTCTGTCCTCACTTCCTGTGTTTTACAGGTTAACTCTGCTTTTTTTTTTTGGTGTGTCCTCTTTCTGAACTTCCCTGGTCCGATGGACTTCGGTCTTCTCACATTTTTATGGTACCTCACTGGTCATGTGACCTATTCCTGTACTTAACCAGCCCTCTCCCCTCCCGCCCGTACTTATCCTTTCTTCCTATATTTTCCTGGTCCGGTGTGCTCACTTCCTGTATATTACTGGTTCTCTATCCTCTCTTTGTGAACCTTACTAATCTGGTACTTGTCCTCTCTTCCTATACTATTGTGGTTCCGTGGCCTCACTTCCTGTTCTGTACTGGTCCTATATCCTCATTGCTTAGTGGTAATTTCCTGGTGCTCCTGTTCTCCAGGGGACGCGCGCGGCCCACCCAACCACCACATGGGTCCGCCCCCCGATCGACGAGGGCCCGAGGGGGGCGGGGGCCCAGATCAGGGCCAGGGCCAGGACCGGGGCGGTCAGTACTGGGGTGATTCCCGTGAGGGGCGTCGCGGCCCCCCAGACTACGAGGGCGGGGACGAGCGGTTCCACTCTCGTGGCGAGGACACGTGGAGGGGCCCTATGCAGTCGCGGGGCCCCGGACCGGAGTTTTCAGGTCCAGGGGACTCCAGGGGCCACAGGGGAGGCTCTGGTGGGAATTGGGGCCCTGAGGAGTCGCGGTTCAGGGGCCGGAGAGAAGAGAGGTAAGCCTCGTGGAAAGAAAAAAAAATTGTCATTAACAGCTCCACACTCAAACTCCCACTATCATTCGAACACTGGGCACTTGAGTTAGCTAGTAGCAAAGCACTTGGTTTAGCTGAATAAAGTGCACTTGGGTTAGCCAGCCACAGAGCATTGTTTTAGTTAGCCACGTTGCACTTAAGGTAGCCAACTGCAACGCACGTGGTTTAGTTACATTTTGAGACCTTGGATCAGTTTTGTCAAGCACACAAGTTCGCTAGCCACAGAGCACATGGTTTATCCTGCCGCAGCACACTTGGGTTAGTTAGCCGCCACGATTTAGCTGAATAAAGTGTACTTGGGTAGGCCAGCCACTAAGCGTTGTATTCGTTTCCCACTTTTCCCTTGAGTTAGCTAGCTGCAGCCTTCGCAGTCTAGTTACCTATTGAGAAATTGTATAAGTTTTGCCCAGCAAATTCGCGTTAGCTGGCCACAGAGTATTTGAATTAGCTTGAAGCCGCACACTTAGCAGAGTCTCTCTAAAGCCGCTTTCACACCGGAGGCAAAACTTAATTTTTCGCACGACAGATTGCATTCAAAGTCAATGCGAAGACGCGAATACATTTGCGTCTTTGCATTGACTTTGAATGCAATCTGTCGTGCAAAAAAATTTGTTTTGCCTCCGCAAACGGGAGCAACAGGGCAGTGGGCACAGCCGTATCCATGACAGCAGAAGCGTAAACAGACTCCTCCCCAGATCTGAGATTGGCAGGGCGGCCAGGCAGGCAGACTGACTGATTTTTTTCCCCTGCCTGAAGGCGGAGGTTTGGTGGGGTGGGTATTGCAGGCCTGCCAGTGCGCACACGCTGAGAGAGGGCCTCACGTGTCGAAACGCATGTTTGTCTCGTCCCTGACGCCAGCCAGCCGCCGGCAGGGCAGTGCTGAAGACAGTGGGGCTGCCTGTAAGGAAGGAAAGGTACGCTGAGGGATTATGGGATGTTGTGTTCCGCTCGCAGGTTTGATGGCTTCGAGGGCCCCGGAGACGAGATGGACCAGAGGCCGCGAGAGCAGAGGCGCCCGCCACACCCGCGGCACGGACAGGATGGTGACGACACGTGGGTCCTGCCTGCGAATCTGCACACTAGATTCACACTTCAGTACTGCTCGACAATCCCCACACTGCGCTCTGCATTTTCCCCTCTGCACATCCATACTCAACACACTGCACCCTCCTGAGATCACTCGATACACAACACACTTCGCTGGACGCTACATCCTCCTTACTGCTCTCAATATGCACGATTACTCATTTTGTTCTCCTCTCAGCATACTGTTCCACATACTCAATATTGCACACTACATCCTACCTTGAACACTGAAGCTTGCTCTGCACACTGTTTACTGCATACTGCATCCAACATGATGCATTTAATACTCAATTTTTACAGCGCACTGCATCCTCTCCACAATGCTCACTGCATGCTACTTGCTTCTCACTGTATGCCATACAATGTGCTCCGCAAACACTTTTTTCTGCACGTTATATTTTCACAGTGAACACTTTACTGAGCCCTTATTCCCTCTTAATTTGTACTGCATACTGTATATTTCATCCACCTTACTGTACATTGCATACTGTACACTAAATCTACCTTACTGCACACTCGATTCCTGCAATACACCTTTCACCCTCCTCATTGCACTCTACACTTTGTACACCACACTCTGTTCTGCATAATGCATCCTGCTTAACTGCACACTTCACTCTGGTACCCTGCACACTGCCTCCTCTTCGCTGCACACTGCACCCTCCTGAGTACACACGGAGCAGAACTCAGTACTGACCCCTGACTGCTGGTCTCTGCAGGTTTCGGAGGGGCGGTCCCAGCAGGCCGGAGGCTCGAGGGGGTCGGGGGTACCCGGACGAGTTTGGGGCAGAGGAGAGCTTCGACCCCCCCGAGGAGACGGGGCGGGGCTGGGAGAGTGGCGGCCGAGGGAGGGGCCGCGGGGGAGGGGCTCGAGGAGGAGGGGGTGAGACACTGTCCCTGTACCTATCCATCTGTTCCCCTGTCACTCCGTTCATTCGTACATCTGTGCTTCTTTCCATCTTTTCATCCATCCATCTGCTAATCTGTTCATCCATTCATGTGTCCAGCTTCCTGTCATTCCTTCTGTCCATCTGTATGCATACGTACGTTCCTCCATCTTTTCAGCCATTCTTCCATCTATCTATCTGTTCGTTCACTGGTCTATCCACCCATTCTATCGTTAGTTTGAGTCATTATATTTTGAACATCACACATCAGGTTGTGCCATGCATTCAATCCCCAGGGCTCCATATTGAATCACATTTTTTTTATCCAGTTAAAAGTATGGCTGTGGTCGGTCATTTTAGGCCATCTTTTGTGTGTGTGTGTGTGTGTGTGTGTGTGTGTGTGTGTTTTTTTTTAACCCTTAGAGTGCTGAAATAAAATTTAAAAAAATATAAATTTTATTATTATTATTGGTTTCGATATCTAACGTCTCTTAGCAGCAATACCTGCATTTAGTGCTCTGAAGGTTAGTCGCACTGGAGGGGAAAGTCAGCCAGTGAACGTCAGAGGCCATATGCACTGCTTGTAGGACACTTTGGTTATTAATTTCTCATGTCAAATATGATTAAACGAAAGTGAGACGACCCCCGCCCCCCTCCCCATCATCTATCATGATCGTCTGTGTCTCCTACTTCCTGATTTGTACTGGTTGTTGGTTAATTGGTTGGTCAATACTCATTCATTAGTTTAGTTTTCTTGTTTAGTTGTAACCACTCTGCTTTAGTTGACTGGAATTCTATGTACCATATGGAACATGATTTGCCGTTCATGACTGAATTAATGAGTGCATTAATGCTCGTGTATTTGTTTCCTCATTTTTATTAATATCGTTGGCCTAATAGCAGACTTGCCTAAGTCATATTTGAACGTTTTCGGAGAACAAGAAAAAACACTATTTTTAGCAAGCATATTTTTTTTTTTTCATGATATTGCAACAGTAAGCCAAAAAAATTACTTTGGCAATTATGCTATGAGGCTAACGATATTCTATCGTTATTTCCATTTTCATTGTGCAAATTATTGTGAGTTTTGATGGATGAAAGCATCTGAATCTACTGTAAATGCCTTGGTGCTTGATGGCAGCGATATTCCAGCAGTGAAATATTTTGTGTTTTGTACGACCTCTCGTTGGCCCATACAAGACTTCTGCTTTGGCCACTGATTTACTCACCCTAACCCTGTGTTTGTTTGTCTGTCCAGGAGCCCGTAAAGGACTCCTCCCCACCCCTGACGAGTTTGCGACGCCGCATTACGAAGGAGGGAGAAACTCGGAGGGCTGGGAGGGAGGGAGAGACCAGGGTATGTGTATCAAGGCCTGGACTACATTTCCCATGAGCCCCTTTTCCTGACACTTTGACAAGACAAGGCAAACTACTTCAATTCTGGGGCGCGTTTCCTCAAGGCATAGTTGCTAACTATGTTCGCAACTTGCATAGTTAGTCCATTGACAGTCAATGGTTCCAACTATGTAAGTTAGCGCCTGTGATTTTGGAAAACGCACACCTGTTTGGTTGATAGGAGGGAGGAGACAACATTAGAATTATGTGAGGTTGTTTTGGGGGGTGGGGCTTGGATGTTAGGTGGTATGGCATGCCTGGAGTGAATCTGGATATAGATGAATGTTGAATTAATACTTGTTCAGATCTGGGTTGAGTGACTGTGAGTGTTTGTTTGAGACTTTTGCTAATGGCTAACTGCCAGACTGTGAGTGCTCTCAGGTTGACGTGGATTGCCACAGTGTGTGTGCGTTTGTGTTCTTGTTCCTGCTATACAGTGAGAACCATCTCTGGACATTATTGGGAAGTGAGGACATTTTCACTTGTCCTCACAACTACAAAGGCAAATTGTGACTTATCAGTTAAGGTTTAGGGTACGGTTAGAGTTAGGGATAGGTTAAGGTTAGGGTAAAGGTTTAGGCTAGGCACACAGTGCTTACTGTTAAGATTAGGGAAAGGCTGTCGAGACGCACAAAGAATGCATGAACGTCAATGTAATGTCCTCAGAAGGATAGAAGTAAAGGATGTTTGTGTGCCTGTGTTTGTTTAGGCGGGTTTTAACAGTCCCTGTGTGTGTGTGTGTGTGTGTGTGTATACAGGGCACGAGGTGTACAGAGATGGACAGCGGGAGCTGGCTCCCCGGGACAGCCCCTCTCCCGCCAGTAGAGAGCGCTCCTCCTCCCTGCAGGGCATGGACATGGCCTCCCTGCCGCCGCGGAAACGGCCCTGGCACGATGGCCCGGGCACCGCCGACCCCCGTGACCGAGACTCCCCTGGGGCAGGGTCTGACGAGAGAGGAGCAGGTGAGGAGAGTGTGTGTGTGTGTGTCTGTGTGTGTGTGTGTGTGTGTGTGTGTGTGTGTGTGTGTGTGTGTGTGTGTGTGTGTGTGTAGTAGATTAGTACAGGTGTGCACGAGTAGACCTGCCTGCCTTTGAATGGGTATGTGAACATGTCTTTTGTCTTCGTATGCTTTGTGTGTGTGTGTGTGTGTGTAGTAGATTAGTACAGGTGTGCACGAGTACACCTGTCTGCCTTTGAATGTGTATGTGAACATGTCTTTTGTCTTCGTGTGTGTGTGTGTGTGTGTGTGTGTGTGTGTACGTACAAGTATGGAAGCAGTGCTGTGGAGTTTGAAAGGGAACCTCAAAAGTAGACCCATTCAGTTCTTCAGATTTAGCCATCTGCAGTGTTTTTTAATGTTTTTACACGGCTTTAATATAGTTTTGTTTTACCGCTTTCTATGAGCAGTTGTTATTGGTGTTACATCATTATAATGTTTAGCCAGGAACATTGTAATCAGAAATTTCTGGGCTTGCATCATTAAATTCCCTGTTAACGAGCTTCTCTCTCTCTCTCCCCCTCTCCACAGGACGCACATCGCACAGGGAGGACGGGGCTTACGGTCCCCCGTCGCGGGGTGGGCGCGGCGGCTGGGGGCGGGGCGGAGCCGCAGGGGGCGGAAGCATGAGCGGCCCGGGCCCCACGACGCGGAGAGGAGCGGCACGCGGATCGTCGCGAGGGAGCCGCGGCCGATAGGACTTCTGGGACTGAACTGACAGGGTAGGGGAGGAGGAGGGTCGCGCTGAGTTGAGTCCGCCTCAGGGTGGCACCGAGGAGCGGAGAAGGACTGACAGGACAGGCGGGACCAAAGAATAAGAAAGGGGGACTGGCACTTGGTCAAATCATTTTGAGGTCCCTGCAGAATCTGCCTTCGTGTTTAGAGTTGGGACAAGCCCAGTGGACCAGCGTGTGCCGCACCTGTGAATTTTTACCATTGCGGCTCTAGTCTTTCACTGCTCTCCCTGTCCAATACTGTGATCTCATACCCTGTGATCCCCTCGTGATTAGCTGGGGACCCACTGGAGGGCTGTGGCTTATTCACTCTGAGTGTTCTGATTATGGGGGTGTGGCCTCTCATCTCACTGGACACATTCTACAGGTGTGGTCTCTGTGCTGATTTGTCCTGATCTTCGGGGGTGGAATTCTTGCTGACAGGTAGGAATGACATACTAATATTCAGGTCTTTTTTTTTTTTTTTTTTTTGACCGCTCTCCTCAATCACCCAGAATGGGAAATACACAAAGTGTCAAGAAGAGGGATTGATGGGAAATGAAGTCCAGGTGTTGGTACACATGCATTCAAGTTCTTGTGTTCATCATGCCCTCAAATCCACAGTTCCTGACCTGAGCCGTAGAGCCCCACATTGTGCCCCCCCCCCCGCACCATTTATGCGCCGAAGACGATCACATATCCTCTCCTACATACCCTCCTTGCTCTACAGAGATGGACGCCCTCCGCTCTTTGTCCCTTCCCCTCAGACTGAAGACTCCCGCTGTGATTCGTTGACAGCCGGAGGGAAGTGACTCCAAACCCTGTCAGAGACCCAGCATTGACTGTGTGCTAATAATGCTTGAACTGAACGCCGTAATTATTACCTTCCGCCCCGCCTGCCCTGGGAGGGACATTATCTGCGTTCAGAATGACCATTGGGGCAAATGAACAGAGTTGGGTGGGTTCAGCCTGTCACTCACTGAAGAGTGGGCGGAGTTCCGCTTCCACGTCACCGGAATCTGATGTTGATGTACAGTAGTTTTTTTTCCCCCAAAATAGGTAGTTTTTCCTTCTCCTTCATTGTCATAAATGTTTAAAATGGGGTTTGTATTTCTCTGCCCCCTCAATCCAAAACTCAGTTTATTTAATTTCACTTTTAATGTAAAATGAGGGGAAATACCATTCTGTAACATGACCAGGCGCCTCCGTGTATCGAAGGTGCATTCTTTGTTTGTAAATGTACAGTTTGTCAAGAGATTGTCATATTGTTTTGTCCATTTTTGTATAAGATACAGAATAGAATTTGTGCAAAATTTATCTGCAGTGTTTAGCATGGTTTTCAGATATTTTTTTTGTCTAAATTGTGCTTTGGGAAGGGATTTTGAATAACCGCAGTCACAGTGCTAGCCTTGTGTACCGCGATGAGGGGCAGCGTTTCCAGACCTTTTGAATTTAAAGGTACACGTCCCAAACTAACAGAATCTCAAAGCAAGTGAAATAATGATGAGAAGCATCTTCAGCTGGTGAAAAAATTGATACACATCACAACGCACGAGACCCACCATACTCCACACGCATATTAAGCTACCAAAACAAAAGATGTCAAGTGCAACACCTAAAGAAATATGAAGACCACAATGAAAAAATGATCAAGTCACATTTTCACGTTTTGGAGAAATGATGAATTAAATATTCAAAACGATCTTTAGAAACAAAGCACTGAAAAAATATAAAATATTATAACATAATATGTACATTAAATTTACAAAAATGCAAACTTTGGACTTCATACAAATGTGATACGACCCTTTTCACGTAGGAAGCGTGACCCCAAATCTATCCTGAAAAAATCCACACTAATCCGGTAAATCAGATCTGTCACATATTGGCCAGCTAATGAGACTAGAGGAAACTTGTGTAAACGGGGTCTCTGTGCTCTTTTTGGGGTTTTTAATGCATTTTGACAGTTGATCATGGGATTTTTATGTTTAAAATTGTCATATTAATGTGTGTATTTTTAACACGGCGCACATGGCGGCTCTTCAACACTGACCTGCAGGTAGGCAGAGGTGGGAGGTCCTTGAATAGGCCCGTCTTCATTCAATATACAACATAGGCGCTTTTCATAGAAGATGAATTCATTGGGAAAAGTTTCAGAAGTGAATGTCTGGACTAAAATGAAATGGTTCTTTAAATTTGTCTGCACACCTGTTGCCAGCATCAGTGTCAATACTGCACATGTGGATCGGCCCGCCAGAGTCCCATCAGTTTCTCTGAACTTGGGTGAACCAGCCTACTATTGAAGACAGACTCTGGCTGAAGCCCGAATTTGTCTTGGGTGATTGCTCCATAAAATTGGTGCTTTGTAAAAGAATGCTCTGCCTCCAATTGTAATTTTTAAGTACTCAGCACCTTGTGAACGAAGTAATCTTGGCGAGGAGTAAGAAATGAGAAGACTGCAAAGATATTCTGGGGCAAAGTCATTCAAAACCTTGAAAGTTAGTAGTAGTATTTTGCACTCAATTCTGAATTTTACAGGCAGCCAATGGAGATTTTTGAGCACCGGGCTAATGTGATCATATTTCTTAGTCCTAGTCAGAACCCTAGCGGCAGCATTCTGCACTAATTGAAGACGTTTCAGGGCCAAGCTAGTGCAACCAGACAGTAAGACATTACAATAGTCTACCCGAGACGACACAAATGCGTGAAACATTTTTTCAGCATCCTGAAGGGACAACATTTTTCTGAGTGGTATCTGAGATACCACAGCTCAGACAAATACCTTTCAGTTCCTTCGGGAACGGTGGGAGCAGCTGCAATTCTGAACGGACCACAGAACCAGGATGGTGCAAATCAATTTCCAAGTTAGAAACACTACTTTCACCATTTTATTTTTCACAATCATCAGTTACATTTCACAGGCTGCTGTTGTCAGAGTCAAACCTGTCCCCACGAAAATGAGCGCCCCAAGCATGGACACCCCAGAGATAATACTTATGGTGGGACTACCATTTGTGACTGGAGACTGTCCCTTGTGCATGTCTGAGAGATGCGTTCAACTCAATTTTTAATGACAAAATGCAACAAGTAACTTGCTTTAAAATCAATATTGTTTGTAAAAAAATAGCACTGGAATGTATTTCTGCCTCTTTAAGGTGATGCAAGCTAAAACTGGATCCATTCCGCTCCCCTAATTAGTTTCAATTCAGCAAACAACTTATTTTTTTTACTAAAAACATCCAATGGGCTCTAATTATGTTTGAATTGGTTGCATACACGGTTTCAAAAATACATGAAATTGACAAAATCAAGAAGGGTTGATGAACAATACTTCAAATTGAAATTAACCAAACGAAGTATAGCAAATTTATGCGTCTTCCAGCAAATTGTACTGCCCCATTTTCTAGTAGCAGTTGTGGACTGCCCTGGTGTTTCTGAGAGAACAGTCTATGTGAAGATGACCAATTCATCTTAACACAAATTAAATGGATTTTGCGTACAGTCCAACCAGGGTGAGGGCTTTCCCTACGTTGTGCTCGAGAAAAACTGGAGTCAATACTTGCTGGCCAGGAAATTGTTGTAAATCTCAAACGGTGATTTCCGCAAACAACACAGGCTGAATAGTGCCACTGCCCTCATAGTGTCCGGGAAAATCAACATCATCCACATGAAGTCCTCAACAGAGTTCTCTGTATTCCGTGTCAAATCGGCATGGTCTTTCCCGAAACGGTCCTCTTTATAGCCGACGCTGCCAAGCCACCAACGAATCGCAAACCCTTACTACCACCAGGGAGTAAAGCAACGATGTACCAAACAATCGCGGCGACTTGAAGAGTTGCGCCGAGGGCCGTGAGCAGGGTACTGTGGAGGCTCAGGGCGGCGTATAAAGTGCCGACGAGAGAGCACAGATACACGGCAGCGCCCGGAGTCGGAGTCGTTATGAATTTGCTGGGCCCTCGCAACACAGCAGCGCCGGCGAGGGCGAAGACCGAGCCAAGGGACCACAGTAGAGCAAACTTCCGGGCTTTGAGGAGCAGCAGCGGTGCATAGAGCGCGGAGAGTCCGAAACAGATCGCAGATAGTAAAATGCAGGCTCCAAAGGCGACCAGTCTCTGCGAGCGGCTGACACCCGGCAGACATGGGTCCGGTTCAGAGGACCATGGCCAGGAATAGCTGGTGTTTGAACCCTGGCCCGTTCCGCCACCATTGCTGTGACCCGAAAATGGACTCGACCATCTCCCAAACCAGCTCCCGTTCACCGCACTGCTCTCTTCACCCATGTCCACAACGGCGCTGGAGTTTGACTGCGATGCCGTCTTTGAGTTCCCTTTGGATTGAGCCAAATATTCCTTCAGATCTCTATTTATGTCGGCCATCGTTTCCTCTGTATTTTATAACAATTTTTGATATCTGAGATTTGTTTGTCACTTTTATAGAACACTTATCTCACGCTGTCTTTCTACGACAACTGAGCACTTACCGACCGGAGTAACAGGAAGTTGGGATTTTGCACACGTCATACATGCGACGGATACCGAGGGGAAAACTCCGAGCATGTAAACAGTGAGGATGTAAAAGTGCTTGTGTTGTCCGTGCCCTGTCCTCTCTCCTGTTTCACCCATGCATCCTCGGTGGGAGGGACTAAGACGTAAGGATAGGACGCAAGTGAGGGGAACTAGGGTGCAATTTAGAAGACTTGAAACGCAGCCTCTGTCTCTTTCGCTTAACCAGCACTTGAATGGCAAATCCAACCGGTAAAGGGTTTTGTGGTTTTATGCACGCGTAGAACAACACATCGGACAGTGTCTTAAATGTGAGCGAAACAATGAACGTGCGCATACCCGATCTTGCAGGAGGTACAGATGAGCACTGGCACTGCTTTCACACCGGACACGAAAACAAATTTTTCGCACGACAGATTTCACTCAAAGTCAATGCAAAAACGGGAATATATCGCGTTCTCTTTGAATGTAATCTGTCGTGCGAAAAAATCGTTTCGCGTCCGGTGTGAAAGCATCTTAACTCAGCGGCGCCACCACGAGCAATAGCAAGGAGACGTATTGTTCTGGAATTATTTTCGCAGTCAAGGAGATATCTCGCTCCGAGCTCAAACATTTCTCAATGCCTGGATTGAACATCGTTGACGAACCAAAGCTTCTAGTTTTCGTCACGTCCTGATAACTCATTTGAGCACTGAGCGGGAAATTGATATAAATATACGCGTTTGGGACATTTTGGTATTGACACGCATCGAAAACTTCATAAATTAGACGTTCAGAAATTCAATAAGAATTATGAAAACCATTAAAGGAGTATTGCTCTGAATCTTCACACATGTATTTTTGCTTGGTGTTTTGTTCGTTTATTTTGTTTCTAATTCGCTAGAATGTCCAGCTTTAAAGACCCACCTAACGCACGTGAGTCGAGTCGCGCACAACCCATGGTCAAGCGTAATCAAATACTTTGGGAATTAACCTTGAACTAAGTTTAGCAGATGCAGTCCATATAGACGCTGTCCATACATAGGCACCATAAATATAGGCACACGAATAATCTATTTTATGTCTATGACATCTTTGAAAATCCATACCCAGGAAACCAATGTTAAAGGAGATAATGAACTCGCGGATAGGTCCAGACTGCTTTTCAGGAATCCAAATCATGGGAGCTTTCTGTGCTGACAGGGGTGAACCCCGTGGCACGTTTGGTGGAAAAGAGTCTGAAGTGTCTATAATTATGCTGTCATCTGATTGGTTGTTCCCAAAGCCTTTTGGGGTTGTCTGGTTTGCATCTGAGCCGCTGTGAAATCAATTGCCTGTGCATTGCAGGAATCAAAAATTGAGCGGAAACCGTGGTCCAAGAAACCTGTAAAGCCAGGTTAGTCTCGGGAAAAACGGTTTCAACACTTTTTATCTGTAGGGTGTGTGAATATTATTGATCGAGGAGGCGTGTGCACACAGCCGTGCGATGCTGTTAATGCCAGAGATTCGTTGCACATTGCATGGTATGTTTTGAGTGTGCGAGCTGCCAGAGACATGCTCCGGGCGGATTTGTACATAGGCACCGTTCCTTGGTTTATGTTGCGATTCTGGCAAAGCGTTGAAATTGTTCCGTCATTTTATTATTGTCATTTACATGAGAATATTTATTTCACAGTGGTAATAGAATTATGTCTGGCTGTGTTTTCTTTTCAACAGTTGACAGCTTGCGGCATGTTTACTCAGGCTTAACTAGTGAATGTTCGGTTGCGTCTTTTCCTGGAAATTTTGGCAGTTTTTTTTTTCTTTTCTCCAATGGACCGTTTGTCTGAGGCAGTGGTAGAAAGTCGAGGGGCCTTAAAGTGATTGTCTTGCCATGTTTTTAATCCACGCATGAGCTGCTGGTGGATTTCTCTGATTAGTTGTAATTCCTGGCCCAGGAATTTTGCTGTCTGGCAAAGTCCAAGTGATAGGAACAAAATAAGCGGGAGGTCCTACTCTTTCCAAACTTTTATATTACTTCTGTGGTCTTATCTGAAAAAAAGCCTTTTTTTTTTTTAATGATGATGGCTGGCATCTCCTTGCAGCTGCCATGTCCGTGTCCCAGATCACCCCCACGCTTTTCCTGAGCAGCGCGGACGCCGCCCAGAACAAGGCCTTGGTCTCTCGAAAGGGCATCACCCTCATTATCAACGCCACCATCATGCACACGTGCCCCAGCTACCGGGGGGTGGAGTTCCTTCGAGTGCCCGTCCCTGATCTGCCACACGCCCCCCTGGGCGACCATTTTGAGAGGGTGGCTGATCGTATCCATAGAAACCGGACTGGCAGCACGTTGGTGTACTGCGCCGCGGGCATGAGTCGGTCCCCTTCTCTGGTGATGGCCTACCTCATGCGCTACAAAGGGACCACTTTACGCGAGGCACACCGCTGGGTCCAGGACAGCCGTCCCTCCGTCTGTCCCAACACTGGCTTCTGGCAGCAGCTGCTACGTTACGAGATGAAGCTTTTTGGCAAGAACACTGTGAAGGTGGCTCCTACGGTGGAGCTAAACTTGGGCAGACGGCCAATCTCTCTGTCAGTTAACCAGTCAAAGGGTAGACTTAGATATTGTGCACACCAGTAATGGCTTCGTCTTCTGATTTTGGCTTGAAGACCCTTCTTAAATTGGTGCTGAACCTTCTGATGTGGGAGAGACTGGGTTTCAATGAGCTATGGGGACCAATAAGCCATATTTGTAATTGACAGGGGTCAGAGCTGCTTAAAATGGGAAAAAGATTGAATTGGATTTTTTTCATTGGTCCCCATGGCTCATCGGACCGCAGTCTCCTCTACTTCCTGTATTGGTGCTATAACCTCTCTTTTACTTCCTGTATTAAGGAGCCTCCTATTCTTCTTCCTGCTCATGCCCACATAACTGTATTAGAATTTGTACGATTTGCTGTTCGATACCCTCCTCTGATTCCTGTATTGATGCCACAACCCTTGCTCTTCTTGCTCTGCTGTTATTTAAAATAGGGTTATGAGGCTTGATTTTGGACGCTTGGATACAAACGGGACTAATCATCGCCTTAATGAATTGATATGTTTGCCCCATTTCATCAGCACTTAACTGACAATGAACTGGCTATCTGATTCTTGGAAAAAAAAAAAAAAAAAAACCTGTATCTTTATGTAAATTTTTATGCCAGCTTGGATTTACTTCCTGTACTGGTCTGTTGTTTGGGTTGCTAATTACCTGTGCTCTGGCAACTCAAAGCTGGAATAATTTATCGTCCCTAATAGTCATTATCATTGTCCCAAATGTTACTTTCAGGTTCCTTTTATTTTATTTATATATATATATATATATATATATAGTTGTTCGCTTTTACTTAAGAGGTCTAATGAAAATTAACCCTTAAATGTCCCCTGTGACAAATTATTCACACAATTTTGGGGGTTGTCAAAACCGCTGACCCCACATAAAATTTGCAACCTAATGCCCATAGTGACATATTTAGACCATCAGTGCTGCCATCTGATGCATGAAAGTGGAACTGACACTATACTGGCTGCACCACTAGCCTTTCCAATATGGCCACCCCTATGGTGGAGTCCACCAGATAGATCAGCACCCATTCATCACTGGATGAAGTAGACAAACAGGTAAGCTAATGAAAAATAAGCTATGCCTAATACTTCAGCTATATGTCAACTACCCAAACAATGATGGACAAATGATCTCTTCATATCCTGGAAACTTAGAGTGACATATATGTCACAAAACTAAAATGAGGTCAAAGGTCTCCAAAAATTAAAAATTGCTATTGGTTTGTTATTAGCATCTCCCCAGGACATATTAACAGACTACATAGATTGTTCTTTCAACTTTTACTATAGTTGGGCATTTAAAGGTTAAAGTTAAATTATATTTAGAGATTTATTAAGAGGAGGAACCAGCTGTAGACAATGGAACATATGATCAATCACTATGAATGGACATGTATGTTGGTAACATGTTGCCAAACTGAAATGTGTAATATTTAGGCAAGAACACACCAAGTAAACAGATTATATATTGGGGAGACGTTTATATCAGTTGACACAGTTAGAAGGGACCCTCCAACTGAGCATATATGCGCAGATGAAGATAATCATGTGTATAAACTCAAGTTTGCCCCTTCTTTTTACAGTTTAGGCCAGGGGTACTTAACGATACTCATATCTGAAGGTCAGTATTAAGCTGCTTTTACACCAGATGCGAAACGAATTTTTCGTGGGACAGATTACATTCAAAGTCAATGCAAAGACGCGTTTCGCGTGTATTCGCGTCTTTGCATTGACTTTGAATGTGATCTGTCGTGCGAAAAATTCGTTTCGCGTCTAGTATGAAAGCGGCTTTACCCTGGTCCTCGTTCCTCTTCTCTGACCAGTCTGGCTACTCGGTGACATAATACTATATGGTCTTTCAGGCAGGAGGAAAAATCAGCTGTTATACTGACCTTGGGAGTCAGATGTGATCATCCGTGGTTTAGTCAGATGAGCAGCCATTAGTCTTGCAATGATAATCTATCTGATTACCTGGATGATGAGCTTTTTTAACAGTTTGGTTAAAGATTTTTGCTCATTCTGTGTGTGTGAGAGTGAGAGAAGCGAGAGTATGCGCGTGTGAGCGTGCGTGCGTGCGTGCGCTTGCATACAACGAGGTTTTTGATTAGTTAACTTCCCAAAATAGGTTCACTCTCCAAATATCTCTGTGTTTGTTTACCTTTTTTGTGAATAGTTTCAGTGTAATCCCCGACTGCTCTCTGAGTTATCTAACGGAGATATTTACCCTTTGTCTGCATGTATATATTGTATAGAGTCAGTTTTCCTGTGCGTCTCTTGTTGACATACGGTACGTTTCAGTGTTGTGTTGCAGTTGCTGTTAGTCTTTTTTCTTTTTTAAATTTTTTTTTGCATACTTGGCAAAAAAAAAAAAACAAGCCTGTTTGCAATTTTGTAGTGTTCGTCATGTGTATTAAATGAATATAAACACATTGGTTTTGTTCGATTGCTGTGACAGAAACTCAAAGACCTGTTCTTTACCCTGTTTGAGCTGGCTGTTCCTTTAAGGCAAACAGTAATTTACAGCTCAGCTTGCGAGGAATCGTTTCTCACCGCAGGTTTCGGGTGAGATTTTTGTGGCGGTAATTTTGGGGAGGTGTTTTTGTTGTGCTCTTGTTTGGGGTTCTGACGGGGTATTACGGGAACCAGCGCAGGGTTCTGTGGTGAAACTTGGCCTGAATTCCCCTAGGTCTTGGACGGAAAAGTAATAATTTTGTCTGGGAAATAAAGAAACATAATTTATCCTGTGCTGACAGCTTGCCAGCAAAGGGCTGATAAACTCCGAGCGATGAATGAGAACGTGAAGAACAAGCACGGTGTGAGTACTTTTGTGCGTGTGTGTCCACGTGGGTGCATGAATGTTTATGTAGGTGTGTGAAAGTGCCGTGATCTGTAGGGGTATGTGTGTGCCTGAGTGGTGTGTGTGTTTGTGCGCGCGTGTGTGTGTGTGTGTGTGAGTGAGTGTGGCAGGGCTTATGTGTTGCTTATATTTGGATACCTGTGGATGTGGGTACAACCCCAAGACATAGAAAAGTTGGGTGGGTATGTTAAATACTAGTAATTTGTAAATTATCTTCCTCATGTAATTTGTTGAAAACAATAAAAGCGCATGATTTGATGCGTCACCACAAGTTTGATTGATTTTTCAAAGTAAGTATGTTCATTTTGATTCTTGCAACATATTTCGAAGTAAGTTGGGACAGTGAAGTATTTACTATTTTGTAATGTATCATCCAACCATCCCTTTTCACAGCGCTTAATAAACATTTAAGGACTGAAGGCGTCTCATAATCAAGGGTCTCAGGTGTTATTTTGTCCCATTTTTCCTGCACGCAAGTCTTTGCAGGAAAAAAATGGGACAAAAGGTCTTTGTTGTTGCATTTCGTTTGCTATTGGGGACAAGTCAGGACGGCAGACGGGTCAGTCTGACCCCCGCACCCTCTTACTCCCGCAGCCAGTGAGTGTGCGTGTCTGTGTGTGTGTGTATGCGTGTGAGTGAGTCCTTTCGTTTTTCTCCCGATACGTAATTTGCTTGCGAGCAGTGAGGCGAGACCCTGGAAGAGACCCACCTCCTTCTGGGCGCGCTCACTCTCCGCCCCAGCTGCTGGCAGAGTGTGCCAGCGTTCGGGCGCCAGTGTGGGCATACAAATTACCTCACTCATCCCCTAGACACACAGCCCACATTCAGCACAACAAGAGCCTGTGTGTGTGTGTGTGAGAGAGAGAGAGAGAGGGAGAGACAGGCGATGATGTTTGTTGCGTTTGTGAGCAATTGCATGCACATCTGACTGACGACATACCATGTGAAGGAAAGCGAGAGAGAAAAAGCAGTGTGCATTTGCCTGGAGATCCTGACGACATGTATTTGCTATTCATCGCAAACCGTGAAATAGCGCGGTCCACACCCAAGATGAAAACAAACGGAGTGGCAAGTACTTCAGCATATACAGTCACACCTTCACTGCTGAGACAAAGAGTTATACTGTGACTCAACATCTCCAGATGTTCACCTGAAGGATGCTGGGAGTTCTCGGAGCCCTGTGCTGACTGCAGAAATGAGGTTCTGGGCCCACAGTTATTGGGCCTTCCGGCATCAAGCCATGACTGTCCCCTGGTCTGAGATCAGCAACTTTAAACACTTCAGTTCAGAATGGGGACTCCATTTAGTGAGACCCAATGTTGTGCAAATTATCGTGTATCTAAAACAAATAACTCGACCACTAATTGGTCCAAAATGAATATCAGTGGTCATGTTCATAGTTCTGTGTGTGTTGAAAGGTTTTGCACATGCATCAGGCCCTTGTCATCCCAAACCCTCTTTGATTCATACAGTATTACTATGGGAATAAGTAATGAACGATCATTTAACTCTAAGACATTTTCATAAGTAATCTTTGGAAAATGAATTACTTTTAGGCAGAAACACAAAAAAATACTATTATTTGTCAAATTACAGTTTACTTGCATGTGTGTGGAATGGCCAATAAGCATTCTTTTGAGCCCTAAAGCAAATAAATATGAAAGCTTTATTTTCATTGGTATTCTTATGAATAAAACTTTAAAAATACATCTCTGTAACACAGAATATGTCTATTCTCCTCTATTTACAAAATACATTAGCTGCTCTGGCTTCTGGAAGGAGGGGGAGGGGTCCTGTTTCCTTGGAAACAGAAGTGGGCAGCCCTCCCGGTCGCAACTGTTTCTGCCTGATGATGTCATATCTTCCAATAACAAGGCTGTATTTTGGTTGCAGTCTGTGTGTGTGTTTATACATCTGTGTGTCTGTGAGTGTTTTATATATCTGTGTCTGTATGTGTGTGTGCATTTGTGTTTCTCTGTTGAATGATTCAAAAGCCAAGCAGGATTCCTGAAAACACCGTTCCCTTCTGAACTGTGAGGGCCGACCCTGTTCCGTTGTCGATAAAGACAGAAGCGTACTCGCCTGCCTGGGAAACAAGACAGAGATCACAGATCAGCACATCATTCCGGACTCGACTCCCACACCTTGTCCCCAGATCAGCTCATCTCTCAACACTCTGACCTCAGGCCTGTCTCCACATGCACTTATCTCTCTGGACTTGGCTCTCAGGCTGTCTCCAGATCAGCTCATCTCTCCACACTCTAATCTTATCTTAGGATTGTCTCCAGATCGACTGATCTCTCTGCATTCTACTATCAGGCCTGTCCCTAGATGAGCAAGTCACTGATCACTCCACACTCAGGCCTGACCCCAGAAAAGGAACACTATTTAAATTCTACTCTTGCTTCTGTAATTGAGTACATTGGATGAGAACTTTACGGGTTTCATATGCTGTTTATATTCTCTAATGTCCAAAAGGGAGGTGTATAGGCTTTTTAGCAAAAAAAAAACCCATAAAATATTATGATTTCCCAGCCATCCCCTGCCAGTCACTCCATCCCCTCTGATGACCAGGCGTGTGTTTCCTGAAACCAAAGTTGCTAACTCATCAAAATTCCCAGGTTAGACTAGCCAAAGTCACTACATACATATGAACTGATTAAGTTGAACACAATAAGCATGTGTGTGCATGCTGTGTAACTTTGAGGGTGGTACTTACATACGCAACCATGCATGAAAGGCAGTTGCCTTAAAACTTTTATCCTTGAAATTCAATTTAAATATCACAAGCAATTGTTACTAATGTGACTGTGTCCCCCTCCATATGTACATCTTCGTGCCAAATATGAGCAAAATTAAATTGGTGAATTCAGTAAGAGCCCAACCTCATGCATTAGTGGACTTGAGCCCGTATTGAATTCACCGACTCAGTTGGTCAACTGGTTCTTGAGATATTGCATAAACAAGGTTTGAAAAGGTAAATTCTATGTAATTGGACTGTAACCTTGAAAATTACCTCAAGGTCACTAAAATCAAAGGTCTAAACTGCAAGGTCTCTCTAGACACGGAGGAGACCATTGCACAGGCAGACTGAACCGGGAAAAAGCATTTTCTTTAATATGACATTAACTATGCATTTGTAGAATACCCATATGATGTGTATACGTACTTTCAAGCTTTTGCAGAGTGTCGCCATGTCATTATTGACTAAAGGTACAATGCAGATTGTCCAGTTCATCCACCATATCATTTTATAATAACAGGAAGCATTGTAAGGTGTCTGCCCTCATAATGAAAAGCATCCACTTCTTCTCTGATGATCTTTTCTATCATTTTTGGACATAAAGACGGCTCTACTTTTCATTGATGAGGGCAATTTACTTCTTGAAAATTATTTTCTTGAAGCACAAGCCAAACCACAGAGAAATGTACACAAGCCTAGGATTTCTGGCAAACTCAATAATTTTATATAATGAACCCTTTTAATCCAGTTCACTGAACTTGCCATTTCGAAAAACAGTCTTTATTCACATGCCCAGTATGTAACTGGCCATACATTTAGTTAGCTGTCCATATTTACAGGACATAGCCGTCAGGATGCTGATTCAGACAAAGCCAACATACTCTCAAGACTCTAGACCTGCATGTCACTCTGCGCTCGACTCACAGGGCTGACTCCAGGTCAGCACATCACTCTGCACTCCATTCTCAGGCCTAGTCAGCATCACAAGACTGATTCTAATGCTGGGAACCATTAGTATGGCATTCAGGGCAAGGTAATGAGTGTTACACTAATGGCCCTTCGAGATAAGTGACACAAAAACAAGTATTAGACAAACAGGAAGAGGCTCGTACCTGCAGGAACAGTGTGCCTGTCACCAGGATACTAAAAACACCCGCCGAATCTCCGACCCCCGACATGGCCGTCAGAGACCTGAGGAGATATTTATACCACCGTTACTGTGTGTATACCACCGTGCGTGTATGAGTGTGTGTGTGTCTGTGTGTGTATCATAGACTGTATAAAAAGATGGTCGCAGCACCCGGGTCTGAAAACTGAGGCCAATGCGGAAATCTCCAAAAGTTGCATTCTATTTAGTGGCCTGCAGATGGCGACGTCAGTGGTTGCGGACAGAGATTCAATGCTATAGAAGTCTATGAAAAAGTGACCCTACTTTCCCGCCAGATTTATTATCTCAGTCATGATTTTCCACATTATTTTATTGTATCTGTCACAAGTTTTAAGTCTACTTCGATATATCATGATATCATGATGTTCATTTTTGTAAATCATGGTCCCAAATAGACTAGGATAAAGGATAAACCAAAATATGCTTTTGTGGTGTAGCTATCCTCTGGTCCTTGTCTGATTCGGTCAGATCCACCCATAGATCCACCTCTCGCTCCTCCCTTGATATTCAATTCATGCTCTCGTCCAATAGGAATCACATCTGGTTTCAAAATGACGAAATCGAGGCTTCCTAAATGGTCTGCTGAAACCAATGGCTGACGTCACGGTTGCTTCGTCCATCTTTTTATACAGTCTATGGTGTGTATGTTTGCATATTTATAAGTGGTATTGCATGTCTGTAATGAAATGAATGAATTAGAAAGTGTGTCTCAATGTGACATAGCAAGCGAGAACTAGACATCGCACTGCACATGGGTGTGTGTGTGCGTATGTGTGCATGTGCATGCACATGTGTTCATGTGTGCACTCAGGGCGCGCTCACATGTTACTGTGGCAGAGGGACTCGATGCAGATGGAGACAGTGATGCAGTCTCGCTGCCGGGATGTGGATCTCCGCTGCACATCGCTGGTCTCTGAGAACGAATCATAATCCCAGTTACAGGACCGCTCACACCTAATGCCATACACACATGCGACGAATTCATCCCTCACTACCGTTTCTAGCCCTTTATGCAGTCACAAATGCCTTATGAGGTCACAAATGTCGGCACAGAATGTTCCTATGATGTAACAATCACTGCTGGTGATGTAATGCAGCAGAGTTCGGGAACATGGACTTTTGCAGGAAAAAAATTCCACAAAACAAAAGGAACAGATGCATTGTTCCTATAATATGCACTATTATTATTATTTGAATCTGAATCACTAACAATTAAAAATAACCCTGATGTAGATAAACACATGCATTATTATCGGGCGTACACGCACACCACCCCTGCCACAGTCGAAATAATTTCAGTCAGCTTATTTTCATGGAGACTTTTACAGAAAACTGTCAGGAAAAAACATATTCCAGAGGAACAGAAAGGCGAAATAGGGTCAAATCCAGACCTGAACCACAAAGTATCAAACATCGATGCCGCAAAAAAGTTGGGAGACGCAGAGTGAGGGCTGTACCTATAAGGAGGTTTGCAGTGAGATAATAAAACCCAGAAACAGGGGCAGTGTAGCGACCGCTACTTCTGTTGAAGTCCTGACCCCTCTGGAACAGCTGCTCCGAGTCTGCGGGCTGTGGAACAATACAGGGAGGGGTTAGAGAGGGAGTGTTTGCGTGTGTGTGTTAATTTGTGTGAGTGTGTGTGTATCAGTGTGTATGTGTAACCATGCATGCGGACGCGTGCATGTGTGTGTGTGCCTGTGTCTGTCTGGCCATCTGTTTATGTGAGTGTGCACGGGCATGTGTTTGTGTGTGTGCATACGTGTGAGAGTGAACGTTTGATTGTATTTGCGTATTTGTGTGTGTGTGTGTGCGTGCGCGTTTGTGTGGGTGACAGTGTGTGTGTGCGTGTGTGTGTGTGTGTGTGTGTGTGTGTGTGTGTGAATGTTTGATTGTATTTGTGTGTGTGTATGTGTGTGTGTGCCTGTGTGTTTGTGCGTGTGTGGGTGTGTGTCTGTCTGTGTGTGAGATTGTGTGTGGGCTTGGTGTAGCTATACTTAAGAGAAATCACAGATGTGAGGACATTTGGGGTTGTAAAGACATTTTGGGTGGTCCTCCCAAAGGATTATTGAGGATTACGACTAATTGGCTAAATTTAGGATTAAGGTTTCGGTTTGGATTGGGTTAAGGTTAGGGTAAGGCATAATTTGGCTATAGTTAGAGTACAGGAATGGTTTTACAGAATGAAGGTTAGTCACCACAATTTCCTCCCAAGTATAGCCGTACAAACCATGGATGAGCATTGGAGATTGTCTGTCTGTGATAGGGAAAGAGAGAGAGAGAGAGAGAGAGAGAGAGAGAGAGAGAGAGATTGCCGTGACTCACTGAGCTGAATGGCTGTATCTCTTGTAAGCTGCGTCGGAGAATTGGTAGGTCGTTCAGCAGGCGGCAGTGGAAGGCTGTGTCCACACGAGGGTGCTGTTCGCACACCTGGCAGTGAGTACCGATCTCCAATGGCCCGCTAGTAGCTACGACCTCTGGAAGCAAAAATCTATCAGTTTTGATACCACATCCAGCATGCATGCTAATGATTCTAATTGCATAAGTATTTCTGGAACTGGAGCTTTCAGTGCTTTCAACAGTGCTGTTTAATTTGTAACACTCACAAACTCTTTTGCATGGTGAATCATTCATTAGCTCTGCCTTGTGGATATATATTTTGCCAATCAGAAAATCGCAATGGTTCCAACAAAATACTGGCAAAGAATATTATTGGGCATTACTGATTTGGTTTGAGTAAGTATACATGTAATTCATATATCTGGAATTGGAATGTGTCGGTACAGGGAGTAATGGTTGACCTCAACACTTCATTGGCATCAACTTGATTAGCAAATAACACCGATGCAATTCTTCAGTTAGCAGATAGAACTAATTGGTAAATCTGTAGGCTCAATTCATGGGTGGAACAAACAGATTACAGGTTTACTTTTTACTTTGTGACTGGATTTTACATCTCTTATATTTTCATTCCGTCTCATCAATACTCAATCTCATGCATTAATGTGCCGCCGTACTTGCGTGCATTTCTGACTGTGATGGTGTTCATTGAGTGTGTCTGTGAGTTCATGAGTAACAAAAGCTGTGTCTGCACGCAGTATAAAGGAGAGTTGGATGTGTGTTTGTGTGTGGCACCCCTGTACTTCAGTGAGTAATGTCTAAAAAAGGCTCACAGTTAGAACAGCCTGAAGCTTCGTGTGTCTGAGCAAGCAGACCTACGTCTGCATCCCTGGCCTTCAGCCAAACACACACACACACACACACACACACCCATGCATAAATACACACACACCCACGCACAAGCCCACACCCACTACGCTACATACATACACACGCATGACACACGCACAGGCATAAACTCACACACGCACATTTAAATTTGTCACACACACACACTACACTTGTTCACATGAGCACACACACAAGCACTTTCACATGCCACACACACTCACACACACACACATATAAACCCATACGCGCTATGCACACAGAGACAAATTGCACTCACACGTGCCACACAGACACACACTCAGACCACACATACTCAAACACACACATACACATACACGCTAACACATACCACTCACACGCACAGAAGTGTACACATACACATACACACACACACACACACACACACACACACAACAAACACAAACACATAGATGCACCAAATACAACCACCCATCACATAAACACACCATACACATCCACCCCCCCCCCCCCCCCTCTCTCTCTCTCTCTCTCTCCATGGCAGGAATCTGAAGAATTTCTCATCCAAGCCAAGTTACATCCAAGCTCTGGAAAATTACCCTTATTAAGGGATCAGACCAGCCCACGATCAGACTGCTAACCTCACTGGGGGGAGACAGACACATGGGGGGGGGGGATAGATATGGGGACAGCAGCCAATGAAGACAGAGAGCGAGAGAAAGAGAGAGAGAGAGAGAGGGGAGGAGAGGGGGGGAGAGAAGCAGTAAGAGAGGGAAAGTAATAAATACTGCGATGACTTCAGACACTGGAGCTGTGATGCTCTGTACTATAACTGTGCAGTGAAGCGGAGGGTGCTCACTACATTTAGTGCAGTTAGAAGAACAGATTTTAATGCGCAGTTAGAAGAGCAGATTTACCTGGAAGAATTTAGAATTTGTAGGTTGACGGGAAGGAGTTTCAAATGCGAAGGTGGAAGGAGAGGAGTTTAGAATGTATAGATGGAAGGGGAGGAGTTTAGAATGTGTAGGTGGAAGGGGAGGAGTTTAGAATGTGTAGATGGAAGGGGAGGAGTTTAGAATGTGTAGGTGGAAGGGGAGGAGTTTAGAATGTGTAGGTGGAAGGGGAGGAGTTTAGAATGTATGGTGGAAGGGGGGGAGTCTAGAATGTGTAGTTGGAAGGGGAGGAGTATAGAATGTGTAGGTGGAAGGGGAGGAGTATAGAATGTTTAGGTGGAGGTGGAGGAGTATAGAATGTATAGGTGGAAGGGGAGGAGTTTAGAATGTATAGGTGGAAGGGGAGGAGTTTAGAATGTGTAGGTGGATGGGGAGGAGTTTAGAATGTGTAGGTGGAAGGGGATGAGTTTAGAATGTGTCGGTTGACAGGAAGGAGTATAGAATGTATAGGTAGAAGGGGAGGAGTATAGAATGTTTAGGTGGAGGTGGAGGAGTATAGAATGTATAGGTGGAAGGGGAGGAGTTTAGAATGTATAGGTGGAAGGGGAGGAGTTTAGAATGTGTAGGTGGATGGGGAGGAGTTTAGAATGTGTAGGTGGAAGGGGATGAGTTTAGAATGTGTCGGTTGACAGGAAGGAGTATAGAATGTACAGGTGGAAGGGGAGGAGTTTAGAATGTATTGGTGGAAGGGGAGGAGTTTAGAATGTGTAGGTTGACAGGAAGGAGTATTAAATGTATAGGTAGAAGGGGAGGAGTGTAGAATGTTTAGGTGGAGATGGAGGAGTATAGAATGTATAGGTGGAAGGGGAGGAGTTTAGAATGTATAGGTGGAAGGGGAGGAGTTTAGAATGTGTAGGTGGATGAGGAGGTGCTTAGAATGTGTAGGTTGACAGGAAGGAGTAAAGAATGCATAGGTAGAAGGGGAGGAGTATAGAATGTATAGGTGGAAGGGGAGGAGTTTAGAATGTATTGGTAGAAGGGGAGGAGTTTAGAATGTGTAGGTTGACAGGAAGAAGTATAGAATGTATAGGTGGAAGGGGAGGAGTATAGAATGTTTAGGTGGAGGTAGAGGAGTATAGAATGTTTAGGTGGAAGAGGAGGAGTTTAGAATGTATAGGGGGAAGGGGAGGAGTTTAGAATGTGTAGGTTGACAGGAAGGAGTATAGAATGTATAGGTGGAAGGGGCGGAGTATAGAATGTTTGGGGGGAGGGGAGGAGTTTAGAATGTATAGGCAGAAGGGGAGGAGTTTAGAATGTGTAGATTGACAGGAAGGAGTATAGAATGTATAGGTGGAAGGGGAGGAGTATAGAATGTATAGGTGGAAGGGGAGGAATTTAGAATGTGTAGGTTGACAGGAAGGAGTATAGAATGTATAGGTGGAAGGGGAGGAGTATAGAATGTATAGGTGGAAGGAGAGGAGTATAGAATGTATAGGTGGAAGGGGAAGAGTATAGAATGTATAGGTGGAAGGGGAGGAGTTTAGAGTGTATAGATTGAAGGGAGGGAGTTTATACTGTATGGGTGGAAGGAGGAGTTTAGAATGTATAGGTAGAGGGGGAGGAGTTTAGAATGTTGATGGAATGTTGATTAATTTAATCTGAAACATCGTAGGAGAGAGGACACTGATACAGCATTACAAAGTGCAGGTAGAGAGAGGTGTTTTGTGAAGTTAGAATCCTGTGCACCTGCTGATCTGGGTTCAGTACCTTTCAGCTTGAGACGGAACTCCTTCAGTTGATCGGCCGGCTCTTTCGATGACGGTGCGGGGGGGCCGGGGGGCCCCTGGGGGCCAGGGGGACCAGGGGGCCCAGGGACACCATGCTGCAAACACACATGCACACACACACATATACCTTCTCATGAAAAACTCTATGTCTACACACTACAAATAATAACCACAGGAGGCCTAAACACACACACACACACACACACACACACACACACACACACACATAGGTGCAGGCCTGTCTACCTTGGAGGTCTTCTTTGGAGATTTGGTCCTCTTGTTACCCCCCTTGTTTGAGTTCCGTTTGAAAACCAGCCAGGTGGTCCAGGGATTTCCCAAAGCTGATTCTGCAGAGACGGACTCCTGCAGTGTTCATGACATAACAGTAATACAAGTCACCCTGATTTTATCACATTACAATCATACAAGTTACCCTGATTTTATCACATAACAATAACACAATTACCCTAATTTCATCATATTGCAATCATGCAACTCACTCTGATTTCACCACATTACAATCATACAAGTCACCCTGATTTCAGCACATTACAATCATACAAATCACCCTGATTTTATCACATTACAATATACAATTCACCCTGATTTCATCACTTTACAATCATGCAAGTCACCTTGACGTCATCGCATAACAATTATACATCACCCTGATTTCATCACATTACAATCATACAAGTCTCCCTGATTTCATCACATAACAATAATACAAGTCACTCTGACTTCATCACATTATTTCATTCACAGTGATTTTATCACATTACCAATTCACCCTGATTTCATCGCATTACAATATCATGATCTACCCTTATTTTATAACTGCATTATTACAAAATTCACCCAGATTTCATTGCATTGCAATCACACAATCCACTCTGATTTCATCACATAACAATGTCAATCTTAAGTCTGATCTCAGCACTTTATAAACACACAATTCATCTGCATGTCATCACAGTAAAATCACATAATTCAGTCTGATTTCATCACATCATGATTTCAAAATTCACCCTATTTTCATCACATAAAAACCACACAATTCACAGTAACCTCATCACATTATGATTTAATGATTCAACTGATTTCATGTTATCACAATCACAGAATTGTAAAAATTTTACTCCATCGGTTTCTCACAAATAATCCAAATTTAATCCAAAAAATGGTTGCATGATGCACCTTGATTTAATCACAGTTTGTTCCAATTAATCTCCATAATCTCACCAGTCTCACACTGCCGAAAGAACAAAACCCAGCAGGTCGTTTGCCGCACTGCACAGGTGTGTACCAGGCCTTACAGTGATGGCACTCGCCTGTGTGTCCGCACTCCTGCCCTCCAGGCTAAAGATCACACACAAAGCCACTCGCACACTCACTGTGGCAAGCAACCAATAACCGCAGTCAGTGAAAATATTTTCTGGCATGGAAATATTAACAAAGTTCCTCTGAAACAGACAATAACAAGCCTGTTTTTTTTTTTTTTTGTTCAGAAAACTGTGCCACGAAATTTCCATCCTTAAAAAGAAAAGCCCCCTCCATCAGCACACAGAGAACACAGTTACACCGCTGACTCTGCGGAAGACCGCTCATCCATCATCTATGACTGCTCCCAACTGTTTGGTTTGTAATAACAATACACAATACTGTATGATAATATCACACATTTACACAGAAAAAAAATGAATAATAAAATTATTATTATTATTAGGAAGAAGAGGAAGATGTAGATGAGTGCTGTAGCAAAAGTGAACTGATGATGAATTACAGAATAAAAGCACAATGATGCAATCTATAGGCAGTTACTTTTTTGTGGAGTTTTATATATCTTCACGGAAATGTGACACACTCAGATTATTTTATGTATGTTTTTGAAAATACACAAAAGAGCGAGGCCAAAGATGGAGAAACAAACTGAGCAAAGGGAACAAAAAGGAAGGTAACTAAGGAAAATACTGACATTTCACATGGTGGAGCAGTCAGGAGCAGTATCGGTGTGTGTGTGTGTGTAGGTGAGTATATGCAGGTGATTGTACAGGTGTGTGAACAGGTGATTATGCACCTACTTGTATGGGTGATTGTGCAGGTGTGTGAGCTGGTGTTTGTGCAGGTGTGTGTGTGCAGGTGATTATGCTCCTATTAGTACAGGTGATGGCGCAGGTGTGTGTGCAGGTGCGTCGGCTGACGTACCGGGGTGTTGTTGCTGAAATCGGGACTCTCTTCCTGAATCTCGTCAGCATTACAGGCCGAGAGCTGCAGCAGCAGGAGCAGGGTCATCACCGTCCCCCGGTGCATGATGGGAGTTTCACGTGGAACACGGCTGGGGGAGCGGCGTATACCACAGCAGGAGTGGAGGAGAGGAGAGGGAGGGAGGGAGGAGGGGAAGAGAGGAGGGAGACGGAGAGAAGGGAGAGGAGTGCAGCAGTTATTATTCTCTGGGACTCACAGCTCCGCTAAACTCTGATTGGTCAGTGGCAGCCCATGCCGCCAGAGGCCAGGAGCTCAGTCTTCACTTTTCACCAGTGAATCATCTGGGTTTTCAGCTCTATGAATCTTCTGGAATTTCAGCTCCACAAATGCTTTGGATCTTCACAAGTGAATCATCTGGGCCTGAAGCTTGGTGAATTCTCAGGGTCCTCTGCTCCATAAATCTGGATCTTCAGCTCTAGGAATCATTTGGATCTTCAGCTCTGTAACATCTCTGGGTCTCCAACGATGAATCCTCAGAGTCTTCAACTGAATGAACGCTCAGAGTCTACAGCTCAGTGAATCTCCAAGGTATTCACCAATGAATCTTATGGATCTTCAGCTCAGTGAATCTTCTGAGACTTCAGCTCAGTGAATCATCTGGGTCTGCAGTTCTGTCAATCATCTGGGTCTTCACCAACGAATCCTCTGGATCTTTAGCTCTGTGAGTCGCTTGGGATTCTAGCCTCGGTCCGGTTCCTCACCATATCACCTCTGTGCTTCCGCTCCAGTTTATAACTTCTACATCCTCCAAAGTGTGTCTTCTTTCTTTTCCTTCTCTCTCCCTCTCCTCAGTCCTCCTTTCCTTCTCTCTCTACTCTTTCCTCTCTCTCTTTCTCTCTCTCTCTCTCTCTCTCTCCCACTCTCCTAAAAGCAGAGTAATATTTAAGATAATGTTTACTTTTTGGCAGAGCAGCGCTGACAGCCCTAACGCAAAACGTTTCAGTTTAAATCCTGTTGCGGTCTCTCTCCCTCTATTTTTCTTTCTCTCACTCTCTCCTTCTCTCTTAAATACTATTTCTACTCCTCTCTGCTGCTCCCTTTTATCTTTCTCAACCCCCCCTGTTTGTTTTCCCTCCTTTCCTCCCTCCCTCTCTGCCTCCCTCCGCCCTGTCTGCTGCTCTATCTCTCTCGTCGTTTTCAGTGGGAACTCCCGCGCCGCCCACCGCTCGCGCTCCATCGCCTCCCTCCTGCCACTCGCCCTATCCGCCCCACCCACCTCGCCTCTCTGCCTTCTGCAGGGCCCTAAAGTCCACCCTGGTTGCGCGTGCTCCCCACCTTAACACGCTGCAAAGCTCCCACCTGTGTAGTTCCGCAGAGAGATGGCACGGAGCGGCCGCTGGTTCTCATTGACCCGTGCTTCCTAGCCTCCAGAGTTTCTCAGCGGTGGTTGGAGGGGACTGAAAACAGCCCAGTATCACAAATCACAAAGTCACTAGCGTGGTGTGCATTTTCCAAGGCTGCTGGTGCAACACTCTTGTCTGGCTGATGCAATTTGGCAGGGAAATCGCCAATGAAATGGCGAATTAGCAATTTAGCTGCCATCTCCTTTATCTGCCTGTCAACACTCCCTCCCGGTCCCGATATCAGTCTGTTATCACCGGAATAATACAGCAGTCAACCGCCCCAACAACCGCCATTTCTGACGCCACAGAACACAGAGGCCTCTCTGTATATGTAGGTCAACCATGCAGGGAGAGAAGAATAGCATAACATGACACAACAATCATAATGTGACATGATGTAATGTAACGTAACATATAACATAACATCACACACACACACACACACACACACACACACCATAATATCATATCCAGAGTGGCTTATCCCCCAACAGTTGGATAAGTAGTGTTTCCTGTGTTATTCACTTGACCACTGTCTTTGAAATGTGTGCAATATTTTTTCAGTGACCAGTTTCAGCGAAACTTCCGTACTCCGCCATTTTTCCCGCAAGAAAATAGTGGCGCTTCAAAGGGACGCAGAATGTGACTACTTTTCTGAATGCCAAACGGTGCTTTCACAATATTGTGAAAAGAACAATGACCTATATGTCAGAGGTCATTGCAGAATCGCAGAAGATACAAACAAAAAGATTGGCTTGTATTTAGTTCTAAGTACACATATCTATGGCTGTGATCAACCTTTGTGTACATTTTGCTTCAGGGATCATGTGACCACCTACGTAACTTGCAACGACCTCATTGGTTGGGGGGCTGATGAATGGGGTAGAAAGAAAATGTTGGAGGAAGGGCTCATTCCTCAGTGACTCATATAAGATCTGCAATCACTGCAATCAATGCAGGAGATGTACAGAATCGGGGAAATACAATAATATGTGCAAATCCTTGTGCAAATGTATATCCGCATGCAATATTGACAATATCTTTCCTGTTTTTCCTCTGAATCTCGATGTCCTTTAGGTGGACTAAAATCACAACGGACATGTCTGATACAAATTTTGGTGCAGCTGAATTACAGCATTAATATATAATCAGCATTATTTTTGTTCAAGTTGTTGAAGATGTGGTAAGATATACTCTGATAAACTTTGAACAGCAGGTTGATAGTGGTATATTTGAGAAATTGATATTTTTTATTCAAAGGGACATGTTATTGAAAACTAACTTTTTTCAGTACCTGTGCCCATACATTTCAGTATCAGAGGTGCCAATCATCACACTAACTGCGAAATAAGGCTTGCGCAAATTGTTCCACACTTCATCTGAAATATCTCCACCCATGGTCCATATTTTTATGGCAACAACCCAGCTGCAATCGGGAAACTCTATATGATTGTGCTATCCACTTTTTGTCCGGCTGTTTTGTACAACTGACCTAGGTGAGTATAACACAGGACTGGTGACAAAATTTATACTAAAAGGAACCAATTATGTTTTTTTGGAAGATACACTGAAACGGTGGCCTCAATTTATTTTCGTGGAGAATCTGTAGCAAGCTTGCTTGGTGTCTCCAATTGCTGCAACTATTTAACTTTTGAAGTGAATTCCAAACGTTATTAGAAAGCTACTAAATTGACTGTGAATATAGAAACCATTGCTGGTTTAGCCAGTGGCAATGTAGGAGAAATGCTGAAAGGAGCAGACTGCCTGTCTGTATAGGTGAATATTTTTAATCAAATCCCTTCCCGCTTTATTGAAGTACCGCAGCTATGTTTCTATGTTAGCTAGCTAGCTTTTGGTTGCAACAATACAGATGCGAGCCACGGATCTTCGTGACGGACTTTCCACGTGCATTTGAACTTGTCGCACTTCCCTGGGAATGTAACGCCTATCCATGGCCAGCCTGCAGACTTTACCTTTCCATACAAATTGTGTTGCTAGTTTAATAGCTAGCTAGGTAGCAAATCAGTCCTCTGCATATAGAGACTTTGCAGTTGTTGAGATTTAGCCTACATTGCTCTTGGTTGACATATTTTTCTGTTTGCTGGGATAGACTGTATAAAAAGATGGATGCAGCAACAGGGTCTGAAAAGTGAGGCTGATGCGGAAATCTCAAAAAATTAGCGTTATATTTAATGGCTGGCAGATGATGGTGTCAGTGGTTGCAGAGAGAAGTTCAATGCTATTGAAGTCTATAAGAAAATGACCCTACTTTGCCACTTGATTTATTATTTCAATAATAATTTTCCACATCATTTTATGATATCTATCGCATGTTTCAAGTCTCCTTCAATATATCGTTCTGTTCATTTTTTTGTAAAATATGGTGCCAAGTAGACTAGAATAAAGGATAAAGTCAGAATATGCTTTAGGGGCGTTGCTATCCTCTGGTCCTCGTCCGATACGGTCAGATCCAGAGCCTCGTTCCTCCCCCGATCTTCAATTCACGCTCTCGTCCAATAGGAATCACATCCAGTTTCAAAATGACAACATGGTGCTGTTGAAACTGCCAAAATTGAGGCTTCCTAAATGGTATGCTGAAACCAATGGGTGATGTCACTGTTGCTTTGTCCATTTTTTTATAGTCTGTGATTGCTGGCCAATCAAAACAGAGCTCAATTCATAGAGAGGATGCACATTTAGAACCATGGAGCACCAAAAATGACTTAAGTATAAATAAATGAATAAGTGAATGAATAAAAAAATACATAAATGAATAAATAATAGCTGACATAAATAAATAAATGCAAAAATAAAAGCTGAAATAAATAAACAGATTTATATATCTATGAATAAATGCTGAAATAAATATGGAAATAAATAAATAAATGCTGAAATGAGTGAATGAAAATTTATTTTTAACTCTTTCCCTACGGAATACTTTTAGATAAAATTGTTGCGTTTGTACAGAATACCTTTCCTCAAAATTACACCGCATAAAGTATTGAAGTACAGGAGGCCCATCACCGCTATCGTCAACTGATTTTGGGTTTTCCTCGGACTGCGAATGGTCATTCATGCCTCTGGCACCGGTTTGCCGTAGGGAATGGGAGAATTGGCCGCGCCGTGGGCAGCGGCTTGCCATAGGGAATTGGTTAAACGTGACATAAATGAATAAATGCTTTACATGTATTTCTACATTTTCACATTTATTTATTCATCTATTTCTGTGTCTTCATGCTAATTAGGTGGGAGATCCTACCCTCAGTTTGAAGCTAGATTGGTCAATTAGGAGAGCCAGACAGAAGCAAACGATCCTTTGTGAATCTTCCCTGTAAAGTTAATTGAGTATACTTGTATAAGTCACATGATGTTTACAAACAAGCTCGGGTATAATGGCTTCAACTGGGAGTCCGTTGGCAGAGCTGCTGGGGGATGTGGCTGACTAGCCTGAAAAAATAGCAGCTAGATGCAGGAATTTCACCGACCTGTGCTTGGTAGATAAATATAGCTAGAGTTGAACTGCGAGCATTTACGATATACTCAATGTAACTGTCAGCTAGCTAGGCTAGCAAACTAGCTAGCTAAGCAAGCAAACTAACGTTAGCGAGCTAGCTAGTGAGCAGTTATATTTGGTATAACATAAATGCACGCAGTTCAACTGTAGCTGAGTGAGATTGCAAAATAATAGATAATTTTTATTCATTTATTGTCTATTGACTTCCGTGCATCAAACTGTTGCCTAACTAGACTAGCGAACTTGCTAGCTAAGTAAGCGAACTAACATTAGCTAGGTGGTTGGCTAGTCTCGCTCAGGACAGATGTAAAAGCTGTTTAGTTGGTGCTCCCCATAACCACTAGGAGCACTTCCGTTATGTTGATTTCTAAATGCAGCGCTTTTCTCTCTTGCATTTGCTTCTGTTGTTTGTGTGCTTTTGACTTTGCATCGTTTCTGTTTTTGCAGCGCGTTTCTCCAATTGGAAATGTTTTTAGCCGTTGCAGCGTGTTTGTCCCTGTAAGCCACCGCAGTGTGATTCTTAACTGCGGCTGAAATGCTGTATTTATCTTCCAATCACTGGTCGGTGCAACTCCTGCATTTCGCTGCTAGTAACCCATGTCAATTGCACAAGTTTCAGCTAACAGTTAGCTCACTGGTTTGGTAGCATCAACTTTCATGTTCACGAGTCAGCACACACGCAAGGAAGAAATAGTAGACCTCAGTCGATGACGCTCCTCTAACCAATCTAGATTCTGACTGAAGCTAGGACCTCCCACCTAAATAGCCTACGGACACAGAAATACATCAATAAATAACTGGAAACATGTAGAAATACATTTAAAGCATTTATTCATTTAGGTCATGTTTAAATATAAATTTTCATTCACTCATTTCAGCATTTATTTATTCCCATATTTATGTTTGCATTTATTTATTTATTTGCTAATTTCAACATTTATTCATTAATTTATGTATTTATTTATTCCTATATTTATTTATTTATTTATTTATTTATTTATACTTCAGTCATTTTTGGTCCTTCATATTAGACCAGCCAGTTTTTTGGAGGGTTTGGAATAACAGGAATTGCATTGCCTGTAAATCATGGGAAAAACCATAATAGGTTCCCTTTAAATTAATTTTCTGTTTTTTGGGGGGCTCTCAGTATATACAACCCTTTCAGTATTAGTGAAGCTGTTTTTTTTTTTATTAATTCATGTAGATGCATGCAAAAACACACACAGGGACTCAATTAGCTGATACTATATCCAGAAAGCATCCATAATCTGCAATTTTTGGGTATGCTGATGCTTAAAAATTTTAGCACCATATTTAGAAAATTTATCATATTGTATTTCATATTGGAAGATGTAATTGTATTTGCCAGGGCCCTGGAGGCTAATTCGATCTCTTGCACAGTGAAATTGATGGTGACACTAGAATCAAGGAAATCAGTCATGCTGTGAAATTCAGTTTTCACAGAAAAACTGAAAACTAATTTTTGTGGTTTCTTCCAAGAAACAGGGTTGTGGTAAAGTGCTGCTGATATGAGCTGGTTGTGGATATTGGGGTGTAGAAGGGTGGGGTTCAGCCCAACTCCTGGGTCGATGCAATATTGCACCATCCAGCTCCACATTAACCATGTGTCTTTCGTACAAAATTTGGACAGTGACACAGTTTGGATGTAGTTACACCGACTTTGCGTGTTCATGAAAAGTAATATTTACATGTAAACTTCAGCCATGAAAACATTGGCGTGTGGTTTATTAGTTAATTCAAGGAATGATCTTGCACAAGCAGCTAAATAAATATTTTTTAGGGATTAGGGATTAGGGTTAGGGTTTGGGTTTGGGTTTGGTGCATATGTGCGGGTGCATACATATGTAGAAATATATGTGTATGTGTGTGTGTGTGTGTGTGGGTGAGTGTATGAGCATACGCAGACCATTGACAATTTAATATAAAACTGAACATAAACAGTTTTAGTAAGGTGTCGGGCCTCAGCTTGAATGTACCTTGGTATAGAGTCTGTAAGTGTAAAACTTCACTGGAGGGATGGAATACCTTTCTTCCGAGAGACATTTCCTCATTTAGTGTTTTGACGCACAAACATGCTGAGGACCAGCCTATAAGCATTTATCCATGTTGAAATAAAATAAAATATATAATTTAGTGTGTTGTCCTAAAATCTCCCAAATCTCCCCGTTGCGTTGAGGGGTGGTGTTGCAGAAGTTCCCATAAATGTGTGGTCCTGGTAAATGTGTAGGTTGCTTTGCTTTCGCTCTTCAGTCCGATTCATCCTAAACCATCTCCATGGGGTTTAAGTCTGGAGACTGTGCTGCCACTCCATGTTTTCAAGCTTACAATCTTGTTCTTTTTTCCTGAGGTAGTTCTGGCAGAGCTTGGACTTATGTTTTGGGTCATTATCTTGCTGTAGGATGAACCCCTGACCAACTAGGCACATACCAGAGGGAACTGCATAGCGCTGCAGAATGCTGTGGCAGCCATTTTGGTTCAGGGTGCCTTTTACTCTGTACAAGTCACCGACCCTGGAGCCAGCAAAACAGCTTCACAACTTACCTTTGTAACATTTCAAGCTATTCATCGGACTGGAACTGCATAATTTTCAATAAAAAACTGGAAAAAATTTGGGTGTTCTGAATTTTTGACCGACCGGTAGTGTACGTTCATCCACACATTTATTCAGGTATTTTCCTTTAATTTGTTGGCAACACACTGTATGTGTGTGGCCATGAGTGTTTGTGAGCGCGCTCATACGCACATGTGTGTGTCCATGTGAGAGTGTGAGCAAGTGAAAGGAATGTGCTGGAGAGGAATTAAATCCAGCCCAGGCCCTGTGGCACGTGGCTTTATCAAGCTGACGCATCGGAATGAGATTTCGGTTACTCTGCCAATTGTAGAGCAAAATTTGTGAGAATCTTATCAAGCGCGACTCTTTTTTTTTCCTCACAGTTTGAAGTGTTTAGGTTTAAACGCGGGCTTTTTATGTATAATTAATACCTGCTGGTGTTAACGCAGTGCGTAACTGTAGGCTGTTCGGATGGCCATAGTTTGTTGTCCAGTGCCACCCTGTGTCCAAAAAAGATATAGCAGAATTGTGTGTCTCTTTTAATGAATTTTTTAAATTCTTTTCTCAAAAGGGTTGTAAACAGGATGATTTTCAAACGAGAGTCTCAAGAACCATAAACTTACCTCGACTGAACCCAATATCATACACTACAAGCTAAAAAAAACATACATAATCAGGGGCATGGACAACAAAACCTTCCCAAGAGATGTTTTAGTGCTTGGAGTGTGGAATAATCTCAGTGACTCCTGGCATTCAACCCTTACCTCTCACCAGCCAAATGACGTCACACAGTAGTGTAGCATATGGTTGTACGTGGAGTTTAAAAAATGCACTTTTTGAATCTAGTTGGAATCCAGTTATTAGAGCAGATGTTAGTACGTCATTGTGAAAGAACCATCTTCCCTTATTCCATGACTGACCGTGACTCTGACACAGTTAGGTCCAGCATGTAATCCAGTGATCCTTGGACCACTGCCTACCTTTATTTACAATTTGGAGACAACTTTTTCGCTGGACTGCTGACTGACATACAGACAGAACCACAGACGACAAACAAATGCCCAACAAAGGCCTAGCGCAGTAACTGCAAAGTAATTTAAGCAATAGAAAAATAGCTTCAGTGTTTGTTTTCAGTCCCACCAAATGAATTGTTTGCACATCTGTGGTAAATTATTGTTAACTGACTTGCCATGGCATAAATCCTAACCACTATACTTTATTACATTACAAGCCCGCAAAGCTAAAATTTTACTCAGTATGTACATACTGTACTGAGACCTTGTATAGTATTACACCCCTCGCCTTTCAAGAGGGGTAAAGAATACATTTGAAAATTTGCTGCAACAAGTTTTGACATCCATAAGAAGCTTGTATTATGTGAAAACATTTAAAAATTTTTACTTTCTTTGTCTGCAGTCTCATGGTCTCATGAGTGATTATGTATACAGGGGCAACAAGGTAGTCTGAAGGGGATGTCATTCGCTTCATGGGTGGATAGAGGATGAAATGAGATTATTTCCTTCAAGAAATTGAGCACCGGTTCCACACTGAGCACTTCTCTGTCATTCAATTCCCCCGTCCTCATAGTGGGGCGGCAACAAGCAAAATCGCTCAGACGGTGAAGCAATGAAATCCAGTATGGCTGCCATTTTTCAAGATGACTGCAAAATTACGCCCACTGGATGCAATTGTTTCACGTAATCAAAACAAACTGTCCAGAATTAATATCCGAGGGGTTAATTCCAATGTTTTGAAACATATATTTTATTTTCGCAACATCTGGGTCAGTAAGGTGGATTTCCACATCATTTTCTCTCGCTTTTGCTTTCTTTCTTTTTTTTTTCATAAACACACACACACACAAACACACTCATATGCAATTACACATAGATAAGTATGCGCGGGCAAGAGTGTGTGTATATAAGTGTGTGTGTGTGTGTGTGTGCGTATGTGAAGTAAAATCCTGCGAGCTAGTTTCTATGTCAGTTAAAATGACGGTAAAAAGAGGACAGCTCTCAAATTATATTTCTCAGAGTGTCAGTTTATTTTACAAAGCGGCGTTGATCGACGTGCTGCTAACTTTACCACCACAAAGGGGTCCGGTGGAAGGGTTGGGGGATTTGGGGCATTGGGAGGGGGTGGGAAGGGGGATGGTTATGTGAAGTTTAGAGATTGGTAAACTGAAAGGGGGGGAGGGGGGGCTCGGAGCTAAGATTTAGGGGTGTGCTTGCTGCGTATGCTGTCAATCCACTCGTTGTAGTTGGACACCTTAGTGTAGATGCCCAGCTTATCCCTGCGACCGCAGCCCTCTCCCCAGGACACCAGACCGATGAGGAACCAGGTGTCGCGATGGCGGGTGACCATGGGCCCGCCGCTGTCTCCGTCACAGGCGTCCTCCTGGCGGCCCAGCTGGCCAGCGCAGAGCACATTCTGTGTGATGTTGTGCTCCATGGAGCGCGTGCACTGGGCATGGTCCACCAGCGGGATGTTGATGAAGCTGAGGGCGGAGCTGTAATGGCCGCCTTGCTCCGCCTGCTTGCCCCAGCCTGTCACAATGGTGCGCGTCCCGTTCCGGTGCAGCACGCGCTCGGCCAGGGTGCGGTCCGGCAGGCACACGGGCACGATGTACTGGGAGAAGTGCACAGGCTGCAGCAGCCGCAGCAGGGCGATGTCATTGTCCGCCGTGTCCGGGTTGTACTCAGGGTGTGAGATGGCTTCTGCCACAAGCACCGTCACCTCCGTACCCTCATATTTATAGCGCTTGTAGTCTCCTGTGGGACAGCAGGGAGCGTCGGATAATGGACCGTGCAGGGGAAAGTTTCCCAAAAGCTTCGTCGTTAATTGTGTTAGCAGCTTACTTCTGGTCCAAAACTAAGTAATTTGCTAACATGGCTAGCTAACAAGCTTTTGGGAGACATACCCTGGGATAATGGATGGCATGGTACAGTGGACTAAACTTGACTATAGATAGTACAGGATAATGGACGGGACATGACAATGCACTGTAAGAGACATAGGGGAGCATAGGGAAGTGACTGTATGTGACAATGGACGGCACATGACAATGAGTGACAAGGGATAATGGACTGCACTGTTTAATGGACAACAGGGGTGATGGAGGGCGAGGGATAATGGAAAACAACAAAAAGCTGACAGCATGGGACAAACACTACACGACAATGGATGCACAAAGATAATAGATAGGAGGGGACAATGGGCATCGCGGGAGAAAGGCATTCTACAGAATAATGGACGGCACCGTTTCGTTGACAACACAGGACAATGGTGGATGAGGGACAAAGGAAAACAAGGTAAGGCTGACGGCATGGGATGAACGGCACATGATAATGAATGCTCACTGATGATAGACAGGATGGGATAATGGACACCACAGACAAAGACATTGACGGAATAATGGACTACATGGGATAGAGGACATTAATAATTCACAGCAGCATCTGAGGGGTAAAAGTATGTCAAACTCAGTCCGATTTGATCGAGATTGAACTTTTGAAGAAAAGGAAACAGAGAGAGAGAAGAGAGAGATGGAGGGACGGAGTGATTAAGAGAGGAAGTGACTCACCGAGTCTGACGCTGAATTTCAAGCTGGTCTCCAGGCAGTGAGCGGCCGTCAGAACCCAGAGCTGGTCTATAAGCACCCCTCCACAGTGGAAATTGCCCCTCTCATTCAGAATCAGCACCTGTGGAACACACACAGCACACGCACACACGCAAATATGCGCAAGTGCACGCACATGCACACACACACACACACGCACACAGCTTCATGTATTGGGGACATTCCATAGACTTCCATTCATTCCCTAACCCCTTTTCCCATCCTTAACCCACAACAGTACAAACATAACCCTAACCTTATCCCAACCCTATTAACCCCTAACTCTAAAATAGTTCCATTTCCTCGTGGAGACCTGAAAATGTCCCCACAACAATAAAGAAATCTGGAATTCCATGTCTGACGCTGACATTTTTCCCCCGCAGGGTTAGGTAATCACGGACTACGCACACACACACACACACACACACACACACGTATACAGGAGTGGTCAAATAATTAGAGATGCTGCCATAAATGGCTTTGTGAACCTCAAGACGAACTGTTTTTGCTGAGACTGCTTCACACATACCAAGCTTCTGTCAGTCTTTGTCAGAGAGCCCCAACTTGCAATCAGGCTTCTATTGCTTTTGCTATATTTTGGATTTGGATTTGACAGACACTCACAGAGAAGGTTTTCGATGAAGTCATAGTAATACACGGAAGGGCCTCCTTTAGCTCACAGAGCAGAATCAATTCTTCATGGTATCTATTCCACTTGATGTTTGAAACATTAATTTCTGTGGGATTCTGATCCATTGTGACTTCATCGCATCACCATTTCTGGACATCAGCTCCACATTAATGCCACAAATCTCTAATTCCACCACGTCCAAAATATGCTCTGGTGGATTCAGATTATGTCACTGCAGAGGCCATTTAAATACATTGAATTCATTGTTATGGTCATAATACCAGTTTAAATTCACTTTTGTCATGTGAAAAATGTTATGACTTGAAAATCACAACAAAGAGAACCAGCAATGACAACTTAAAACAAATTTATTCTTCACTGATTAGGTCCAAAAATATCTATAAATAATCCACTGTGTAATCTCATAATAACACTCTAATGCCACTATGTAACTCTGATGCAAAAACAAAAACTCTCCCCAACTGACCAAAATCACAGCATTTATAAAGACTCAGATCATTCTGGAAAGATGTACAGGATTCCTGGGTGATCTGGCCTTCTCCAGGTAAGAAGATGCCAGAAACTTCTAGAAGCACTGGTCTATTTCATCGCAAATAAGTGGTACTGCGTCAGATCATGTGTTGCGACAAATAGACTGTTATACAGACATACCACCAGAGGGCGCTAAATGATGAACAAAATAAACTAATAGCTGATCAGTTAGGGAACACAAATAGTATCTAACAAATCTCCATTTACAAATGATATACAGTGCAGTATATAAAATACTAATTCATAACACAAAGCATGCTGGAAGTAACCGTAGGAGATTGGTAAATTGTGAAGCCTGTAGCTGGCAACAACACTCAGATACGCTGCAGCATTCAAACCACGACCAGTTGGTACAGACTGGACCAAGGTGTGCCAGGTGTGTCTGGGCTGTGTTTTGATTGCACAGGGCTGCTCACCCTACCTGCCAGGGGCTCTCGCCCTTCTTCCCAGGTTCTCCCCGCACCAGCCAAGGCTGCAGCCCCACCATGGGCTTATTCTCCGATGCGCGAGGAACGACCGGCTGTCCACAGGCAAACTCCTCTGCACAAACACACACACACACACACACACACACAGCAGTACTGTACCAATGCTCAGGAATTCATCTGCTAAACAGAACTTATCAACACTGGGCACCTGAGCAGCACAGAAAGAGAGTAACAAATATTGAAAGAAGATGGAAAGAGAGCAAATGTGGTGGGAGAGAGAGAGAGAGAGCGAGAGAGAGAGAGAGACCTTTGTCCTTTTATGCTACTTTATTGAAACCACCCCGAGTAATAGAAAGACTCCGGTATAAAGACACTACACTCACAGAGTGGTCATAATTTCATAGGGACGATGCCTTCATGGAAAGACGTGGTAAAGAGACACAAATTCCAACATAACATGAGCATGAGACAGTCAGGCAGACAGATGGTTAGGAGGGCAGTCGTGAGAATGAAGAGGCGCAGCTGCAAAATAAGATGTAACCATGTATGAGATATTATTGAGAAATATGGAATGGGTGCAGAGTTCTGGAGAAGACGGGTGATGGACAGGCGGATGGATATGCAGCAGGACATCACTCATTCCTATATCCCCATCCCATAAAAACATAATTGTATAGTAATGCATAAAATCAGCAGAGAATAGAGTGAAAAGACAGGAAGATATGAGGGGAAAGAAAAAGAGAGGTAGAGAGGGAAGTCTTGTAACACCAGACCCTACCAGAGGGAAGGCAGGTTTTGGAGTCGTCTTGGAGACGGTATCCTGGGAGACAACTGCAGAAGCGACTCAGTCCGTCCTTGCTCTCCCGGCACACGTGATCACACTGCCCGTTGTCCACAGTGCAGTTAGATGCTGTGCTGACTGACCGGATACACAGGATCAAACAAAAGTATCAGTAGAATCACACAACAGACCAACACAGACGCTAAATAACAGAAAACTTCAACCAAAAAATAAAGCACCCCCAGCACAGACACATTATATAACAAAACATCAACAAAACACAGCACATCAACACAGACCGGAAACATAAAATAACACATCAAACGACTAACACAGTACATGACATAGAAGAAATACCACAACGCATGAACCGTTTCAACAACACACCAATGTAAGCACAAAATAAAACAAAACATCATCCGGCAAACACAATAAAATAAAAAAAAAAACAAAAATGAACCGATAAACACATTGCTCTTATATAGCCCCAAAATATAACAACACATTTATCAAACAACACAACACACCAACTCAGACACAAAATGAAACAAAACATCGACTGACCAGTACAGCACATCAATGTGGAAATAAACAATTTAAATAATGCATCCACTGACCAACACAGGATACCAACACAGACAAAGCCTAAAACGATGCATCAGCTGACTTACACTGGACACCAACAGACAAAGCAAAAATGCTTTAATTGAACAATTAGGTCATAATACAACAAACCAACACAGAACACCAGCACAGTGCACCAGCATCCACGCATACCAGCGGGCTGCACTACAAAGCTGGCTTTGTGACTAAGCCTGACTTTAAGCTTAAGTAAAACCCGGAGCAGCTCCTTTTACTTCAGTCTATGTTCCAGATTTGAAGAGGTTCCTGGTTTTACTAAGTGCTGAAGTCAGGCTTAATCACGAAGTCAGCTTCGCAGTACAGCCCCCTGGTGGCAAGGACACGAAACAGCACAGACAGGGAGGGCCTGTAGCTAATAGAGTACGGTGACTGAGTGGGACACAGAGGGTTATTGGTTCAAATCACAATAAGATCAGAGCTGCAGTTGGTCTCTTCAGCCAGACTTTTCACAAGGGCTGGGCGATATGGACAAAATTTAATATCTCGAATACCTAGATATCGATATTTTGCCAATATAATCAAAAAAAATGTTGGTGCTTTCAGAAAATATTTACACAATGATATTTTTGAAAACCGTTTATTAGCAATGGCGATGATATGACCGAGCAGGTGCAGACAACAGCTACAACAGTCTTGTAAGAACAGAAAAATGCAGCCCTTTACTGTAATGCAGCTTTTACAACCAGAAAAGCCAACACTTATCTCATATCACAATATTGATATCCAAAATTAGTGACAATATTTTACTTTGAATCACGATATCCATACAATATCGATATATTGCCCAGCTCTACACCCACATTGCTCCAGGGCTGGTTGCCCCCGGCACTGTCAAATAAACTGTGTGCCAGCCAAATCAGTGCAATGTAATGTAAAATAAAGCATTGCATCCACAACACAGCAACATGACTGAACACAGCACAATAACCAACATACTGAAGCAGTGACTGAACACACAAACTCCAAACACAGACAGACGGTCTGGTCTAAACAAAACATGACAGCAACAAGTTGATTTGAAACCATAAACTGCTGAAAAACTATGGACCAAGTCATTGTGACATCAGTAATGTATTTAACAGGGATCTGATTAAAATCATGTGTACATGAGTGAAGATTCCAGGTACAGTTGATGATCCCAGTGCTAAAATTAATTAAAAAGTACTCAAGACACAACATTTTTGAGAAAATTGACTCAAGTAACCACTTAAGACACATTGCTATCCCAGATAACAAAAAGCATTAATTCAATTATGTTGGATTTTGGTCAGATTGGTTACTTTTTGGTTAAGGTTGAAAAATCTATGTTAACTCAATGTTTAATTACAGTTACCATTTCAACGTTTGAAAAACTGTTGTTGAATCACTGTAGTATAGCATACTTCATGAACCAGTTCAGCAATTTAACCTTTGATGTTTTAAAGTTCTGGGAGGGGGGGGGGGGGGGGTGCTCCAAACTTGTCTATTACTGACATCACTGCCATTCAGGCATATGGCTGACTAGTAGACTGACTAGTAGACTACTTTGGCATGCTCCTTGTTGAACTATACCATAAATAGAGTAATATAGTGATTATTTTTTAATGAGGCATATTAAAAACATACAGAGGAGGGTTGAAAGGTGTTGAAATAATAACATTGTTTCAATGTATAATGCAATGCAAACATAAAGTTGAATTAATGTTGATGCAATTCTACATTCTTTCAATGTTGATTATATCATAGCTGAATCAAGGTTGATTCATTGTCAGAATTGATTGGAAACTCAATGTTATTTCCATGCTGATCATAGCAAGCACTTTCAATGTTCTTTTCAATATCTGACATCAGTGTTGAGCAATCTTCAGCCTGACAATATCACAATGTTGATTCAATCACTTTTTGCTATCTGGGATATATCCTTACCTCACAGGGAGTGAAAGTACTGACTGAAGTACTTTTAGCTCTAGGCTCTTCAATTTCAAGCCAGAGGATGAGCTTACAGTAATCATTCGCTTAGTGTGGTGATGCATTGACATAATCTGCGCCTCATTTGTTCAACAAACACTTTCTCTTGGCCGAATAGCACGCTAGCTTACCTAACAAACATATGCGGAGATAAGTGCATGATGGAGAAAAAAACTCATTCAGTACTTTTTCAACAGGAAAAATAATAAGTGACCTCAATTTTTATGATGAAGTTGAATTTGACTGGAAAAAAAACTCTCTACAACCTATTTTGGAATCAATGTTGATGAACAGAAGTTTCTCAACAAGACCAGGAAACAAGCCCAGAAAATGAAGCTCAGCTCGCACTGCTTGTTTGACAAACACAACACAAAATAAAACATCGACTGGCTCTCACTTTGGTCGCAGTTTCTTCCTTCGAAGCCTGGGTTGCACTTGCAGGCGTAGCTCTGGAACTGGTCCACGCAGGTGCCGTTCACACATGGATTCTTCTCGCACTGGTTCCCATCTGACGTGACCAAGACACAGACACTGAGCGCTCGCACGAGCTAATCTCCAATCGCGTGCTCATGTGGAGCTGGACGTGAGACCCACCTGTGTACACGGTCCAAAACTCCAACTGTAAGAGAAGGAAGACGACACACAAGACAACGTGAGCTAATTAGTCAAACAACCAAATTCTGGGAACAACGTGACACATTATACCTGATCAGGCCTCAGTTTCAGGAGGCGAAATTGCTGAGTCACAGGATTATGCACACAGTAAAATCCAGAATCTGTCTAAATGCGTAATCCCGGCCCAAACTGAGCCGCGTTATATCGAGTGCAGTAATCCTGACTCAGTAATCCAGCTTGCTAAAAATAGCCCCAGCTGTAGTCGCTCTAGTCCTATATTAGCTTCACTTGCTATTTCAAACATTTTGCTTCACATTTTGATTTGAAACCGCTTTTTTTACCCCTCGGCCGACTCCTGCCCGGAGCGGTATTGTCGTCACCTGCGTGTCCATCTGTCGTCCGTCGTTTATCGTCTGTCGTCCGTCCATGATTTTGTTCGGGCCAGTACTCAGCAACTAATGATCGCAGCTTAATCAAATTAGGTATGATAACTCACTATGACCCATAGATGTGTAAAGTCCGGTTTTTTGCTGGATTTGACCTTTGACCTTAGCGCTGTGACCTTGAGCCTGGAAATTTTGTCCGGGTCAGTACTCAGCGACTAATGATCACAGCTTCACCATATTTGGTATGATAACTCATTATGACCCATAGATGCGCAACTTTAGGTTTTTTTGCTGGATTTCACCGTTGACCTTAGCTCTGTGACCTTGACCCTGGAAATCTTGTCCGGGTGACATTTTCCTGGCCAGTACTCAGCAACTAATGATCGCAGCTTCACCGAATTTGGTTTGGTAACTCAAAATGACCCATAGATGTGCAACGTCACATTTTTTGGTGGATTTGACTTTTGACCTTAGCTCTGTGACCTTGACCCTGGAAATCTTGTCTGGGTCAGTATTCAGCAAATAATTCTTGCAGTTTCACCAAATTTGGTATGGTAACTCACTATGACCCATAGGTGTGCAGTGCCAGGTTTATTGCTGGATTTGACCTTTGACCTTAGCTCTGTGACCTTAACTGTGGAAATCTTGTCTGGGTGAGTACTCGGCATCTAATTCTCGCAGCTTCACCAAATTTGGTATTGTAACTCACTATGACCCATAGATGTGCAACGTCACATTTTTTACTGGATTTGACTTTTGACCTTAGCTCTGTGACCTTGACCCTGGAAATCTTGTTCCAGTCAGTACATGGCAACTAATGATCGCAGCTTCACCAAATTTGGTATGGTAACTCACTATGATCCATAGATGTGCAACATCAGGGTTTTTGCTAGATTTGACCTTTGACCATAGCTCTGTGACCTTGACCCTGGAAATCTTGTCGGGTGAGTATCACCAAATTTGACATGGTAACTCACTGTCACACACATATTTGCAATGTCATGTTTTTTGCTGGATTTCACCATTGACCTTTGCGCTATGACATTAAGGCAGGAAATACTCAGCACCTACTGATCGCAGCTTCACCAAGTTTGGTATGGTAACTCACTGCGACACATACATGTGGAACGTCACCTTTTTTGCTGGATTTGACCTTTGAGCTTAATGCTGTGACATTGAGGCAGGAAATCATGTCCGGGCCAAGGGGTATTCAGCAATGCGTTATGTTTTCGATGTGTGATTTATTATGTTTGGTTTTGATAACTGGGACTTACCGTGGCCTCTCGTGTCTGGAAGATCTCGCAGGCCTCTTCGAAGTCGCAAACCTCCTCCACGCATTCGCGCTCCTGAGACGCCGGCTTCAACTCTTCCAGGAAGCCGTTAGCCCGTTTGGCTCGCAGGACTGTGTTAGCCTGAGGACCGCTGTAAAACACTGCAGGCCCCGAAAATCACCGATCCTGCAAACCACCCCCTGATGCCCAGCTCTGAGCTCATAGTGACCCATTCGCCCAGACCCAAGCACTGCAGGCCCAGTTCCCCCAGCTCCCAGCTCATTTATGCCAGTTCATTCTCTCACTTTGAAACTATTCAATTCTTTGAATCCTTTAGATCTCTCATTTCCCAAAAATCCAACCCAGCGTTCTAAACTCCACTCGTGTCACCTCACACACTGCCTTCAAACCACAGTACTTTAGGAGGATAAAAACTTAAAGAAGAGGAAGTAATTGTAATACAGACAGGACTCTCGTATTGTACACACCCCCATCACAGCCCTGAAGGCCTCTGACACCCAACTCATCAAGAAGATACCAACCGGTCAGATGGTGATGTTTTCAGGAACGACAGGCCTACCTGACACGGCGATGACATTCGCAGACCACAGGGCAACCAAAACGGAGATGCAGTAGAACAGCTGGCCCATGGCTGCAGCATTTACTGGAACACAAAACTTTTGCCCTCAAAATTGCTACCAAAGAAAAATTTGTGTACAAATATACACACTCCCTTAGCAGCAGTGATCTGGGTTTTGAATACAGGTAGTGGTAAGAAGTCCAATCTGAGCTTGCTCGATCCAGTCTATCTAAGACATCATTAAAAAAAAAAAAAAACGTTAAAAATATTTTGACCTATTTTTTAAAAATATGAATTTGAAAACAAAAAAACCCTAAAAATAGATTAATTCACAAGTCCTTATTTTTTACATGGCTAACATTGATAAGTGTATGATTCCAGTCAACCCAATATGCTAAAGAATGTAGCAGCCAGCTGACAGTGTACGTCTAAAGGCCTTTCTCTCTTGCCATCATATCTATGTATGTCCCCTTAACAATACAATAAATACACTTTTCTGAATCTACAACCTGATGAATAACAGAATAATATTACGAGCATCCAGCATCCTGCAAAAAATAAAAAATAATAAAGCCATAAAAATGAATGTACCAAACATGAAAATGCATTTTACTTACATTTCGACAGATAAAGACTAGGACAGGAATGATTGCGTAGTGTTTATATTGTGTTAATGACTAACTGCAAATGTTTACTGCGAGTCCACAGTCTGTGTTCATGCAATTTATCCAACAAGGACTGTTGGAAGGGCCGAGCCCTGCCCACTAGCCCCCGCAAAGCACATCAACCACGCATCAATACTCACCCACACAAGAAGGTTCACAGCATGCTTTCTCTCTAAACGGAGGGGACAGTTTCACGTCAAGCAGCTGTGAAAATACACAAAAAAGTATGAAATGTCAGCCTCCACAAGTCCTCGAGAATAAACTGGACATGATACCAGGATTACTATAGATCGCTGCCACAAACCTTGTGTGAATGCCCTCCATTTCTACCGCCATTCAGCAACTGGCGAATCTATTAGAAGTAATGTCTCCTTTGATTGGTTAATGTCTCGTGTGAACCCTCTTCCCCGGCTGTGTCTTGTTTCATTATTACTTCCTGATGTACTTCTGAAGTGTATTTAATCCCAGAGATTCCAAATCTCACGCATTCGGCATAGGTCTCATGCATTTTTTTAGGCTTAATCACCGAAGTCCGCAATTATTCATTGAACACTAAAAGATGTCATGTGTAATGGACAGCCAAAAATTAAATTTATACTCTTAACACTCCAAAGAAAAAAGGGGCAGTATACCTGCAGAAAGTGAGTTGTCTACTCTAGCGTAACAATCGAGAAATGACAGTCTCTCCTCCCATCAAGCCTACTGTCCATGATTCGCCCCCACCTTCCCCACGACCCCATAGCCGACTGTCTACAATCCAAGCAGGGCCGCTCTGACTCCAAAACTCTGAGATATAAACATATGAACGAACGTTAGTGATGTCAACTGATTCTGTTCATATTCAAGCTACTCCCCTTCACCCGATCCAGTAATTATGTCCAAATTACGTGTCATTGTTCATTTATCAGCTAGATAACATTCGCTGTTGTTGAGCAAGCTAGTGTCAACGTAACATTAAGCTGGATTTATGCTTCTGCGTCGAATCGACGTCATCGCTACGCAGAGCCTCTGCGGCGACGCAAACCCCCGCCGCAGAGCCTCTGCGTCGCCTGCCGTGCACTTCGACAGTTGTCTAACTGCGCATCAAACCGACGCAGACCGCAAGGGCACTGATTGGTCCGACCCGAGCCGAATGACGAGTGTGATTCAGCGTCATTCAAGAAAATGACAATGGTGGCTAGTAGCTACCTAGCGCACACAAAGCTGATGAACCTAGCTTGATGGTTTACTAGAGTCGACTGGCAATCGTTAGTTATGTCATTTTTTATTTCTATCCTCGGCTATTTGTTGCCTTATGAAAGCAGTGCGGTTGCTAATATAGCTACTGCGAAACTAATAAATAGTCATTGAAAACAGTTCTCCCGTGAAATGGCTGCATTTGTTTTCTCTTGCTTAAGCAGATAGCTGCAGCCACGAAATATGTCGAAGGACATTCCAAACGACCGTTAATTGAAAACCCTACTCTCTGCTGCCTTTCAGAGTTTTCACTAGGATGTAGGGATTATTAGCAAGGATGGTCCATGATTATTACCCTACAGAATGACATAAGCTACAGCCCATGACGTAACGTTAACACTCTGCCAACGGGTCTCACATGATTGCACGACAGGTCCTTCAGAAACATGATGCCACATAGCAGTTTGGCGGTGAATTGCTTCGCAGCCCAGCACGACGCAAACGACCTCAACGCACAACTTCAAAGGTCCACGACGGCATCGAGGTGAAAGCGTACCCTTTGTACGGAATCAAAGCAGAACCATAAATCCAGCTTTAGCTAATCTTAAGCCCTAATGCCGAACAAACATTTGCGTGAATAAATCTATCTAATGCCGGACTTTACCATAACCAGTCTCTGATCCCAAAATCAGCTGGCCAGTCGATCGCCACTGTTAGTTGACCATCACTTTACCGTACCTCGTTAAAACAGTTACAGAGGGGTTCAAAATTATGAATTGATCTTAGCTGCACATGCTCAAGTAAAACTAGGGACAAGATCATTTTAGAATGTTACGTATGCCTGATGATAATTTCACAGTATGCAATCAGTTTGCCTGATATGTAGACTTCACTAGCAAGATCTCTTCTGGCAATCAAGTATCATTAGTCCCAACAAAACATTCTGTCATGTTTCATTACATTATGCAATGTTTTCCATTACGTTTCGTGGGTTCATTTATCATCAAAAGCCATTTCAAGCTTCTTAGCTAATGTACCTTCCACACGATTGACATCAGGTTCATGTACGCCCCCAAGCCGTGCGATTTATTCGTGCACTGCAGTTTGGCTGGCTGTTATGTTGCCTGCATACCGCCTCCCATGGCAGAAACTGGTACTATGACACAGGACGGTGTGCAGCCAATGATTTAGCGAGCTAATTCAGGCCTATATCCCTGGAGCACTATACTTTGTCATCTTTTTTAAGACATCATTGCCCTTATTTCTTCTCATTCTTTTGCATTTTTTGGATACAACATTTGCGTGAATTTGAGCTCTTTAAAAAAGTCACCACATGATAGGTTTTCAACAGCTTTGATTTTAATATCGTACATCATTGAGCAACAACAGCTGCATTTAGCGCCCTAAGGGTTAAGGACCGAGTCAGTGTGATGTCACCCATTGAATTTCAAACTGAAGTGCAGTATTCAGGTGCCGCCATGTTGTATAGTTTGGAATCAGAGTCTGCGCTGCCGGGCTGCCTCGTCTCATTCGTCCAAAAAGCGTGTTAGATGTGGTGACATAACCAGCTCATTGTGATTCAAACACAGAATACTTGAAGAGTTTGTTTACAAAACACTACATATCCATTTTTTCACTCAGTTTGTGTTAATCGGCTTTCTCTGTGTTCGTGCCTGTTGCATTTTATAGAAAATACACAAACTATGACCAAGAAAAAATACACTTTACAGTATGGATTTCAAAAAACGGATTTTTGCACCATGTGTTAGAGGCACAGGGCTATCGCTTTATCTCAATTTCAGTTATTTTGGCATTAATAGCATTTTGGAAACAAACTTCATTTCTTTACAACCAATGCGATAACACACAAAGCAAATTGGTGCACTGGCAGGCATTAGATGAAGTCAAAACACGTGCACCGAGCGTCTCTTTTCTTCTCGAAGACAATATCGACTTTGTATCTTTATGCTGAAGATACCATTGAGTTGGGTGGAGAATGGGGTCTGCACGACCTATACAGAAGTCTACCGCAGCCGCATTGGTGAGCAACTTCTCTCTGCAAGACCGGGACATGATTCTCAAAAATTAAAGATAGATTTCAGATGTTTTGCCTGAATGCTGTGCAACGGCAGAGGATATGCATTGCTATAATGCATCATAATGCTGGAATAGTGTGACGGTGCAGCCGTCAGGGGGCGCTGCCTAGGCATTACAAAGGGTGAATGTCAAAGCATAGCCTGCATCCTTTGAACGCTGCATTTTTAGGGGTCATCACTTACTTCCATCTGCTAAACTGACATTTAGAGTGAGGGACAAGGTTAGATTTAAGGTTAGGTTTTGGGTAAAGGGTTGGAGGTAAAGTAAAGGTTAGGGAAACCAGTGACAACTCTCTGAAACCAAAGCCGTTTAACGAGGATGAAATGACATTACGTCAATTCTGCAGATGGAATTACGTGACGATCCCTAAAAATGCAGCCTTCAAAAGATGTAGCCTATGCTTTGAGATGCACCCAAAATGAGAATGAAATGTTTACTTCATGGAAAACATCTGTTCCTGATGAATTATTATAAATACAGAGGAACAATTTTGGTTTCTACAAACTGCTTTCCTGAGACAAATGAGTGAAGCAGCTGGAGAGAAAACTAAAAATTGTTTTCCACGAATTTCAAGCTGTACTCAAGCTGAGGGTGCATCTCAAAGCCTAGGCTGCATCCTTCGAAGACTGCATTTTTAGGGGTTGTCACTTACGGCCATCACTAAACTGACATTTACGGTAAGAGACAAGGTTAAATTTAGGGCTTAGGTTTAGGGCTTAGAGTTAGGGTTAAAGTTAGGGAGACCAGTGGCGACTCGCTTAAAACAAAGCTGTTTAACAGAGATGACATGACGTTACGCTAGTTTGGCAGATGGAACAAAGCGACGACCCCTAAAAATGCAGCCTTCAAAGGATGCAGCCTCCAGGCTTTGAGATGCACCCAGAGAGAAGTGCGATTTTCAGTCTAGAGAATTTGAGTATCTATGGTTGTCCTTGCCATTCCATTTCCTTCATGCAGGGGGCATTATCACAATCATTTTCTGGGGGCTGCATAACCATGGAAAAGTAGATCCTCCTTTAACCCTGTCGTCTCCTCCACCCACAACTACAGGAGACACCAACAGGAGTAGAACAGGAATGTAGGACAGGGGGATTCTTTTTTTTCCCCTTGGATTTATGCTTGTCCCAGAATTCATTCTGAGTTCCCTGATGAAAAAGGAACTGCAATTAAGCATAGATATTCACATATTTCAATGCACGATCCACATGGGTAGCTTGTGTTATTTGTATCCTTATACTTCTCTTTGGGGTCTTGTTAGCCTTTGCGGTGGTTAAGCAACCTTTAATTGCGTATCTTGTTTATTTTATTTATTTTCTGACTCTTGAGTCCTGTCAGGCTTGGAATTAGTCCTAAGTCTGCAGTGCCGATCCGTGTGCTGATTTTCCCTCCAACTGAGAACTGTAGCTCTGAATTTATGACCTCATGAACAGTGCTAGCTCACTCCTGTATCCCTGCTCTACATCATAGGATCAAGACATGTTTTGCGCTTATTCAATGATTAAGCGCAAGCTTTGGCGCAAAATCTGGAAACAGAGCTTCACTTGTCCGACACAGTGAATCAGATATAATCTGGGCGCGTCACCATGGTAACCTAAAGAGGACCAAAATGGGAGGACCAGCATTGGCACCTGATCTTTCAGGTGCTGGAGGTAAACAATAGACTTTACCGCAAGTTCCATCTCTATTCACACCTCGAGGTATCAACTGCTGTGCGTAGGTGATAAAACGCATTCGAGGACAGGCTAAGAGGATTGTCAATGGAGGGCTTTGTGTCTTGTTCATATAAATTTCCATTTGTGTTGGATGAAGTTACTAGCTAACACATCGTGTTTAATATCCAATGGCAGAAGAAGGCGGAACAGTTTCGTGGGTGGGAGTGTCCGTACAGTCGCCTCCTCGCAGACTGTTTTCATTCATCTGAACTGTTCATAACCGTTTATTAAATTGTCGGCATAAAGGGAAAAAATTCCTTTGTGCTCATCACGGGCTCATGGATAAGCCCTGTATAACAATCCTTGTTTTGAACTTGGCCAGTTGCTCTATTGGTTAGCAACAGAGAAAAACTGGTTAAAAGACATTTCCAATCCAATCCAATCCAATCCAATCCACTTTATTGATATAGCACAATTTTAACGAACACGAGGTTGCCAAAGAGCTGCACAATATAAAAACAATAAATAACACAACAAAAGATAAAATAAATAAAAGGATAAAAGCAATAAAATATACTGGCCACACAAGATAAAATGTATGCATACACATGAAAACAACAACCTACAGTGTCAAAATTTCCGTCAACATTGGCTTACCAGTGTCGTGCAGCATTATTCATAAACTTGCTGAGGTCTTTATAGTAACTGTAGATATGGTTAATAAAACATTAAAACAAAAAGTTGTGTCATTTGACTTTAAGTTGTTGGTACAGTATTGTTCTGTAAGTCTTTTTGTTCATTTGCAAAAATTCATTGAGTGGCACTGTGTAGCTAGAAGATTTTTTTCTTCTTCTGAGCTAAACATATGTATGGGATTCTTCAAAGTTGCATTGATCTGCCATAAAGTATTTGGCTAAACCAGGGGTGTCCAATCTTATCCAGAAAGGGCCGAAGTGGGTGCTGGTTTTTGTTAGAGCCCAACTCTAACACACCTGATTCTGCCCACCAAGGTCCTGATTGAAACCCCTGATTAGTTAATTAGTGGAATCAGGAGCAATAGCACTGCTGGCGAGGACAAAAACCTGCAGCCACACCGGCCCTTTACGGATAAGATTGGACACCCCTGGGCTAAACAGAAACAAAAAATAATAATAAAAACATGCATAATACTAGCCTTGCATGTTAAAATTTTTTAATATAGTAAAAATTTTAGAGAATGTAAATGTCCTTTCCCAATGTTCTGCCAAGGAAATTGTTGTGAAGGGAATTGAATTGCGGCCAGTATCTTGCAAGAGGATGACCACTTGCTTAAATTAATTTTTCAGCTGTTGACATGAGTGACACGGCAAGGTCTGCAGACAGGTTTTTGGCAGTAAGTATACAGTCGGTTCTCACATTAAACATGTTGGATGTGGGGAAAAATAGGAATCAAGTGACTTTGACAAGGGCAAAATCATCATGGCCTGATGTGTGGGTTAGAGCATCTCTGAAGTGGTGAGACTTCTGGGGTATTCCTTGTCCGTAGATGAGAGTACCTACTGACAGTGGTCCGTAGTCAAACCAGCAACAAGGTTTTGGGGGCCCAGGGCTCAGCGATGCTCAAGGGCTATAAAGATTATTCCATCTGGTCCAAACTGACAGAAGGGCGAATGTGGCTCAAGTCGCTGAGAATTTTTATAATATTTACGGAAGGCAGTGTCACAACACACAATGCATCAAACCCAACTGTGTATTGCACTTTTTAGCTAGCAGACCAGACAAAGTGGCCATAACCTCGGTCCTCCTCTAAAACTGCCCCAGTGGGCACCTGAGCTTCAGAACTGGAACCTGGAGCAATTGAAGAAGGTCACCTAGTCGAGTGAGTCCTGCTGTCTTATCCCAGGTTCCCACTGTCACGATTCGCGGCACGATTGAAATCGTGGTCTTAATCGTGGAGTAATCGTGGTGACCCTATCAGATATTATCAGATTTTAAGGTCAGTCGTGGCAATCGTGTTGATCCTAGAAAAGTTTTGGACGGTTCAAAAATTTCCTACGATCAACACGATTAATCGTCAATCGTGGTCATCGTATCCAAACCTGAAGTTGCGTAGATGATCCACGATCAGCTACGAAAGGCCAATAGTGGCGTTCTTAACGGAGCGCGCGACAGTGGGAACTAAGCATTATACACCATGTGCGTCAGCCGATGTATATGTGCCCCATTTACCTGGGCAAGAGATGGCAAAACTAAAAAACATTAAAATGTGAATATTTAAGAAATTTGTCAAAAACTTGTTTAAAACTAAAAATTATTTTGTTATTTCTTTGGCAAGTAAGAAATGGACACCACTAAATAGTCCTTATTCACACGCATTTTTGCATTCAACCACAAAAACTAATTTCTATGTTCAGGAATGCAAGAAAGTAACTGTTTTTTGGCATCTTAATAAAAAGTAAATAATGCGGAGAAAGCAGCAAAATTATGCCCTGAAGTGTAAAAATGCGGAAGACCAGGAAGAACAAATTGCAAAGATTTTGAAGCTCAGAGAAATGATGGTTTTATTTTCTGGAAATGAGGGCAGTTATTTGATTTAGGCCTGTATTCTCCGATGAGCCATTGTCCCTGCAATGTGTTTCTACGATCATCTTTCATCCTCTCTGTTTCATTTTTCTGAAGAGGCAGATGAATGGAGTGGTGTCTTGTTCCTAAGACCCTGGAGAAAGAGATAATGGGAGAGAGAGAGAGAGAGAGAGAGAGAGAGAGGGAGAGGGGTGGGCTGTCCTCGAGATGTCCAGAGTCTAGGACGGTATAAGGGTGCTCTATGATGTCTCCATTTTTTCGCAGGGTTCCCATCCATTGCGTTGGGTTAGGTTCTGTTGTTAGATGCATAGCTGATTGGGCACTTGTTAAATCACCGAACAGATCACATGGACACGATACATGGGGAGTCTGGTCAGGGAGAGTGTACAGAGAGTGGTGGCCATTGCGCAAGGGTCATGACCCTGGAGTCATAGTCCTGGGACATTACATTACAATACATAAAATATTCCAAGACTTGGAGCCCTTTGTTGATGTCAAACCAAGGAGATCAGACAGCTGAATTCCATATGCTGGAAATTCAGTGCTAGAGTCACTATGCTGGCATCGCAGTGTTGAGTTATAGTGCTGTCATCAGATTACACAAGATGGCAGTAATTCAGTAATGGTTATGGAATCAGAATGCTGGAACTATGGTGCAGGAGTCACAGAGCTAGATACATGGTGCAGGAGTCAAAGCGTGAAAATTATGGTGCTATAGTCACAATGCTAGAAAAATGGCCTGCTGGCCTGAAGGCCTTGTGTACCCCGTCGCAGAAGTGACCAGAAACATGTGGCAAAAACTGTTTTGATGGCTGAAAATAATGTGGTGCACTGTACCACTAATAATGTGAAGTACAATGACACTGTAGCTCATTGGTTGAACAGAGAGATGGATGAGGGATGGATCATTGTGATATGAGCTAAATATAACCATGGGTTATGAGAGAGATTACAATTTTCATGACTTGTGGATGATGGACGCATCGCCAAGGCATAGTTTTGTGCCCATGGCTGAGATCTACTTAACAAGCCAATAAGAATGTCATATGAATTAGGTGAGCCTCCATCAAAGCTGTGAAAAGTTATTGCGAGTACAGTGTTCCTCACATCTTTTTGCTCAGTGGCCATGAAAACTAGGTCAAGGTCACTCATCATTGAACTTGAGCAAGGCCTTCATGAGAGGCATATGTGGTGTGAATTTGGTGATCCTCCATCAAAGCTGTCAAAAGCTATTGCGAGTACACTGTTCCCGGACGGATGGACGTACAGACGAACGAACAGCATTTCTATGTCCCCTGTTCCGCGGGGCGACGGGGGACAATTATGATTCTGTGGTCACAATATTGTTGTCTCTGTGTTATAGTTATTATGCTGGTGTATTGCGCTAAAATTATGGTGCAGAGATCGCAGTGTTAAATTTTAGTGTTGGAGTCACAGTGTCACAGTGATAGACTTATGGAGCAACAATAACAGAGCTAGAGTTATGGTGCTGTAGTCACAGTGCGACAGTCAGTGTTAGTTATAGTGCTGTAGTCACAGTGTGACAGTGTTAGTTATGGTGCTGTAGTCACAGTGCAACAGTCAGTGTTAGTTATGGTGCTGTAGTCCTCATTTTGGGAGTATAGCCCACAGTCATATAGCTGTGTGTGCAGGCCTTAGAAAAGCATTACTGTGGGGCAGAAAGTTCTTTGAATTTCTCAGAAATATTCTTTGATCAGAATAACACAGGGGATTTTAGCATCCTTTAAAGAGAAACAAGTGTATAAAGCACAAGTGGAAATGCATTGCTGATAATGGAGAGCAATTATTCCCAATTAATATGACTGTGCATTGAGAAAAACCCAAATCCCTTTCAGTGAAAAAATGACCAAGAGAACCATAACAGTTTTCCTGTTTATTACTATACTGTGCCCTGGTGCGGTGAACATTGCTGCCAAGGTAAAGTAGATTGCTTCTCATCTTGTTTGTCCTGTGGAGTTATAATTAGGACACCCAAAGCTGAGCTACATGCTACAGTCAATGCTGATGATGTCCCAGATGGATCATCTTTCTGTCCGGTACCCCTTATCAGTATCGCCCTGGCAAACTGCATATTTTTTATTGTTATTATAATTGTGCCGTTGTGTGCCACAATCCGAGATGCTAAGGGGGTCGCCTTACATGTTTCAGCCTGGCAGTGGGAGCCCTGGTCCTCTTGTCTGTCCACACAATGAGGTATCACTTTCCTTCCTCCCTCTCAATTGTGCTGGGGGTGAGAGGTCGTGAGTGTGAGCGCCCTGAATCGGTATTGGGTGAGGTTTATAAATTTGTCAATCACGGAGCCCCGGGCGATCATTTGAGGAACTTGGGGACTGGTGGATGATGGCTAAGCTATCGACCGGATGGGTAAGTACTTCACTGTGGAGGGAAGGTAGTTCAGCTGCGAGGCTCGCTACTTTTATTTTTTTCACCTTGAAATTGGGGAGTGATTGGGATTCACATGCCCAGGTGTGGCGAGTTTACCGGTAAATCATCTGCCGTAGTCATATAAGCGCAGAAAAATATGAAATCAATCAGAGTTTGCAGCTCTGAGGGACCTTCTTTGCGCAGAATACAAACACTGCCAAGTTTTCCTGTTATGTATGAGCCTAATTAAGGCTTTATAACACAGCATTTGTGTCACAGAGACTCAGGAAAATTATTCCAGTGAAGTAGGACATTTGGATATATAATTCCAGAATTATTCAGCAAGTGAATTAAGAAAACAGCTGGGATCACGAACTATACTGAATAGGAAATAGCCCAATAAGATTAAATATGACCATGGACCGAGCAGCTGTGGTCGCTACGCAGGTTCATAGGTTGTGTGGACAGGATTAGGGCTCATAAGGCTCATTTATGTTCTCTTCACTTACCTAAAATACGTGTCTACTTCAAACGATGTAACCATTACTGCCCACATACAGTGCTTAACAAATGTATTCGACCACCCAATGTAAGGCTTATGCCGCAGCTGCCCTTAATTAACAGTGTTGGTAATTACCAAAATAATTTTCATGTTTCTGTAATGGTTAATCCGCCAGCATGTGCAAGCTCTTTAACTCAAATAATATTTTTCATGCTAAAACATAATTATTGTTGTTATCCAGGAATTTTCGAATTTAGCGTTTTACAAAAAAGCAGAAAAAAATAGTTAAGCACATTCTTGTCTTTTGATTAAGATGCCAAATAACAATAATTTACTTGCATTCCTGAAAAAGAAAATTAGTTTTAGTGGTTGAATGCAAGAATGCAAGCTGTTATCAAGGCCAAAGGAGGCCATATAAAATATACATTTTTTTAAAAATGTGTGAATAAGGAATAAGTGGTTTCAGTTCATTATTTGACAAAAATAAATAAATAAAAATTTAGTTTTAAACAAGTTTTTGACAAATTTCTTAAATATTCGTGTTTTCTCTTTTTTTAATGAAAGGTGGTCTAATAAACGGTACTTCCACGAATCCTTTACGTAAGCATGGATATCAAGCAATACTTCGAGTAGAAATTGACTAAGGGTCGAAATTTTCTGATAACGACAAATGTGGCAACGGTGCAGGAGGCAGGAATGACATGCTGTGATAATAATCCACTATTTTCAGTGGTACTGCTCCATTACGCCGATATCAGAAAGCTTTCTGAAAACGTGCGGGAACAGAGTACGGGCGGAAAGAGAAGTTAGCCCTGATGGCTTTCCGTCAGAAAAGATTAAAGCCAGAAAGCTTTACAACAAGTAAGTTGAGGTGGTTGAGTGGGTTAAGCATGAGACTCCAATACAGACTAATATGGTTTGAAACCTGAGTGTGCTCATGGATTGATTTATTACTATCAGACTAAATTGTCATTGTTCATGGTTTTATTCATAATTTACAGTTCTCAGTTGCAGTTTGGTATATTTAGGTGACAAAGGTCTTTGGTTAGGTTTAGGCAACAAGACTACTTCTTTAGGTTTAGGCACCAAAACTATGTGGTAGGTTTTAAGTAAAGATCATGATTTGGGTTAAAATAGACCCTTTCAAAATGTAAACCACATCTTCAAAAGGCTTTAACGGAAGTCTTCCAGCAGAATGCCTCCAGGGCTAACTTCTCCCAAGAGCTACCTGTATTGAATGTTGAGCATAAATAAGCTGTAATGAAGTGAACCGAGCAGGTAAAGGTGGTAATTATCAGTAGTAGTGAGCAGTATTTATCACACAGGGTACAGATACGGTAGTCAAACAAAAAAGTTCAAGAAAGGCAGTGTGGAACTGGCAGAGATACGGGAGTGTGATAGTAATGGGTACCTGTGCAGCGCGTTCCAAAATCACTAGCATAGGCACGGTATCTCCTTTAATTAAGCCTTTGACTCCCAGCTTTTGTAAAACCACACATGACTGCTCTGCCTCATTTAATTAAGACCAGGTATGCACCAAGTTTTTATTAATTTCTGAGTCAACCATAGCATTTCATGGAATGAAATAGCAAAATTAAGTGTTGCTTATAGATTTCAGCACAAGTTGGATGCATTTATGTACAGCTAAATGCGGCAGATTTCACATATTGAGTGCAAATATTCAGAAAAAATTTCGAACTCCAGGGCAGTAAAAAAACCACAGAAAAATCTTTATGTGAGCAGATTTATAGTAAGGTTTTAAAACTTTTTAAAACTTTAAAACTTTTAAAACTGCAATAAATGAATGTGTGTGTGTGTGTGTGTGTGTGTGTGTTAATAAAAATCTGCAGACAGCTGTTAATCTTGCCAGTATTTCGAAAAAATAAGATGGATGCCACCTGCTAAATATCAATATAGGGCAAGCTTTGAAAAAAAGAATCTGCTTACAAACATTAAACCTGCATTTCAGCTTTGAGATGTAATAAAAAACTGACAGACTTGAGCCTGAAACCATTTCATTGAAAGTGGCGTGAGTGCAGAAATGTATTATTATTATTATTATTTTAAATTAATCCTTTATTTATCCAGGAAGGTCCCATTGCGATAAAAGATCTATTCATCCAGGGAGTCCCAGTCAGGGTAGCTTTCACATCAAGGGCTCTAAATTCGTAGACAAGGCGCAGGTGCGGCGAATGGGGGGTGCACCGCGCCAACGGGGTGTGTCCAGGCGTATGTTGCAATTTCGTGCCCGGCGTAGCCTGGCGCAAGTACTCCTCTGTCTCGCCTCAGTCCCTCCTGCCGGTGCAAGTGGCAAAGAGGTGGGAGAGAAGGCGTGTTTCGTTATAACACAGCCGAGTCAAACCTTTACCAATCAAATGAGCTCCTCTCCTCACATTTGATATGTTGGAATATAGAAGCCTCTGTCCTATATCTGCATGATGCGTTAATGTTGCATTTTACTTTGCTGCTTCAGGCATGCTTTAGGCACCGCTTACGTCTATATTAAACATTACGAATATGAGCTAGCTGGCTAGCTAGGGCATTCACGAATTATTACCATGAGGGAACTTGGATGGAATTTCAAAACAAAACTACGTCAGATCATTCAAACTTATGAAGTTAGAAATACGACGGTTGCTCATTTATTTGTTCTGTCTGCATCATTGTGTAGAGAAACGATAAATAGCATGTTCCTATTATTGCACCCTGTTGCAGCTTAACATATTGGGATTAACATGCATGAACAACAATGCAAGATACGTTACACACTTATTTTCAATATGTGATCTTAACTCAGAACGAGATCATAGCAATCAGGCTGTATTCCTTTCCCCCACTAAAAACGATAAAACCTAAGTGACAATTAAGCCACTTGCATACTGGACGCGAAATTAATTTTTCGCACGACAAATTGCGTTGAACACAGAGTCTATGTGTCCGAAAGTCTGACAGGGTTCTAATAAATCTCCGTCTCCGACAGTCGGATGGTTTCAATATAACTCCGTGTCCGACAGTCGATTATTGTTTTTAATTTCTTCAAATATACTGAATGTTTTAGATATTAAACGTGAATGTTTTTGGAAGAGGGCTCAGTACTTCAAGATGAGTACTGAGAATTTCAATTAATGTTTCTGTTTAAGCTCTGCTCAATAAAGTGTGTCGACATTGGCTAGGGACAATGTACAACGCCTGTCGGACATTAAATGCAAATTACTCCGTGTCTGACAGCCAAAAAAAAAAAAAATAATAATTAATAATAATAATGCATCGGTTTTATATAGCGCTTTACTGGGTGCTCAAAGACGCTTCACAATGGATAAATTATTCATTCACTCACAAATTCATGCTCTGATGGTGGTAAACTACATTTTTTGTAGCCACAGTTGCCCTGGGGCAGACTGACGGAAGCGTGGCTGTCAGTACGCGCCTACGGCCCCTCCGACCACCACCAAACATTCACACACAGCCATACAGGAGTGTTTCTATATTAGAGCAGATTGATAATGAAATAAAGAATAAAAATTAACATTTTAACAACAAACAGAACATCCAATGAACACTGCAATTTATTAATTTGTGGGACATCTTTTTTATATGCTCTGTTTGTTGGTGATATATTTTTATTCCTTATTTCATTATAAATCTGTTCTCATACCAATACTTTTACTTTTGCTGGCTGCCGGACATGGAGTATTTTGCATTTCGTGTCGGACAGTCTTGATCGTGCCTGCGATAATTTATTCACACTGTAAATGGTCATGGAATTGATTTGCTCACTGACGACAAGCACTATTTTATCTCTGGTGTGGAAATAAAGCGTGAATCTGTTAGATCCATCTGACAAATTTTCAAAAGAGAGACCGAGTAAAGACTGTTGTCTATCTTCAACGGAAGAAGACACACAAATAAAAAGACCAAAAAAAAGTTGATAGCTATCAATTTGCATTTTGTGAAGGTCGAACACAAACATGGCCAAGTTTGCACATCTAAAAACTCTTATGACTTTCGGACATTTCGGATATATATTAAAATCCTGTCCGACTTTCGCGTCTTTGCATTGACTTGACTGTAATCAGTCTTGCAAAAAATTTGTTTCGCATCCAGTGTGCAAGCGGCTTTACTGAGCATAGAATGCAGGCATTATAAATGTATATAGGCAGTTTGTGGTTGGCTGAGAAAGATGTGAAGTTGTTAGTTTGCATCACAGATTCAGCTGTGTTGATTAAGCCAGGTAGAGTTTCCATTACACGTGCCAACCGCCTTTAATCTGACATCAGGACAATCGATATAGGTACTATAATTTATGTCCTGATTCAGATATTTTCATTAAACAGGAGTTGTTGTAATTATTTACTGTATTGAAATGTGCCTGACATTCTGGAAACCTGCCTGTAAGGTTTCGGTAACGTGTGCGCACTGCGCGCCGGTCAGCCAAATTACCACTGCACAGAAATGAAACCAGGTTGGAGCTGGCGAGCTTTCTTCGCAACTTCAGCAAAGACTTTTCTATGAAATTGTCACTTAGTCTTGATGAATATGTGGCACTTTCCCCTACTACGCTGCCACATCCAACTCGGCGCACGGCCGTCTACCAAATTGCGAAAGTGGCTGCGCACGGTGTGGCACCGCACGAAATTACCACTGCGCGGGCTGCACCAGACGACATTACCACTGCGTGGGCTACGCCACCCTGCGCTGCGCCAAGAAATTAGAGCCCATAGACATAAACAAGGATCGGTTAGAACATTGTTTATACTCAAATTAAGCGATACCTCTATATCCGTTTTTTTTTTCTCGAGGTTTTTGACATTAAATGCAACAAGGTTTTTGTGACAGACTTGTAGCAGAATATTTGTTTTTGTGCCTTTCCTCCCCCCACTGTCATGTCCATACCTCTTCCATTATACCAACATCTCTATTTTTCCACATGTGCTTCTGCAAATATTTTTACCCTAATTTGACCACCCATCCCATCCTCTGATTTCTTCCCACCCCACCTGGTTTTTAATCTCCTTGCTCGGTCTTCATCTTGCCTGCCTTCATCTGTTCTCCAACCCCACCCCACAAGGTGAGGAAAATATTACTGGGGATGCTGCTCTGGTCGTCCCTAATTTCTGCACTACCCAACCCCACAACGACCACAGGACCCACTGAAACGCAAAACCTCACCAAAGAACACCCTAATACAAAGCCTTACCAAGACGGCCCAACAATGATGCAAGACTATGCCCATTCCGAGGGTCAACAAACAACCGAAGTCTACAGACATACAGAGCGTCCAACTACGATGCAAGACTACGCCCATTCAGAGGGTCAACAAACAACCGAAGTCAACAGCCACACAGAGCGCCCAACAATGATGCAAGACTACGCCCATTCAGAGCACCAAACAATGATGCAAGACTACGCCCATTCAGAGAGTCAACAAACAACTGAAGTCCACACCCCTCCAGAGAGCCCAACAATGATGCAAGACTACGCCCAATCTGAGGGTCAACAAACAACCGAAGTCTACAGCCACACAGAGCGCCCTACAATGATGCAAGACTACGCCCATTCAGAGCACCAAACAATGATGCAAGACTACGCCCATTCAGAGAGTCAACAAACAACTGAAGTCCACACCCCTCCAGAGAGCCCAACAATGATGCAAGACTACGCCTATTCCGAGGGTCAACAAACAACCGAAGTCCACAGACATACAGAGCGTCCAACTACGATGCAAGACTACGCCCATTCAGAGGGTCGACAAACAACCAAAGTCTACAGCCACACAGAGCGCCCTACAATGATGCAAGACTACGCCCATTCAGAGCACCAAACAATGATGCAAGACTACGCCCATTCAGAGAGTCAACAAACAACTGAAATCCACACCCCTCCAGAGAGCCCAACAATGATGCAAGACTACGCCCATTTCGAGGGTCAACAAACAACCGAAGTCCACAGACATACAGAGCGTCCAACTACGATGCAAGACTACGCCCATTCAGAGGGTCAACAAACAACCGAAGTCTACAGCCACACAGAGCGCCCAGCAGTGATGCAAGACTACGCCCATTCAGAGCACCAAACAATGATGCAAGACTACGCCCATTCAGAGGGTCAACAAACAACCGAAGTCCACACCCCTCCAGAGAGCCCAACAATGATGCAAGACTACGCCCATTCAGAGCACCAAACAATGACAGACGTCTATAGCAATAGAGATGGCCAAACAACGACCGAAGACTACACCCAAATAGAGATTGAAGAAAACACAGAACACAACACCCATCCAAGCCATCACCAAATGCCAGGACACTATGGCCAAAATAACGGTTACCCAATGGCACAACACAGTACCACAATGAACATGAGGCCATTCCCACCATCACCCTCTACCCAATACCCTATGCCCACAACAAGCCCCCTACCTCCGGACCTCCTGAGCCTCCGTAACGACACCCATCAATACATGCGTATTGGACCGGAAAATCCCCCATTCCCGCCAATGCCGATAGATCCATCCTTCCCCCCAACAGACTTAGATTACTGCGACGTCCTGGTGGAGAGCATGCCCTGGTCCTGTGTCTGCACTCGCTGCCAGGGCAGAGCAGGACAAAAGGGTGACAGCGGAGATCGCGGCCTGCCAGGTGACTATGCCGCACGTGCCTCGCATTACGTCTCAGTCAGCCAGCAGCGCGTTTATGTTAACAAAGCTTAAGCCCTTAGACCAGGGGTGTCAAACTGACCCATAAACGGGCCAAGAGGCTGCAGGTTTTCACTCCAACAATGCAGAAGCGCACCTGATACAACTAATCAGTTGTGCAGGCCTAGATCAGTTGATTAAATCAGTGCTTTCAGGTGAGCTTCTGCTTGGTAGGATTGAGACCTGCAGCCTCTTGGCCCGTTTACGGGTGAGTTTGGCACCCCTGCCTTAGACGCTAATTTTTTCACGTAAGTTTTCCCTTAAACACGTTCATAATCAGAAAAATCTGTTTCTTCCTCATATTCCAGGACAATGTCACACACACATATTCTGTATCTGCAGGTTACAGCGCTTCACTGCATCCTACTTACATTGAGAGAAATATTCAAACCCAGTACACCATGTTTTTATAGCGGCAGTATTATGTGAAATGGTAAATATAATTAGACTATATAATCACCATATTTATACTCTGCCCGGCCAAAAAAAAAGTCGCAAACTCAAATATTTAGTTGGAACCCCTGTAGCTTTGATCACAGTGCAAATTCATTTTGTCATTGTTTTGACAACTTTATGCAATGTCAGAACATTTACTTTCGATCATACATGCCATAATTTTTGGCCGAGATCTTGTCTTCTCGGTATAATGGTTGAGAAGGCACCATTAATGCTGAAAGGTACATACAGGTTTTGGAGGAACATATGTTGCCATCCAAGCAAGATCTTTTTCATGGACGCCCCTGCTTATTTCAGCAAGACAATGCCAAGCCACATTCTCCACGTGTTACAACAGCATGGCTCCGTAGTAGTGTGGGAACTAGACTGGCCTGCCTGTAGTCCAGACCTGTCTCCCATTGAAAATGAGTGGTGCATTATGAAGCGTAAAATACGACAATGGAGACCCCAGACTGTTGAGCAACTTACGCAGTACATCAAGCAAGAATGGGAAAGAGTTCCACCTGAAAAGCTTCAAAAATTGGTCTCCTCAGTTCCCAAACGTCTACTGTTTGGGAGTGAGTGTTTTTAAAAGGAAGGGCGATGTAACAGAGTGGTAAAAAGGCCCCTGTGGCAACTTTTTTGCAATGTGTTGCTGCCTTTAAATTCTAAGTCAATGATTATTTGCAAAAAAAAAAAAAGTTTCTCAGTTTGAACATTAAACATCTTGTCTTTGCAGTGTATTCAGCTGAATATAAGTTGAAAAGGATTTGCAAATCATTGTATTCTGTTTTTATCTACGGTTTACATAACGTGCCAACATCACTGGTTTTTGGTTTTGTATAAAGGTAAAGTATTGTAAATGATTATGGGCCATTCTTTGAGAAGTGAACCAAACTGTCACACACATGACCAGATGTCATCATGTAAAGAAATGATTTAAAAATTAATGTGAGGTATCGGATTTATTCGTTGCCATTTTCCATACCCCAAAACTATGAACATTCAAGATTTTTCAACTTTGCTGAGTTTTTGAAGTTAAATAGAGTGATGAAAAACCTGCTTCCGTGTGAAGTCACATAAGTGACCAGTGGTATTTGACCTCTGACCTTAAGAAGTTAAAATTACTGTAACAAATAACATATTTACTTGATAGATTTGGATAAGTAGTCCTCCTATATAAGGTCCACAATCATGAACCTTCAATGCTTTTGTAACTGGAGATTTTTTTTATACAATTTCTTACATTTTTGGTCACATACGTGACTAAGAACAGCCCTTATAGAATCTGAGATAAGATACACTTTATTTAACCCCGTGGGGCAATTTGTGGGCACCAACCCAATGCCTCTACTCTGCAGGACCTCCAGGCAGTCCTGGGATACGAGGCATGACTGGGAATGTAGGACCAAGGGGATTTTTCGGGAGGCCCGGCATGAAGGGTAAGGGTGTAGTTCAATGGGATGAGAGCGCTTCAACACACAACCCAACTGGACTGTGACTGTATTAAATCACAACCCAACTGAACAGTGACTACTTTAACACGGAACCCAATAGGATAGTGGCTGTTTTAACACACAACATGACAAGATTGTTGATCCATCGGGATTCAGTGCAACAGGACTGACCCATAACCCAACATGACTGACTCCCCTGGCAAACAACCCAGCAGGACCCTAACGACTTAAATGCACAGCCCGGCAAGGTGGCGGTTTCTTTACCTCGTGACCCAACTGAACTGTGACTGCGTTAATACATAGCCAAACACCACTGAGACTCTATGAACGCTCGACCCAGCAGGCTGCTCCTGCTTTAATGTGCTACACATCAGGACTGCAGCTCCATAAGCACACAGGTCAAACAAACTAACTTCTTTAATACACAACCCAACAAAACTGTGACTGCTCTGGAACAACACTAGACAAAACTTGAACTGATTCAACGCTAAAACTCGGCAGGACTGTGACTACAACGGCGCAAAACCCTGTCCGAACAGTGACTTGTCTCTTGCACCACCCAACAGGACTGCGATGACAGCAGCTCACGACCCAGCACGACTGTGACTTCTGTGAAAGACTGTTACCATGACCCATAGGTTTTATCTTCAGTGTGTCCACCTGCCGTTGCCTTACAGGACAGAAGGGCGATGAAGGAGAGAAGGGAGCCCTGGGGCCCCGGGGGTTTACAGGACCCAAGGGAGCTCGCGGGTATAAGGGTGAGCCCAAATTCAGTAGGGAGAGGGGGGGGCCTTAGCATATATCCAAATCTCTATCCACACTGTCCTAATGGGCTCATCTTTTCCACTCTTTGTGTACAGGGGCCAAGGGGGATGTCGGCCTTGAGGGAGCCCCTGGTGGACAGGGGCCCCAAGGCGAGCCAGGGGAGTGCCCAGCCTCCTGTGAGCCAGTCCCGGGCCCTTCAGGTGGCCCAGGACTGCCTGGCTTTAGAGGAGGACGAGGGCTGCCCGGGATTGCTGGCCCTCCTGGGCAAAGGGGGCAAAAAGGGGCGAAAGGTGAGAGGGGCCTCAACGGGGAGCCAGGGTCCGACGGCGTGAAGGGGGACCAGGGGCCCGAAGGAGAGTGCAACTGCCAGGATGGACAGGACGGTGCCGACGGTCCCACGGGGCAGAAGGGGCAAAAGGGGGCGCGTGGTTTAAAAGGCGGGGAGGGGGCATCAGGACCAAAAGGGGCCCAAGGGCCCGAGGGAATGATGGGATACCCCGGGCCTTGTATGCCGCAAATCCAATCATCGTTCTTTGCAATGTTTGAAAATGCAGACTTAAACCCCGACCCGCGCTGGCCAGTGCCCTTCAGGAGAGTCCTCAACAACCGACAAGAGCACTATGACCCCACAGAGGGCAAATACCATGCCCCGGTTAATGGTACCTACGTGTTCAGCTACCACCTGTCCGTCAGGAACCGCCCGCTGAAGGCGGGGCTGTTTATTAACCGCATCCCCATCCTAAAGACAACCATTGACAATTCCTCAGGCATCACCTCCCAGCAAGCGGTCCTACACCTGACTCAATTCTCCGAGGTGGTGATCCTGGTGAAGGATGATCTCAACAACGGCATATACGCCGACCGAGAGTTCAGCAGCACGTTTAGCGGCTTCCTGCTCCACCCAGACAACTGCGACCCGCCGTCAGGCCGAGACTTCTTCTTCCCACCAACTATGCCTTCTGTATACAGTTGGGATTAGGAGCCCCCGAACCCTTCGATTGGGTTGGGGCATCAGCCAACCTATCGAACACCACTCTCATTCCAGCTCCGACTTCAGGCTAGAAATGATAGCCATTGACCGTTCAAAGACAGCCATGTGTAAATTTTTGATAGGCATCAAATGTTGCATCTGAAATTATTATTTCTCACAAATAGCGGTCATCCGAGTGATATTCTATCATAAATTAAACCTTAACGCAATTGAGTGCACCTCATCCCCCGTCTGATTTTCCCGTTGCCACTCAGAATGATCCAAGAGTTGAGGCTTCAGTAGCTTCATGGCTCGACTGATTACTTCTCTTGACAGCTGGGGCTGATTGTACCATAGCTACTTGCAGAATCAGTCTTCCAGACAAGCAAATCAAGCTATTCATCACTTATAATCAACTTCTTTTGCTAAAATTTTACAGAGAAAACCCCTGAGTTTTTGAGCTTACTAATACAGCAAACAGTGTTAGCCAATCACAATGAAATAAAACTAAAAAAAAAAAAACTGTTCTTTTCCTCATAGTTATAATAAGAACATTGTCGTTTTGCAGAAATCCATTCTGAGTTGATTTAATTTTTGCACTGTAGCTCAATCGCCTCTGCAATATTCAGAACCAAATATAGAGGGCAATAAGACTAAAAAAGTACGAGCACGTCATGCGGCTGAGAAGACGGAAGCCAAATGACAGGGATGAGAAGTGAGAGGTCGTCTTTGAAGCCAAACGGTGACTTGGACTCCCCCAGCAGAGTGAATAGAATCCAACGAGTTTGCCCACATCTTGCACCATAGGGATTAATATTTGTGATTTATAGATTAATTTTTAAGATAATTATTTTATTGATGGATTTTATTTTGCCTTGTGTAATATTCATCCTTTCTTTAATAAAATGTTGAAGGAAAATGTATCCACCCTGTGTTGAAGATTTAATCAAGTATTTTGAAAAAGTCTGACTGGCTACAATCATCCTTAAGCTTTTTCGTCTTAATCATTTGGTTAATTTTGAAAAAAAAAACATATTCCTGACTCTCCATAAATATCTGAAAAAAAAAAACACAAACACACGTGGTTTACCTGAATATTTTATGACTGAAAAACTTTGATTGATTGAATAAATTATGATTAAGCAGCAAACAGAATTACAGAAATTGCATTCAGCAATTATCCATTTACCCATAATAACAAACATTGGACTGTTACCTCTCTGGGAGACCAGAGCACCATAAAGCAAATAACTTCATAAGTTTTTATTTCTACTGAATGACCCAATCACATTGAGGCAGGTAATATTTACTATAGTCTAGTAACTAGTTGACAATAACTTGCTTGGAAACATTGTGACCATTTATTGTGAAGAGTTTATTAGATTGGGATAGCCCCTTGAGATGTAACATCTCGTATTCGAGGGGGTCCCATCAGGTTAACCAACCTAATTCCTTGGATTTTGAAGCGTAAATGATAGTCATGATTACTTCATGCAGGCCTAACTCGAATCATGTGACAGATATGTGGCCACACTCGCTTGCTTGAATGGAAATGGAAAAAAAAGAAAAAGAAAAAGCAGAAACTCTTGTTTGTAAGTTTGTAACAGGCTAACTTTACAGGATATCTTGAGTGAAATATAGCAAGGACACTGAAACAACAGTTTGGAACTCTAGAGAGAACATCTACTGGCTAAAACACGCAGGGGAAAAAAACATGATTTTTCAGGTAAATATGTTGTGAACCCCAATCCAGCAAGAACTTTTGACTTGGCAAAATCTGGTTCTGCTCACTGATTGGGCATTCACCAGCTGCCCAGCCCAGGAAATCATCACGCCCTCCTTCCCCAACAGTCCAATCGCAGAGTGAGTGATGTCATCTCCCTTCAGCTGGTGACACACTTCCTCTCTCCTCTTCCTCACTTCATTTTAAGGAGCACTTCTTCATCTCCTCGCAGGCCGCTTCATCCTCTCTGTGAGTATGGGAGACAGGCGCAGCGCCGTAAGCGGGCACACATACTGTAGTGCCACAGCATGTTCATGACCTGCTCAACAATGCCCCTAGTGTTCAATGAGGAATTTTTTCACATCATAGCCTTAATTTCAGGTCGCTAGAACTGAATGAAGGCAAAACCCACATTTCTGCCTCCTGTATTTTTATTATTAGTAATATTTGGACAAAGTCTAAATTAATAGAGCTGGTGTAATACTATTACACTGGTGTGACAACAGTTAGCACTAAAAAGTTGGAACAAAAGCCAAAATGAAAAATAACACCAGAAATGATACAAAACCCAAAACCAGTGAAGTTGGCACGTTTTGTAAATCGTAGATAAAAACGGAATACAATGATTTGCAAATCCTCTTCAACTTATATTCAATTGAATACACTGCAAAGGCAAGATGTTTAATGTTCAAACTGAGAAACTTTATTTTTTTTTTTTGCAAATAATCATTAACTTAGAATTTAAAGGCAGCAACACATTGCAAAAAAGTTGGCACAGGGGCCTTTTTACCACTGTGTTACATCGCCTTTCCTTTTAACGACACTCAGTAAACGTTTGGGAACTGAGGAGACCAATTTCTGAAGCTTTACAGGTGGAACTCTTTCCCATTCTTGCTTGATGTACAGCGTAAGTTGCTCAACAGTCCGGGGTCTCCGTTGTCGTATTTTACGCTTCATAATGCGCCACACATTTTCAATGGGAGACAGGTCTGGACTACAGGCAGGCCAGTCTAGTACCCGCATTCTTTTACTACGGAGCCATGCTGTTGTAACACGTGCAGAATGTGGCTTGCCATTGTCTTGCTGAAATAAGCAGGGGCGTCCATGAAAAAGACGTTGCTTGAATGGCAACATATGTTGCTCCAAAATCTGTGTCTACCTTTCAGCATTAATGGTACCTTCAGATAGGTGTAAGTTGCCCATGCCTTGGGCACTAATTCACCCCCATACCATCACAGATGCTGGCTTTTGAACTTTGCGCCTATAACAGTCTGGATGGTTCTTTTCCTCTTTGGTCCGGAGGACACGACGTCCACAGTTTCCAAAAACAATTTGAAATCAGACCACAGAACACTTTTCCACTTTGCATCAGTCCATCTTAGATGAGTTTGGGCCCAGCGAAGCCGGCGGCGTTTCTGGGTGCTGTTGATAAATGGCTTTTGCTTTGCATTGTAGAGTTTTAACTTGCACTTGCAGATGTAGCGACGAACTGTAGTTACTGACAGTGGTTTTCTGAAGTGTTCCTGAGCCCATGTGGTGATGTCCTTTACACACTGATGTTGGTTTTTGATGCAGTACCGCCTGAGGGATCGAAGGTCACGGGCATTCAATGTTGGTTTTCGACCTTGTCACTTACATGCAGTGATTTCTCCAGATTCTCTGAACCTTTTGACGATATTACGGACCGTAGATGATGAAATCCCCAAATTTCTTGCAATAGGTCGTTGAGGAATGTTGTTTTTAAACTGTTCGACAATCAGCTCACGCATTTGTTCACTAAGTGGTGACCCTCGGCCCATCCTTGTTTGTGAATGACTGAGCATTTCAGGGAAGCTGCTTTTATACCCAATCATGGCACCCGCCTGTTCCCAATTAGCCCGCTCACCAGTGGGATGTTCCAAATAAGTGTTTGATGAGCATTCCTCAACTCTCTAAGTCTTTTTTGCCACTTGTGCCAGCTTTTTTGAAACATGTTGCAGGCATCAAATTCCAAATGAGCTAATATTTGCAAAAAAATTACAAAGTTTACCTGTTCGAACATTAAGTAACTTGTCTTTGCAGTGTATTCAAGTGAATATAGGTCGAAAAGGATTTGCAAATCATTGTATTCTGTTTTAATTTACGATTTACACAACGTGCAAACTTCACTGGTTTTGGGTTTTGTAGTTGCCAGGTGCAATAACAGATAGACAGAACAAATATAAAATGAAGTAACAGATGGGACTAACTATCTGTAATTGACAGAAAGGACTAAAGTCACTAAGTTAGAGACAAAAAGGGAAAATGCCACATTCGGTGAGAGAACAGCAGGACTAATGTCATATTCTGCAACAGACTAACAGAACAATTGTAACATTCAGAAATGCATCTAAACTGATGCCACACTACATTTACCCTGACGGGACGGATATCACTCTCATACTAATGAACATGTCACACAGTGTAATGAGACAGGCAGGGATTCTTTAATGATATTGGCATGTAATATTAACATGTCACACAGTGTAATGAGACAGATAGGGCTGGTGTAATGAGATTGGCATGTAATATTAACATGTCACACAGTGTAATGAGACAGACAGGGCTGGTGTAATGATATTGGCATGTAATATTAACATGTCACACAGTGTAATGAGACAGATAGGGCTGGTGTAATGCTATTGGCATGTAATATTAACATGTCACACAGTGTAATGAGACAGGCAGGGCTTCTGTAATGATATTGGCATGCAATATTAACATGTCACACAGTGTAATGAGACAGATAGGGCTGGTGTAATGATATTGGCATGCAATATTAACATGTCACACAGTGTAATGAGACAGATAGGGCTGGTGTAATGATATTGGCATGCAATATTAACATGTCACACAGTGTAATGAGACAGACAGGGCTGGTGTAATGATATTGGCATGCAATATTAACATGTCACACAGTGTAATGAGACAGATAGGGCTGGTGTAATGATATTGGCATGCAATATTAACATGTCACACAGTGTAATGAGACAGACAGGGCTGGTGTAATGATATTGGCATGTAATATTAACATGTCACACAGTGTAATGAGACAGATAGGGCTGGTGTAATGATATTGGCATGTAATATTAACATGTCACACAGTGTAATGAGACAGACAGGGCTGGTGTAATGATATTGGCATGCAATATTAACATGTCACACAGTGTAATGAGACAGACAGGGCTGGTGTAATGATATTGGCATGTAATATTAACATGTCACACAGTGTAATGAGACAGACAGGGCTGGTGTAATGATATTGGCATGCAATATTAACATGTCACACAGTGTAATGAGACAGATAGGGCTGGTGTAATGCTATTGGCATGTAATATTAACATGTCACACAGTGTAATGAGACAGGCAGGGCTTCTGTAATGATATTGGCATGCAATATTAACATGTCACACAGTGTAATGAGACAGACAGGGCTGGTGTAATGATATTGGCATGTAATATTAACATGTCACACAGTGTAATGAGACAGACAGGGCTGGTGTAATGATATTGGCATGTAATATTAACATGTCACACAGTGTAATGAGACAGACAGGGCTGGTGTAATGATATTGGCATGCAATATTAACATGTCACACAGTGTAATGAGACAGATAGGGCTGGTGTAATGATATTGGCATGTAATATTAACATGTCACACAGTGTAATGAGACAGATAGGGCTGGTGTAATGATATTGGCATGCAATATTAACATGTCACACAGTGTAATGAGACAGATAGGGCTGGTGTAATGATATTGGCATGTAATATTAACATGTCACACAGTGTAATGAGACAGACAGGGCTGGTGTAATGATATTGGCATGCAATATTAACATGTCACACAGTGTAATGAGACAGATAGGGCTGGTGTAATGATATTGGCATGTAATATTAACATGTCACACAGTGTAATGAGACAGGCAGGGCTTCTGTAATGATATTGGCATGCAATATTAACATGTCACACAGTGTAATGAGACAGATAGGGCTGGTGTAATGATATTGGCATGCAATATTAACATGTCACACAGTGTAATGAGACAGACAGGGCTGGTGTAATGCTTATACTACGTAAGATGTACAGGTAACACAGTGTACAGAGGCAGGCAGGGCTACTGCAATGGAAGTACTATGCAATATAAACAAGGCACACAGTGTAATGGACCTGAGTGTACTGGCATTACAGCATCCCTATGTAGTATGAACAGGTCATATGATGTAATGAGGCTGATAGTATTCACATTACAGTAGCCCTATGTAATATGAACTGATCACAAGGCTAATATGGTAGGCAGGGATACCATAATGCTAATTCTAAGAAATATAAACAGGCAGCACAGTTATAATTAGGCTGGCAGGGCAACTGTAATGCTAATGCTTGGAATTATAAACAGATCATCTCACCCGTCTGCAAGATGTGAAAAGAGAGGAGACAATTTAAGACTCCACACATGAGCGCATTCACACACACACACACACACACACACACATACAAGCACTTGCATGTGCACAAACACAGAATCAAACACATACAAGAACATGCACATACACACACGTACAGACACACACACAGACACAAGCGCTCGCATGTGCACTAACAAAGAAACAAACACATGCATAAAAGCATGCACATACACACACGTGCGCGCACACACACACACGCACATGCAGCGTTGTACCTATACACTACCTGCATCAGGTTTAGGGTGCATCAGCTGGAACGGAAGCTCGGCCCTCACCTCACTGAAACCGTTAACAGAATAGGAGTTTTCAGTAAACACAGGCACATTGACTCACACACTGACTGACACACAGACACATGGTTCACATACTCACTGATACACACACACATTGACACACAGGCACATTGACTCGCACGCTGACTGATACACGGTTCACAAACTCACTGATACACACACACTGACACACAGGCACGTTGACGCACACATTCAACAACACATATTACACTGACCAGCACATAAACTGACACACACAAACCTGCACATAGACACACTGACTCACAAGGTCACTAATAGAACACACCCATAGACTGACAAACTGCCTCACACCCACTAACATGCACCTATACATTTTGGCTCTCCTAATACCCTCTCCCCTCCCAGGAAACTACAAGCATTTCATGATCAGAAAACTGTGTATATGGGACACAGATATCCCTGCATTTGGGAAAGTTGACAAAATTTAACTAAGTACAAACACCTTTTTACAAATTCAGAAACAGTGTATGAGATGTACACCTTTGGGTCCCTATAAAAGTACATGTACGAACTCAATTAATTCTGCCGAGCAGTTTTTTGAGAAGCGGAGAGACTGCATCCTGTATTACAGCAGAGGGAGAGGAAAAGTTGACAAAAATGCCTGAATAATCATATAAATTCAAAAAACTCAGAAACAAGGTATGTGACACACACCTTTTGTGTCTCTACAAACCACTTGTACAAATCAAATGAATACTGTTGACTGGTTTTTCAGAGGAATTGGATAAACAATCAATACCCTGCAGACGTACGGATCGACAAGCCCCAGCCATACTTTACGCAGAATATAAAAACAGCCTCCCTTTTTAGCCACTCCATACTGCAGAGAACCAATGCAGTCCCTTCATTTAACCCCTAAAAGCCCAGGTGTTCCAGCAGCCCCTCAGGTGTACCCCTGGATCTTACTTGGATGCGATCATCCTGTGGAAGGAGACAAGCAGAGAACAGGATCATAATTAGACCCTGAATCCAGATGCACACAGACCCGCACCAAGAAATGTATTCAAAGATATATCCACTGGCAATCAGACATACACCGTTTAGGGAGAGAAAAAAATGAGGCGCGCACACTTAAGTTGTAGAGGTGCTGACAATGAAAAAACAGTAACCATTTAAAGAAAAGCAGTTGCACACTTGTAGCCACGATGCAATAAATTAAATGCACAACCAACATTTCGACCAAATCGTCTTCCTCAGGGTTTTGGAAGACTGGAGCCCTGAGGAAGACTGTTTGGTCGAAACGTTGGTTGTGCATTAAATTAATTGCATCATGGCTACGAGTGTGCAACTGCTTTTCTTTAAATAATCGCGCATACACACACATACGCACACACATACGCACACTGACCCGCTTGCTTTGAATTTCAAAACCAGTCTGTAAGAAACCAGGATTCCCAAAACCTCCTTCAGGACCCCTTCTTTCACTCTGAGAGAGAGAGAGAGAGAGAGAAGTAAAACTTTACTTCTCTATTCAATTGAAACAGATGCTACAGTGAAGTACACACCTTCTTCATGCAATTATCCTAAAGATTACAGCAAGCTAGAAATAACAGCAGCAGAATCAGCTTTCTCATTGGAAAGGCCACGTCTCGCCAGCCTCTGATTGGCCACTCACATGCTAGAGGAAGCCAGGTTGGTGTCCTCATACTGAAGCTTCCCGTCAAGAGCTATGCCCTTCCTGTCTCGGTTATTAGCCAATAACGGTTGAATGGTGTACACTTTGTCCAGGCTGCCACCAGGGGGCACCGTGTCTCTGGATCCAATAGGAAAAAATTTTTTCTAGATTACACAGCACTGCACTGTCTTGGCTGAGCATGACATTCTGTACTTAAAAAAAAGAAAGACTCATGTATTACGAACACTCACTCGAATTGCTCCAAGGCAACCGGCTCCACATAGCTGTCATTGGAGTACAGGACCACATTGGCCACCTGCTCCACTGTGTGAACGAAGATTAAGAGAAGATACATGACACAGGTGTGTTTCAGCATGATTGTACCAGGAATTCTACATTCACAGCAAAGACAATATAAAAAAGTATTCAAAGGTTCTCTATTTTGCTAATCCTTACTGCACTCATTCATAAAACAAATAAATCAAAAATAAGCCAGAGAGCGCTCAGAGTGCACACACCTATCCCAATCATGCATTTCTCACAAGGAATGGACGAAATATGGCCGCAGTGGCTGTATTTTAATTCAAATTCATCCCAAAATTCCATCAATTTGTCCCATGAATAACAAAAGGCCGCAAGTGACATTCCTGATGGATCCCGTTTCATCAGGAATGTCAATTGCGACCTTTTGTTATTCATGGGACAAATTTTTCCATAGCCCATGGCCTGAACTTCCTTAAAATATAATTGAAATAGAGATAAATGAACAAACGGTCATGGGTGAATAACTTCCATTCAAATCATTCAACAGAGATAATAAGCATTGTGCTCTCGTGCGCTGAATTGATAAAAAAAAAATTGAATCCTGTTTGCTCTTGCGTCAGTCCTGGAAAACATGTTCAGAAATGTATAATTGGACAAAACATTTAGATTTAAAAATTCTAAACATGCGCTTTGTTATGCTGTAACTCTATTTCTAAGTGATGGACTGAAATTTTTTGAAAGTCTCACCTAAAACATTGATATTCCTCACTGTTCTGTTGGTGTTGTTTTTCATGTTCACATGCACACCGATGTTCTCCCCATGGTAGTAAATCTGTGGTGGCAGAACTGTTCATAATTAATCATACCTCCATTCATGTTTAATACAAGAGAGGAAAGACTCGAGTCCTGGTTCCTTCCTGTTTTTCATAGTCAATATTCAATCTCTTCCACAGTCCTGCCACAGTAGTTTGTCACTGTTTCCCCTCTCACAGTAATTGACTATGCTGCTGCCGAGCAAGAATCCTCTCAGCTGAATAAAATTAAGTAAACAAGTTGCGTACTGTAGTTATACACTTGCATCCTGTAATTAAAAACTGCAGGTCATAGATTCTATGCTGATTAATCACTAATGTTCCCCAGTCATCAGTAATGAGTTCCATCTGGTTTCTGTATGTCAATAGGTATTTTCAGATCACAGGAACCCACAGATATCTATGAACGGTTGGAGGAGTTTGTTGCATGACCACCGCAGGGAACTGGGAATGGTTATGTATAGTCCCGCTGTTCTGTGGATCTCTTTAGCTCTTACTGCAGGGTCAGTACCCTGCCAGCGCAAGAGGAACTGTGGGTGATGTGAACGAGTATTAACTGGACAAAGCCAGTGATGGAAGGCAACCATCATCGATAAAATACAAATGTAAACAACTGCTCGGCGAACTCTGCTATCCAGTCAGCTAGTACAGTGGAGTACAGACAAATAAACCAACATCAAAGTACAGGCTTCATTAAGCCTATATGTGACACAGGGAATTCAACGAAACTTCCAGTCGTCCACGCAATAATGATTTCTGCCAGCATTTCATTGTAACTCTCCCGTCCTGGCTTACGTGACATAACAAAGCTGGACTGATGTGGAAACACTCGCCTTCGATGCTGGCTTACATGGCTTTAGCATTCTGTTTGGGGTGGGATATACAAACAAACCAAAAACTCCTGAAAATGTCAATACTGTGAGTGCTGCTTCTCAGGGACCGCCCGACCCCCCCCTTACCCCCTCCAAATGTTTCATCCAAAAGTGTCTAACGACTGCTTCCTGAATCCATGGCAACTGGCCGTTGGCGAGTCACAATCATCGCACTGCAACGGTTAGTCAGTTTGACGCAAGTTACTGGAAAGACCAACCCGCCGTTTAGGCAGGAAAACTCACCTGTTTCTCCAAGCTAGCCTCAAGCTGCAGAGGATTGTCGGACATGACAAAGTCGTACACGGTCTGCAGCGAAGGCCCCGGTTGATTCTGCTCAGGAGCGTGCTGAACCTTCCGGAACATCATTTTCGTCGCGCTCCTGCGGAAGACGACCTGACTTTAATGGAGACACCTGTTTCCAATTAACCTGTTCACCTGTGGAATGTTCCGAACAGGTGTTTGTTGAGCATTCCTCAACTTTCCCAGTCTTTTGTTGCCCCTGTCCCAGCTTTATTGGAACTTTTTGCAGGCATCAAATTCAAAATGAGTGAATATTTCCAAAAAACAATAAAGTTTATCAGTCTGAACATTAAATATCTTGTCTTTGTAGTGTACTCAAAATGGATTTGCAAATCATTGTATTCTGTTTTTATTCGTTTTTTTACACCACATCCCAGCTTCACTGGAATTGCAGTTTGTAAAATAAGCAGAGAGAAAACTAAAAAAACAAAAAAAAGAACATTTTAATCACACATTTGCAATTATAAACCTCAAAGCAGTAGATACCAACCCTATTCCTGGAGATCTACAGCAGATTTTAGGTCAAACCCAAGCAAAGCACAGCTGATTTGATGGTGAGCGATCTTGCTGAGCTGCAAATGAGTCAAATCTGGTGCGCCAGATCAGGGTTGAAGTGGAAGCCTTCAGGATGGTAGATCTCCATGAAGAGGATTGGTTACCTCTGCCGTAAAGGGTTAACAGCAGGGAATATCAACCCATGGTCCTCGAGAGCTGAGCAGCTGGTTTTCCACCCCACTTTACCTGAGAGTCAGGTGTAAAGACAGTTCGGCTACTCAGAAGCATGAATGTTAAGTTATATAGTCAATGACCAGGGAGGAAAGGTAATCAGGTCTGTATTAGGATTTCCGGTCCATATTTGGCGATTCCTGGTTTACAGGACTAATTACATGCGGCTAGCAGGTGGGACCTGACTGGCTGTGTCTAGTCTCAGACACAGAGGCTCACGAAAGACTGTCTGGCAATGTCATGTGACCCCCTTACCCTTTTCCCGGTTCTTCATCCTGGCTTTTGGCTGAAAAAACTCTCACTTCAAACTCCACGGCACATTTCTGCAGGAAATACAATGACAGGGAGGGAGAGGTAACTGGCACATGACAAGAGGGAGGACAGATGGATTAGAGCAGGGGGAACAGTAAGAAAAAGAAGAACAAATAATAATGATGGAAGGAAAAGATTGCAAAGAAGGAAAAGGGTGACACTGCATCAATCTCACCTTCCCCACATCCTTTGGAGATGGCTGGAGAGCCACAGAACAGGGCAGGTTGTCTGGTAACTGACAAGAGAGCACAGAAACAGACTATTAATCAGAATAAGTAACTGTACAGTATCACGCACAGAACAAACTGACAGCATATTATCACCAAAAAAATAAAAATAAAAAAAACATGAAAGTATGCTTGTGTGAGATTTTAGACATTGCAGCAATTGCGTGTGTGTGTCCACGTGTCCATGGGACCCACCTAACAGACTTCACGAATATGTCGTATCCGCTGATTGAAGATTAATGTCAATTGCCGAACCAAGGCAAAGGAAGCAAAATAATGGGAATTTGGACTCTTACAGTACAAATCTGGATTTTGCACTTTTTTTTGTAGGCGTGCATAAAATAAGCAAGTTTCAGTGGTGTGTAACTGCACGCCTGCGTGTGGCGTCCAAATTCTTATTCGCGCACCAGTTAGCATCTCACCTCGAAAAAGAACGGGTACGCATTGACCCCCAGTTTGTGCAACAGTTTCTCCTGTGTTTTGGTGTGGACGCTCCGGTCCTTGTCTTGTAAAGGTGGGTACACCTGCTGGGTGCGCTGATAAATGTCCCTCCTGAATTTTATACCGATGACATCCTCGTCCTCCGGGCCGTAGCGAAATGTGCAGGAAATAGTTACGTACGCTGGAGAGCACAGAGCACGGTAAGCAGCCGATGAGATTTAACTGTACGAATCGTCGACGATTTCAACTCAACATTTTTCGTAATAATATAACCACAAAAAAGAGATAACCAGACACGCAACTGGAAGAGAGACTAGGGAACTAGTTCGGAAAGTTTTAACAACCTTTTTTATCCTTCAGCTGCGTGGGATCAACGAGGACAACACCATCTAGAGGCAAGAAAGGGAAGTGCGGGTTACAGAAACCCAGTCATTGGCGACGATGACCGAACATACAGAACTATTCATTACCGAATGGTTAATAATGGATACTTTAATGACACCACAACGCAATCAAAGGATATGATGAAAATGTGCTGTACAGTCTCTATGAAATGCTACATACATTCAGAGAAGTTGCGCAGAAGTACAACCCCAATTCTGAAATAGATGGGACGAAGTGTAAATTGTGAAAATAAAAAATCAAAATGCAATGACTTTCAGATCACATGAGTCAATATGTTATTTACAATAGAACATAGATAACATTTTAAATGTTGAAACTTTTCAAATTTTTTGGCCGCAACAGGTCTCAAAAAATTTGGGACACAGGCAAAAAAGGGCAAAAAAAGCAATTATTATATAAGAGAATGAGCTGAAAGAACATTTAGCAAGTATTAAGTTAATTGGCATCAGGTGTCTAACATGATTGACTATAAAAGGGATGTCTTACAGATGCTGAGTCTCTCATAAGTAAAGATGGCCAGAGGCTCTCCAACCTGTGAAGGCTTGCGTAAAAAAATTGTGGAATACTTTGAAAACAATGTTCCTCAATGTCAATTGCAAAGGCTTTGAAGTTCTCATTCTCGACAGTGCATATCATCATCAAAAGATTAAGAGAAACTGGAAAAATCTCTGTGCGTAAGGGACAAGGCTGAAGACCTTTACTAGATGCCCGTGATCTTCGGGCCCTCAGACGCCACTGCATCACTCACCGGCATGATTCTGTCACTGACATTACTAAATGGGCCCAGGAATATTTCAAGAAAGCACTGTCTGTAAACACAGTCTGCCGTGCCATCTACAGATGCCACCTAAAGCTCTATCATGCAAAAAGGAAGCCATTGTTGAGCATGATCCAGAATCACCGCCGTGTTCTTTGGGCCAAGGCTCTTTTAAAACGGACTGTAGCAAAGTGGCAAAGTGTCCTGTGGTCAGACGAGTCCAAATTTGACATTCTTGTTTGAAATCACGGGCGGCGTGTCCTCCGGACTAAAGAGGAGAAATAACAGGAGGGGTGGTCTGAGTGTTCAGTTCAAAAGCCAGCCTTTCTGATGGTATGGGGATGCATTAGTGCATATGGTGTGGGACACTTGCAAGTTTTAAAAAGCACCATGAATGCTGAAAGGTATATAAAGGTTTTAGATCAACATATGCTCCCCTCCGGATGACATCTATTGCAGGGAAGGCCTTGTGTATTTCAGCAGGACAATGCAAAACCACATACTGCAGCTATTACAACAGCATGGCTTCGTAGTAGAAGAGTCCGTGTGCTGAACTGGTCTGCCTGCAGTCCTGATCTTTCACCGATTAAAAAAATTTGGCGCATAATTAAATGAAAAGTCCATCAAAGGAGACACAAAACTCTCCAGCAGCTGAAAAACTGTATTAAACAAGAGTGGGATCAAATTCCAATGGCTGAACTCAAGAAACTTGTCTCCTCAATGCCCAGACACCCTGTGTTAAAAAGAAGGGATGCTACACCATGGTAAACAGACTTTTTTGAGACCTGTAGTAGCCATCAAATTTGAAATGAGCTCATTTTGCAGATAAAATTGTAAAATTTCTAGGTTCAAGATTTGCTATGTTATCTCTGTTCTATTGTGAATAAAATACTGGCTGGTGTGATGTGAAAGTCATTGCGTTTTGATTTAATTCACAATTTACACTTTGTCCCAGCTATTTTGGAATTGGGGTCGTAAATTACTTCTGATGTCTTTTATACTTATGCACATTTTTTGAATGCAAATATTGTATCAAAACAGACATTTTGCAGAATGTAATTTTATCATCCATCACCACTTCCCAGTTGACCTCTTGGTTATATTGCCATGGACAGATTTGATGGTCAACAGACGGACAGGTCAATTTTAGAATCTAAAATACGGAACAGCTGGACTCACCCACTGGATCCACAAAGTCAATGTGATCCACAAAGTCTCGCCTTCCCATGTAAACTCCCACCTAACCCATCAAAATACAGCGTTACTCCTGAGGGACATTGTTTTTCTAGATCTTAGTGACTGACAATGTCCAAGAAAAAAATAACTCATAACAATGAATGAATGACGTACCCCTCCCCCTTACCTAATTATGCATGTGATTCTAACTTTAGGATATTGAGTTGAACGTTGCTTAATTTGTTTTTTGGCAAACTGAATATCTTCATTGATTGTTCATATTGCTCAATTTTGTTCAACAGGTATTCTGCAGAGCCAAGTTCAATTGACATAACGCCATTTCAGGAATTTGGAGTGCTATCTTTTATTCAGTGTACTTTGTGTTGTAGGTTGCTCTGGACAAGAGCTTATGCAGAATGCGAATAATGTAATGAACTAACAGCATTATGAAACTAGATACAGCACTATCACACACACACACACACACACATTTCCGCAGAACCTTAGCCTCAATGTTCACACCAGTGTGTACATGCCCGATATTGGGGGCCTAAAGCATCACTCACCGATTTGTCGCGGGATAGTTTCTTAAAAACCGTCTGCTTGCCCATGACAATGAAAGCCGATAAACCTGTCAGAGAAGAGGGACAGTCCTTTAAACTACTGCCTCCATAAACATTCCCTCAGAGGAACCCCATGCCCAAACATTCATGCCCCAATGCAACTCCTCACTACAAATCACCTTGTTCTTTATCCCCATTCCACTGTAAAACACTTCTGCTATTTTCCCAGCTCTGAAAATTAAGCCTGAATACCCCATTCAACTGCAAAACACCTTGCAATATTCTGCCCAAACTTTGACAAAAGAAGGCAAGTTACTTAAACATGTCTGTCGCTGGCGTCCTTTTGTCAAAGTTGGGCAGTATTGCCATGCTCCAAAAATCATTTCCCCGATACCCCTATTTTACAGCAAATCACCTTTTGTCATTACCCAGCCCTGATAATTATTGTCCCAATACCTTATTCCACTGCAACACACCCTCTATTACTGCCCTTACGTCAACATTCTTTTCTCCAAGACCCCACTCCATTGATTTTGATTGAAAACACCCTCCAATATTGCATTTTACTCCAAAGTATAATCCCCAATTCCACTGGATATCTCCAACTGCTGTTGCTGTATTCCACCAATACCACAGCTTAACCCCCCCCCCAGGCACACACACACACGTTTCACTGAGTGCAAACACTCACCTGTGGAGAGTATGTGTCTGATTTGCTCAGGAGTGGAAAGTTTGCCCAGGTCACAGTTTATGTACTACGAGTCACGTGACCAACCAAAACACACACACAAACTTCTCTCTCTCGCTCTCTCTCTCACACACATCTATTTAGGCACTAATATTCCCTGGCACCAGGCTCAGGAAAACCGCACTGGTTCCACAGGGTCAGCAGGGATGGAGATTAGCCACAGTGACCTCACTGGCGTTGCCATGGAGATGAGCAGAAGCACCTCAGCAGCAGCCATTTTAACTTTAGGGTGCAGCTCAGGTCACCTGAATCCCTGACATGTATGTGTAGCATGAGGGGTGGGGACGTGCAATTACTATTAATGAAAGTGATTAATACACAGAGGAACTGATATTTGCATTTATATAAATGTTTCTTACAAGCTCAGACAGATAGCTGTAATCAGTTTCCCCCAAACTCAATGTTCTCGATATTGATGAGAGGTAAACATTCCACTGATTCCACCACTGTGTAGCACCCACCTGCAAGGCAGCCATTTTGTGCCTAAGGAATGACCCCACAGCTGAGTTGGAGAGGGAGAGAAACATTTCAACCTATCAAATTAGGGGATGATTTGGTAAAGGGTCATTATAGTCACGTCATCAGGAAACCCCTACTCTTGGGATCTTATATGGGCACAGTGAGTCTACTCCACCCAATAAAACCAACGGACCCATATATGGGTCCATAAAATGCAGCAGCTGTATTCAAACCTGAGGAACTTCAGGCTTAGTTTGTACTCTGGTGGAGATCCCGAGGTTTCAAACGATCCCAAATGTTGTTGAATTGCAGGGAAATGTGTATTAATGACATACAAGATCATCTAGATTTTATTTTATTTTTTTTGATGTCATGCTGTGGCAAAACAAACATGAGTTTCAAGTGTGATTTCAGCAAAGTGTTTCAACCACAGATACAGAATGTGTATGTGTCATTGTCCTGCAGTATGAAACAAAACTTTTTTACTGTTGAATCCACTGAAGAGTTAACCCCTTAAACTCTAATTTTTCACTGAAGTTTTCCCTGAAGTAGGTTTGTCAGAAAAGGCATTTACTTCATACTGTAGGACAACGTCACATAGAAATTCGGTATCTGTGGTTGCAACACTTCACTGAAAATACATCACCCTTATATTGAAAGAAATATTCAAACCCAGAGGCCATGTTTTCATGCCCACAGCATTACGTCAAATGGAAAACATGTAGGTCTTCTACTTGTACATCATTTTATACACATTTCCCTATAATTGAGAAGGGTATATTTGGGATCTTTGGAAATCTTGGGATCTCCTGAAGGCTGAAGGTTCCTCAGGCTTGAATACAGCAACTGCACAGGTTACCTATGGTTAAACACCCCACCTGAAAGATGGACAATAAGATGATAGCAGAGGGCTACGGCAGTTGAAGGATTGGTCACAGGGAGGGAAAGTGACTCAGTGTTGCTGTCGGAGGATTACAGTCAGGCTGGGCCTCAGCTTTAAGCCCTGTCCTCCCACAGTCAGCACAATGCTGGAGATGAGCTGGGTTAGCTTCAGGATTAGCGACTGAGGAGCAAACCGAGCGCAACTCCATTCAACAAAAATACGCGAGGGCGAGCTAGGAAGACCAATGCCAATCTGAAACCTGCTCTTTCATTCGCCCAAAAAGTCCATAGACAAACCTCGTTACTGCAAACTGCAACGCAAATAAATAAATAATCTCTCAAGAAAATAGCCTACAGTTATTTCTTAGTAGTTCTATAGTATTTTGGCATAACTAGAGTAATACTACAGTTTGCACAGTATAACTACAGCAGTACTATAGCCATCACATTATAACTACAGTATAACCACCATCAACAGTACCATGATATAACTATAGTCCACACAACTGTATTGCTGTAGTTTGAATAACTATACTATCACTATAGTAATACTACACTATAGTGGGGAAAAATATCATCCATTTACTATTGTATAACTATTGCTTGGAACTCAACTCAAGGGATAATCTCACCAAGCAGTTAAGTCTTGTATTTAGACTAAAAATGCTCATATGTATTGCCTTTTTCTCAGTAAAACGATTCACAAAAATTCTCCTACTGATAAAAAATGATTTTGACTCATTTCTAGATTTGTGCATGCAGGAATAAGAAACTGGGAATAAGAACTTCACCTGTCAAGCACGTGATAGCCTATAACTGCCTTTTCGACATTTGAATGCAAAAATAAGAAGTTATTGGTAAAGTCCAGACCAGGAATCAAGCGCAGAGTCAGAAGCACAGTTCCACCAGTAGTTTATTGACAGTGATACAGTGGTGATTGAGGGCGTAACCCTGAAATTCGACAGCAGGGCCAGAGCCCAGTGGAGGACACGCAGTTCAGCACACCTGTAATAGGCAAAACTCGAGCTGCAATCGCCAGGCAGGCTTCCGGTCTGCGGCCAGTCGTTACACAAGCTCCTCCAGCTCTGCGCTGCTTCAGAGGATGGAGAGGTTGCCTGGGGGGAATGTGGTCCCACTCCTGGCTTCAGTTCAGGATTGAAAGCTTGATCCTAATAAACTGTACAAGGAGACCAAACTGGATGAGTTAGCAAGAGTGCAGTCCCAATCTTGGTCCCTGATTAAGACTGGAAGCTTGTTCTTGATAACTTGAGCAGAAGAAAAGGAACAGACTTAAGTCGATTTAACTTGATCTCGGTCCCAATCCTAGACCCTGATTAGAATTAGAAGCTTGTTTGAATCAAGTGAAAGATTAAATGACTCCTTATGTAGAAAGGCTGCCATTAAAGTACTAGTTGCATTAGACAAAGACGAAAGAGTTTTAGAACTAACCATTGACTAGGAGAGCTGGCATAAAAGCAAGTTTGCAATCCAGCATCTGGCACGTGAACTAAAGGGCTGAAATTGCTGTTACGCTGTCGTGAAGCGCACAACTGCGTAACGAGATTCAGCCGAGGGGGAGCGACGCACAGGAGGCAAACCAATCACAGCACACATAACCTTAAAAGACATGCAAGCCTCTGAATTGCGAAGAGAAATACAAGGAATTTGCACGAGGGTTGTGACAGTTTCGTCTCATAATGAGATTAAATTTCTTGTTAGGACAGACACTTCTGCAATGTACAACCAAATATGCTTTACTGAAACCTCAGCGTATTTCCCAAGCAAACTAGCTGTTAGACCCGTAACTCTGACCTCCTTTGATTGACAGACCACAGCCCACAGCCATTTTCGTCAACATTCTGGTCTGGGTCATCCCACGAGCCTGTTCTATATTTATGTTTTCAGGGCAGAGTGGTCACCATCAGGCAGAGTTTGATGTTGAAATTCAGTGTGGGCCCACTCATCACTCAATACTGATCAATTTTGCACTTTCAGAACTGTCACTAAAGTGGCCCTGCAATCAAGCCATCTCTGCCTTCGAACTGGAATTTATGTCTACATTCAGCCTGGTTTTCCAGGTCTCTATACCTGTGGCACACGCTTCATTCTGTCCAGTCTGGACATGGAACATAACTGGTACCAGAATATTAATTTTGCAAGTCACTGAAGAGTAGTTTTGTTTCAGTTTTACTCAAAGTTCTATATTAGTGTTTCAAAATGACATTACTACATTGGCATAAAAATATCAGTCAAGAACATGATAATCACACACAGTATATGGGAATGCACATTTCAGAGTTTAAGTGCACTTTCCTCTTGTGGTACACATACAATCTTCTGGATGGGATCATAAATTAGCAGTACACCAGTCCAATTTTTTAATGAAACAATCAAATAGGCTACCATATGTTTGAATTAGTCAGAGTGCAGAGAATCACAAGAGCAGGGTTGGTGTCAAAAACGGTTTATTATATCACATTTACAAAGGAGCAGAGGAGACCGAATATTTCTGTCATGACTCACAACAGGAAGAAGTGATGCACAGTCGAACCGCAAACCAGAATTGCCCAGGCTTTGCACGTGCTTGCCACTGCCCACAATACTCAGTTGGGAGCCACAGGTTTTCAGAAAAATTTTTATAAATTAACAAGTGGTTTCTGTGCTACTGCAGCACCTGCTCTGCAATTTGGAAAACTGGTCATGTTTGAGCCTTCGCCCCGAGTATGTCCACACCTGAACTCCACATTCACCACAAGGTCCTTACACACACCTGCTCCTGGTGCCAACCTAGATATAGTGTCATCAGTCACAGAAAAACAGTCCAATCAGGAGGTCAAGCTGCGCAGGCCAAAGGCTCATGGGAATGGTCAAGCCAGCCAATAAAAGGACAAGAATAATTGATAAGACCATACTAATCTGACACACAAGGAGGTCTATGCATTCATTCAAACATGGCACAAGTGAGGCATTCACTAAAATCCAATAAGGTGCAACTGCATAGACATTCAAACACTAGATACACACACACACACACACACACACACACACACGTGCCTCCTATCTTACTTGCTGTGGCGAGGTCTGTAATGTTATGTTTGTTGGAAAAGCCAATTGAAATAACGTGAAAACATACTTGGTAAATAAATCTGATTCTGGGTGGCATTCACAATGCACACGCACTCATAGGCTCTATCAAACACAGCATGGTCGCTCTTACACAATCTCATTTAATGTCAGGGCACAGTCTGATAAAAAAAAAAAACAAGCTTTTTCAATAAAACAATCAAACGATGACTGGCTGACTGAGGGTGAAGCGTACGTAAGAGTTAAGCCTTATAACATGTAATATATGTGCTTTTTCTTCTGTGAATTACATTTTTAGATTCCATATCTCCCAGTTAGTACTTGGCTTCTCAGCTATAATTTTTACAGCACTGTAGTGCAGTTGTCCCAGATCAAATGCAAAACTCAGGCATTTGCTTGCACGAATAAGGTGATGTTTAGTAAACCAGCAGTTTGAGGTAAAATGGATGCCAGTAAACAGCTTCAAACACAAAATGGCCACTGTAGCATTGCTAACCTTCTCAAAAGAAGGCCTCGGCTCATAAAGTCCACGCCATAATACCACTAAGATCCTTTTCAGAGCATCGCTAAACGAGGAAATAGTTTGCGAGCAAAGCCACAGGGTAGATTATCCATATTCATAAAACACGTCAGAGGCTCTAGGTATTCTTCATCACCGGGCTTTCTGTCACTGAATTTTCCCTGGACTTTTCATTACATTACATTACATTAATTTAGAAGACTCTTTTATCCAAAGCAACCTGCAGCAAGTGCATACAGTTAGGTCACGGACTCTGTAGCCCAACAGACTGGACAAGGTACTATTCATGTGGAGCATCAGTCACTTGAAGTAATGAACATGTAGAGCACAGACCGTACAGAAGGCAACAGCTGGCAGAGAAAATAAAAGAAAAACAAAGCAAATGGAAATAAACATTAGAGAAGGAAGATTTTGTTTTAATAAAGCAGGGGACAGGGGTTTTAGGTCAGATACTGTCCAAACAAATGAGTCTTCCCCAGACTCGTTGTCCCCATGGATTTTTTGTCCCCGGATATGAAAGGCTGTTGTTGGAATTTATAAAGGAGGACCCTCCAAATTCCACTGAAAACAGATTTTGACCCTCTGTCCTAGAAACCTAGAGTGAACCCTGCAGCCCCCAAAATGTTTTGCCCCTTACACGGACAAAGAGTCTGGGGACAAAAAGTCCGGAGATGAAAAGTCCACTGGGACGAAGAGTCTAGGGATGATAATTCCAGGGACAAAAACTCCAGGGACTAAAAGTCCTGTAACCGATCTTAGAGCAGAACAGTGGATCCCACACACACACCCATTACAGTTCTCAGATGATTCAATCCAAAGAAACTAACTGACAAGACCAAGCAGGGACCATCCCAAACCAACGGCGGTTATCAGTCCTGTCGAAGACTCTGGTGGCCTCACTGATGTCACTACAGTGCCTACATCGGGGCTTCAATCACCAACCTTTTGAGTCCAAGTTAAATTGTGTGGCCACAAGGTCTCCCCATACACTGAATGTTTTTTCCAGGAAAAAAGACGGCTAGACTGATCCTAGCGCATAAGTCACACTCAGAGTACAGTATCAGTTTGAGAGTCACAGAGGCTTCTGTAGGCCCACACATGAAGGGAACTACACCTGTACCTTTGCAGCACCTCCTCTAGGGCGGGAGGTCAAACTGCAGTGGATCAGAAATGGTAGGATGACACAAAATGCAATAAATGATGGCAAAGAAATTAAAGGGGCAGCGTCACGATTACTGCGCATGCTCAGAACTTTGAAAACTGTTCAGCCAAACAAGAAATTAAACAAAGTGAATCCACTCAACTTGGAAGTCAAAATCTGATTCCAACATTGCTAATCCATCTTCATATGCATTGTATTTATATATTTTAGTTACTCAGGCATTGTGCTTCTTAGGTCAAGGAGTTTTCTATGAAAATTCAAGGATTCAAAGCACTATATTGGTGCTTTAGCTGAAGAATATGGAGAATATAAATTGGTCTCTGTCACTAAACATCAGAGAGTGACAAATTCATATCCTTCTCAAATGCTTGAATTTCCACAGAAAACTCCTTAATATAAAAAGCATAATGTCTCAGTAACTACAATATATAAATGCAATGCAAAACAATGATGGATTAGCTAGGATGGAATCAGACTCTGACTTGCAGTTACGCCAATTCACTTTGTTTTATTTCTTGTTGGGCTGAGCAGTTTTCAAAATTCAGAGCACGGGCAGTAATCATGACACAGCTCCTTCAAGCCAATATATAAGCCTCCAATGCACAACACTAGTCAAGCAGCACAAATATCTAAACAGTCTGATATGCATATTATTGATATAAAAACATACTGTAAATGCTGAATGTATACATTTTCCTTCCTTTTTTCAATTTAAAAAGACTCTTTTTTTCAGGGTATTTATTGGATAACCAACCCACTGTTATAGCCAATAGCTTCGCACCGTGAAAGCTGGTCTATGCCCCTCAGATATAGGGAGGCAGCATCACCCCCTTGAGATGATGTAGCCAATCGCAAAAATGATTGTCGCAATTAGGGAAAACATTGTCTATTGTGCTGAAGACAGCCTGGGGACTGTCTTCATTACATTACTGTCTAAAATAAATTTATCATCGAGTCACGCACTGTCAAGACAGTGACTTCATTACTCTGTATAGAGTACATCTCTCTGCCCTCAAGCAGGTTCTCATGTGTCTAATTAGTGCTATTTTAATTTAGCATGGTCCCATGAACACTGAGCCACAACCTGCATCAGGCGCTCATGACTCCTATGCAGGCATTCCCAGTGGCTGCCAGTTATTTTCACATAAAAAGCCACACTCTAGAATGTTCCGAGAGCACTTCCTGAATGCTGGAATTCGACATGATTGGTCACTTTCCTACTGTGGGACATCGGTAGGGCAGCTTAAATCTGGCCAAACGGAGAGCAAATCTGACCAGCAGAGATGCATTGTGGGAGTGTAAGCACAGTTTCCAAGCACAGTTTCCCCCCCCATGCATGTCACATGACACCCGGCCCTGGTTCACCTTCTCACTGTGGTCACATGACCGGGGCAAAGGAGAGGGCTGAGTCCCTTCCAATTGCGACCATTGCTGAAGAGAAGTCGCAACTGGTCGGTCCGTGGAGAAATTCATTCTGTCAATTCCAAACTGACCAATCAGGAGGCGACGTCCCACTGCAGGACGGGACAGGATGCTGAGTCCACCAATCACATGTCAGACCACAGCACGGCCTTGCTTCCCTTGTCCACGCTGACCACGTGAGCCCCTGACGGCGACCAGGAAACAGCGTTGATGGCAGAGCTGCGAGAGAATGAGAGTAGCCAATCAGGATGGAGTAACAGCGAGGAGGACCAATCGCAGCAAGGCAAAACAGAGGGCCATGTACCATCTTAACTGTAAGATGTTCAACGCATCTGAAGTGGTCCAATAGATTTCTTATCACATTTCTGTAGCCCTTCCATCATTACACCTTGATAGGCAGAGACCCTATAAAACCCGATTCCTCACGAAAATACATCCCTTTTATCAGTTTTTCACATGCAGAAAATACATCCCTTTTGTCAGTTTTTCACATGCAGAAAATACATCCCTTTTGTCAGTTTTTCACATGCAGAAAATACATCCCTTTTGTCAGTTTTTCACATGCAGAAAATACATCCCTTTTGTCAGTTTTTCACATGCAGAAAATAGATCCCTTTAGTCAGTTTTTCACATGCAGAAAATACATCCCTTTTGTCAGTTTTTCACATGCAGAAAATACATCCCTTTTGTCAGTTTTTCATATGCACCTATAGGTTTCTCTCCAACATAGGAATTATATAAATTATGTTCAAAGTATTTCAGGATTCAGGCCAGGCTTAGGATTTCTTTTATGATGTAAAGCTTTGGAAGGATCTTCAATTGCATTCATTGCTGTTAATAATGCATTTTGTTCCACTAATATTCTACAGAGCAAAGTCCTTTCGACACGCTGTTACTGCAGGTATTTGGTATGTCGCCTCCCTTTCGTGTTCACTGTGCTTTTGCAGCTTCAAATGCATTTTGAGTGGTGCACTGCAGTGTATAAGAGCGTCTGCTGAAGGGCAATAACGTAATGTAACTGAATTTGATGCACAAGTTGGATGCAGTTAAAAAGACGAGGAGTGATCACCTGTGCTGCTTGTCCAGAGTTCGATCCAGCTTTCCCGTCAGCACGTTCCACACAAACAGAGTCCCGTCTGCCGAACCAGCGGCCACATAACTGCCGTCCGGACTGGGGACAAGGCGCGAGAGGATACAGTCACACGCACGATAAACAAAATCTCACAATGCACAGTAACACACACGAGCGCACACATACACAAACGCTCACACAAAAAACACACAGACACACAAACAAAATTCAACAGCAACTGCATACTTGTGAGGACATTGTTCTGACTGTCATTTATTCTATACCGCGTTTCCTGTACCCTATACATAACCAAATTATGTCTTACCCTAACCTTAGCCTAACCCAATCCGTACCTACGAGTATACTGTCAGTCAGTCTAGCACAAACGAGACACACACACCCTCTAAATTTACACAAACCACAGATCAAGAGCCTCATACATAAAAACATACAAAGAACAGCACTCCACAAAATTGTACATCCTAAAATAGAACCAGGCACAATTAATTATCATCCACCAACATAATCTAACCTGAACGTCACCCTCATCCAGTCTGCTCCACATTTGAAACCCGGAGCACTGAGGGGGGAGAGAGAGAGAGAGAGAGAGAAAAAAAAGTGAACACATAGGTAGTAACCTTTGACCTCCAACAGCACTCCTTAAACATTTTATTGCTGTACATCTCATCTATTTCCCTGTAAATGCTACGGAAATCCCAACACAGGACATTGGATCCAGACAGCATTGCCTACAGAGGACAACTGGGAATTTCTGGAAGTCTGAGAGAGTGCACAGAAAGGAGGAATGTTCCTGATTTCCAAGAAAATAAACCAGGAAGAGGGACACTTAATTTGTCCCACTCACCTGAAGGACTGCCTCGCCGCAGTGCTGCGGAGGTCAAAGATTTTAATCAGGTCGTCACGGGAACAGGTGAGGAGCTGAGTCCGGTCGGGGTTTAGGTCCAGAGAGGTAACCCTGCCGAGCAGCTCCAGCTCTCGCACGATGGACTCCGCCCTACAGGCAGGAGGAAACGATCACAGCGCTGCAGAGCTGCCGGCCCGAGCGAAACGATCACAGAGCGATCAAACGAAACTAAACGCAGACCCATCAGATGTACTCAGGAACAGTCACACAGATACAAACAAAAAAAAATGTCCAACAGACAGAAGTGAACCAACACAATTTAAGCCATAAGACGTACTCAGGTGCAGTCAGATACAAACAAATAGAAACGACAAGATATAATGAAGAAAGCAGAGTGCCATTAGACCAGGGGTGTCCAATCTTATCCATAAAGGGCCAGTGTGGGTGCAGATGTTTGCTTTATCTCAGTGCCACAACACCTGACACCACTAATTAACTGATCAGGGGGGTCAATCAAGACTTCGGTGAGTAGAATCAGGTGTGTTAGTGTTGGGGTGTGACAAAAACCAACACCCACACCAGCCCTTTGTGCATTAGATTAGACACCCCTACATTAGACAGAGCCAACAAAACAGATACGGAGCAATGCAGGTAAAAACAAACAAAGAAAATCATCAGACATGCCCAAAGATGCAAATAATTAATCAATCAGATAGACACAAACAAATATAACCATCAGACACAACTAAACAAGCACAGAGTGTGATCAGGGAAAAATTACAGCCCATGGGCAGAAGCAAACGAACTAAGAGTAATTCGCCTCACCTGATGTCCCAAAAGCGCACTTTCTTATCAAAGTGCCCACTCATTACGCACTGCTCCGTACAGACAATGTCATTGCAGCTAGACCCCGCAAACACTGTTTTCATACCTGGACAAGAACACAAGAGGGAGAAAGAGAGAGGAAAAAAGTGAGAGATCGTTTGCAGTATCCCAGTTCCATTCTTTAACTGCAGAGTAAGTCTAGATCTATGGTCACGCATTGTTTTTTTCAGTTAAGCACTTCAAATATTTTTTTCTCAACAGTTCTTTTCAATGCTTTAGCAACAAGATCTACGGTGTCTTCTTTAGCTAATGAATCATCCCTGAAACTGAATGAGATTTGAATTATAGAGTCAAAGAGAGGAATAGAGAAAGAGAGAGAGAGAAAAATAGCCAGTGAGAGAGACAGAGATGGAGTGAAAGAACAAGGACCGTCAGACTCACAAACTTTGCTTCGCAGGTCCCACAGTTTTAGGGTGCGGTCGTAGCTCCCGGAGACGATTCGGGCGTTATCCAGGAGAAAGCGAGCAGCAAGAACCTTCCCACTGTGTCCTGTGAGGGTGTGCTGAGGGACGAGAGGACATATTTACACAATAACACTAACCCAAACCTCACACCGTAACCCTAACCCTAACCTCACACTGTAACCCGAAACCAAACCTTGCACCATAACCCTAAACCTAACTTCACACCGTAACCCTAACCCTAACCTCACACTGTAACCCTAAACCTAACCTTACATTATAACCCTAACCCCAACCTCACACTGCAATCCTAAACCTAACCTCAAACCATAACCCGCCCTACGCCATAACCCTAAACCTAACCTTACACCATAAACCTAACCCTAACCTCACACCATAACCCTAACCTTACACCATAAACCTAACCTCAAACTGTAGCCCTAACCCTAACCTCACACTGTAACCCTAACTCTAACCTCACACCATAACCCTAAACCTAACCTTACACCATAAACCTAACTCAAACCTCACACGGTAACTCTAACCCTATCCTATTTCTAACCCAAACATCATAACCTGAACCCACCCCTTATACCATAACCTTAACCCTTACCTTACACCATAAACCCAGCCCCAAAGCATAAACAATAACCCAAAAACCACAGCCCTACCCCTTACCATAGCAAACTGTACCTCCAACCCAAACATCATAACCCTCCCCCCAACCTAGCCTTCCAGGTCCCAGTTCGTCTTATACACGTGATCTTCACTCGTGTTGTTGTTCAGTTCCAGGTTTTCAATTTGCAAGTTTATTTTCTGGGTTAAAGTGTTTTTTTTTTGTTTCCCTGCAAATTTCTTCTCAGCATTTTTCTGGTTTGTAACCAAAAACAAACTACATTTCTTCCTGATGGTAAAGAAAGGAAAGAGTCCTGTACTCACCCTTAGCCTGAGGTCATCTACAGTCCACATCCTACTGGCGAAGTCATTGGAAGCAGCGAGCACATAGGAGCCCTGAGAACCACACGCAGGCCAACATTACACACCTGAGCCAGCAGGGCCGGTGGTTAGCCTTAATGTGCTATGGAGTTGTTGTAGTTTTTATGTGGTGTAGCATGGGTGTAGTTTCAACATGGTGCGGAGTTGGTGTTGTGTTAATGAGGGATGATGTTGGGGTAGTTTTAATGTGGCGTAAAGTTACATTAGTTTTGATGAGGTGTATGGTTAGTGTAGTTTTTATGGAGCTTAGGGTTAGTGTAGTATTAATGGAGTGTGGAGTTGTATTACTTTTGATGGGGTGTAGGGTTGGTGTAGGTTTGATGGGGTTTAGGATTGGTGTAGCTTTGATGATGTGCGGAGTTACGTTAGATTTAATGGGGTGCAGGGTTGGCGTAGTTTTTACGGGGTGCAGGGTCATTGTGGTTTTGATGGGGTGTAGGGTCAATGTAGTTTTAATGTAGTTTGCATAGTTCTGACAGCGTGTGGAGTTGATACACTCAGGCACAGAGCGTCAAGGAGTGCTTGTGGGCGGGAGAAACTCACTGCGCTGTCAAACTCGATGCTCGTAATCCCGGCATTACTGCCAGTTAGAGAACCCTTCATCTGACAATGACCTGCACAGAGAGAGAGAGAGAGAGAGAGAGAGAGAGAGAGAGAGAGATAGTTACAGAGAAACAAAGGAAACTTTGAACTTTACAACAAGAAGCAGCCTGCCTACATGCCCAATAGCAGAAGATAAACTAAAGCTGCTTTTCGTCTGGACAAACCTTGAGAGTGTGCTTGCAAAAATGTCTGTCTGTCTCTCTCCTTCTCTCTCTTCCTCTCTCACACACACAGTCTATATACTGGTTGTGGCGTTGAGGCTGCCCTCTGAGCCAAGAGATCATGCATTTTTAATGGAAATAAAAAGGGATGAAAAACAGGGATTGCAAAAGAATGAAAAGGGGTTATGCAACCACTTGTACAAGGCCCAGAGACACGGTCGGGCCAGACATTTTGGCGTTTTAACTGCGTCTCTATCGCGAACACTCGGGCACTTGATACGGGACAAAAAAAGTGTGTGGATGGAAATAAATAAACGGACTTAAGAAGAACAATGTGTTGCTTGCCTATGGCAAACACACAATAAAGGTAGAGAGAGGGAGAGAGACAGAGACAGACAGAGAGACAGAGACAGACAGAGAGAGAGAGAGAGAGAGAGAGAGAGTCATGCATACCTCCCAGCACTTCCCAGAGCTTCACTCTGCGGTCCATGCCACCCGTTGCTAGGAGACGAGAGCCAGGGCTAAAACAAACAGCATTCACCTCTCCATCATGAGCTTCCTGCAGACAGAAACACACACACATACACATCAGAGTCCGCACCACAGGACAGAATGCATATTGTGTGTATGTGTGTGTGTGTGTGTGTGTGTGTGTGTGTGTGAGAGTGTGTGTGTGAACAGATACTCACAAAGGTGTGGAGGGCATTGGTGGGGAGTCGCACCTCCGCGCACACATTCGGGGATTTCTCGGTCTCAGCGACATCCATTGAAAAACTGACGGAGCGTCGCCGGCTGCAGAATACACATACATACACACACACACACACACACACACACACATACAATTGGAAATGACTGAAAGTGAAGTGAAAACTAAAGTACAAAGCCTAAGAGAGACACAGAAACGCTGCTGAAGTTAAAATCACGCACGCCAAAACGAACCAATAAAATAAAATCAAGAAGAGAAAGTACTCTGTATTTCTCACCACTTAATAGCCAATTAGTTTCCATGGTAACCAGAAAAAACATTAAATTTGTCAAATTCCTTTGAAAAAAGGCACAACTACATCCCTTAGAGAATATGCATACCACATTTCAAGATAACATAACATAACATAACATAACATAACATAACATGAATGGCAAGAACAGGCCGTTCAGCCCAACTACGCTCGCCAGTTTCTTGATACTATTGTGAATATATCCCTTCAGATACTCAGTGACTCAGTGGTATCTAGCTTTAAGTCAAGCCTGCTCTTGAAAACACCCAAGGTCTCTGCCTAAACAATATGGTCAGGCAAACTATTCCACATTGAAATTACTCTTTGGGTGAAGAAATATTTCTGAGTATCAGTGCTAAATTTACCTTTGGTCAACTTCCATTTGTGACCCCGAGTTCTACTCACAACACTTAGTCGAAGGAATCCGACATAATTCACTTTGTTAATCCCTTTAACATATTTAAAGACCTCAATCAAATCACCCCTTAGTCTCCTTTTCCTAAGACTAAAGAGATTAAGGATCTTCAGCTTCTTCTCATAGCTTTCATCTTTTATACCTGGAATAAGCTTAGTGGCTCTTCTCTGAACTTTCTCTAGAGCCTCTCTATCACCTCCTTAGATTTGTACTCAATACTTTTGGCAATGTATCCCAGCATCCGACTGGCTTTTTTACCTGCTACGGCACAATGGCTAGAGCCTGTGAGGGTTTGGTCAACAATCACTCCCAGATCTTTCTCTTGTACAGCACATTACAGTTCTAAACCTCCCATGAAGTAACCCTGTCTAATGTTTTTATTACCTACATGTACAAGTACAACTTTACATTTTGCTAGATTAAATTTCATTTGCCACATTTCTGCCCAATTCTGGATTCTATCCAAATCATCCTGAATCACTTTAGTGGACCCTAAACTATTTTCCAAACCCCCCAATTTAGTATCATCTGCAAATTTAACCAATCTGTTCTCAATATTACCATCAAGGTCATTAATGTAGATGAGGAACAGCAGGGGCCCCAACACCGATCCCTGGGGGACGCCACTCCCCACCATACCTTGCTCAGATGAGATACCACTGACCACCACTCTTTGTGTTCTGTCCTGTAACCAGTTTTGAATCCACTCCAGAATAGCTCCTGTAACTCCAATGGAGCTCAATTTAAAAATTAGTCTCCTTTGCGGTACTGTATCGAATCCTTTCTGAAAATCCAAGTATATGATGTCATAAGCTCAGCTCTGGTCATAAGTCCTGGTGGCCTCTTCAAAAAATTCCAGAAGGTTTGTCAGGCATGACCTTCCCTTACGAAAACCATGTTGGCTATCCCTCAAGATACTGTTACATTCAAGAAATAAGTCCAGCTCATCTTTTATGATAGATTCCAATATTTTGCATGCAATGCAGGTTAAACTGACTGGCCTGTAGTTTCCTGGCTCGGTACGGTCCCCTTTCTTATATATCGGTATAATATTGCCCCGTTTCCAATCATTCAGTATTTCTCCAGTTTCTACTGCCTGATAACTTGATAACTTTCCAAGTTCCGTTCCAAAAACAAAGCCTACCCCTGAGCACAATATTGCTGATACTTCCCAAGTTCTGCTCCGGGAATACAATCTACACCTTCCACATTACATGGGACACTCATGACCAATTTGTTTCCATAGTAACTGGATTAAACAAATTGTCAAACTCTCTAGTATCAAAATGCACAACTACATTCCCTTGAGAACATGCATTGCAAGTTTTAAGGCAGTAACTTTCATACTTTCAGAGTTCTGCTCTGGAAACAAAGTCTATCACTGCTCAGGACAGACACACGCACGCACGGACGGAGACTGTTTCAATTTCCCTCGGCAACTTTGTTGTGGTGGGGGATAATAACCAGAAACTAAAATCTGATGTTTCATTGTTTGATTTACAATTCAGCCTACATCCTGTCTGTATCGACTTATCTAACAGAATTTCCTCCTCTCTAAATCGATGGATCATGTCAGTGTTCTCCTTCCACCTCCTGGGGGTTAAACCCATAACAATCGTCCTCAATGGACCAAATCACATGAGCCCCACTAGGTTAAAATACAGTATTAATTTTGGATTTAATTGAGCCTTTTCCTTCCTATTCAAAAGCTAAGACTTAATAAACCAAAAAAATTAAACAAGAAGTGCACTCAGTAAAGCATATAGCGCTGCTAATGCAACATTACAATGTCACTGTATTGCATCACTGACTATTCTCCCTTATTGATACACTGAAAAACAAGTCAACATGGTCTACAACATCCCCCGCCGATCGTGTGCCACTTATTTTCGAACGCCATCAAGGCCTTTATGGTCTGAAGCTACACACCAAATTTGGCTGTCTTATCTGTAATAGTTTCTGTGAAAAGTTGTCCCCTTTCTCTCAGACGGACGGACGGACGCACACACGCACGGACGGAGGTCAAACCTATATCCCCCTCACACTTCGTGTTGGCGGGGGATAATAAGTCCTCCTTACCAAGTAGTTTAATCTTGTTTAAGACTAAAAACCTATTCTATTACCTTTTTTCCCAAAAATTTCCCAATAGGGTGAGACAATTTTGACTTATTTCAAGATTTGCCAATGGGATTAGAAAATTTCACTTGTCAAGACACATGGTAACTAAAAATAAGCTCATATTTTCTGCTTGAGAGAGTCATTTTTGTTATTTTATAAGACAGACACTTTTTGCAGTGTACTGATTTATGTACACGTACTATGGAAATTTCATCCCTCTAAGGAAAACTTTGTTCCCTCTTCAGTTCTCTAGAACCCATTTTTTAAAAAGAAATTTAGAAGAGTGTGCTACTTAACTTACTCGAGGTCCAAAAACAATACATTTTCTAAGATAAAATTAAATGAAAAAGTTTAAGACATTGGGTGCAACTGATTTGTAGCAGAAACAGCAATTTGATGCAAAGCTTGGTTCTCGAGATATGGCCAAATAAATATTTTACGGTTTTACATAAAGGTATGTCAAAACAAACACAAAATTACATCACTTCCAGAACTTAATGTTGCCCACCTCCCTATTAAATCTGGTCAAAATCGGCCAAGTAGCTTTTGAAATATATTGTCCGCAGAAAGACAAACCGGGCTAATACTAAATAAAAATTTTTTTAAAAATAGAGGTCAAATTACCTTGATGCTAAAATGTGCACACATGCACGCAAACATGCATAGGCATGCACATTCACACACACCGACATGCGTGACACACGAGGCAGTTTCTCAATCATTCAACATCTATTCGACAGAACTGAAGAATGTCCTACCCAAATATGTGAGACAGGGAGTCCAGGATTCCCCCGGGGGGAGATCTGGAGACTCGGCGGCTGGTGAAGAGAAGGGGGGGCACGGGGAGCACAGAGAGAGTGAGACAGACACAGGTAAACAGGTTTAGAAAGAGAAAATCCACCTCAGTATTTTGTCCCGCCTGGATTTGATCATTAAAGCAATTCTTACCCTTACGGCATTTTTACACTTTTCTTTTGTAATCTTAAAATGCTCCTAATAAGTGTATGGGACACTAAAATGTAAAAGAAATCCATCAGGAGTTGAAACTCTTCAAAATTCAGTTCTCATATGTTTCTGATAAAAGTCTGACCAATCATTTTCTTTGGTCTGAATAAAATGATTGGCTGAGCTTCCTGTCTGTCATTCGTCGCCGCGCCCCTTCCAGTTGCCTCAGCTGTCACCGCTTGCGAGTCACGCGCCTCTCTGGCAGAAAAAAAAAACGAACATTTGACTGTAAACAAACGGGTGCTGACATGCTATAATTACGATAATAACCTAAATGGTAGTTCGTCAGACTACAAAGGTAACTAAACGTTACAAGGGGATTTTATTTTATACCACATATAGAATGGAATATTATGTCATTACTGTTGGTTAGTTTTCACTTACCTTTGCCTCTGAATCTGACTCCATTGACCCGTTTCACTCTCCTACGAAAAAATATTGCGTGTGATGCGAGGAAGTGAGCAGCACGAGAGAAACGGGTCAGTGGAGTCAGATTCAGAGGCACCGGTAGCCAACAGTAATTAAATAATATTCAAGTCTATATGTGGTGTAAAATAAAATGCCCTCGTAACGTTTAGGTAACTTCGTAGTCTGACGAATCAGTTTTAATTTTTTTCGTAGGAGACTTCTGGCAATCGGGGGAAGAGGGTGGGACTTTGGATGGAGGCGGAGTTGTTTGCGTTCAAATTATTACTGATTGCTGTGCGACATTCCAGAAAGGTAAGAATTGCTTTAATTCGAAAGCGCTTTCAGCTGGTTGAGTCCTCTGGCAGAGCCAAAATGGAGGGCATTTAACTCTCTGACCCCTGGACATTATTTACACACGTGTGATTGACACAAATGTAGCTCCTCCCTGGCCCCGCCCTCAGCCCTACCTAGGGGTGCGACTAACTGCTCGTGCAGGTGAGGCATCACCCGCCAACTCCGCCACATCCTCCTGCAGGACCTGAAGCACCTCAATGTCATCGTCCCTGCAGGGAACACAGTCCACACGGGGCTCACCTTCAGTGCCTCCTCACACACAAGCACACACACACACACACACACACACACACACACACACACACACACACACACACACAGGGTACTTACAGGTCAATTGGCAGCGGCTCTTTAGCAGCTTCTGCCAGGTCCTTCTGCAGTTTGGCCTGTCTGCGCCTAATAAAGACAAACACACACGCATAGAGAGCCTCACAGAGTAATTGGCTAACAAAGGCAAACCAGGAGACAATGTAGGTGACTGTACAGGGTGCAGACCAGGCCGTCTGTCTGCAGAATCCATGCCTAATTTCCCCAATGAGGAAAACACATTCCTGCCCTCAGAATAACCCTGCTCCTCTGTCACTCTCAATACCTCTCTCACAAAGTTCTCTCTGTTCCTCTGGTTCTTCTCGTAACATAACCTGGTGTCCTTCACATTACCTCTCCTGGGGTCCTCGTTACCTCACCTGGTGTCCTTCACATTACCTCTCCTAGGGTCCTCGTTACCTCACCTGGTGTCCTTCTCGTTACCTCACCTGGCGTCCCTCTTGTTCCCTCACTTGGTGTCCTTCACATTACCTCTCCTGGGGTCCGCGTTACCTCACCTGGTGTCCTTCACATTACCTCTCCTGGGGTCCACGTTACCTCACCTGGTGTCCTTCACATTACCTCTCCTGGGGTCCTCGCTACCTCACCTGGTGTCCCTCACATTACCTCTCCTGGGGTCCTCGTTACCTCACCTGGTGTCCTTCACATTACCTCTCCTGGGGTCCTCGTTACCTCACCTGGTGTCCTTCACATTACCTCTCCTAGGGTCCTCGTTACCTCACCTGGTGTCCTTCTCGTTACCTCACCTGGCATCCCTCTCGTTCCCTCACCTGGTGTCCTTCTCGTTCTCAGCATTGAGGCGGTTGGCCTCCAGGCCCTTCTCAGCCATCCAGCGGGAGACCAGCTCCTGGTTGTCCTCGGTGGTGCGGCGGAGTTTCTCCTCCAGGGCACCGAAAGTGATCTGCAGCGCGTCGTACTCGTCCCGCAGCGTCTGATTGGCCCGCTCCAGGTCCTGCAGGCTGCTGCGGAGGTCCCTGCACTCCGCCTCCAGCTCTGCAATCCGCTGCTGGTACTGCTGCACCCTGCCAGTAGAGGGGAGTGCCACCATCAGAAATCACACAGCGGAAATTAGGCCCACCCAGACAAGGGCTTACACACACACGCACACACACGCGCCCGCGCGCGCACACACACGCACATGCGCGCACACATACGCGCACATACATGCGCATGCGCACACACACACACACACACACACACACCTGGATTCTCATTTTAACACAAGCACACAAACACATACAAAAATACACAAGGCTGCTAACATATGATACGCCCATAAAAAGTAAAGGCACATGAAAATCCACACACACACACACACATATGCTCACACTTATATCACACATACACACAGACACTTACAAAGACACAAAAATCAGAAACGCGCTGACACATCGACACACGCACACAAGCTCACACTTTAACACATATGTGCTCACACACATACACAAAAATCGCTAACATCTTCACACACACACATAATTGCACAAACACGCACTTGGTCACTGAAATATGAATACATAAGACAGTTGGGAGCTAATGCCAAAAACAAACTCGGCTGAACACATAAGACAGATTGGAGCTAGCGCTAACTCCAGACCCACTGAACATACATGCAGATGGGAGCTAGTGCTAACTCCAGACTCACTGGACACACAAGAAAGGAGTGAGCCGATGCTAACTCAGGACTCACTGTGCCTCATTGCCCAGGATCTCTTTATCCTTCATCTGTAACTGGTTATTCAGCTCTATCACAGTCTGCGCCAGCTGCAAGGCAAAACAGACAAAACAGGAGTTCGGTTACCAATCATAATCCAGTCTTGACCAGCACTGACTAATCGCCGAGCTACACCGACCAGCCCTAGCCTGAACTGGCCAATCACTAGACAACACTGAAAAGCTTGGGCCAGAACTGATCACTGGCCAGAAGTGGTCAGCACTCACAGATATAAACCAATCACAGACCAGCCCAGACCAGCAATGACCAATCACTGAGTAGCAATTGCCAGCCCTGGCCAGAAGTGACCAATCATCGGCCGAATCCGACTAGTACAGACCAATCACAGATCAACTTCTTGTTATTCTTTCATAATAACGAGAATGAAAAAAAAAATTTCAGGAGATTGAAAGGGCCAATTCTGTAAAATGATAGAGCCGCTTCACTAAAGCAGTTTGTTAACCACACCAACCAAGGGGCCATGACTCGACATACACAGGGAGGGGGGCGAAATACTATCACAATACAAACTGAAACACAGAGGACGAGAATGTTTTAAGTCACAAAGATAAGCACAGAGACATGCTACGGGAAAACAGTCAGCACAAGCAACGGCAGAATTTTTGGCTTATATTTCCCAACTTCATTTTCATATATTGTAATATCAGACACGTGCATGCAAAAACTGTAGCCATGGGCACAGATCAGCTTCAGTGAGATGTAATAAATATTTTACCTTTGATGACCGTGTAACTCTTAATGGAATGTTTTTTTTTTTTTTTTTTTCTGTTCCAAAATTCTAAGGCAGCGTCACCAAACACCATTTAGTTAAATGAAGAAAAAGATATGCTCTATTGAACCCCCGTAGGGGTAATTAGCAGAAGTGATTAGGTGGGTCTTCATCAGAATGAAGTTAAACTAGCCAGCTATACTGATGGACTTAAGTCTGACTAGACAGAAATAGTATAGCTGGTAAGGGGAACTTTAATTAGATGATTACATAATTGATATGCAGTTGTCTTTGAGTAGGGAGACACAACAGTGCGTGAGGTCATGACCTTGTTTGTGTCTGTGGAGCAGGATTTGAGGAATTAGTGATGTAACCTTGTCAGGCTTCACTGATCACAATTGTAATGCAGTCAAATGCCTTAAAACAATCCTTGAGGTCACTGAGGCCAGAACCCGAGAGCATTTGTTCAAAGACACCACATGCGCCATGCCTCGCCTTTCCAGACCCCTAGCTGATCAAGCCGTTGGGCTGTGGATGGCTGGAACATCCCAAAATCGCATCGCCCAGTGTTTTGGGGTAAGCCAACCCACAATCTCTAACTTTGTGGCTCGTTACCAGGAGACTGGAAGCACCAATGATCGACCCCGACCTGCTTAGCCTAGGGTCACGACCCCAGCTCAGAACAATCAGGTCCACCTTGTCCACCTGAGAGATCGGTTTCGAACCTGCATCAGATTGGCTCAGGAGACCCCGGGAATCCCTAGACCAAGGATCAGCGGAAGAACAGTGACTTGCAGAGCGAGAGAACAGAGCCCACAGGGCATGTGTTGGAATGCAGCTTGATGCGCAGCGCAGGGCTACCAGGCTTCGCTGGGCTGAAGAATATGGTCAGAGATGAGTCCCCAACCGATTCTGGGGGAATGTTGTCTTCAGTGATTCAGATTTTGTCTGTATCGACATCATGGAAGACAGAGGATCAACAGATGACCTGGTGAGAGATAGGCAGCCCCCTGCATTACTGAGACGGATGGCTTTGCAGGAGGCTCAGTGATGGTCTGGGGTGCCAGTTGGTATGGCTGGAGGTCCGACCTGGTCATAATCAATGGAAATCTTAAAGCAGCCTGCCACTGTGTCCTCGTCATCAGACCGCACGTCATGCCTTACATCATAGACCACCCTGAGGTCACGTTCATGCAAGACGACGCACGACCTCACTCAGCACATGTGACCCAGCAGCTCCTGGCCCAGAATGGTGTGCGAATCATGGAATGGCCACCTTTCAGCACTGACATGAACTGCATCGAGCATGTGTGAGACCTGTTGGATCGGCGGGTTCGGCTATGCACTCCAGCGCCCAGGACGAGGGCAGAACTCCAAGAAGCCCTTCTCCAGGAGTGGCAGGCCATTCCCCAGCAACAGCTCGACAGAATGGTGCTGTCCATGCCAAGATGAGTGATGGCTTTGTTGCAGGCACGTGACAGTCACACTCGGTACTGAGACTGGAGTTGATCTTTGTGGTTGATTTTGTTGTTAAAGTTGTCAATGTTGATTCTTTTGTCGTTCTTTTTTTGTTGATGTTATCTAACATTTTTCCGAAGATGTTGTTATGGGTAAAGTCAATAAATGGTTGCAAATTTGAATCCGAGTTTGGCTACAATTCTGGTTACAAGTTTTTAAAGTCCATCAGTGTATTTTGCAGTTAGGGAAATTAGCCTGATAGAATGAATTTGCGTCTCCATTAGCCCGAAATCCCTCCGCTGGAGAAATGAAGACGCAACACAAATAGCAGGCTAATTCGCGAACTAGACCAAGATTTATTGGGAAAATTTCCCAATCAAATTAGCAGGGTAATTGCGTCTTCACTGCAAAATAGCCAGCTAATTTTACATCGGGATAATTTCAAAACCGCAAAAATAGCTAGTTAACTTGAAACGTCTCTCTCATGAAGACACGCCTATTGTGACAACATTGGAATGTAATGTTCAGAACATTCTAATCCTTCATTTGAAGACCTCACAACTAAGAGGGTGGACTGAGAAAACTGAACAGCTGTAGATCAGGGGAAGGCCAAACAGAAACAAACAGAAAGGCAGACAAACTGACAGACAGACCTCTCCTCTCTTCTTGTGTAGCTCCGTCAACTCCTCCTGGTGTCGAATGCGTATCTTAGCCATCTCTTGCATGAGTGCTTCTCCACGCCCAGCGTCAGCTGCAGGACTACAGGAAACAGAGTGTCCCCCAAAACAATGATAATGATCACTAACACACTCACCCGCATACACACACGCGCGACCACCCACACTCATTTTTTTTTTTTTTTTTTTTTGTCCTACCCAAGGTCATGCCGGTTCTGATGGTCGAACTTGTCTGTGTGAAGCCTTTCTGACAGCACAGCCTGTAGGTCAGATTTCTCAAGCAGTCGATTATCTGAAGCGCACACAAACAAACACTGCTGTAAGTTAAGCAGTCCACATTTCAACACCTCCTCACGAGACTCCACCATACATTGTGCTCCCCACCAAAAGATAATCCAGCAACACTGTCCAGGGCGTTACTTCCTATCAAGAACAGTGATTGGCCCACATCCCTGGAGAGATGTCACAGATTCACTGATATGAAGCGACTGGCTATTCCCTGAGGAACAATTCCAGAACAAATGCAGTGATTGACTCTTCCATAATATGAGTGGGAACGTATCAAATTTAGGGATTGGCCAGTCCCTGGAAACAGACTTTGACTGTGCGCAGTGACCGGGCCAGCCCTGGTCAGAGACGCTGCAACTGGCTCTCACATTGTTGAATGATCTCCTCGAAGGTATGTCTCTGTAACCGGTCCCTCTGTTTCAACTGGTCCACGATGTGCTTCTTCCACGGACAGTTCCCCCGGCTCGCTGAATCCGACATGGCCACCTTCAGAGTCAACAGACTTTTCAGTGAGTCCTAGCAGCCTTGCGGCACGCAGTAACGCATAACACTACTTTTCAATGGATCCTCAGTACATTAGCAAATGAGATATTTAGCTGGCTGGCTGACTGAATGGGTGTTGGACTGCATTAACAAGCACGCAATTCATCGCAAAGCGCGACAATCGCCTGATTCCCGAGAGAACTACGGAGTTACTGTACCCAGGATTAATTTATCCAGCAATAGGTCCAGATTCATCAGTCTCAGCATGAAATCATGACTAAATGCCCCGACGCCAGTGACAGTTGCCAGGACAACAAACCCATACACACGCAGTCAGACGGAGATTTATTGGGCACAGTTGATCTATTCAGTTACAGTTCACCACGTCGCAAATTTACATATTAGCTGAACCTGAATCATATTGATTGGATCCGACTCGGAGCTGAAGTGTGTCTGTTTGGCAACGGAACTCAAAAGAGATAGCCTATCCCTCATGATAGTAGGCAAGCTGCATTAGGTAAGGACATTATATAAGTAACCAGTGAAACTGTAATGTTATTACACAATAACTATTTTACGTGTCTGGAGGATTGATCAAATATCCCATCGCTAAAGTCATAGACAAATAGCTAAATTCTGTATAAAGTCAAAATTTCAGCCACTGGAGTGCAGTCTGTTTTTTTTTCCCCCCCTCTCTCTCTCCATGTCAGGGCTAGCTGACAACACACTTCCGCGTATCTAAAGCCGCTTTCACATCGGACGCGAAACGAATTTTTCGCACGACAGATTCCATTCAGAGTCAATGCAAAGATGCGAATACATTCGCGTCTTTGCATTGACTCTGAATGGAATCTGACGTGCGCAAAATTCGTTTCGCGTCCGATGTGAAAGCGGCTTAAGTCCACAGCTTCCAAGGACTCAACAGCTCGAAACGAAAACCAAAAGGAGAGCGACCTACGCGCAAAGACTCTGTCGCCAGGGTGTCCGCCCGTACCGATCAGCGGATGTTTATTGTGTCCGGAAAGACTACCGGTTCCTCATAGATGTATATTTTCACCATCACAACGTCCAAGTCAGCCCGATATGTAGTTGCCGCAGAAGCAGCATACAAAAAAGTCCTCCCCTCGCAATATCGTCGAATAAAAATTAGGTCAGCAGCACGTCGCCCTTGGACTGACGCGGGATGGTGAAGCAGCCGCTTGCCAGACACCACACCGTTCGCTTAAGGGTGCAGTCAACCCATGAAGTACCATATTGCTGGTCAATACTCAACCTGTAGGCTTCTTTGCCATTTTTTTAAAGGAAAGTGTTTGACTCTCTGTGTACAGTTCAAATCTAGTCGTGGGCTATTAGCATTTTTTATTATTATATATTTTATAACTTTTTCTTTTTTTTTTTTGCATTTGCCTCGGTGTGTGCGTGAGAGCGGAAATCTGTGCAAGAAAATAGTGATCGTTAAATTTAAATGTAGGCATGTATTATGGCCAAATTGCTCAATCAGTAGGGGAGACTGGGCTCCGATGAGCCATGGGGACCAATGAGCCATATCACTATTTTGCAATCAATCGATGACAGAGCTGCTTAAAATAGGCAAAATATTTGACCATTGACCCCATCATGGGGATAAATCATAAGTCATGGGGATAAATAAGCCAAATCACCATTTTGGCTATTTTAAACACCTCTGGCATCGATTGATCGCAAGATAGTGATATGGCTCGGTCCCCATGGCTCATCAGACCCCAGTCTCCCATATCGCAAAATAAATTTTATGTTATTTTTATAATGTAATTTTATTATGCTAACAAAATGGTGCTAGCCACAGTTTCACTTTTTAATTTTGATCGGTTGCGGTTGTATTGCTCTCCATTGGAAGGGACACAATCAAATCCATGCAGAATTCACTCCCAAGCCATTTCTGTAATATTATGAACTGGAGTGAATGATAGTGGGGTGTATTCGCAAAACTACCGTTATAAGATTCTCCCTATACCGCAGATATCACAGTTTGTCTTAGTAGACAAGGGAATGAGGTCCTGAAAATCAACAGAGAAACAACTCTGGGATCCAGCAGTGACGTGCAGTCTGAGGTTAGTTTGGTGACGCACAATCCTCCCCTTTGCTTGATTAGCAATCAGACGATTAACTAGTTTAGTGAGACTGGTCGGCAGAATGACGGGCCAGTTTAAGTTTCTGCGGCGTTATTACTCAGTACATAGAACCTGTAATGCTCACGAAACTGCAGATTTGAGCGTACTTGCTTCCAGGAAGTCGAAGGAATGTCATCAACAAATATTAAAACAGTTCGACTTATGCAGAGTTCAATGCTTGATCAATGCACAATGTATTCTCCTTTAAATACTCGCTTTTACACCCAAACAACAACAAAAAAAAAGCCGGGCGTTTATTTTCAGTCCTCTTTCTTAATCCAATTAACAAAATGTTAAAACGATATACAGAATTACCGGGAGCCGAGAATTCTTCCTAATTGATTATTCAGATTTCCATCCTTGCAATCTCGACTTGAAGCAAAATGGTTTTGTCATTATCTCCTCTATCAGTATAGGGCTTCCTACAGGCTTGGTCTTAATTGTTTTGATTGTCAATCAGGAATAGTACGTGGGCAGGTTCACAAAATCCTGTGGTAAAAGTTTGGGTCACTGCCTCACCTCACCGCGCATATCTGGCTTCCTGTAAGCTAAGCGCAAATCTGCAGTTTCGTGAGCATTTCAGATTCAAAGTACTGAGTAATAATGCGCGGAAACTTAAACTGGCCCGTCATTCTGCCGAATAGTCTTACTAAACTAGTTAAATGTCTAATTGCTAATCAAGCCTCGTCAAACTAACCTCCCACCGCACGTCACTGGGATCCAGGAATTTTTTGGGTCCTCTGGCCATCAACACACGAAGGAGAGAAGCAACAGGGAGACTGAGAGATAGAAAGCAGCTGAGCGGACATGGAGCACAGTGTCCTGGAGACAGATCACGTGTCACTGTAAAAACTCAGACTGGGACGTAGCCCTGTCAGGAAACAAACAACAAGGAATGAAGGGCCTGATTTCTTGGAGAAAAGCACTGCCAGCAATTTTATCCAAGGAATGTTGAAGTACGTAGAACATGATGGGTCGAATGTCTGCAAGCAGAACAATGTTTCCAATGATGTGGGGATCGTTAAATGACGTGATGCAGACTAATCACAAGCTGCGTCTTCTTCACTACACCACAGGGTCGCCCAAACTCCAGCTTAGGAATGCGAATATTTCAAATACTTTTGCAGAAACATTGAATTGAATTGAATTGAGTTTATTCAAGAATTACTCCCTGAGATGCAACATCTCATTCTCGAGGGGGTCCCAAAAACACAGTTACAACACAAACAGAATCACAAAACATATAAACAATACATATTACATACAAACAAACAAAAATACAGAAAAAAGTAATAATAATAATAATAATAATAATAATAATAATAATAATACATAAATAAAATAACATTGAAATAAAAAATGTGTGTTTATATATATATCTTTGAGGTTGATTTCTGTCTGTCTGTGTGTTCGTACACGTTTTTCTCCTACATTTCTCAACCGATAATCACCAAATTTGGTGTGAATATCCACTTGGACATCAGGAAGGACTTGACATCGCCCGATTCTTAAAAAACGGTCATGCACGCAAAAATAAATGGCAATTTCACTCCAGGTAGCGGGTAGCAGCTAGTATATATATATATATATATATATATATATATATATATATATATAGGTCACTCACCCAATCTCACCCTTTTCATCTACTTTGATTGGTAGATTTAAAATCAGTCAAAACAATAAAATAATCAAAAATCCATCAGTAGCAATGCAAATAAGTCAATGAATAATGTAGCCAATTCGGAATAAATTAAAAACATGAGCATTTTGTTTGAAGGTATGAGAATAATGAGATATTGAAGCAATGGAGAGAGGTAATTGATTTCAGAAAGCCAGGAATATTATTCCAGCCGGATGGAGCTTTGTAATTAAATGATTTGCGACCAGTTTCTTTAAAGATTCTGGGAACAGTAAAGGAGGGGTTACTGTAAATGGCGAAGCGAGTAAACCAATCTGGATGTTATAAGTGATTCCTGTAGATACGAGGGACAATTTAAGTGAACAAATTTGAAGATGAACCGAATCCAGTGAAAGTAACGTTTTGAATTGGGCTGTAGCCAGTTGAGTGAATCATACTGATGACAGTGGTGGTTTCTGAAGGGACAACGTAAAATAAATCTGCTCAAGGAATTAAAGAGAGTGTTGAGTGGTTTGAGAATATTGGCTGAGGTGTTCTGATAGACTGTTTCAGCAAATCAATAATAGGGAGGAGCATCTGAGTAACTATTGTTTTCCTGACTGTAGATGTGAAGCAGTTCATCGACCTGTAGAGTGAGCAGAGATGTGCGTAAATCATTTGAGTTATGAAATCGATGTGAGGGTTAAAGGACAGTTCAGGGTCTAACCAGAGTACAAGATATTTAAATGAATCAACACTGTCAAGAAGTGAGCCGTCGTTAAAAGTGATAGGGAGATTAAGACGATGCAGTTGGGTGTGTCGTGTACCAAAAACCACGCTGCAGGATTTCTTTTTGTTTAATACCAGTCTATTGCTATGAAACCATTTTTGAACAGAGTTGAAATCAGATTGTAAAGCCTTTTGAATGAGTGAAATGCTGGAGTGGGAGGTGCAGAGAACTGTGTCATCAGCATAGAGATGGACAAGAGAATTGGACAGTGAACCTGGAAGATCATTAATGAAAAGAGAAAAAAGTGGTCCCAAAGTTGAGCCCTGTAGGACCCCCTTTTCAACAATTAAATAATCAGACAAACAACCATGAAAAGAAACACACTAACGTCTGTTATGGCGATAAGAATTGAATCAGAGCGGAGCATGACGATTTAAACCAATGGAGGATAACTTATCGAGGAGAAGGTAGTGATCAACCATATCAAAAACTTTGGAGAGATCAATGTAGATTGCCCCAGTTAGTTGACCTTTGTCAAATGAGGAGAGAACATTGCTAGAAAATTTAAGAATAGCTGTTGAAATGAATGAACGAAGAGCATTCATAGTCAACGTAGCATTTGAGGCCGAGAAATAAACAAGCAGACAGACATAAAGACACAGACAGGCAGGCAGACAAACCGATAGAGAGACTGATGATTAGCTTGAGATAGACACGGTTTCACCTTGCTGCTGGCTGTGGTTTTTAGTGTGGGTGAAGGCTACATGGCGTCCACTTCGGCTTTTTAGTCACGCCTCTTAAAGGAACAGCTGAGGAAAGTTAGTTTACCAACTATAAAGTGGTATAAACACTTTCCATCTATCTGTCTATCTGTCTGAATCCATATCCTGCCCCCCCCCCCCCCAGATGAAAGATGAAAAGTGGAAACAGGGAGGCTGAAAACACACATGGGTGGGGCAGGAAAACACAGGAACCAGAGGGGTGCTCAGCAAAGGGAGATTTGTGGGTCGGTGAGGTGAGTTGCGCTGAAAACCAGGATTCTCAATGTCACAAAGGTGGCACTCTTTGAACCTGCTATGCCAACTTAAGGTATCTCTGATTGCAAGTTAGGGTTTGCCAAGCCACCACAGGCGCGGAAAGCCAGGCTAATGTTGAACTTACTTCGTAGTAAGGCCCTCATTAGGAAGGAGAACATTCAATATAAAAAAAAATAAAATTTAAAAACTTTGTTTCTCCCCATACCCTCTAGATGTCGCCTGTATAACCAGCACATCCCCACAGTGGTCCGCATTGGGTTTATCTATGCTCTCAAGATTTACATCGACCGCTTTACTTTTTGGTCTGGTGTGGGGTCATTCTATAGAATGCTGATGGTGTTTATAATGAACAAATTCTCACCGAAATTTGGTGTTCGCTGGTTGCCGTTTTGGCACCATAAGCTGTGATGAGCAAAATGATTTGCAAAGTAAAATGTTACCTCTGACCTTTCAAACATAGTGAGCCACACATCAGCAAATTGTCAACAAAAAGTTTAATTTTATTGATCATTCTTGGTCTTGATCTCTTCAAATGTCACTTTCCTGACATGCTGTGGTGTCAGAGATATTTTCTGTCTCTTTTATCACTCCCAAAAGTGACACACTTCTTCCCATGTTTTCCCATAGCTGCTGCGTACAGCTGTTATTGAAACTGTAAAGTTGGTCCCTTCAAAATCGTCAAATCAGAACCACTGGGCACTCAGCAGTCTTTTTTCTTGATATCTCTATTTCAGAGGGGAGTCTGACTTGTGGTTGGATGGAGCTCTTAGCTACAACAAGCGCAACACCTAGGACCAAGGGAGGACTGGGGCAAAAAATTGGCCCACGAATTCGTACCTGACTGTCCCGCTCTCCAGGGGGAAGGGATGGGGAGGTAGTGACCGGCTGAAAAAATGTCACATAATTTGACAAAAAAGTGTGCAATTTAACATCATGTTGGACCATATTTCCCAAGACACATTTACTATTATTAGTTTTTGAGTTTCTTTAACACAAATTAGCCTACAACACAATAATTTTAATGTATATCTAACATACAAACCCAGAGGCTATATGCATCTCTGATTTTAACAGATCATTACAAATCACCTAGTACCTAAACCAGATTTATTAAAGGATACCATCCTCAACAGCTTGCAATAAACTAGTCAAATTCTCTGATGGTCTATTTTTTGAATGTTTCTAAAAGATGAGGCTGTAACGCTTCCAAAGCACTCCAAGTGTTGTGAAAGTAGAAAGTGTAGTGTAGTGAAACACCAACATTCACATAATCTGAGTCACTATTAAGCTGGGTAAGGGAAGTCGGCAAGTCAGATCCGTAACTTCGGGATAAGGATTGGCTCTAAGGGCTGGGTCGGTCGGGCTGGGGTGCAAAGCGGGGCTGGGCGCGAGCCGGGGCTGGGCGAGACGAGGCGCAGCCCCCTGCCCCCCCGTCCGCCGCCGCTGGAAAAGGAGCTCGGCGGAGGGCGCTCGTCGCCACGCGTTGCCCTCCTCTCCCTCTTCCCCTCCCCTTCGGGACGGGGGGCTCGGGGTGAGGCTGGGTGAGTGCGGCCGGCGGCGCTTTCCGGCGGGGCCCCCGGGAAGGCGGGCCGGCGAGCGGCGGCGACTCTGGACGCGCGCCGGGCCCTTGTCGCGGATCACCCCAGCTGCAGCGCGCACCGGCGGCCGTTCGCGCGTCGCCTCGGCTGGCGCCTAGCAGCTGACTTAGAACTGGTGCGGACCAGGGGAATCCGACTGTTTAATTAAAACAAAGCATCGCGAAGGCCCGCAGCGGGTGTTGACGCGGAGTGATTTCTGCCCAGTGCTCTGAATGTCAAAGTGAAGAAATTCAATGAAGCGCGGGTAAACGGCGGGAGTAACTATGACTCTCTTAAGATGGAATGAATATAAGACGGCCGTCACTAAAGGCTCAAGTGATTTGCCTAAAAGCCTCTTCTCCTATTGGAAAATTGAAATAAAGAATGAATTGAAAGATATTTGCCACCATAATACGCATTACTGACACCTGTCACTCAAGGCTAACGCTTCAGCTTTATAGCCTCTTTCCCTATGGGAAGACTGTAATGACTTGCCTCCATGAGGCCTCATCCATATATTGCCTCTATGAATATGATGCCCAATACAACCAAAGTGTCTATTGATTACATTGACAAGAGATTCAATAGTTCTTCTTGAACGGAAGGATCCATCTACCTGTTTTCTAACAAAACCACAAATATGCCAAACACGGACCTTGGCAAAGGACTTCACATAAGATGGTGGTTAAGCGTGGACGGTGCCCCGTTCTTCATTCTATGGGGCTTGTCAATTCTATGGGTGCGAGAGGGAGTAACCTCTCCCAGTCGACGTGAGACTATAAACTTCACGGAATAGAGTCGATCAAACAGCCATGTTCTATGGTGATTCTGATCCTCATGATTGCTGGAGATGGAACCAAGGGCTCAATCATGAGACACCCATAAGCTACCTCCGTGCATCAGTGCCTAAAAGCTAGGCCATCTTCGCCCAGACTCTGAATCTCAAAGTGAAGAAATTCAAAGAGGCTTGCGGGTAACGGTGAGGAGCAACCATGACTCTCTCAAGATAGCCAAATGCCTCGTTATCTAATTAGTGACGCGCATGAATGGATCAACGAGATTCAGCACAAGTTGTTTGTAGCAATAGTTTTCCATAATAAAAGTATACCCAAGTTCAATAATACACACACACACACACACACACACACACGGGTTTCAGTCAATTCTTTAATTTTTCTTGGCGTGGTGAGAGGGAGTCAGGTTTTGTTTGTTCTCTCTTGCAGCATTTCCAGGTGATTAAAGGACCCGAGCTGGGGAATTTGGCTGTCTGGTAGTTCTTCTTTTTCCTTTATTACAGGGAAGTCCCACTGAGACCGAGGTCTCTTTTTCAAGGGAGCCGTGAATACAATAAAACAAATACAAAGTGGGTAACAGACAGAGCATAATAAGATTTACACACTTACATACAACAACTGCAGAATAAAGGAAAACAAACTTTTTTTTATAAAAAGTTAAAATAAATAAAAAGAAAATAATAAAAATAAAACAAAAAATAAAACGTTCAAGTGCAGAGGTGAGAGAACAAGTTCAAGGTTAAAACTAAAGGCAAGTACATCTGGCCTCCTCAAGTAACATCTCCCACAGTCGATTCTTGAAGGAGTCATAGGGAATGAGACAGTCAAGCCTCAGAGAGTCTTGGCAACTATTCCAGACACAAGGTGCAAATGCACTAAAAGCAGAAAAGCCCAAATTTGTCCCAGTCCTGGGTGACTCTGACAAAATTCACCCTTGCGATCTAACATGCTGGCTTTGGATTTTCAGGGACAAAAGCCTAGTTAGATATGAAGGAAGCTTACCAAGCAATGCTTTAGAAATAAATAAAATACAATGGAGCTTCCTTCTAGAATAAAGGGACAACCACCCAACAGAACTATATAACACACAGTGATGAGTGCGGAAACAATCTCTAGTGATAAAACATAGAGCGCTGTGATAAATAGCGTTCAGAGGTCTTAAAGTACAATCAGAGGCATGAATGTAGAGGATATCCCCATAGTCAAATAAAGGTAAGATCGTTGCCTGAACAATCCTCTTCAGACTGTCTAAAGAAAAACCAAGACCCGTTTCTGTAAAGAAACCCAATTTTTGTTCTGATTTTCTTGGACAAATTAGACTCATGAGTCTTAAAGGAGAAATTATGATCCAGCCAGATACCTAAATACTTGTAAGACTGAACTTGCTCAATTTTAGCTCCAGACACTGAGAAGATTGACTCATTTGGCATGATTGCATTGCGAGCAGAAAAAAACATGAACTTAGTTTTATCCGTATTTTTTTTAATTTTTATTTTATTGTATTTCGGCATGATTGTAAACATTTCATGACAATTTCAACATGACACAACATGTATCATGACCGAAAGGGTTGCGGGAGAAGCGAAATCGCTTATCAGAGTCCTGCCTCCAGCTTCCAGAAAAAACAGTTTGGTTATGGTTAAAATATCATAAGGATTATAAATCACAGCAGAGTTAATGTCCATGTACGCTACGTTTTAACGTCAGAAAGTAAGATCATGAAAATTTATGAATATCATAAGAATTAGAATTGCTGATTAAGTGAGTGTTCATATAACTTAGATTCAAATGCCACTCTTGATCCAAAGCGACATTATCCCGAAAACCCCATTCTTGATCATTCGATTTGTTCCAGCTAATTTGGAGTAGATGAGAGGAAGCACATCCTCTACATCCTCAGTCCAGGACTGTCAAACACAGCGAACGACACTTTCCCCATGAATCCATGACGTAACCGGCCGGGAATGTCCCATCCGGGCATGTCGGGCATGAGAGTTGCCTTTCGGACAGTTAGTCTGAAGCGTCCAGTGACAGGATACAATTAACAAAATACAATTAACAAGATTGAACATGTTTATAGTTACTCAGATATGCACATTTCAACAAATATTTGAAGACCTTCAGCTCTCCAGCCATCCTTATATTATCATCAAGTACATTCCATGCCCTGACTCCAGCCACAGATAGGGAATGCTCCCTACGTGTCGTTCTGACCTTGCTTGATTGTAATAACATCCTACTTCTGGTGTGCTGCATACAGTCACGCTGAAGAAACAGGTTTTGTACATTTTTGGGCAAGCAATTTTTATATCCCAAGTAGACAAGTTGCAAGGAGTTGAATTTGACTATATCCTGTCATTTAAGAAGCTTTGCCTTAACAAACAAATCATTTGTATGAGTTCCATACGGAACGCAATAAATAATTCTAAGGGCCTTTTTTTGTAGTTTAAATAAAGGTTCTATTGTATTTTTGTAAGTGTGACCCCATACTTCAGCGCAGTAATGTGGATGGGGTGCTATGAGGGCTGAATAGATTATTTTAAGAGATTTGAGGTTTAATAATTTCTGCATTTTCCAAAGAATACATACACTTTTAGCTAACTTTCTTTGAACTAAATTTACATGCGGTTTCCAGCTTAAGAGGTTATCTATCATAACTCCCAAGACTTTATATTTGTTTACTCTTTCAATGCTGATACCATTTACTTTTAAGTCTATGTCGTCCTTTAGGCCTTTTTTCCCAAATATCATAAATTTGGTCTTTTTGAGATTTAATGATAGTTTGTTTACATTAAACCACCTGTGAAGTTTAGACATTTCATTATTAGCCAATTTGACTAATTGGTTGAGATCAGCACCAGAGCAAAAAATAGTCAGCAAATAAAATTAATCTTAGGATATCGGATACCTTAACAATGTCATTTATGTAGATTATGAACAGCTCAGGACCTATGACCGAGCCCTGAGGAATTCCACAGGTAATGTCCAAGCAATTTGATTTATTATTGCCCATCTGTACAAATTGCGTTCTATTTGTTAAATAATTTTTAATCCATTTTAACGCGGTCCCTCTTATTCCATATTTATACAGTTTTTCAATCAATTTATTTAAAACAAGTTTCAGTTCTGCCAGAGCGTATTGAATAAAATTAAAAGCCGATTGCAGGTAGATAAGGGCCTGGGCACACGCTGGTGCAGAGGAGTACAACACAGTGTCATCTGCATAAAAATGAACCTTGCAATTTGCTATATTACGAGCAATATTATTAATGTAAATGGTGAATAAAATCGGTCCAAGAATGGATCCTTGGGGTACACCTTTTGTCACTTTTAAAAATTGAGACTTTGCATCCCCAAGCAAAATAGCTTGTGTTCTATTAGAGAGGTAGTCCTGGAACCACAAGCGGGCATCACAATCAAGACCAATGGAGGACAACTTTCTTAATAAAATAAAACGGTCTACTGTATCGAAAGCTTTTGCTAAATCAATAAATAGGGCAGCACATTTTTGTTTATTATCCACAGCTGATATCAAATCATTTAAAACCACTGAAGCTGCTGTGATGGTGCTATGAACAGGCCTGAAGCCAGATTGTTGTGAAGTTAAAATGTTGTTGAAAGTTAAAAAGCTGCACAGTTGTTGCTTAACTGGAAATTCTAAAATCTTAGCCAGGCAAGGCAATTTTGAGATAGGTTGGTAGCTGTTCACTGAACTGGGCTCACCACGCTTAAATAATGGAAAAACATGAGCAGCTTTCCTTACACTGGGAATAGTCCCCGTCACTAATGACAAGTTGAAAATATTGGTTATTGAATGCACAATCATTGGGGCTGCTAAACGCAAAAGACTCGGAACTAGATGATCCTCTCCAGTGGAATTATTTACATCGATTCGTTTCAATTCTTGTAGGACCTCATTCACTTGAAATTCCCTAAATGAAAATAATACTCTAGGTTTTGGAGAATTTGTGAATGAACTAGAGCTGAGGTCAGACACATCCCTTGTAGAGGGCAGATTAATTAAATTTTCAAAAAGGTTTCTGGCCGCGATAAAATGTTGGTTAAAAAGATCATAGATTTTGTGTTTATCCATTGTAGAACCAGAATCAGTGTGGATAGAGTGTGGTATAGATGACAATTCAGGGACTTCACAATTTTCCAAAATTTTGCAGGATTACCCTGACTTTTGGCCAGTGACGAAATAAAATAATCAGATTTCGCCTTTTTAATCAATGAGCAGCAATTATTTCTTAATTTTCTAAAAACCTGCCAATCAGAGAGTGCCTGGGTTTCCCTAGCTTTACCCCAGGCTTCATCCCTAATGCGTAGTTCTGTGGATAAGGCATTCGAAAACCAAGGGCTTCTTCTATTCTTAACCCTAAGTCTCTTCATCGGAGCATGCTTATCCACAGCACGATTAAACACGGTAATAAAGTGAGCCAATGCTAGGTCGGGGTCTGGAATAAAACCCGCAGAGCTTAAATCACTCCAGAAAATATCGTGCAGGAAGGCCTGTTCACAAAAATGTTTAAAATTTCTTTTAGTTATAAAACATGGAGGAGCCTTTGTAACTTTCATATCTCTAATACATGCTACAGGGCAATGATCTCTAAAATCTAAAGGACAGACGCCACTCAGGGCAGACTTGTGCGGTCTATTGGTTAAAATCAGATCAATCAAAGTTGATTGGGATAAATCTTTAAAATTAGGTCGTGTAGGCTCTGAAATACGTTGCGTGAGAGTCAGGCCATCGCAGACCTCTTTAAAATGGTTTGAGGACGGTGATAACCATTCTATATTGAGATCACCAGCAACCAGTAGTTCACTGTGAGCATAAGTGGACAAGATGTCAGAGAGATTGATTATGGAGCGCTTGGTGGGTGATATACACCTGCTATTGTAAAACTGGCACAACCCACACCAATTTTGATAATTAGGCACTCAAACTGCTCTGGAACAGAAGAGGATAATAAAACATTCACAGTGAGAGAGGATTTAACAAACATCAATACCCCTCCCCCTCTCTTAATCCTGTCACACCTAAAAACATTATAATCACCCACTGCTGTATCATGGTCTGACACAGAATCATTCAACCAAGATTCAGTGACAAGAAATACATCAGGATTACTTTGCAGAACCAAAGCCTTAACACAATCCATTTTTGATAATAGACTCCTTACATTGAGACATAGGAGAACCAACCCACACTTGCGGGACCGAAAAACTATAGGTGTTAAAACTACAGTAGGGACAGTTAAAATAATATCAGGGCTCTGAATATTGATTTGTATAAGGTTTGATACCGAAACACCACTTGGTCTAAATTTCTGCCTTGGCAGGCGCGTGGAAATAATCTTTGCGATTGGGTGCTCAAAAGTGCTTGTCGCTTCAGAGAAATCAACGGAGGGACCAAGTCCATTAGAAAATGAGATGGCGGTTAGACTTTGGGGGGAGCTCTTGTGGTAGACCGCAGGCTGACAATGAACCACAACGGAAGAAGAATAAGAAGGTTCCGGCCAGTGTGTGCAGGACGTATTTGCCTGCCTCATTTGCTGGGATGTTACCCGTCCGTTTTAAAAAAGTGTGCACGGTTCCAAAACAGGTTAAAATTGTTGATAAAACCAAAGCCATGAGTCCTGGTAGCATACAGAAGCCAAGTGTGCATGATTAGAAGTCTGCTGAAACGGCCACTGCCGCGCTGGAATGTAGGGATAGGACCGGAAATAAAAACTGATTTTCCACAAGTTTATAAAAAGTTAAAAAGTAGGATAAAATCATTTTTTGTACTCTCTGACTCCCTCCGGTTAGTATCATTAGTCCCAACATGAACTATTAACCGCTTGACAGTGGGCGGGAGTGAGGAAAGTAGCCCAGGTAACTTACCCAGGATATCCCTAACTGTAGCTCCTGGGAAGCAGCGGGTCGCTATATTAAAGAAGCGAACGTTCCGGATTATGGAGTCTCCCACCAGTAAAGTAGTCGGAGAGAAGAGAGAACGAGGCGGCGGCAAGCCCGGGTCGAGTGACCGCGCCGGGGGACGCCGCGGCAAGGCAGCGGCACCAGGGCTGAGCGAACGCCGCCTCCGGACCTCTACTTCAGGGCTGAGCGAAGGCCTCCTCAGCACTGCATCAACAAGGCCGGACCTGCGGGGGCTAATTGCATCTCTGGACACCGCCGGCGGCCTCGGAGCAGCTGGACTTACAGGGGAGGAGCGGGGTGTCAGGCTTGTTAAGAGCCATGATTTCATTTGAATTGTTAATTAAGTGTAAATTAAGAATTGTGGTGAACTCAGGGTTTGAAATGTAAAGGGAGGGGGAGTGGGGGAGTGTACACAAAGTGTATTACATTTTGGTTGTTTGTAAATTTTGCCATCCTCATGGAAATGGAATATCAATGGATTTAATTTTTCTACAGCCGTTTGGGATCAATTGTAAGGTAGGGGTTAGTGACTATATCAGGAGGCAGTTGGGAAGCTTTGAGGCAGTTGGGGAGCTTTGAGGCAGTTGGGGTTGTAGTCCTGAGCTAGGTGGTGTACTTCAGACTGGAAGTTTTTTTTGGTTGGTTTCCCTTTGTTAGTTTTATAGGCCTACATTACTTTGGAACATTTGGAAATTTTTTTTTTTTTTGCTTGTTTATTTTTGGAGTTTGAACTGGAAATAAACCACCTTTGCACCGAAGTTGCAAATCTTGGCTGCGTCATCATTTTGTCACAGAACCCATGTGACACTTGTGTACGTACGTGAATTCACTGCTCTGTCAGGCGTTGGGCGGGTAACAGTGGCGGGTGGTGGACAGAGAACAAGGAGGGCGATAAACATGTCTTTAAACTGCTTATTAGTCTTGCTCTCTTTTCAGTCAATTTCCCTGGTAAAAGACACTTGAACTCTCCCCTCTCAGGTGCAGCTAATTGTCTTCGTTAAGACGAGAAATCAAAGGCATCAGCTGAACGTAAAAAAGAGTCTTTTTACAATGAAACAATCATTACGCCCAGGTTTGACCACTTGCTTAGGATGTGACAAAATTTAACCCGGAAAATCCACAGTGGTTTTTTGGTTAAGAGTTGCCTATTTAGGCATGTGAATTAAACATTTTTATTGAATTAATTATTTACTCGCCTAAACATTTCATTATAAGGGAAACAAACATGTTGACCAAGAACAATGATTGAAATCGGGTCACTAATCTCATCCGTTTCAAGGGATGTTTTCCGCCCCCCTACTATATATAGTTGAAGTACTATGAGTACTATTATTAATATTATTTATTTTTTCTATATGAATGAATTTGAAAAAGAAATGTAACTTTGAGACCATTTAGAATTTTTCAATTCTAGGCCATTGCATTATTTGGATTGATTCAAACAGCCTTTTTAAAATAATGTTACATATCTTACTTACACTCATAACGGCATAGCATAGCCCACTAGCTTCAGAACCGTAGTACTCGCTACAGTTGCAAGCATGTATTTATATATGGTTATGGTTATGGTTATGGTTACAGTTAGGGTTAGGTTAGGGCAGGGCTGCCCAACCCTGTTCATGGAGAGCTACCATCCTGAAGGTATCACTCCAACCAAAGCAAACTGCACCTGCTTTCACAGTTAGAGATCTTGATGAGCTGCTAATGAGCTGAATCAGGTGTGTTGAATTAGGGTTGGAACAGAAACTTACAGGATGGCAGCTCTCCAGGAACAGGGTTGGGCAGCCCTGGGTTAGAGTGTTACAGTTATGCTTTGGCTTAATTTGATCGTGTTTATCACAATATAGCTGTACGAACGTGTGTGTGTGTGTGTGTGTGTGTGTGTGTGTGAATACTTGAGTGTGTGTTGTTATGTTTGCTGAACCTTAATAGCCCCCCGGCTATCCCTTAAAAACGCGATTGAGATGACATGAAAAAAGTTTTCATGTGGTCAATGAGTTGATTTATACCCATCCATGCTTCCTGTCACATTTATTTTTTTGTTTGCCACTGGCAGACAACTCTGTTTGCTTAGAGGTCGTTATGAAGCAAGTCACACAAATGAGCCGGGTGGCCACAAAATGTAAACATGGTGGAACTTAAGGCAGCCCCACCCGGAAAGATAAATTGGCATCACTTTATGTTGTTATGATTGACAGCCATTTAAATGTTGAATGGAATATTCTAGCTCTTTTTGAGGTAAGATCAACCTCCCTTACTGTTGACTGGATGATTCAGGTTCTGGTTTCTCTTACGACTGTTAATAGACGGTGGGTGGTACGCGGGTGGTGTCTGTTCTTGTTATTGATTAAATACACATTAGCTGCCTTCATGTGCATCAGCAGTCAAAGTATAATCATATATACACTCAACAAAAATATAAACGCAACACTTTTGTTTTTGCTCCCATTTGTCATGAGATGGACTCAAAGATCTAAAATTCATTCCAGATACACAATTTTACCATTTCTCTCAAACATTGTTCACAAATCTGTCTATATGTGTGATAGTGAGCACTTTTGCTTTGCTGAGACAATCCATCCCACCTCACAGGTGTGCCACATCAAGATGCTCATCAGACACCATGATTAGTGCACAGGTGTTCCTTATACTGCCCACAATAAAAGGCCACTCTGAAATGTGCAGTTTTGTCTCACAGCAAAATGCCACAAGCATTGAGGGAGCGTGCAATTGGCATGCTGACAGCAGGAATGTCAACCAGATCTGTTGCTCGGGCTTTGAATGTTCATTTCTCCGCCATAAGCCGTCTCCAAAGGCGTTTCAGAGAATATGGCAGCACATCCAACCGGCCTCACAACCGCAGACCACGTGTAACCACACCAGCCCAGGACCTCCACATCCAGCAGGTTTACCTCCAAGATCGTCTGAGACCAGCTACTCAGACAGCTGCTGAAAAAATTGGTTTGCATAACTAAAGAATTTCTGCGCAAACTGTCAGAAACCGTCTCAGGGAAGCTCAACTGCATGCTCGTCGTCCTCATCGGGGTCTTAACCTGACTCCAGATCGTTGCCGTAACAGACTTGAGTGGGCAAATGCTCACATTCGATGGCGTCTGGCACGTTGGAGAGGTGTTCTTTTCACGGATGAATCTCGGTTTACATTGTTCAGGGCAGATGGCAGACAGCGTGTGTGGCGTCGTGTGGGTGAGCGCTTTGCTGATGTCAATGTTGTGGATCGAGTGGCCCATGGTGGTGGTGGGGTTATGGTATGGGCAGGCATCTGTTATGGACGAAGAACACAGGTGCATTTTATTGATGGCATTTTGAATGCACAGAAATACCGTGATGAGATCCTGAGGCCCATTGTTGTGCCATACATCCATGAACATCACCTCATGTTTCAGCAAGATAATGCACTGCCCCATGTTGCAAGGATCTGTACACAATTCTTGGAAGCTGAAAATGTCCCAGTTCTTGCATGGCCAGCATACTCACCGGACATGTCACCCATTGAGCATGTTTGGAATGTGCTTGACCGGCGTATACGACAGCGCGTACCAGTTCCCACTAATATCCAGCAACTTCGCACAGCCATTGAAGAGGAGTGGACCAACATTCCACAGGCCACAATTGACAATCTGATAAACTCTCAGCGAAGAAGATGTGTTGCACTGCATGAGGCAAATGGTGTCACACCAGATACTGACTGGTTCTGAGTCCCCAGACCCCCAATAAGCAAAAACTGCACATTTCAGGGTGGCCTTTCATTGTGGACAGTCTAAGGTACACCTGTGCACTAATCATAGTGTCTGATGAGCATCTTGATGTGGCACACCTGTGAGGTGGGATGGATTGTCTCAGCAAAGCAAAAGTGCTCACTATCACACATTTAGACAGATTTGTGAACAATGTTTGAGAGAAATGGTAATATTGTGTATCTGGAATGAATTTTATATCTTTGAGTCCATCTCATGACAAATGGGAGCAAAAACAAAATTGTTGCGTTTATATTTTTGTTGAGTGTATATTCAGCCATTACATAATTAAAATTTCATGATTTCCTTTGGATGAATCTCGACACAGATTGTATGAGAAAATTACTACATGAAACAGCAATAGCTAACCAACAAGTGCCTGTACTAAATAAAATTTTGCAGAGTGAATGGTTAATCAAGATTTAGTATTACACTGATAGCTGCTCTTTTGGGCAATACAGTGATATTTGGTCACCACCCCAACTGCCCGAGGGACATGGGCGACAATTTATTTACAGGTCAGAGGTGACGTGGAAAAAGAGGCGCACTACTGCGCGAACGAAGAACAGATTTTCTGGTTTTGCGGAGCTCTGCCCAAGAGTATGATTTTCCTCGTGGATGTGATGACTTCATGGCCTGATGGATTTATTGCCTGATTGCGTATTTACCCCCTTCACGAGGCTCCCAGCAGAGCAAGATTCCGGAACCTTCTCTCCGCCTCTTTTCTGTTGGTGCAGAACCTTGGATGTCACAGTCGATTTTCCCCTCTGCGGTTAATCCGGTGACTGTTACTTCCCTCTGGAACTTGCAACTGCTCAAATGTGGGCACACAAAAATAAATTTGAGCAAAAAAAAAACACTTGTGCTGGCACAACACGATAAATATGTCACAGTTACTTGGGTGAGAGTCAAATGCTATGTAACATCGAGAGATGAAGAGGAGGGATGGTGTGTGTGCGCGCGTTTGTGTGTATGTTTGTGTAAGAGAGAGAGATAGAAGGGGAGAGAGAGAGAGAGAGAGAGAGAGAGAGAAATGTGGGGAAAGCCGCTTTTGTCTGAAAAAGACACTTTCAATCACTTGATTACTAATCAGCTGGACGAGAGATTGTAAGGTTGTCGTCTTGAAACCTATTGGCTTGACTGTGCTCACTGCAAGATCAGTCTATGGTTGCTGAAAACTGCAGTGGGTGTTATATCTCATTCTAAGAACCCAGAAATATAAAATAGAGACATTGCTAATTCTTTCTTTGGGAGAACTATAGAACCAAGCTGCTTGCATTAACGTCCTCCACATCACACACAATTCTGTCCACAAAAATAAGCAAATTACATCACTTTTTTTATTTTCTTAAACAGAGCATATTACCCCCATTCTGGATACACTACAGTGGCTTCCAATAAGTTTTAGTATAGATTTTAAAGCACTCCTTTTAGTATGCAAATCATTAAATGGCATGGGTCCAAGCTACCTGTCAGAAATGAGGTCACCCTGCAAATCAGCAAGACTTTAAAAAAAGAATCTGTCAAAAATTCCAACTGTTAAGACGGGACATTTCCAGACAGCTTTTAGATTTTATGCTGCCACATTATGGAATGAGCTATCTGACAATGTGAAAAATGCTCAGACTGTTGCAGGTCTTGCCTTAAAACTAAACTTTTTACAGATTCTTTCTTTTAGCTGAACACATGACATTTTATCATTTTCTTTTAACTTATGATCTTATTTTTTTGTTAATCTTCTGTTTTCTCATTTGTTTTATCTATTTATTTCTATTTTTTGTGTATTTATCTACCTATTTATTTAGCTATTTTAATATTATTACTTTTCCTCTTAATATTTTAGATTCTTTTAAGCTTCTTTCTTTTTAAATAGTTTTTATTGACTTAATGACTTTGTATTTAACTTTATCAAACCAAGTTTCTGTGTCTTTTAAAATTTCTCTTGTAAAGAATGTTGAGCTGTTTCGTCAACATGAAATGTACTATATAAATAAAGTTGCCTTGCCTTGCCTAAAGCATTCTATTATTCTCTTGCGAAAAGTGTTTAATTGTTGTCATGATTGTGTAATTTTAAATGAATGTAGTGACTACTTTAAGAAATTGACATAATTCAGTTTGATTCGTGACTTTGATAACTGACTGCAAGACCCCATCATAACTTTTGGGCCACAAAAACTATGTACTTGGATAAATCTCAACTTGTTAGATAGTCGTCATCTGTAGCCACGCCCTCACCATCATTTGAATACCTGCAGTAATGAGCTTGTTGTTTCTCATTGTCGACATTGGCACATATATTATTTGGGGCAGGTCCAGGGGCTAGCATTAGCACTAGCACAAAAGGTAGTTTTATTTCTTGAAAACGTTAGGGAGTCGATCGCTGTTTTAGAGATTAGTCTAATGGTTGCTCATATAAAAATATGTGGATGTATTAAACTGCATATACATTTCAAATTCTGTGACTATCAATTGCCTACTGTATGTACAGTATATAAATAGTATAAGGCCATAGCGAATAGGGAGGTAATATTGGAAAGAAGGCACTGATGTAAAATGTGCTGGCTGAACAGGTTTAACTTGTTTTATTGCTTCAGGACTGACGCATCGCAGGATCATTGCGAACCTAAAGGAGCTCATTTCGTACCAGTCCGATCCCTCGATCACGCACTCATCACACACACATGCTCATAGATTTCACTGCTCATGCACACACAAACACACACATACTGGACACGTTTGTACCTGTGACGTACCTGCAGTCCACCGGAGCCTAAGCTGAGGATCGAGTGCTTATTTAACATTGGGAAGAATCCTCTCCGGCATGCGGATTTTAGCTTGTTTGGCGCCAACTTCAATGGACTTCGTACCTTTATCAGCGCATGACTAGTGTAATAGAGCGAAGGAGTGAATCTAATTGATCAAAGTTCCAGCGGAAGGACCTCTCAACCCTTTTGGAGTTTCTATCCTGGTATTAAAGGACACTGAAGAGCCCCTGTCTGGGGGCTGTGGGGGGGTAGGTGCTGGGGAAAGAGGAGGGCGGAAGAACCAAGGAAAACTAGGCTGGGGGGTGAGAGTGGGGTGGGGTGGGGGCAGTAGGGGATGCCGAAGAATGGGGGCTCATTTACCACGATGCTTCTTCTACCCCTGTTTCTACAACTCATTCCTGTAGCAGTGACAGGTACTGTACCGTGCTCTGATACCGCTGACACACACTCACACACACACGTAACTCAAGTACAAACATAACGACACACAAACGCAAGTTTGTAAACTCAGGCATAAGTACTGATACCCGTACAGCACTGACAGTGGGACACTATTCATTTATTAAAGTACATCTCACACTGGCTCAGGCGCATCTACACATGCAGCCACACACAAATACACACATGCATTCGTGGGTACAATATATCACACATGAACAAAGGACACTGGTGTCATTTACATATACAGCCCCGTTTCCAAAAAAGTTGGGACGCCGTGTTAAAGGTACATAGAAAAATACAGTAATTCAATGATTTGCAAATTGTTTATGGCCTATGTTTGATTGAAAACAATAAGAAAGTAATGCGTCAGCTGTTGAAACTGAGAATCTTTATCGTTTTTTGAAAAATTTCTTGTCATTTTAAATTTGATACCAGCAATCCTTTTCATAAAAGTTGGGACTGGGGCATATTTAGCACAGTGTTACATCACCTCTTCTTTCAACAATATTTTGTAAGCGTTTTCGGAACTGAAGAGACCAACTGCTGCAGTTTTGAAAGCAAAATGTCTTCCCATTCTTGCTTCAGCTGTTCAGCACTTCGCAGTCATAATGTGCCTGATGTTTCCAGTGGGTGACTGGTCTGGACAGCAGGCAGGCCAGTTTAGCACCCAGACACTTTTACACTGGAGCCATGTTGTTGTAATTCGTGCAAATGTGGTTTGATATTGTTTTCTTGAACTAAACAAGGCCTTCCCTGAAAAAGATGTTGTCTAGATGGCAGCATATCTTGCTAGAAAAGCTTCATAAAGTATCTTTAATCATTCATGGTGTCTTCACAAATATGCAAGTTACCCATTCCATGTGCATTAATGCACCTCCATACTGTCATGGATGCTGGCTTTAGAATTGTGCTCTGATAATAAACTGGATTATCTCTTTCTTCTTCAGAACTGGAGGATGCAGCCTCCACGATTTCAAACAGAATGTCACATTTTGATTGGCCTAATCAAATCAGTTTTTCAGTTCACCTCAGTCCATCTTAACAAATCTTGAGCCCAGAGAAGGTTGCAGTGTACATGGAGATAGATAGATAGATAGATAGATAGATTACATTTAAGATTATTTTTACCAGCCCCGAGGTTTATCCCAAGACATTTAATGTCTGTCGCTGGCAGTTTATTTTTCACAATATATACAAGATATATAGTATCGGCATGGTGTGAACCTTAAAATATGCAAAACATTAAAGTAGCAATTACAAATAGAGTACATTTTTAAACATATACATGGATTTGACAACAGCGTGTACACTCAATAACACATACATAGAACTGTAAAGGCCCACACACACATGCTCACGCACGCAAACACACAAACACATACTCACAGCCACACACAAGACGTGCATATCGATGACAGGGAGATTATTCAGCATGATATTAGTTTTGGCTAATATTGATGAATAAAATGGTTTGAAGTTCGAGAACCAAACGATGTACAGGATGGGGCAGTTTTAACATGTTGGGGAAGTACGCACCAAAGAATTGGGGCTTTATACAGAAAACTCATGAAAACAGAATGCAATGTATATAGTGGGAGATGAACCTCATTTTGTAGCCTTGTGTTATAACTATGAGCATCAGCATTAACTTCAAATTGTGTCAGAAGTCGGAATGGTAAATTACAGTGTCTGAATGCAAATGTAAATCTAGCTGATTGGTTGCGATGGATGTCATCCAGTATCATTATATGTCGTTTTTTTGAATAAATCCTTAGTGTTTGCATTGTATTTTGAGTGTGTTATGACGCGAATGGTGCGCTTCTGTAGGGCATTCAAAGGTCTCAAACAGGTTTTGTATGGAGGTCCCCATTGCATATTCCCATAGTGGAGGTGTGGGTGGATTAATATGAAATAGAGCATTCACAAATTGGATGATAATAGATAATTTTTACATTTATTCAACGCGTCCTGGATAGCAAAATTCTTCTGGTCCATATCCGGCCCACACCTGACACATTCATCCGGCCCAAATACGGCATGTAATGATGGCACTTAGGCGCTCCACTCCTGTTTGCCAGAACTTGACCACAACCAAGCCATCACAATGTCAGATGTCAGCCAAGAACATATGATAAAGCAAATGTGGGCCAGTTTTGGTTCACTTACAGACTGACCATTGTCAAACTGCCAAATATTTGCCAATTGTGGACCATATTTGTTTTATGATATTCGGGCCAAATTCAGCATTTACCACATGGGCCACTTTAGGCTCACATCTATTTTGTCCGAGCCAAAGGAATGACAAAAGTGTTGGATCGTTTTCTAATGAGGCCCACATCCATATGCTATCTGGGCGTATAACCCGCTTTAAACCTTTTTCCGACAATGGTTTATGTGGATTGCCATTTTAGTTTTCCATCGATGAAAACACCGAGAAACTCTCAACTTCTTCTATAATTTTATCATCAATTTTTATATGACCAGGTATCACATGGGGCTCAAGTGATTGTGTGAAAATAATGTAATTTGATTTTGAGGCATTCACTGAGAGCTTGTTACTTTTAAACCAGTCAGAAACTATAGCTAGTTTCTCATTCATAACCATGAACAACTCGCACAAATTGGTACCAGTGTAGTATATTGTTTATATATGATGTTATTTGTAAGTGTCAGAGTTTTAACTAGCATTTATGGATGCAGAGACAAGCTGTGCTCACTGACAGTGGTTTTCAGGGGTGCCCCTGAGCCCATGCAGAGACCTACATTGCAGAATACTGTCTATTAATGCAGTACCACCTGATGGCCGGAAGATTATGGCCATTCACTACTTGTTTTCAGCCTTGTCCCTTGTGTTCGGAAATTTCTCCAGATTCTTTTAATGGTTTAGTTATTTATTATGTATCATAGAAGGAATAATCCACAAATTTTATCCTGAGAAATATTATTATTGGATTGTTGCACAATTTGCCCTAGTGGTATTTCACATGGTGCTGAAGCCCGTACGCCCTGCACCTCTGAAAGACTCTGCCTCTCTGGGGTGCTCTGATACCCAATTAATCCAATTAGCTGTGAGATGTTTCACCCAGTGTATTTTTTATTTTTTTGGCATTATACAACTTCTCTAATTTTCTGTTGGTCCGGTCCCAACTTTTTTCAAATCTCTTGCTGGCATCAGATTTAAAATGAGCTGATATTTCTCCATGTAAAACAATTGCTATGTCGTCTTCGTGCTGTTTTAGTTTGTTTGCAGAACGCAATAAGTGCCAAAATTACATTTGTGCAATAATTGAGATCATACCATAGAACGATAGCCCTGTGCTTCTTACACATGGTGCAAAAATCAATTTTTAGAAATTCATAGTATATGGTATATTTTTTCATGGTCAAAGGTTGTGTTTTTCTATAAAACACAATAGGTCCCAACATATAAAGAGCTGATTTACTCAAAATGAGTAGAATGGATGTATTGCATTTTGGATACAAACTCTTCAATTACATTTTGGAGTTTAAATGGTTTGCAAATCATCGCGTTCTGTTTTTATTTGTTTTACAAAGTGTCCCAACTTTTTTAGAAAGGAGTTTTTACTATTTGAACTGTGACTGTGTATTTTGGCAGTGGCTTTCAATGAAACGGGCTGCGATTTGTATCTTTTCACGTAATATGTTTGTAATTGCCAACAAATTACACTACACCTAACAGTCTCTTTTCATTCCCAATGTGCTGGACTGTGGAGTCATAAACGGTGCTGTGGTTTGAATATGTACCGACACTCCGACACAGCACAAGGCAATCTCACATTAACGGATACTGTGGGGGTACCTTGGCTATTGTGAGTGATGTGTTTATTGAAAGGATTAAAAGAGAAGCAGAAGTTGGTGACAGATGCGCGAAATCCCCTGAGGGTGAGGACGTAACATACAGAGAATGTGATGTGGAAAAACGTGTCCTCGATTTCTGTGCGGTGTGCTTGTTCACAGGCAACAAATCAGGTTAGTTTTAACATCAGCGTTCAGATAAAAGATGGATCACACTGCTGAGCAACAATAAGAGTTAACCAAACTCCATAAGAAAGCAGCGGAGCCATCTTTCCCTTTCCAGAGGACTTTTTCGGCCGTGGCGGTAACTGAACCTCACCTAGCTCGGAGATTAAGAGTTTTTCGCTTAGGAATCTGAGAAACTTGGAGTGATAAATCAACAACTTGTCAGTGCGCGCAGGTCTGCACCGGAGGGCACATACCTCAAATCCATCTGGAGAGAGCATGAGAGGCGCGTGTGCCTGTGTGTGTGTGTGTCTGTCTGTCTGTCTATCTCTGTCTGGGGAAAGTGGCAGGTGGAGAATGGGGGGCAGAACTTTTTTCAGTAAATGAGAGCACCTTTCCTACCCCAAGAAACACTGAGTAGTAAAATTTCACTCACGTTTATGGGTGGGAAATAGTCCAGTATTTTGTTCCAACCATGTCAGTCTCTTATTAATTGCCATTCTCCTGCTGAGAGGTAGAACTCGTTTGAAAAATCAGCTGGCTGAATTCATGCTTGTAAGAAACATACACATTGGAGGCCTTTTATTTTTCAAACCCCTGGTTTTCCACCGATGGTGAAGCGCCATCTCACTCCTTCAGGTGAGAACCCAGCTCCATTTGTTTGAAAAAGCAATGAGGGAAAAAAAACCACTTTCAGCCGCCATAGATTTTTTTCTCTTTGGTCTCTAAATTTACTTTTGTTTTTGCTTCAGTGGCGCTGAAGATTAAAAGCACATACCATGTGCCAAGATACCAAATTCTTTTACACTAATTGTTTGTATTTCACTAAAAAAAAACAGTTGATATAAATAATATAGCCTTGACAGATTTTGATTTCAACATCATCAAGGCTGTCTCAGATTACCTGTAGAGAGGGAGAAGCGAGTTAGAATGCTTTATTGCAGAAAAAAACAGTGACTAGTTCTCCAACATGCTTGGAATAAGTAAAGATATCCATGCAAAGCGCGGTAATACGCCCACATCGCAGCCTCGTCAATGGAATGCTATTTGACAGGATTTTCCAATCAACACCAAAATCGCTAGGGATTCTCTTCATATTGCCATTGATCCACAAAACAAAAATGCGAGAATCCAACAGAAACTGTAGCGTGTAAAATGAAAACAATTAATTGTGGACGGACCAACAGACAGACCGATGGACAAACGGGCGCAATCGCAATTTACACCTGAGTATAAAAAAAAGCTATAATTTTGTTAAACTACGAGACTGCATGACAGTATGCCAAATTTATATTGGAAAGCTATGCGTACCAAACACTGACTGTTTTTAGCCTTTCTTGGCTCTTTATGGTTTATTTCTCCACTGTGAGAAACCATTTAAAAAAATTACGATTTTTGGTTGATCTTTGCCTTTAACATCTTACTTTGTAAATGTGCCTAAAAGCACTGAATTGTATGTCTGACTGAAACTGGAGATCCATTGAGGTTGAACTGGTCTGTTTACATCAAAATATGACCTAGATTTCCAGCCCCCTATCTGTTGAAGTTCTAGCTTCTGCACACTGGGGTCACATTTTGTTCTAACAGAAGGACCCGGGCTCCAACACGGGGATACTCACCCTTTTCCAGAATGAGCCAGTGTGGGTGCTGGCTTTCATACTTACCATGCGGTTTCACACCTGATTTTACTAATCGAGGATCTAATGTATTGCCAAAGCTTTAAGGGTTGATTTGTAGAATCAGGTGTGAAACTGCTTGGTTAGAATGACAGCCTGCAGCCACACCGGAGTGTGTGAGTGAGAAAAGAGTGAGTGTCCCAGCCCTAACAGTTAGTCAGATATTATCTGTGTTTTGGGGGAGCCAGGTGAGAGCGTATGTTCACCTGTCTGTCTTTATGTTAAACCCCAGATACCGTGAAGTTACCCTCACCGCAGGGAGTCCGGATAGAATCAACCAACATGAATCACCTTCTTAAGTGGCGTCCCCTGCAGGTCACCTGCCATCCTGTCAGATACTCCGTACAGTACCAGGGGTGAGTCAAATGTGCGTGTGTGTGTGTGTGTGTGTGTCTGTATGGGCCAGTATTCAGGCCTCTTGTGGGTACCAAATGTCCCCATAAGTGATAGAGTGCCAAATTTATTTGTCCTTTCGGGGACATTTTCTGGTCCTCATTCAAGGTAACTGAGCCATTTTGGGGTTATTGTTTAGGGTCAGGTCAGGGCATGTAGTGTGAATGGTTAAGGTCATGGCTATATGGTAATGGAATAAGTTTATGGGACAACCTCTCAAAACATAAAATTCCAACATGGGTTAGTCTGTGTGTGTGCATGCGTGCGTGTGTGTGTGTGAGAGTTCTCTTTCCAGAAATACATGCTTCCTGACTTTATTCATGATATTCATTCAGCTTATCTTTTCAGTGCTGCGTGTTTTCCTTTTAGCATAACTGAAGAATATTCATTTTTTTCATGCTGAACTTAGTCTGAAAGTGCATGAGTTTAGCATTATGTTTGCTGCTGTAAATCACATAGACTATGGTCACTAGCTGAGGACACTGCAGCTCCTGTGAGGAAAGCAGGTTTGTCAGCTGTGGGTTTTGTTGCTTAGTGTAGCTTTTTCATCGCAGGTATTTTGAGCTGTATATTAAGAACGGCAGTTGGGAGGATGCCCCTGGCTGTCAGGCCATCAATAGTGTCGTCTGCGACCTGACCCCCAGCTTCGGGTCCGATTCTGACTACCACGTTCGAGTGAGGGCAGAGTGCGAAGGCCAGACCTCTGATTGGAAGAGCTCCGGGGGACCTTTCAACCGGAGAATGAGTGAGGAATTATGGGATGCCTGCACTTACTTGTGTGTGTGTGTGTGTGTGTTTTCACTTGCATGTCTCATTCATCTACTGACACTATTTACACTGTAACACCTCCTGTAGCCGTTGAATTCTTGTAACATGCGGGGCTCAGTGTGGGTTGCCGTTCTTTAGAAACAAGTTGAAATGTATGTTTATCACATAACTAGAGTACTTTTCCTATAGCTCAGCTCATGTTCATATCACTTTTGCGAAAATTTCATTGGCTGAGAGCGAAAAAAAATTGCTCTGAGTTGCGTCATTGTTAATATTAAGCCAAACTGAATACCAGATGTAACATTGGTTATATCGGCTTGATATTGCTTAGCGCAGTAGCAAGCCAAGTGCCACTCTCATAACTGTATTAACGTTACTTAATTAGCCAGCTAGCACGCACGCAATACCTTTCCATAACCATTCTGTAACATTAGTTTGTTAGCTAGGGAGTTATCGTTAGCTAAGTTTTCAGTTGACTTTGAATTTACAAACCGTTGCGAGTTCAAACTGCGAATGTCTGTGACACAGTGTCTGACTGAATAAGCTAGCATAATGATGAAGTTAGCTCAATGTAACATTTAATGGGAAATACTAAAATGGCGTGAACGGACTTTGTATTTGTTTTCTATTCAATAACGCAGTTCAGTAATGGGATCAACGGAGTCTCATACTCTCGGTGGTGTCATGTGAAAGTTATGAAACTCAATGAGTAAATTTTGGATGTTACTCGCAAGCAAACGCAAAATTTACTCAACTCATTCCATGACTTTCATTTGACACACCCACTCCAGTAAGATCCTCTTAGTACGGTGACAGCCAGCCCTCTCCGCTTGCCTATTGGCTGTCTTTCCTAAAAGGGAAGTTATTAAGCAGGTTGTCAGCTAATTAATTTCACCTGGGGAGTAGTGCCTAAGGGTATTCAGGTTGCTGTGCTCTCCTGATCTCTCTCTCTCTCTCTTCTTTCTCCTTAACTGTTGTGTTCGGTTCCAGGTGTCCACCTGCAATGTGGAGCTGAGCCTTCGTTCCTTTGTGTACCCTTTTTCAGCATACGCTAGCACTATGTTTCATGCAACCATACACTGCAGACATTACTGAAGGCTCACACTTAAAGAAAACAAAATGCATTGAAATGTGTATTTATTTGGTGTACTTGAGTTAATTTGCTTCAGTTAATTGAGTCGATTTTTTTGTTTTTTTTTTTGCATTTCTATTCATGTGTGGACTTGTTTTGTGACAGTACATGAATGCATGAGAAACTCAACACAAATACGAAGGGCAGATATCCATCATCTACCCCACTTCTATTTTAACGGACAAAGGAACATGCAGATTGCTGAGCTTGTCCAATCCACAGGTCCATAACCAACATTCACATGCAAACGTAAACTCAGTGGAAACCCAATAAAGATACACTAGAATGCTATCAGATAGACCTACATGCTTAATGCTTACACAAAACAGTGAGCATGCAGGCGTTATCCAACACTGAGTACCACATGTTATAATTTAGAAGTTGAATTCCAGGCAATCTTTGAAACCGAGCTTTGTCAATACAATGCAGTCTGCTACATCAGCAAAGTGGACTGTGGATCTGTTGGTAAAACAAAATGGAGGGAAATTAGATTATAGTCGGTGGTGGGGGTGCGTGAGGTTTACTGTTAGTGAACTCAGAAACAATTAGAGAGTGAAATCTGACCCCTTCCGCTGTTGTTGGGATGGCTCAAAGAGCAGAGGGCCTGGCTCCGATAAATTCATCACATTATTAGGTACACCCGTAAACCTGCTTAGTCATGCAAGCATCCAATCAGCCAATCATGTGGCGTCCATGCAATGAAAAAAAATCACACACAATACTCATCCCTTTTTCGGCCATAATTTTCCTATCTTCAAATCTTTGTTCCCACCCTGATCTGTTTTCACCTTTTGGAATTTTGACAAACATTTCTAAAAAAAGAAAAAACTACTAGGGTTGATAAAACCCCTTTCCTGAATGGGCTTTGCTTTTGTCCAATGAATGATGAATGATGCATCAACATAGAGACAACTTACCTGAGACTTGCGCTTGGTAGAGCATGCTGCTTGGCAGGGTGTTTGAATCGAATGCATTGAAATCAGCTGGAGGCATCTTAATATTGTAAATGGGTTGAAAAGTGTTTTGACCGCTGTCTTTGGGAGTCAGGATTCTGGTTTTTTCATGTCGATACAGTTTGTTAGGTGTGAACAGCCCCAAAGAGCACTGTTCCTGCTGAAGTATAATGTCAAGACCACAGCTCTGCTGACCTCTGGAGGTGGGGTCATTCGCAGATTGTCTGATTTGAGTTTTTCTCTGCCCGTTAAAAGCCAACCTGACGGCCCCGAAAATGAAGGCGACTGTATCTGGGGACTTCGTGCAGGTGGCGTTTACGAACTTCAGCGAGATGGTGGGCTTGATCCTTAAGCGCTGGAAGAAAGGCCAAGAGCAGGAGGTAAGGGCTAAGAGACATTTCATTGGTTGATCTTAGCCCAGGGGAAAAAAAGCTGGAGATCTTATAGCAATGCTCTACAGTCCTGCTCCCAGAGCCGTACGATCCACTAGGTTTTCATGTCAAAACTAGTATGTCGCGTCTGACTCCATTAATGAGCGGCTCGATGCAGAGCTTTAAACCCTTTGGGCGGCGCAATCAATTTTCAAACGCTTAAAAAATGTAAATATCCTGAACTTTTGAAAACCTATCATGTGGTGACTTGTTGATAAGAGCTCCCGAGTCACAACATGATAGGTTTGCAAAAGATATGATTTTATTTCATTGTATCAGCGAGTGGCAAATTCTGCCTTTGACGCTTTAAGGGTTAACCTTTGAACAGAGCATGCTGAGTTTGGGTTGCAGTGACATCTAATAGGATAGAAGATCTCCGGGATCGAGGTTGGTTGCTGATTGGAGAATATCCAATTGAAACTGAATTTAGACTTGCTTAATCTGTGTTTGTGCAGCTGATCCTGAATCCTAATATTTAGCCTTGAAAGTGAAATGACAAGAATTTGGCAATGTTGTGATGATTTTATTTTGAATTGATGAAAGGGTCAGGGACATTTGAACCCTGTACCTGTTGGACCCGTACAAGTTGGACCCTGCCCAGTTGGACCCCTGGCCCCTAGCGTTTGGACCCCAGGCAAGTTAGACCCTGAACCAAATAGACCCCAGACCAGTTGGACCTTTGACCAGTTGGGTTAGGCGTAGGGTCTGGGGTCCAAACACCATGGGGTCCAACTGGGTAGGGTCTGAAGTCCAACTGGTCAGGAGTCCAAGTGGTCAGGGGTCCAACCGGTACTGGGTCCATTCTGTTAGGGTCCAACCGGTTCGCGGGCCAAACGACCTATACCCTTGATGAAACATGTTGACTCGGCATGCAAGTCGCTAGTCAAATGAGGTTATAAAAATATATCTGACGTGACACGACTGAAGCACTGATTGAAATAGTCTCTTCAGCAGCCTAGAGGAGGAGGCGAGGGCGAACAGAGGCTGTCTTCATTGACCCCAGGCCCTGAACTGTGTGCTCTAAATGTGGGTTTCCTTCAGGTGTTTCTCCAAAGCATCACCGCAGAGAGGAACCCGTTTCACCTGGAGGGCCTGGAGCAGGGGGCCACGCACTGTCTGAGCGCCTACGCCACTCTGCACGACAGGGCCAGCGTCAGCACGGAAACGCAGTGCTTCAAAATCGGTGGGGTGGAAGGAGATGGTGCTCATAACCTTGGTATAAAGGGATCAAAGTTCAGGGGTCAGAGTGCAAAACAGTGGTAACTAACCCTGCTCCTGGAGATCTACAGTGCTGGTAATTTTCACTCCAACCCTAACAAAGCACTCCTCATTAGAAAAGTATAGTTTATCTGCACTGGCTAATTAGTACAATCTGGTCTGCCAGTGCCAAAGAAGGGCTGGGCAGAAACCCACAGGATGGATCTCCAAGAACAGGGTTGGTTATTGCAAATGTTGAGGCTAATTTATACTTCTCTCACTAAAAGAAATTGCCAAAGTTTGCTTACAAATAGTTCTGTTATTTAATTGTGTTTTAGCCCCGCTGCAAGGCCAAAGTGTGCAAGCCCAATATTTTTTTCGTTCGTCCCCATCAGTGCAGCACTTGGCTAGGCAAACAAGTTTTCGCGAACAACATTGCCGACTGATTGAAACAATGGTTTGTGATATGACATTCAGTATTTACTTTGGTTAAATAGCTATGCTGAATTCATCAGGTGTTGAAATTTTTATGTTAGATTGACAATGTAACCACGTGACTTGACCTGCAAGTGTCAAGTAAATTTAGTGTTGCAGATAGGAGAAATATAAAAACAATGATGCTAATCTTGAGGTATATCAAGCTGCCATCTTACATTGACATGGGCTTGGTGAGGACCCAATTTCAAAACTAACTTCTAAGCGGTAGAGGCGAGCTATACCAAGGCTGTTCCATTTTCTCATGAGAGAAAAAGCATTTATCAGGCTTTCAAATCCTGCCATGTTTGAATTCTGCTCATAAAGTCAGCCAACTCATTTAGCCAAGTAGAGGCGTGTCCCAATGCTACAAACAACTGTGTCCTCCCCTCCTGCATTCATCTCCTTCTCCTACCGAAAACTATTGGGAAAGAAGAAGAAAGACAGCTGGATTTTTAAATTATTGGATGCACTCTATTTCTACCCTCTAGCTGCAGTCATACGCCAACTGGCCTAGACAGGAAGTCGCTACAAAACATGGGAAGGACTTTTATTTTGTGACGCAAGAGTTCAGACTTCTGGTGGTAAACTATTGTGCTGTGGCTGGCCAGAGGCTATGTTCTCTGCTTTGTGATTGACCGCTGAGCTCTCATCTTTCGCCAACGCCTGTGTCCCTATTGTTTAGTCGCTGAGTTGCTCATTTGCACTGCGGCGTAACCGCATCTTTGTCTTTTAACTGTCACGGCAACTGCATTTTGATTGGTCCCCGTGATTTTCATGACTCTTCATCCGCAGCACCTCCTGAACCCTCCCCAGATTGGGATTGGCTGAAGGCCACTGCCGCATGCCTTGCTGCGATGATTGCTACGTGTACGGGGCTGGCTGCGTTTTGGTCCGCGAGGAGGTGTGGCCCCACCCTCCTGAATACCTTCTGGCCTAAGGAACCACTGCCAAATGTTCTGGTGAGCTTCACACCCATACACACCTCTATCTGACTCAATTCGCCAGGAAGGTGACTCAAGCAAACGTGATGGGGATGGGTGGGGTGTGTACAGAGAGTTCCTGGGAAGACCAGCGGAGCAGTTGGCTCAAGAGGTGACTAAGTTATATTACAGTTATTGAGTTCAGTTTAGTTTCATTTGCATCAGGCTTTTTACAGAAATATCACAAAGATGCTTTACAGAATAGCAGTAGGGCAAATGTCTGGCTGAAGTCCCCAAAATAGCTTATGAAGCAAAGAAAGAAAGAAAGAAAAAAAAAAAACTCTGTAGGGAGAAAAATCTTCAAGCAGTGGTAAAACCCCCCCCCAAATGTGAAGAAATTTCAGGAGGAGCTCAGCTATAGTGGTGGAGCCCATTTTCTGCTGGCTGGGTAACTGAACAATGGGTCTTCACTTTTATAAGTCAATTAAAGTCCAATAGAAGCCAATTTTACAAATCATTATTTAGCGAACTGACAATCAACAAGTGGAGGCCAATCCCCACTGGAAAGATTTGGGATTACGGGCCTTTATCAAGGGCCCTATGACTTCTCTGATCTCATCTTGGCTTCACATTAGCCACGAGGCCAAGCCTCATCAAATCTGGGCTCAGTCTTCTTTTACCCCAGGAAATTAAATGAATAGTTATTTCTAATGATTAATGAGACTGACATCAAGGTCTAAGAAGGATGGGAAAAGAAGTTCTCGGCTGCGGAGGACTGTGATTTCCTTATCCCTGCACTAGGATGAAGAAAATTAACACAGTGAATTCAATAAGGGCCCAACTCAATGTTGAAAATGTGTAGTTGAGCCCTTATTGAATTCACCAAATTCAATTTTTAACGCATTTCACCCATTAACTTCCAGCTAGGGTACAACACGTCAAATCAGTCCAGAGGGCAAAAGTTGCGTCAAGTGAATGTCTTGCGTGAGCGATGGGAAAAGTCAGCAGAGGCTGCGTTCGATGTATGTGAAAGTTGATGGGACCCGTCACAAGACATGTCTCCTAATAAGTACACGCCCTGGCTACCTTTCCAACGGGCCTGGCTCTTTGGCGATGTGGTCAGCATGTTTGACTCTTACCCGGGAGTCTGGGGTTCAGTTGCCCGCCCGGGCCCACCTTCGGCCTGCCACACGTAGCATCGGAAGTTTGCTGCGCTAATTGCAGTGCTGTTGCAAAACAGGTCAGGTATAATGGTCTGCAGGCTGCCCCAGAATGTTCTCAGCTTATCCACTGCATTTCCCACAGGTTAATGGAGAGGTTAACACCAAGCTGAGAGTGCCATTGGCAGTGGAGGAGGTCCACGAGCAGTGCCACCCTGTTATGGTTCTGCTGCCAGACCCGATGCGAGGATGAGGAGCAGGCCTTCATCGTGCTACAATCAAAACCAGCACACTCTCCTGGATAAGCACTTACTTACAGAAGACATCACCTACCTCAACAAGAACTTGCGTTAAAATCGGGTTGCTTGGACCAAGACGAACGGGTCCAGACAAAAATAGAAGGTCAAAAGCCACCTCAGCTATTGCTGATTCGCAGTCTTCTAGACTAGAGCACTTATCGCATTTTACCTGCACACTTATGACCTCAAGATTACAGACACTTCAGTGGAAGGCTTCAGTGGTGCATCATCTGGTGCTCAACTGTGTGGTTCAGTCCAGTACTGCTGTTTTATAATATATCTAATGGCAATATTATTATCCACCGTTCAACTGTAGATGTTATTGTTACTGATTTTCAATCGCTGATATTGTTGATACTGTATTTGTTTTATGCGACAATGAAGCATTACCTGCACAAACATAGTCACATATGCATTCATTTAAATAATAGAAGGCCAAATGTATGTTTTAAGTAAAAATGCTTTTTGTGGGAAACTTTGTCACTTACTGGATGCAGTTATTTTATGCATTACTTCCGAGGGAGTATTTATACTTTACTCTTCCAGGACACAGTGTTTGTGAAAACGAAGTTCTGATAAATGAAACTTTTTTCCCCCCTGCCTCAGGAGCGAAACATAATATCCTGAACACCTAGGGTAGTAGCAACCCAAGATTACCCAAGTAACAGAACAGCCATGATTGTGAGGACAGCAAAAATCTGAACAATTCACCACAATAACTCCTAGTCCAAGACTCCCAGATAATCTGGATTTCAGTGTTCCAAACAGCTTCATGCTAATAGGGGTTAACAGCTGGTCTTATTGCTGATATGCACGTCAATACCTTGGTCTTGATATGTGCACTGCGTTCCCAAGTATTTAAACCGTGACAATTTTAGCTTTTTGACTCTGCACTCCGTTACAGGTTAATTCGCTGACTTGTGACCAGTGTTGGCATCACTATTGTGTGACCCATGTACTGTACGTAAGACTCAATGAGGCCATTGCCCGGGCTGTCAGGGGAATAGTGTACACAAGAACAGTTGCTGCCCCAGCTGTTCCTGATATTGAGATGTCAAAGTAATCCTTTTGATAGCATTCTCTCGAGTTCTGGAAATTTCCCATCACATATTGGACATTACCCTTCAATATTGTGAAAGCACTGCTTGGAATTCCAAGTTGCTGTCATATTCCGCATCCTTTCGAATTGCCACCATTTTCCTGCTGTGTCACTGATCAGGCCAGGGAAAAATGGCGAAATTTCACCGAAAAAGGATTCAAACAAAATATACTGTGGCGGGCATTTTACTGAGTCATCGGGTAAATAATAAAGGGGACACTTACCATTTACTCAACGGTTGGAGGAACAACCTCTCCTATAAGAGGTTCTGCCCGTTTTATGCACCGTGACTGTTCAAGTCAGGGGTCTGAAACTCAAATCTTGGAGGGCTGCTGTCGGCTGGTTTTTTGTTTGTTCCTGCACTCAAGAGCTCAAAGGAAGCGGTGTCACAATTACTACGCCTGCTCACAACTTTGAACAAAGTAAATACGCTCAACTGCAAGACAAAATCTAGAGGGTATTTTTCTTTTGCGATTACTGGCGATGGCAACCAGTTTACACTCTTCACATCCCCCGGCTAAAGCTTAACACAGTGCTTTGAATCCTTGAATTTCCATAGAAAGCTCTATAAAATGAAAATAATAATGCCAAAGAAACTAAAATATGGAAATACAATGCTAAACAGCGATGGATTGGCAAGGATGGAATCAAATTATGACTTGCAGACTAGCAGATTTACTTTCTTTGGATGAAAGTTCTGAACATGCACAGTAATCATCACAGAGCTCCTTTAATTCGAGTCACTGATAGGCTAAGGGGTCCGCATGCCTCCTCGTTCAAGGAATTCCAGACACCACCTAAAATAGTACAAAACCCAAAACCAGTGAAGTTGGCACGTTATGTAACTCGTAGATAAAAACAGAATACAATGATTTGCAAATCCTTTTCAACTTATATTCAATTGAATACACTGCAAGGACAAGATGTTTAATGTTCAAACTGAGAAACTTTTTTTTTTGCAAATAATCATCAACTTAGAATTTAAAGGCAGCAACACATTGCAAAAAAGTTGGCACAGGGGCCTTTTTACCACTGTGTTACATCGCCTTTCCTTTTAATGACACTCAGTAAACGTTTGGGAACTGAGGAGACCAATTTTTGAAGCTTTTCAGGTGGAATGCTTTCCCATTCTTGCTTGATGTACAGCTTAAGTTGTTCAACAGTCCGGGGTCTCCGTTGTCGTATTTTACGCTTCATAATGTACCACACATTTTCAATGGGAGACAGGTCTGGACTACAGGCAGGCCAGTCTAGTACCCGCACTCTTACTGCGGAGCCATGCTGTTGTAACACGTGCAGAATGTGGCTTGGCATTATCTTGCTGAAATAAGCAGGGGCGTCCATGAAAAAGATGTTGCTTGGATGGCAACATATGTTCCTCCAAAACCTGTATGTACATTTCAGCATTAATGGTGCCTTCACATATGTGTAAGTTGCCCATGCCTTGGGCACTAATACACCCCCATACCATCACAGATGCTGGCTTTTGAACTTTGCGCCTATAACAGTCTGGATGGTTCTTTTCCTCTTTGATTCGGAGGACACGACGTCCACAGTTTCCAAAAACAATTTGAAATGTGGACTCGTCAGACCACAGAACACTTTTCCACTTTGCATCAGTCCATCTTAGATGAGCTTGGGCCCAGCGAAGCCGGCGGTGTTTCTGGGTGCTGTTGATAAAATGGCTTTCGCTTTGCATTGTAGAGTTTGAACTTGCACTTGCAGATGTAGTGACGAACTGTAGTTACTAACAGTGGTTTTCTGAAGTGTTCCTGAGCCCATGTGGTGAAGTCCTTTACACACGGTTTTTGATGCAGTAGCGCCTGAGGGATCGAAGGTCACGGGCATTCAATGTTGGTTTTCGGCCTTGTCGCTTACGTGCAGCGATTTCTCCAGATTCTCTGAACCTTTTGACGATATTACGGACCGTAGATGATAAAATCCCTAAATTTCTTGCAATAGCTCGTTGAGGAATGTTGTTTTCAAACTGTTTCGACAATCAGCTCACGCATTTGTTCACTAAGTGGTGACCCTCGCCCCATCCTTGTTTGTGAATGACTGAGCATTTCAGGGAAGCTGCTTTTATACCCAATCATGGCACCCACCTGTTCCCAATTAGCCCGCTCACCTGTGGGATGTTTCAAATAAGTGTTTGATGAGCATTCCTCAACTCTCTCAGTCTTTTTTGCCTCTTGTGCCAGCTTTTTTGAAACATGTTGCAGGCATCAAATTCCAAATGAGCTAATATTTGCAAAAAATTACAAAGTTTACCTGTTCAAACATTAAGTAACTTGTCTTTGCAGTGTATTCAATTAAATATAGGTTGAAAAGGATTTGCAAATCATTGTATTCTGTTTTTATTTACGATTTACACAACGTGCCAACTTCACGGGTTTTGGGTTTTGTGTTAAGGGCCTCCAGAAGTTTTGAATAATGGGAACTTTTGGAAAACCCAAGGACACTCTTAATATGATTCCCTTTAAAAGACTCCAAAAGCTTAATGTCAGCATCATTCACAGGTAAACAATTAGCACTGTGCAAGAAAATTGGGTAAATTGCAGTCTTCCACAGGTGAACTTTGATATCAATTGACAAAACAGGATATATGAAACTAGCATTGGTAAAGCTAAATGCTCTGCGCAGAGCGGCTGACAGACGTTGATGTATATGAGCAGCAGGTTTAAGGGTATTTAAGCTTTAAGTCACACCCAGTATTTTGACTTTCTGAGAATTGTGAATCGTGAATTGTGAATTGCCATCAAGAGTCCAGACAGGAGTCAAAAATAAACTTATATTGAACTAATACTGTGCACTTGGGTCTTCGAGAAGCCAAAAACAAATCTCCATTTCTTGGCACACGCCTGACTAATATTGTAATATATTCGGATATAATCCAAACATAAAGAGGAATGAGGCGCGGTTGCTAGAATGCGACTGGTCACGTTCTTTATTTTACTTCGGTACTGCCGTACATTTACGCATGCGCACATCAAGTATCCCAACACCTAAACGCCAGTGGTGGGCACCTCTAAATTCGGAATGACCCAATTTACCATACAGGGTTCACTGTATCACACTCCTCCCCCATAAGCTATGAAGTTCCCCATAGTAATAACACAAATTCTTACTGCCATAATAAGGCTACTTCAACATAAAGTTTACCCTTACTAGGTACAATAACCTCAATGCGATACTTTTTTTTTTTTTCCCTAATTCAATACCAGTCACACTTCTTTTTTTTTTCCGTTAACTCCTAACAGTTCAACTTTAAGAATTTATTAACAACAATTCCAAACAAACACCTCCCATTAACCTACAGTTCACTTTACATTTTTTTTTCTCCAGGAACTCTTTTTCACATTAGATTTTTTAATTAATTAATTAATTAATTTATTTATTTTTTTTTTTACTGTCAAATGAATTTAAGGTCCAGTCGTTTTGGAGGCGCACGCTCCCTCTGAGGATATCTCTGCACTATTTCCTCCTCAGTGGTAGTGCACTCCTGGTCAGCAGTAGAAACTGCGTTCTTATCGTCCACCGAAGTTGGCAAGGGTGTTGCAGGCTTTTCCCTAGCCTGCCGTCTTGGACATGGGGTGGCTTCAGGCGATGACTGGCTAGCACCCACTACTCAAGGTGTGTCATTCACCCCAAATCAGCACTAACCGATGCAGGAAGGGGGACTTCCATTGGGTCACCCTGCACCTCTGGTGTCGCTGAACTGGGCGGACTGGTGTACAGCAGATGATCAATGTGGACTGGGCGCTGGTTCACGCCATTACACACCAGGTAGGTGACGGGTCCAAGTCGTTTTTTCACCGTCCCCTTTATCCACCTCTCCTTCCCTCCACGGAAGTTTCGGATCAGGACTGAGTCACCTTCCGACAGGTGTCTCAGTTTGGAGGAGCTATGGTCGTGGTACTTCTTCTGCCTTTGTTGTTTGGTTTCTACCACACCAGCTAAATTTGGTTTCAGAAAGCTGAACCGGGTTCTTATCTGTCGCTTAAGGAATAGTTCTGCTGGCGTGCATCCTGTGACGCTGTGAGGTGTACTCCGGTACAGTAACAGGAAGTTGGCCAGCCTATGCTGAAGAGTTACGGTGATATTTTAGTATTTCTCATCCAGCACCTGTTTCAAGAGTGACGCTTTTACCGTTTGGACGGCTCTTTCTGCGGCTCCATTAGATGCGGGATGGTAGGCCGGTACCAAAGTTTGCTTTATTCCATTGCTTTGCAGGAATGTCTTGTACTCTAGTGAGGTGAATTGTGGACCATTGTCCGAGACAATCTCCTCAGGGAGACCATAGGCAGCAAAGATGTTCCGCAACACCTCAATGTTTTTTGTGGCGGTGGTTGTTGCCATGGGAATGACCTCTAGCCACTTGGAATGACTGTCAACTAATGCTAAGAAGTGTCTTTCTCTACAAAGTCTATATGTAGCCTCTGCCACACCCCAGTGGGCCACTGCCAGCAATGAAGCGGCACTACTGCTGGTAGTTTCCTCACAGCTTGACATGCCTCACATTGCCGTACTGTGCCTTCTATGTCCTTGTCCATCAGAGGCCACCACATGTAGCTCCGTGCTAAAGCCTTCATTTTACACCCTCCTGGGTGCCCTTGATGTAAGTCATGTAACAGTCTTTCCCTATATGCTGGCGGAATGATTACTCGTAGCCCCCACAGAATGCATCCTTGCTCTACCGATAGTTCTGCCCTACGGCTAAAGAAAGGCGTCAGGGCTTCATCCTGCACATAGCTCGGCCAACCACTCTGGGTGAACTCCAGCACTTTACGTAAAACTGGGTCTTTAAGAGTGCTCTGTGCAATTTCATTAGCGTGCACAGGCAATTCATCCACTAGAGAGAAATAAAAGATGCTGTTTTCTTCTGCTGTGCTCTCCTTCTCTATACCAGGCAGTCTCGATAAAGCATCTGCATTAGCATTTTCAGCTGACGTTCTGTATTCACTGCTATAGTCATACGCCATCAGCCTCAGCGCCCATCTCTGCATCCTTAAGGCTGCTAATGTGGGAATTTCCGATTTTGGTCCCAAGATGGCTAAAAGTGGTTTGTGGTCAGTAATTAAACTGAACTTATGGCCATACAAATATTTATGGAATTTAGTCACTCCAAATATAATGGCCAAAGCCTCCTTCTCTATCTGACTATATTTGCTCTCCGCCTCCATTAACGTGCGGGATGCAAAGGCGATGGGTTTCTCGTCCCCATTTTCCATTATGTGCGACATGACCGCGCCAATCCCATAAGGGGATGCATCACACGCTAGTCTTAAGGGTTTCTGCGTGTCATAATGTACCACTACAGAGCTTTTCACTAACTGCTCTTTTGCAGCCTGGAATGCAGCAGTGCACTCAGATGTCCACTCCCAATGTACTTCTTTCTTCAGAAGTTGGTGCAGTGGCTGCAGTAAGGTTGACAGGTCTTTCATAAAGCGGCCATAATCATTTAAAAGTCCCAGAAATGACCTTATCTCGGTGACATTCGTTAGCCAGGGTGCGTTTACAATGGCTGCAACCTTTGTCTCTGTGGGGTGGAGTCCCTCACTATCTATCAGGTGCCCCAGGTACTCAACCTTCTCCTGCATGAAATCACTTTTGGCCCGTTTCACTCTTACCCCGTAGCTCTCCAGTCGAGTCAGGACCTCCTCGAGATTCCTCAGATGCTCCTCCCTCGTTCTCCCAGTGATGAGTATGTCATCTAGAAAGCAGGTTACATGCTCCAAGCCTTGAAGAATCTGGTCCATCACATTCTGAAACATTGCGGGAGCACTGGATACCCCATATGAGAGTCTATGATAGACATACAACCCTTTGTGAGTATTTATTGTTAAATACTTCTCTGAGCCCTTCTCCAGCTCGAGCTGTTGATAGGCATGCGAGAGATCTAATTTACTGAGCAGTGTACCACCGGCTAGTGTTGCAAACAGGTCTTCAACGTTAGGTAGGGGGTATTTTTCCTCCTCCACACTCGGATTAACTGTGACCTTGTAGTCCCCACAGATGCGTATTGAGTTGTCTGACTTGGGTACCACAACAATTGGGGGAGCCCATTCACTGTGGTCTATTTTTGAAATGATGCCCGCATTTTCCAGCCTATTTAATTCCTTCTCAACCGCTACCTTTAGTGCATATGGCACCGGTCGTGCCTTCCGGAAAACTGGTTTGGCATCCGGCTTCAGGGTAATATGGGCTTTGAATTCACGAATAGTTCCAGGCCCTTCAGCGAACACTGCTTTATGTTGCTGCAACACAGCTTCAACATCTGCATTTATACTGCCGCCTGCTGGGGTAACTGAGAACATGTTGGCCCAATCCAATTTAAATTTTGTCAGCCAGTTTCGCCCCAGGAGGGCTGGTCTGTCACCTTTGACTATCACCAGGGGTAGATTAGCACTCTGTTTTTGATATTTGGCATGAACAGTCACTTGCCCCATCAAAGGAATGTTTTCCCCTGAAAAGGTGGACAACCGCATTTTACTCTCCTGAAGTAGAAGATGAGAGAGATTTTCCTTGTACACTATCTCAGACACCAAGGTTACAGCAGCGCCTGTGTCCAGATGCATGTTCACCGGGTTACCTTCTAGGTCAACGTTTACAGTAATGTCCTTTTTTCCATTTTTAATTATTTTAACAGTGTACACCCCAAATAGTTCCTCCTCATCTCCAACTCCCTGTACAGCATTGGACTTGTCCTCAGCCAAAAACTGAGTCTGTCCTTGTTTACCTTTGGTTCGGCACATTTTAGCTATGTGTCCGATTTTCGAACACTTGTGGCACTTTTCTGATTTATACCTACACCCTGTCGCTGCATAGTTATAACCACCACATCGGTAACATGGCTGGTGTGTGTCCTGTTTTTGTGGTCTGGAGTTATCCGTAGCTAGGCTGCTTTTCCAAGCACCCTTCATTACTTTCTCTTTGTCGATTTTATTCACGGTCGCACTTCCCTTAATTTTATTGGCAAACTCCATCGTATTTTTCGATGCCATTGACAAAGCCACTTCGCATGAAGTTTTAAACGTAAGATCACGTTCAGCCAGCAGTTTCCGTTGTATAGCCTCCACTCTCAACCCGCTTACAAATCGGTCCCTCAGGGCTTCATTTAAATAGGTACCGAATTCACAATGTGTGGAAAGTTGTTTTAAAGCAACAATGTCATCCGACATAGATTCATTGTTCAATTGATTCCTTTTTTGAAATCGAAACCGTTCGGCTATGATTAGCGGTTTGGGCTTATAATGTGTGGAGAGTTTTTCCTTTAGCACACTGTAGGCTAGGTTACTCGGCTTGTCTGGCAGGACTAGATTCTTTAATAGCCTGTAGGCTTCCGCGCCAATAATGGACAGGAACACACTGACCTTTTTGTCATCATTGATTTCGTTGCATATCATCCATTGCTCAAACCTCTCGAGATGCGATTCAAAGTCCTCTTGACCTTCTTTGTATTCGGAGATTTGTCCGATGCATTTCGCCATCCTGCTGTGTAGTTACCTTAAATTCGCTTGACCGACTTGCTAGACGCTAGCTTGTAGTACAGTTATTACTCCGACTAAACACTTTAATTAACTAGCTCTACAATCAGGATTCCCTTCAAATGACAAGGAAATCCCATCCTCGTCGCCACAGTAATATATTCGGATATAATCCAAATATAAAGAGGAATGAGGCGCGGTTGCTAGAATGCGACTGGTCACGTTCTTTATTTTACTTCGGGACTGCCGTACATTTACGCATGTGCACATCAAGTAGCCCAACACCTAAACGCCAGTAGAGGGCGCCTCTAAACTCTGAATGACCCAATTTACCATATAGGGTTCACTGTATCACAAATATGACTAAGACTTTGTAGCCGGGAGCACTCCCAGAAAAGAGATTTACATCATCAGCATACGCACAATTATGTAGTAACATGTGTCCATATCTCAAACCCTCTTTTGACTGACCAAGTTCCATCAGGAGGTCATCAATAAAAAAAGTAAAAAAGGTAGGGGACGACAAACTACCCTGCCTGATGTCTCTACTCATTTTAAAAAGTTCACCCTGAGACCCGTTCCAGCGCACACCAGCCTTAAGATTTGTGTACAACTTATATAATACCAGCCAGCGATTGAACTCAATTCTGTTCAAGATCTTATAAAAAAGACCATTGTGCCATTCTCGATCAAAACATTTCTCAGCATTCAAACTGCAAACATATACAGGAGTATTCTTGGATGTAAAATACATGAACACATCATTGAGAAATGAACAAGCCATATCAGCGTCAATGCCTTCCTTAAACCTAAACTGTGTACTACTACAGTTAGCATCATCCTGACTAGGCATCAGGTAAAGTTCCAACAGTTTGGAGTAACGTGCTAACTGTAATTGGTCGATAATTATTCGGCATATTAGGATTCAAAGTGGGTTTTTTTTACCAATATGCATATTGGGTCCAACAACATGCCAGCTTAGCATTATTGAGAAGACACTACTCAAGGTGCTGCATAATGAATCTGACATGCCATACTAGAGATGTTCAGCTGAGATATTACCAATACCAGGAGATTTATTCGCTTTTAACATAGAGGTGAGATGACAGATTATGTGAGAGTCAACAGTATTGTCAATGTAACATCACAATTATTGAGAAAATTGTTCCTTACCTCATCAATGACGTGTTGTTGCTGTACATCTAAATCATAGTCATCATTCATTATACTGTTAAAATGTCTACTGAACTCAAAAGAAGAAAGGTAAGACACCGTTTTGTTACTATTGCATTGTTTACACAGAGCATTACAGAAGCCAGCACCGTTCCCGGCATTGAATAGCCATTTTAAATCATTAATAGGCTTGTTGAAAGTAGCCCGGAGGTAATACCGGGAGGCGGACCTGAATTGTTTTTTGGCGTACTTCCAACAATTGAAAACAGCCCCAGACCTAAGTCTATCAGTATTGACCCCACATAGCCCACCAAAACTTCTCATGTTTACTCAAGTATGTCAGGTCACTACCCCACAGTGTACTTCTGGTTTAAAACTTGATTGAAACGTACACCCAGATTCTTGTACTGAGGAATAAATAGCCTGTATTGACCTCTGTAAGTAACTCATCAATATAAAATTGTGTGGACATTCGATCCGTGAAGCTGTTGGAGCTCTTGACATTTGAGTTTCCGAGTTTATCTATGAGAATCTGGCTGTATCGAGCTCGACGCTTTGGGAACGTCCAATTAGGCTGCATTCTATCATTGGAATGGTCATGCATGAAAACTGACAAACAGCTGACATTTCTAACTCAAAACACTGTTCTCACAGGTAAATGGTCACTTACTAGCTTCATCAATGCCGATAATTTTACAATCCAGAACATCTCCGTTATCATGCTGGGGTATTAACACGTGGTCAATCCAGGTATAGAAATTGCATTCAAAACGAAAATATGTATATTCAGCTGTCTGTGGAAAGAAGTAGGCCATTCGATGCTATAAAATCATACAAAATTTTAGACTGGGGAGAAAAGCTTTTCTTACGGCACCATTTATCACTAAGCTGGGCTGATCTCAGTAGCTGAACATTAAAATCCCCTCAAATTTTTTTGGCACAGAGTAACCATACTTGTCCATACACACTTGAAGAGTGTCAAGGCATTTAATAAACTGACGAAGAGAATTGCCATTAGTTCTATCGTTAAAGGGCAAATAGACATTCACAATTATTTGCCTTCAGTACCAGAAGAGTCAGTTGCAGAAACAGCAACCATGCAGTCACTATTAATCTGTGAGGGTTTTACGAAATGAACCAAGAGCAAACACCAGTAAAATGCAAAAAGGAGGCTTTATTTCTGAGGGGGGAAACCCCCCAACAGAGCTGGCAACAGTACAATGTCCGCAATCCAAAATCAGAATCCAAAGGGCGAAATCCAGAGTCATACACAGGGCACCAATCACAAAAAATCGTAGTCAGACAAAAGAGGTCAAAAAACAAGAATGCGGCAAAAGTACAGGGAGTAGGCAAAGCTCGATATCAAAGACGGTCCAGTCAGAAAGATAAACACTGAGAGATCAAGGCGAGAAACGTGGCACGAGAAAACTAGGGAGAACGATCTGACAAGAAAGTGTACCAAACAGACATCTTATATACACACCCGGGGTAAACACATGACCAGGGAGAACAGGTGCAATCAGTGGGAACAATGATCAGGGAGAGACACATGAGGGATAAACTAATTACATGAATTTGGCTGTAGCCCAAACGCAGACAGGGATCACAAGACAAACCTAAGTACAAAACAACAGCTCCGGTTAAGGAGTACTAAAGTGCCAAGATAAAAGAAAAGGAAAGCACAAAGTATAAGTGGAAATCCACAGAAACTTGCAGCAGAGATAATTAGGGATAGGCAAGGAGGCGGAGACTAGAATTGGGCGACAGCTGAGAGATCATTAGTCGATTAGTAAGTGCAGCTATACAATCCCAAGTGCTTGTTAGTAAGTTAGTCCAAATATACAAGGTTAGTGTGGATTAGTATTTAGCAAAAACAATAAACTGTTAGTATGTGTTAGTAAGACAGTAAAAGAGAGAGGAAGGAAGAACACGAGATAATGAAAGAAGATTGAAACCCAGAAACCAATAAATCACCCGAATGAGTGGCACACAAGACAAGAAACCGTGAGCAAAGATACACACCTGACAAGACAGGGGAGACAAAGTGCAAAGCATGAAAATGAAAACATGGCTTGGAAACTAAATTACTAAGACATGAAAAATAATAACACAATGAAATCCAAACTAACAAAACACAATACATAATCCTAAGAATGGTCAGAGGGCAGGCAGTGGTCACTAAACACAGAAATACTAAACATGGCTAGGCCAGGCACAGAACTTAACATGAGAGCAGAATCACAACAGTACCCCCCCTCTTAAAAAACGCCTCCAGGCGTTTCACCTTGGTCTGGGGTGGTTGGCATGAAAGTCTCTGATCAAGTCCTTGTCCAAGATGTGGCGTGACGGTACCCAACTGCGGTGTTCCGGTCCGTAACCCTCCCAGTCGACGAGGTATTGCAGTCCCCGGCCTCGCCGACGACAATCCAGGAGGGCACGGACCGTGTAGGCTTCGCCTCCGTCGATGATCCGGGCGGGTGGTGGGGGATCAGGTCCAGAGGACAGGGGGTGGGTTACAGCAGGTTTAACTTGGGACACGTGAAAAGTCGGATGAATACGTCTCATGGACAGGGGCAGACGGAGGCGAACCGCAGTGGGACTCAAGACTTTTTCAATCGTGAATGGGCCCAAAAACTTAGGGAAAAGTTTGCCCCCATTACCTCTGAGAGGAATGTCCCTTGAAGATAGCCAGACACGCTGCCCAGGTCGGTATGAAGGGGCTGTCGTGCGCCTCTTGTCTGCTTGCTCCTTCATCCGGGCGACCGACCTGAGCAGGGCCTGGCGGGTGGTTATCCATGTGCGTCTGCACCGACGCACAAACTCACGGGCTGAGGGGACAGCTACCTCCTCCTCCTGGGAAGGGAACAAAGGGGGCTGGTAGCCTAGGCAGGCCTTGAAGGGGGAAATGCCAGAGGCAGCAGAGGTGTGGCTGTTCATGGCGTATTCAGCCCATGGCAACTGATGACTCCAGGAGGAGGGGTTCCTAATGCAAAGACATCTCAAAACATTTTCCACACATTGGTTAGCCCGCTCGGTCTGGCCATTAGTCTGGGGATGGAAACCTGATGATAAACTAACTGTGGTGCCAAGTGATTTGCAGAATGATTTCCAAAATAGGGCAGTGAACTGGGGGCCGCGATCAGATGTGATATCAATAGGAATACCATGAAGTCTGATGACATGTTGAATAACAAGGTTAGCGGTTTCTTGGGCGGAGGGGAGCTTGGTGAGGGGAACTAGGTGAACGGCTTTGGAGAATCTGTCTAAGATGGTGAGAATGGTAGTGTGATGATTGGAAGGGGGAAGGCCAGTGATGAAATCGAGTGCTATGTGGGACCAGGGGCGGTGTGGAGTGTGGAGGGGCTGAAGCAAACCGTGAGGTGGTTGATGTGAGGCTTTTGCTTGGGCGCAGACCGAGCAGGCAGCTACAAAACTTTGGACATCTTGGGAGATTTCTGGCCACCAAAATCTTTGTAAAATAAAGTCCTTAGTACGGCGTACTCCAGGGTGGCAGGACAGCATGGAAGAATGTCCCCATTCCAGAACCTTGGGGCGTAATGCAGCTGGAACATAAAGACAGTTAGTGGGGCAAGCGCTAGGGGCAGCAGTACTGGCTTGGGCATCTCTGACTTCCTTTTCAATATTGACATAGATGGCATTAACAAAGGCTTCTTTGGGCAGAATCGTATCATGACATGGTTCCTCTTCCTTTATCTCAAAACAACGGGACAAGGCGTCGGGTTTAACATTTTTGCTTCCAGGTCTATAAGCGATGTGAAAATTGAAACGGGAGAAGAATAGTGCCCACCTGGCTTGTCTTGGGTTAAGTCTCTTGGCTGTCTGTAGGTATTCCAGGTTTCTATGGTCTGTCCACACTATAAAGGGTACCTTGGATCCTTCTAGCCAGTGCCTCCATTCTTCCAAGGCCAACTTTACTGCCAGCAGCTCACGGTTTCCGATGTCGTAGTTTCTTTCAGCAGAGCTTAGACGACGAGAGAAGAAGGCACATGGGTGAATCTTCCCATCCTCAGAGGACCTCTGGGACAGAATGGCGCCGGCTCCAATATTCGAGGCGTCCACTTCTACAATGAACTGAAGTTCTGGGTTAGGGATAATGAGGATGGGTGCAGACGTGAATCGAGACTTTAGTTCTACAAAGGCACTCTCTGCTCTCTCGGACCAAAGGAACTTGGACTTGGAGGAAGTGAGGGCAGTGAGAGGAGCAGCAACAGAACTATAGTTTCTGATAAACCGTCGATAGAAATTAGCAAAACCCAAAAAACGCTGGAGAGACTTACGGTCCTCAGGTCGGGGCCAGTTGGTGACGGCCTCCACTTTGACTGGGTCCATACGTATGGTGCCTGGGGAGATAATGTAACCCAGAAAGGTTGTAGTCTCAACAAAAAACTCACATTTTTCGGCCTTTACAAAGAGACGGTTCTCCAGGAGACGACGAAGCACTTGGCGAACATGTTTCACGTGTTCCTCTTGGGAATCTGAAAAAATCAAAATATCGTCAAGGTATACAAAAACGAACTTGTTAATCATGTCTCTCAGTACATCGTTTACAAGACTCTGGAACACAGCTGGAGCGTTAGTGAGCCCGAAAGGAAGAACCAGGTACTCCCAGTGCCCCGTGGGAGTATTAAAAGCAGTCTTCCACTCATCTCCCTCCCGGATTCGCACCAAGTGATAGGCGTTGCGGAGGTCAAGCTTGGAGAAAACCTTAGCTCCTTGTAGGAGGTCGAACGCTGTGTTCATGAGGGGGAGAGGGTATCGGTTCTTGACCGTTATCTCATTTAGTCCCCGGTAGTCAATACAGGGCCTCAACGTCCCATCCTTTTTGGCCACAAAGAAGAAACCAGCGCCCGCAGGGGAGGATGATGGTCGAATAATACCTGCAGCCAGAGACTCTGACAGGTACTTTTCCATGGCTTGGGTCTCTGGTCGGGACAGGGAATATAATCGGCCTCTAGGGGGCATTGTACCTGGCTTTAGGTTGATGGCGCAATCGTATGGACGGTGAGGAGGTAAGCTGGTGGCCCTGGACTTTGAGAACACCTCCTTGAGATCATGGAACTCGAGGGGAACCTTTTCTAGGTCGGGGATCTCCTCTGGAGTAGAGTAAGGCTGTAGTTCCGAAGCATTTTGGAGGCATGTCAGAGAACAGTTGGGGCTCCAGCCCTTGATTTCATGCGTTCGCCAGTCAATGTGAGGTAGGTGTTTAGCCATCCATGGGTGACCCAGAATGATAGGAGCATGGGGAGAGTGAAGGAGGAATAATTGAATTGTCTCATGGTGGTTGCCTGATATCTTGAGTTTGATGGGGCTGGTAACATGAGTTATCTGGGCAATTTGCTGGCCACTAAGGGAATTGGCCACTCGATCCGGGAAGATCTTTTCCACCGGAACCCCCCATTCACGAGCCAGCTCCACATCCATGAGGTTTTCCTCTGCTCCAGAATCAATGAGAGCCGTAGTGGATCTGCTCTCCCCTCCCCATTCCAGGATCAACGGAAGGCAGGTGCGGTTTCTTGAATCTTGGACTGGCGTAACGCCCACCACTGTTCCATTCCTGGTGCCAGGACGAGGCTTCTTGCTGGGGCACTGAGCTATCTGATGTCCCCCTTTGCCACAGTAGAAACAGGCCCCCTCTCTGCGACGACGGTTCCTTTCCACAGTGGGAATGCGCGTTCGTCCGAGTTGCATGGGTTCCGTCTCAGGAGAGGGGCTGCCGTCAGGAGGTGGTGGTAAAAGTGGAGTGGTCCGGTAGGGGTTATTTGGACGACTGTGAAGAAAGGACCGTCTACGTTCTTCACGGCGAGCATCCACTCGTATGGCTAGGTCGACCAACTCGTCCAGCTCCTCTGGTAAATCCTGGGACACCAGTTCGTCTTTTATGGCCTCGGCTAGGCCATTAAAAAAGGTGTCATATAAGGCTCTTTGGCCCCACCTGCTGTTGGTTGCCAGGGTCTGGAAGTCGATTGCAAAATCAGCCACAGAACGACCACCCTGGCGTATCCGAAGAATCTCCCGTCCCGCCTCATGACCCAACTTCGTGCGGTCGAAAACCCGCTTCATCTCCTCACCCAGTAGACCAGATGTCTGTACACATGGTAGATCAGCCTCCCAAGCTGCAGTAGCCCACTGCTTGGCTCTTCCCGTGAGTTGCGTGATGATAAAAGCAACACGAGCCCGTTCAGTGGGGAATGATGAGGGCTGGAGGCTGAATATGAGGTTGCACTGGGTGAGGAATGCTCGACACGCACCGGGGTTGCCGTCATACCTTTCAGGGGGAGGCAGGCGTGGCTCGCAGACAGGCAGCGGCGGAGTGGAGGAGGGCACAGGCGTGGCGTGGACCGCAGGCTGGGGGGTATGCAGCAGCTGAGAGTCTTGAACTGTTCGAATGAGGTCCGCAACCTGGAGACTCATGGTTTGCATATGCTGCATGAGGGCGCGAATCTGACGCTCCTGAAATTCGAGCTGGGCTCCCTGTTCCTTGACTGCCTCCTGCAGAGGCTGGATGTTCGCTGGTTCCATCTTGGTCAGATCGTAATGTGAGGGTTTTACGAAATGAACCAAGAGCAAACACCAGTAAAATGCAAAAAGGAGGCTTTATTTCTGAGGGGGGAAACCCCCCAACAGAGCTGGCAACAGTACAATGTCCGCAATCCAAAATCAGAATCCAAAGGGCGAAATCCAGAGTCATACACAGGGCACCAATCACAAAAAATCGTAGTCAGACAAAAGAGGTCAAAAAACAAGAATGCGGCAAAAGTACAGGGAGTAGGCAAAGCTCGATATCAAAGACGGTCCAGTCAGAAAGATAAACACTGAGAGATCAAGGCGAGAAACGTGGCACGAGAAAACTAGGGAGAACGATCTGACAAGAAAGTGTACCAAACAGACATCTTATATACACACCCGGGGTAAACACATGACCAGGGAGAACAGGTGCAATCAGTGGGAACAATGATCAGGGAGAGACACATGAGGGATAAACTAATTACATGAATTTGGCTGTAGCCCAAACGCAGACAGGGATCACAAGACAAACCTAAGTACAAAACAACAGCTCCGGTTAAGGAGTACTAAAGTGCCAAGATAAAAGAAAAGGAAAGCACAAAGTATAAGTGGAAATCCACAGAAACTTGCAGCAGAGATAATTAGGGATAGGCAAGGAGGCGGAGACTAGAATTGGGCGACAGCTGAGAGATCATTAGTCGATTAGTAAGTGCAGCTATACAATCCCAAGTGCTTGTTAGTAAGTTAGTCCAAATATACAAGGTTAGTGTGGATTAGTATTTAGCAAAAACAATAAACTGTTAGTATGTGTTAGTAAGACAGTAAAAGAGAGAGGAAGGAAGAACACGAGATAATGAAAGAAGATTGAAACCCAGAAACCAATAAATCACCCGAATGAGTGGCACACAAGACAAGGGACCGTGAGCAAAGATACACACCTGACAAGACAGGGGAGACAAAGTGCAAAGCATGAAAATGAAAACATGGCTTGGAAACTAAATTACTAAGACATGAAAAATAATAACACAATGAAATCAAAACTAACAAAACACAATACATAATCCTAAGAATGGTCAGAGGGCAGGCAGTGGTCACTAAACACAGAAATACTAAACATGGCTAGGCCAGGCACAGAACTTAACATGACAGCAGAATCACAACATAATCTCAGTTTCCTGCCGGATTAAATCGTTAATACCTTACATACAATAGCCAGTCTGCCAAAAGGGTGGCGTTTATAGTCTGGTTCAATACTCGTCATGCCTGATTTTGCAAACACCGTGTAGGAGGACATATCTAAATCAGTGTTAGATTTAGCCAAGGAGTCTGAAATAGACATGAGACCTGTAGGCTTCAGCCAGGTCTCACATAAACACGTTATTACAAGATACAAGGCGCTCTGCAATATGAAAAAACACTTGATTTCTAACCTTGACAGTTAAAAGACTCACACCTTAAAATAATATGTTTCTGTAACATGTCAATCCCGGGAGTTCCAGTAACGCCCATTATACTTGTTTTTGCGGTCCGTTCTGTATTGTTTGCAGTTATTGAACTGTTCACTGCATTTGGCTTCATAATGTTCGCAGTTATAGAACTGTTCACTGCGTTTGGCTTCACAATGTTAGCGGTTATAGCGGTGTTCATGGTACGTTCCATATTGTTCGCCACCGTACCACCGATTGCCATTGAAAGAATGACGGGATCGTCCTGTGTGCTGGTGTTGGTGTCCATGGTGAGGGGTTGCCCAACTGTGGCAGGGATTGTGACGCCCATGTCCGTCATTGAGTCTCTGATCGGAGCATTGCATTGTGTTGCTTTAATAGGATTTAGGCTCATTTCAATAACATTCCCTTTACCCTTTGTATCTACAGCCCGTAATGGACAGGAACTTCAGCAGGATTGAGAGCTTCCTTCAGGAGAAAAAGTTCACATCAAGAGTTTGCTTCATGCTGCAGGATCTGATGGATTTGAGACAGGTAATAGAGCTCTTAGCCTGAGTTTATGGGGTTCAGAAATAGTTCAGATTGGGTCATCTTCACATTTTATCTCTCCCTGTCCTCCCCTCCTTCTCCCACGTTAGTATGGGTGGATTGAGTAACAGGCCGTCTCTCTGATCTAGTCCAGAATAATTGGGTTCCCAGGAGGGAAGAACAGGGGCCCAAAACCATTGATCAGATCCACAAGGAGGTTGAGAAGGAGAGCCAGTTGGCAGACGAGGAGGGCCGTTCTAAGCAGCTCCTTTCTAAGAGGGCGGACAGCAGGAGCACCACCCCTGAGGTAATGAATTTTACCCCCATCAAGCCCTGGCAGTTCAGCAAGACTCATCCGGTGAGATGGAAAAGTGTTTTGCTCTCTGGTTAGAATAGACTGCTCATGTTAAGAATCCCAGACTAATGTATCTCTAGTCAGTGTTTCCCCTCAGCTTTGTAAAGCTGTTTAATACCATTATATACTGTCATGTGCTCAGGCTTGATGAAGTTGTTCAGTAGAGCGATGTGCATCATCACCACTTGCAGTGAGCCTAAAGGTGTAGTTTTCCATGCGGATAAATTATCCGTAGAAGAAGTGCTCATGAGTTCCTCTACCTTTTCATACTCTTTTCAGAAAAAATCGGTCCCCAGAGATGAACGAGAGCCAAACCCCATCAGTTGGCCACACAAGGAGACCAAAGTGGACGACCAGCCCGAGACAAGCAAGGTAAAGAAAGCTCATATGTCCCCACGGCTCAACCACTGTCAATTTTTTTTGTTCCTGTCGACTTTAGGGTGTCTGAGCAGCATTGGCCCTATTATTTGAGTGTTATTAAGAGCTGACCTTACGGCAGTGGTTCTCAAATTCGGTCCTGGTGCTCCCCTGTGTATGCTGGTTTTTGTTCCAGCCACAACTGCAATTCTGGGGTTTTAAAAAGCTATTTGGATCTGATTGATTATACAGGACATCATGGACCTGAGACAGGTACACTAACCCCTATATTCAGCTCCAGCCTTAATCCTCTCAGCTGCATCCTTCATCTTTTCAGCTCCTTCAACATTTCCTTTCTGTCAGCAACTTTGATGGACGATGCAGTTAAGTGCAACAATAACTGAAGTGCTAATTAATAATATAGTGAATGTAAGATCTATCTCTGGTTTCCACCTTTCAATCGTCAGCTCTTCAGCAGCACTATATAAATATATTTGAGGAAGTTAATATAACAGATGTCTGCCATCTGTTCCTCATGCAGAAATACTGGGCTCCCAGGGACAGCAACCAAGAATCCGAAACAACCAGTCAGGTCCACAAAGATGCTGAGCTGGAGAACCAGCAGGAGCGGGATGAAGTTGGGCAGCAGCTTGCGCACAAAATGAGCGATACCCTCCATGAACGTACTTCAGAACAGCAGCGGACCTGTGAGGAACATGACAACCACAACAGAGGAGTAAAACAGCACCGTTGGGAACACCAAGGCAACGGCAGACCGCAAACATGGGCGAACAGGGTACACCAAGGCCACAACGGACAACAAAGAGGGAGCAATGGTAGACACCCAGCCCACGAGATACACCGAAGATGGAACAATGGAGAACACAACCGCTATGATCAAGACCTGAGACGGAACCGTAGGGAGCATCAAGGCGGTGCTCAAGACAAAAGATGATTCCATGGGGAACATGAAGGCCGTGCTCTGAACCAAAAATTTTACCATAGGGAACACCAATACCGTGCTCAAGATCATCGACTGTACCATGGAGAACATCAAGGCCGTGCTCAAGGCCAAAAATTTTACCATAGGGAACACCAATACCGTGAAAGGATACCAAAAGTATCTTGTGAAAGAACATACTTAAGTATCAAAAGTGAAATTACAAAGTATTTATCATAGTACGCATTGAACGAAGCAAAGCAACCACACATTGTTCTCTCCTCGTGCTCTTGGATCAATTCTCAGGTGAGTGAAAGGAACAGGACTCAGACACAAACAGGCCGTCTCTTCCTCTTCTCATTCCTCCTCCTGGCAGTTTAAACAAAACCACAATAACTGACTATTATTGATAGTAGAATTACAGTATCAATACCATGTCGGGGGGGGTACTTTTACGCCACGCCTCCAGCGCCATCAATCATCAGCCTGTTGAGACCCCGCCCACATTCCACGCTCCACTGCATTTGTTTGTCCCGGTGTCATGTACTGCCTGTGCCTGTATAACTGCGAACTTCGCACTCATTCGGTGCGAACTCTCGTAAGCCTGTTTCCTTATGCTACTCTTGTGTAGACATTATAAACTGTGTATTTCCATAACTATAGAAACCCTTAACTAAATGCGCTGTTACTTCAGTTAATGTTCAGTGCATTATTTTAACTACAACCCCAATTCTGAAATAGTTGGGACAAAGTGTAAATTGTGAATAAAACCATAACGCAATGACTTTCAGATCACATGAGCCTATATGTTACTTACAATAGAACACAGATAACATTTCAAATGTTGCAATTGAGACATTTTTGCATTTTTATCCACAAAATGAGCTTATTTAAAATTTTCTGGCTGCAATGGGTCTCAGAAAAGATGGGACACTCCAACAAATGGGACAAATGCATTCCAGCGTTTTTCTGACTTTTGATGTTTAAAATCATCTACACTGAAAATACTACCATTGAGATTTTACTAATGCTGTAATGTACCCCAAAGGGACTTAGAGATCTGAAATTATCTGGATACAATCTTGCTGGGTAGACAAAATAATGTTGCCTAAACATTGGCACAATCTGCCATGAAATGGTCCATTTAGAGTTTTCCTCCAACTTCGGCTCCATATAGCTTGAAAGTGTAGATACTACCAAAGAAATTCTTGATATTCCTGAAAACAGAGCTCCAAAAGCACAACAAACAGCATTTATCACCGTGGAACATTACTGGGTTACTGAGAAGATCTATGGCACACATGCACCAAAATCTATTTTGAGCATCTTTCTGGCCATCCATTGCACTAACCCAGCAAAGTACCAAGGGAATATTAACTGAAAATGATAGTTTTGTCGTGAATAAACACATAATATTTTTGATTGGTATATGTCTGGGATATTATTTTATTCCCATTTTCACTTTTTACCATAATTTCTCAAATAATTTCAGCTCAATAACATAGTTACCCAGCACTGATGTGGTGCTGATGTCTATCCAGAGTTGAAGTGTCACAGGTCATGATAGAAGTGTAATACAAAACATCTGGTACTGCGTACCCTTGAGTCAAAATAATTGATGTAAAATGTGGTGTCAAAAGCAAAACAGGTGGCGCCAGACTTCTTCAGGTACGGACATAAAAATTTGGCTTTTTCTTTGAGATTACCATATCTTCCGATCTGCAAAGTTTCATTCAATTCTAGATGGGTCAACTCCTCAACTTCTTCAAAAAACGCCATTTTGTCAGCCATTAAATGTGCTGTTACTCCAGTTATAGTTCAGTGCATTTCTGTAACTAAATTTGTAACCATGTCTGCTGTTTGTTTTTGCATTTCCCTTTTCTGCCTTTGTGGAGCTTCAGAAGAGGCAAAATAAAACCTATTCCATCTTCACATCTGAGTCCAGTTCCACCTTTTCCATTTTTCCAGTGCACTTTCCTCAGTGCACTGAAAAGGCATTACAAGGTTAACATGACACGGAGAGGTATAGGAGTGCAACCTTCATAAGGTTCAAATTGAATACTAGAAATAGAAGAGCAAGAAATCAAAAACCCAGTTAAAGGTAAAAACAACAGTGCTTCATCTGAACAGCACAAATCAAGTAGAGCTATAAACAATAGCAACAACTTAGGTTATCAGATTGGATATTAAAGTGCAAAAACTGTGCAGAGCGGTAAATATCTACGCAGTCCTGTTTAGTGTTGCACAGAGAAATCAACATGGAGATCAAACATATAGCGCAGTGAACTCTTCATTATCACACCGTGACAACACAAATAAAGTTTGAGACACTGAAGTTTGTTGAGTCGCTTTGATGCCAAAGGTTGGTAATTGATACAACATTTGGCGGTATTCGCAATTTGTACCATTATCTAGTGTGTCTGGAGAAAATCGTTCTCGCGAACCTCTTGAAACACACACCCACAGGTTATTGGTTAGGTATGTGGCTTTATTTGCCCGGCTGCTATTGCAGAAAATAATAGCAAGTATGACAGTGTTTTGCTGAATGTCTCAATTGCGTCATTCATAAAATGTTTCGATGACATGGAAATCAGTTTTGAAAAAAGTGACTTGTCAGATTGATTTTATCCCGTTCAGAGTCATTTCCATTCAAAGAAATAACAGATAACAGAGTGATGGTCGTAAAAAAACAACTCTAAAAACTTTTCGGTGTGAATTAGGCTTTGACTCTTCTCGGAAACGAACAACTTCCGGGTTAATACGCACAACCCAATTTCATTAGCACATATTTATTACTAATATACTCAGTCCATATGAAAACGCACCACTCACGAAATCTGGAATAGCTCCACGGATTGATATGTGAACTATATACGTATGATGCATTTGAGATAATGAATGATTTAAGAAGACATGTAAATATCATTCAATTTCATTCACGATAATGTTAATGCGAGAGAGAGGTTTAACTGGTGTAGGGGTCAAACAGGAAAGTCAATAACAGGTGTGACCGCCATTTGCATTGACACATGCGGTGCATCGTCGTCGCATGGAGTTGATCAGTCTCTGGATAGTGTTCTGAGGGATAGCATTCCACTCCTGAACAAGGGCAACCTCAAGTTCTCGGATGTTGTCCATCTGGCGTCGACGTGAAAGACGTCGTCCAATTTCATCCCATAAGTGCTCGATAGGGGAGAGGTCGGGTGACAGAGCTGGCCACTGAAGCACGGGGATGTTCTGCTGTGCAAGGTACTGCATGGACACCCTTGCAGTGTGTGCCCTAGCGTTGTCCTGTTGGAACGTGTGGACATCGTGGTGTTGGTTGAAGAACGGCACAACATGGCTCTGCAGCACCTGGTCCCGGTAGTAGATGCCGTTCACCCTTCCTCTGCAGATATGGAGAGGGGTTCTGTGACGGTAGCTTATTCCACCCCTCACCATAACGCTGCCACCACCCCAACGGTCCGTTTGAACGACACAATCGGCGTTATAACATTCACCACGTCTCCGCCAAACATGTAAACGGCCATCTGCGTTCCTTGAGTGAAATCGTGACTCGTCAGAAAAGATGACACCGTGCCATTGTCGTAGTCGCCAATTCTGGTGCCTGTTTGCCCACTGTAGACGCTGGTTTCGGTGACGATCCGTCAATATGGGGCTGAAATAAGGATGTCGTGAACGCAGGCCTGCACCTCGCAGACGGTTCCGTACGGTGTTGGGGTGAATGAATCCAAGTCGTCCTTGGACTTGAGCAGCCGTTCTTGTTGCTGGTAGTGTTCGGTCTCGGACATGATCCCGTACGATCTGACGGTCCTGACGTGCCGTTGTCACACGTTGTTGACCCGGTCGAGGACGGTCCCGAGTGCTCCCCGTTAGCAGAAACCTTTGATGGAGTCTTGCGATCGTTGTGTGTGCGCAATGTAGTCGTCTGGCAATTTCCCTGGTGCTGGCACCAATTTGAAGCATGCCTATGGCACGTTCCCGTTCAGGGGCTGTAAGTCGCGGCAGTGTCGACGTTTCACAACTGTCAGTGAAGAAGTGAAATTTTATTCGGATTCACATACTTTTAAAAGCAATGTGTGCACAAATTCAGAGTGAAATTCATTTTTCCCGTGGTGTGCGTGCAAGATGTGCGTTTTTGCACAAAATTGCCTAGCGTTACAGTTAACTTGAAATTCTCGCATTTCTTGCACCTGGCATGTCGGGTGACGTAACTGTAGTGTTGTTGTTGTATAAAAATTATATTGAAGTTCATTTGAACTTAAATATTGACTTTTTTAAAGTGGTGCGTTTTCATTTGTACTCAGTATATTTAAACTAATAATAATATTTAATACATATTTTAATACTTGGTACGTAGATCGGTGACATTAGTCCAATATCAAATCTGTGATGTAGGCTACGTCAGCATCGGCACCCGAAACCGATCCTGAATCGGATCAGTTCGATCTGTAATATTAATTATTACTAACAGTTAAGGAAGTAGTTAATTGCATCAAATTAGTGATTTTTACTCAGAATTTGGTCCCCGCTCTATAGTCATAGTCAAGTGCTATTCTAATCTAACACTGATTGTGAAACATTTATTTTTGCAATCTATCGGTGTCACGGTGGACTCAGAATGAGAAAACTGGGTTGACGATGCAAACAACAGTTTAATAACAGGACTGGAATCAATAACACAACTAAAGATACACGTAAGAAAACTTAACACAGAAGATACAGGCTGGTAACAGGGGCTGGAAAGAGAAAGGAAGCAAATAAAGGAATAATCACAGCACAGAAACTGGATCATGGAGGGATTTGTGGTTTGAAAAGGTTCTGCTCAACAAAGCCAGACAATCAGTGAGGGGAGAGAGGTTGTTTAAGAGAGGAAGAACAAGTGCGAGAAATCAACAATCAGGTGAGTATGAAGGAAAATGTGGAGTGGAGCTCTGAGTCCGGAGGGCACATGTCAGCTTGAAAGCCTGGTCTCGACGCGACACGTTTTCAACATGTACCTTTTGGGTACTCTGGTTTCCTCCGACAGTCCAAAAACTAATCAGGCTAATTGGAGACACTAACTTTCTCATCGGTATGAGTCTGAGAGCGAATGGTGTGTGCGCCCAGCGATGGATTGGTGAGACGTCCAGGGTGTGTCCCAGCCTTTCATCCATCGTCAGCTGGGATCGTCAGCTCCAGCTCCCCCTGCGACCTGAATGAGGAAAAAGCAGGTATAGATAATGGAGGAATATATATATATATAGATGAATAAAGGTGAAGAAACCCCTTAAAATAGAAACCTTAACTATTTATAGTTTAGAACAGTGGAATATGTGGAATGTGCCGTGATGAGCTACTGAGTACTGACTAATAAATTACTTATACTGACATTATTGAGCAACAATTTAATCATCTGAGTTAGGCCTTCACTGCTGCCTACATTCTAGATGTTTCCATAAAGAACGAGCAGAACAGCAACTTGAAGTGTTTTTGGTATTACCAGCAGAGGGGGCTGCTTGCTATAGCAGTTATGGTGCCTCATCTTCTTTCACTGACCTCAGGCTGAGTTGAGGAGGCCCAGCTAATTATCATGGCTGCATGGGTGATAATGTTGATAGTGGTTTTAGTTCAACAGGCGAAAAGTAAACTGGTATACATTTCCAGAAAATAATCTGGTCCGTCGGGCAGAGAAGATATATTATTAATGGAAAAAATATCTTGTTATGAATGCACCACAAGCATCATTAACTACTAAATCTCATTGCACAGACAGACCGTACAAAGAGTGATAACCGTGGTCGGCCGGTTTTGCCGATTTTTGAAATACTCATGTACCTTACCAAGTTATGAATGAACCAACAAAATGAGCATCATCCATTTGGTTTTGAAGGAGTCATCACCAAAAAATGGGTTTTTTGATGGATTTTGATGGTTAGGCTCCTGGCATCAGGTGATGTCTATGCACCAGTTTAAGCAGTGATAGCTGTATAGGACATGCAATGCAATATTAAAATCATTACTTGTTTACTTTGTGTTGAACTGACCAGCATTTTGCACACAAAAATTGGGGACAATATGGACTAAAAGTTCTACAGTTTCTAAACAGTTCAGCTGATATTGACAAACTGCACCACATTTAACACATTGTTATTGTAGCCCTTTAAACTTAAAGTGCTGGAGTATAGAATCAAAATAAAAAATGTGACGCTGTCCAATGAATTTTGACACTGAAGTACAAAGCACTATTTTATTTTTCTACTTGTATTTTTCATATTATTTTTTGAAAATGGGGTTATATTATGTTTCTGTAGTTTTATTTTTCTACTTGTATTTTTCGTTTTTTTTTTTTCGGAAATGGGGTTGTATTACATAATGTTTCAAAGTTTTTTTCTTTTTAATTAAATTAGGAATAAACTTTATTAATGTTCATGACTAGTTGTGGCATCCTATAAACTATTTGTGTTTTATAGCTGGAATTAATTATTCGATTGTTCATGATCAGTTGCATCCCATGCATTGTTTTTGTTTTATAGTATTGTATCATCCTATTTTTTTCCTCGTTGAATGTTACACCCCTTTTGCGGCTTGGAATCCCGAGATCTGCAACTCGAAATTTTGACTGTAGTCTCCACTAGATGGAGACATTGCACAAAGAGTGATTGTAGGTTGGTGTTTTTGTATTACCTTTTATCACCTTTGAACATTACGTCAGCACAGTTTGAATGGCTGCTAAGCAAACTGAAAATATGAGTATAGTCTTGCTCAAATATTTATCTGTTCATGGTATAAAGAGTGCTTTGCAATATTCATGTGGAGGAATTACAGAGCAAGAAAAGTACAGCCCCAAAGTTGGGATGGTACGGAAAATGCCTATAAAAACAGAAACTTGGGTTTTTTTTTATTTATTTTGACTTGTATTTTACCATAAACAGTATGAAGACAAGATATTTAATGTTTGCTTTTCCTGGTCAACTTCATTTTTTTATTTTTATTTTTTTCATAAATCTACATTCACTCCCGCCATGCAGGCCTGCAACAAATTCCAAAAAAACTTGGGACAGGGCCAATTTAGGACTAGTAATGAAGTGAAGATTTTGAATTATGAAGTGATTTGGTACAGCTGATGTCAGCAAGTAACTGTAATCATTATTTGGTACTAAAGCAGCATCCAGGTTAGACCTAGTCCTCCAGAGGTGAAGATGGGCCAAGGTTTGCCAAGTCTCCCTCAAATGAGAGAGAAAATCATTGAAAGCCTTCATAACAATGTTCCTTGAAAAAAGATAGGAAGGGGATTTTGAAATTTCATTCACTACAGTGCATAATATAATGGAAAGATTTAAGGAATCTGGAGGAATTTCTGCGCATAAAGCACAAGGGCACTAGCCTAAGCTGAATACTGGTGGACTCAGACAGCACTGCATCTAGGACCGTCATTTATCTGTAGGTGATATAACTACATGGGCTCAGGATTACTTTAATATACCTATGTCAGGTACAATAATATGTACTGTACTTCCATTCCTACCAACATTAGAGGGACCTGTGACAGAAATTTTTTCCACTAGCTTGCTAGCTAGCAAGCAAACTGGCTTTGCTTAATTAGGAATTGCATCAGTTCAAACAGTACGTGACATCATATTCAGAGCAGAGACAATTCTACTGTTCATTTTGAAATGTATCATGACTTTGAAATGTATCATGAATTATAAACATTTGTACTGAGATCTATCAACTTACGCATGTGTGATGTTAACATTATATCTCCTCTCGACGGTTGCATTCCAGAGCTTAGGAATTCCCGGAAATACACTGGTGGGCGACCTCCGTACTGAGAGTCTGTCAATCATGTCTCTACACCCCATTTTAATAGTAACCCAGGGCTGTCGTTAACTTTTTCTGCTCATAGCACTGGTGCTATGGAGGGTCATAGTCTTGTAGCACAAGACAAAAACACAGTGTAGCACAGTAAAAGCATCTGTAACATCTCTAAAACCAACCACAAGTAGTGCAGTTTATCATTTAAAGACTAATAAAATATTAATAATATCTTTGTAAATTGAAGTACTTTCAAGGTCTTGGAGGTTTTTAAATTCATACAATTTTAAGTAATTTGCATTAACATTAAACAGACCTCCCCATTATTTGATATTAATACTATTTATTTAGGTATTTATGCATTCTGTGCATACTTTTTATATAAACATTCTGCAATACTGTTTATACATGCTGTTATTTATTAGTGCATTCTTCAGAGGTGCGGTGATGTGAGGCAGTGGCCTAACCTTTTATCGCTGGATTTTGTCAAGCTGTTCCCACGTACTATACCTGCTTGACGATCAAATCTACTAAATCCAAAGCTATAGGTAGCCTGTTTACTGATGGGTGATGACGACTAAAATATTCATTCATGTATACGCTTCGATTCAAGACAGCAAGGATGGAAATATGTTTAATCAATAGAAAAAAATCTCAACTCACGATAATTTCGTGTATTGTTTTAACCTTTTGTTCATTGGATTGTGAAAGAACACTGAAAATTGCTTGGGGTTTTAAAAAAGTGTGTATTTGAAGGGGAATCCATTGCATATTGATCAAGCATTGAACTCCCGAATAAGAACTGAACGGCATTGTTTGTCCAACGAGACAGACGAGGACTGTAGAATGAAGGCGGCATAAATGGGCTGGTTGGGTAGGATGCGGATGAATGGAATTTCATCTTTGGGCGTGGTCCACTGATCTATATAGAATAACTGGATTGCTGACGTGATAGAGAACTGTGTTGGGAGTTTGAAGCAAGCGGAAGTGGTCGAGCGGCCATTTTACTATGCCCGGTGGTATTCTATGGCAGAGAAGCGCAGATGTGCAGGCTTGCAATGCGGAGCGACATTTTTTGGGGGACGTGGCGAGACAATGCACTGGCTGTAGTGAAGACGGATACACATAAATGAATTTCAACGAATATATTGGTTATTATTGGCCACTGGCGATCTACCTTAACGGCAGATAATGTGTCAATGTTAGCCCAGCTAACTTAATGGTCATTATTGGAACTATTCAAATTAATGTTCGCTAATGTGATCCATCAGGTTAGCCTAAAGCTACCTAGATCACCAAACTGAAGTTAACCAGATCAATCAATGTCACATGACATAAATTAGATAATACAGTAAAAATGTTCTGTAACGCTGTTTATATTAGACCAGGATAACTAGACATATGCGTTACATATGTGTTATGCGCGATTGAATCTCACACCCAGTGTTTCTAAAATAAAGACAGCGGTTGACAAAGTGCGAGCTTACGGCTACTTTATTTTTTCAAATTCCCCCACACAGAATAATAATACGTGCAGGATTGACGTCTTCTTCAGTCTCAATGACTTTGACTTCAGTTTCGTTGTACCACTGCCCCACTCAGGCGAGATGTAGAAAAATCCATATAGATTTCCTATGGAACGCACTCATTGGTCGCGCTGTCAAATGCTGATATCGTCCATTGAAAATGTTAAAGGAATGTACAACTGCTGCCTACTGTAGTTAAATCTGCGGTCCTAGAAGCATTTTTCGTACAGTCAGGTCGATCTGAGGAGGAAACATAAAATACCGCCTCTTTCGTGTCTGTGAAAAGATATCTTCTCAATTAATTTTATCGTTGGCTGCAACGTGTGTGAGTAATGTTATGAGAGATTATAGTTGGGCATACCAATATGGCGGCACGGTTACTTCAAAATTATGACGTCATCAGCTATCCAGTTCTTATATATCAATCAGTGGCGCGGTCTGGTTCACTAACCTACATTTAGAACTGTATTTATAAGGCCTGACTTAGCCGCTCATTGAAGGGTAATCCCTAAAAGCCAGAGAGACATCAGCCTCGAGGACTGGAGTTGAAGATTTCTGGTCCAAGTGCTCACAAGCTGCACAGTTGCAGCTAATTTTCTTGATGTACTAGTGTTGATATTTCGGTGTGTTCGTGCTAATTTGCACGTGTTAGTGTGCAATCTGTTGGTACTTATGCGGTAGTGAAGGACGCTACACCTTGGATTCCCTGATGGTGCAACAGAGGTTTTTATTGCCTTCATTTGTGGTAAGAGAGTTACTCTCCAGGGTCACCCACAAGCAAGAAACACAATACAAGGTCAGGAATAACCTTCTGCCAAACTGGCCTTGCATTTAACACCAGGACTCCTTACCACTCACATACACAGTAAGGAAAACCTTCATAACAGTAATTTAAATGTTGAAAATTTGATTTGAAGCACAACGGCTACATTAAAAACCTTACAAATATATATCCCCCGCCCCTTAGCGCTGAGTTGGGTCAGTCTAAGAAGCTTCAGTTGCCATGACAACACTAGAACTATAGTAGTGCAGGAAGGAGGGTGCAACGTAAAATCCCAACTTTGGGCGTGGCGTATTCTTCCGCCGAGAACAGCAGCAGCAACCTTCTCACTACACGACCCCCTCTTTAATGCCTTGCCTCTTCAGGTGTCCCCTCCAATCCCCTCGCGGGATATCCTGCAACCGTCCGCTCAAGGGGCCGCAGGTTCACATCTCAATCGTGTCCTGGCTCCGCCCCCTCCAGAGACCTAGAAAGCCCCACCCCCTCCCGGACCGTTTCTCCGCAGATTGTGCCACATCTTCACGAGGGGCTCCCGCTTCTTCCAGATCAGCTGATGGCCATAAGCCATGTACCACCTATGGACAGGAAACAGGATGTGAGGCAAACAGGACTCAATCACAGAGGTGGACCAACATTACTGGGCGTTACTTAGGGCATTAAGCGAGATACGTTGACAGAGGCGAATAGAATCGGTGGTGGCACCGCGTGACAGCATCAAAAGTGGGAAAACTAAGTCCAGAGAGAACAGGTCCTCACTAGGGGTGTGCGACATGACGATATTAGACCGTGAAAGATTAAAATGTGTCCAAGATCCGTCATTACATGGAGACCGTTTGTATCGTGTGTCAGTGCACATTCTGTCTGTTGCAGCTCTGGGCTCACACGCTGGGGTGACGTGGAGAGGGAGCGCACACTTCTTAAAATGTATAAATGTGTAAAAAAAAGAAAGAAAAAAAAAGATTTGATTTGCTCATTGACTGATTGACAGCTTGCCAACTTATTAATTGTCCTCTTGCGTGACTGCACAAGTGGTCATGATATTTCGTGATTGGAGGTCAAGTTGTCAATCTTTTTTTTTTTTTTTTAGGGGGGCTATTTGGGCAGGTACTGGGCAGTATTCCTCAAGAGACAGTATGGAGTGTGCCGCCTAGAGTGCGACAAATTCAAATGCGATCAGGCGAACAATGCGAGATCGCCATCATGTCTTAACTTAAGCAATCATCACTCTTAAAAGGAATCAGAACAGGACCATCTTAAGCATCAGTGTCAATCAAAGCAGCATCAATGACAGCTTCAAATACAACTCTTAGTTTGGGGAATGCATGCACAAATTCCTCATCATAATCAAATTCACCTTCATATTTTCGGCTAACGTTAATGTATATAATGGGTATGGCAGTCGGTTGAGAACAATAACTTAATCCGAAACTCGTTGGTGACAAACTGATGATGGGGTAAGATGAGCAAAGATTGACTGGAGATGCACATAAAATTTTCGGAGTGAAGTAACGGATTTGGTAGAGTAGGTGTTTGTGGCACTATCCCGCGACACAGAGGTGTTGTGCCATCATATACTTTCTAAGTACTGTTATGGCCCCAATTTGTTATTACATTACAACACAACAGCAACAGCAAGGGATGACAGACACAGTTTTTAAAACTCAAACCCATTTAATTAACAAAGACTAAACTACTATTTACAACTTAGACCAAGATTGAATATATATAAAAAAAAGAAATATTTACAGTCCCTTGTTTTGGTGGGGTGGCTAGGTGATGTCCTGGGTGAGGAAAAATGCTCAAATACAGGCCAAAAATCCACAAAAGAAACTTCACAGGTCCGGAACAGAAATGACAGGTCTGGTCACATGTATCCTTCTTCTTGCAATTTCTCCTACTACTTTACTGTCTCAATTCTTTTCCTTATACCTGTATACTCTTTTGCAGACCCCACCCACATTTAGACCTCTTTTTATTACTTTTCGGGGACTTGCCCCAGACATGTCCAGGACATGTCTAAACATAGCTCCAGTCTGAGCTGAATAAAAAAAAGGTAAATACTGCCATCCAGTGGCCTATATTCACATTACACCTCCATTCCAAAAGGGAAAAATTTTGACTCATAAAGGCAAAATTTTTCTTTTCAATACAAAATGGTTAAGTGAACACTTGTCTATATATACACATATCATACAATATTCAAATAAACACATGATATATATATACATATTCAAACACGGGATAAGCAATCAGCAATTACATTGTCTGTACCCTTCACATGCTTAATTTCCAAGTCAAACTCCAGTAAAATCAAACTCCAATTCAACAATCTCCGATTCTTGTTTTTCATCTTACTCAAAAACATTAACGGATTGTGGTCAGTGTACACAATCATTGGCTTTTTCCCTGTACAAACATAAACTTCAAATTGTTGTAAAGAAAGGACGAGAGCCAACAGTTGCTTCTCTATTGTGGAATAGTTTGTTTGGTGGCGATTGAACTTCCTGGAGAAGTATGCCACGGGATGCTCAATGTCATCAGAGTCACTTCTCTGTAGGAGCACAGATCCACAAGCTTGGTCGCTAGCATCGACCGCGATGGAGAACGGTTTGTTGAAGTCAGGAGATTTGAGCACGGGGAAGTGACACAGCAGAGACTTCAGGCAATCGAAGGCTCTCTGGCATGCATCATCCCAAGTGAACTTTACGCCTTTCTTCAGTTGGTTAGTTAGACTGAGAGCAATCTCAGCAAAGTTCTTGCAGAACTTGCGGTAGTACCCGATCATTCCAAGGAAGCGGCGCAAAGCTTTTTTGTTGTCAGGAACTGGAAAGTCCATGATGGCTTGGACTTTAGCATTTATGGGTGCCACCTTACCCTGGCCTATGACGTAACCAAGATAGGTGACAGTAGCACAACCAAAGTCACTCTTGCTCAGGATAACAGTCAGGTTAGCCTGGGTCAGGCGCTGGAACAACGTCTCTACATCTTTTAGATGTTCTTCCCAGGAGTCACTCCATGTGATCAGGTCATCAATGTACGCACCGGTGTGTGGCAATTCGGCGATTGTAGACTGTATCATCCTTTGGAACGTGGCTGGGGCATTTTTCATGCCAAAGGGTAGGACTTCATACTGGTAAAATCCAGATGGTGTGGCAAAAGCAGAGATGCTCTTGGCCCTCTCAGTTAAAGGCACACACCAATAACCCTTCAATAAATCAATCTTGGTCAGAAACTTTGCTTGCCCTACTCTATCAATACAATCATCAATCCTAGGTATTGGAAACACATCAGTTCTAGTTACAGCATTGACTTTGCGATAATCTGTACAGAATCTAGTACTTCCATCAGGTTTTGGAACTAGCACACAGGGTGAACTCCAATCTGAGTTGGAGGGTCTGATAATATCATGTTCTAACATGTACTCAACCTCTTTCTCAGCAATCTTTTTCTTTTCAGGATTCATCCGGTGCTGTTTTATTGGTTTGGCATCACCAACATCTACATCATGAGAGGCTATAGAAACTCTTTTTGGAACATTAGGAAACAGATCCTCATATTTCTTGATCAACCTTTCAAACTGATCTCTCTGTGAGGGTTCTAAGTGCTGGAGTTTTACATCAAGATTTTTCAACACTTCAGAATTTGACAATTTACATGAAAGAACTTCAGCTTTAATTCTAGGTTCATCATCTTGAAACTCCCCCTCATCTTCACACATCTCGGCCATAGGAGAATCTGAAGTGACAGCTGCAACCCCAGCATTTCTGTCATGATAAGGCTTCAGCATGTTAATGTGACACAATTGTTTTGGTTTTCTCCTATCTGGAGTCTTCACAATGTAATTGAGATCATTGAGTTTTGTCAGAATTTCATAAGGACCATGAAATCTAGCCTGCAATGGATTGGACTGCAAGGGAAACAACACAAGGACCTTGTCTCCTGGTTTAAACTCACGGCTTCTAGCCTTATGATCATACCAAGTTTTCATTTTTCCCTGACTTGATTTCAAGTTCTCTTTGGCTAGGTCACAAGCTGCACGCAATCTTTCCTTGAACTTGCTAACATAGTCGAACAGACTGATGTGCGGCTCTTCCTCTTGCCATTGTTCACTCAATAATAGCAAAGGTCCTCTCACTTCATGACCAAACACTAGCTCAAATGGACTGAATCCAGTAGACTCCTGCACTGCTTCTCTAGCTGCAAACAACAGCAAATGAACACCTTCATCCCAGTCTTTCTCATGGTCATAACAATAAGTCCTCATCATTGTCTTGAGAGTGGAATGAAACCGCTCTAAGGCACCCTGACTTTCTGGATGATAGGCACTAGAAAGAATCTGCTTTGCACCTAGTTCATACACAACCTGCTGAAACAATCCGGAAGTGAAATTGCTACCTTGGTCTGACTGAATTTCCCTGGGAAGGCCAAACAACGTAAAGAACTTTATCAAAGCCTTTGAGATTGCAGTTGCCTTGATGTTACGTAGACGTATGGCTTCAGTGAATCTGGTAGATGCACACATGATTGTCAACAAGTACTGATTTCCAGATCTAGTCTTAGGTAATGGACCAACACAATCAACAACGACCTTTGAGAATGGCTCCCCAAATGCTGGGATAGGCTGCAATGGAGCTACAGGTGGGTCTAACTGGTGTTTTCCAACTACCTGACAAGTGTGACAGGTTTTGCAAAAGTTGGAAACGTCTTTCCGAAGCCCAGGCCAAAAGAAGTGTTTCATGATCTTATCAACAGTCTTGTTAACACTTAGATGACCTCCTAAAGGTCAACTATGAGCCATTGTTAAGATCTCATTCCTATAGACCTTCGGAACAACAATTTGCCTGACCACTGCCCAATCTGCATTGGCAGGGATATCAGGAGGGCGCCACTTCCGCATCAACACACCATCCTTGAGATAATACCCAACTGGAACTGCGTCTATTTCTTTATCAGGAAGGGCCCTCCTCTTTAGTACACAAATTTCAGGATCATTAGTTTGCTCCTCAATCAACCGCTTTCTGGACAGAGACAAGTCTCCAGACACATCAGAATCACCAGACCCTTCCGGCTGGCTGAATAGAGAACTGATAAAAGTATCTGATAAGTCCTCAAACGGAGAAACCATAGTAGGCCAATCAGAGTCATGAGGCGAACCACCTGAGTCCTGACTATTCAATGTGCTGGACGGCACCACAACATCTTCTTGAGCCTTCTTAGCCATAGCACGAGTCACTGCGCAAGAAGGATACAGAGATGGGTCCTCATCCCCATCTTCAGTGCTCGGCTGTGAAGTAAGATGTACAGGGGGAACTGCTTTGCCCCCAGCCAGGTCATTACCTAGCAACAGAGAAACACCCTTTATAGGTAGACTTGACATAAGTCCCACCTTTACCTGTCCTGTAACTAAATCTGACTTCAAGAATATAGAGCGCAGGGGTACAGATACAGTCCTCCCTTCAATACCTTGTACAAGTATGAAATCCCCTGAAGCGGTCTCATCACGTAACTCCAAGGAGTCCATCAACAAAAGTGACTGAGAAGCTCCGGTATCCCTTAGGATATATATGGGGACAGGAGTAGTATGCTCATTCAGAGCCACAAATCCCTCTGACACAAATGGAAGAAATTCCTCCCTCACAAAGTCAGCTGTATTAGGCTTTTTAGCCCCACAAGAAGCAGGCAATTTAGCAGATCGGTTATCTACTACAGGGGTTTTTAAGCTTGTTTTCACAAAGGCATTTGGTTTGGTATCCTTTTCTTTTTCTTTCTTAGCTTTAAGGAACCAACAGTTAGTTGTAACATGACCAGATTTCTTGCAATAACTGCAAACTAGACCACTTTGGTCACTGTCAGCTTTCACACTTTGATCAGACCTGTTACTGGATTTCTGAGCACCATCACCAGATTTGTCTTTGTCTTTGGGTGAGGAATCTTGGGTATCACCGTAACCCTTTTTCTGAAATTGGGACCATTTATTGTTACTGCTAGACTGAAATTTGGACTTATGTGTGAGAACATATTCATCTGCAAATTTGGCAGCTGATTGCAAATTCAGTGCTTGCTTCTCATTAAGGTAGGTCTTAACATCATCCTTAACACAGTTCTTGAATTCTTCAACTAACACCATCTCTTTTAGTGAGTTGAAATCATCCTTGACCTCCATAGAAGTACACCAGCGCTCAAAGCAAACCTGCTTTTCATTAGCAAATTCAACATAAGTCTGATTTTCAGATTTCTTCAGACCTCTGAATTTCTGTCGGTAAGCCTCTGGAACCAACTCATAAGCTCTCAAAATAACCTTTTTGACAACCTCATAATCAGAGGAATCATCTGCAGACAAAGCCGAATAGGCTTGTTGAGCTTTACCCTTGAGGACAGTTTGCAACATCAGAGGCCAGTGTTCCTTTGGCCACTGGCAACTCTTTGCTACCTTTTCAAAACACTGGAAATAGTTGTCAACATCCTTTTCCGAAAATGGAGGCACCAGTTTTACCTCCTGACTGGCACAAAATTTATTTTTAGTTTCAATTTTAATTTTTAGTTGCTCCATTTGGAGTCTTTCTTCTCTATCGAATTTCTCTAATTCAAAATCTCTCTGTCTTGCAAATTTTTCTAACTCAAATTCTCTTTGTTTTTCTTTTTCCTCCCTTTCTATTTTCTCTTCTCTTGCTAATTTTTCTAACTCAAACTGCCTTTGTTTTTCTTTTTCTTCCCTCTCAAATTCTCTTTGCTTTTCTTTTTCCTCCCTTTCTTTTTCTCTTTCCTCCCTTTCAATCTCTAGCATTTTTAATTTAAGTTCCATTTCTATATTTGGATTTTCCACTGGAAACTGTTCCAGATCTCCGGGTGCAAACACATTTTCATCAATGTAATATTCAACTATCTCTCTAGCCAGTCTTGCTTTTCGCGTGGCTGGTTTTACCTCTGTCAGCTCCAAATGTCTGCATATTTCCAACAGTTCTGTCTTTTTAAAAGACTTCAAAACCCCTACGGTTGGTGATGCCAAGAAATCATCCATTGCTGTTGTCAATATATATGTATTCAATTAAAAAAATCAATTTTACAATTTGAAATGTTAGATTTTCAATAAATTACTCACAAAATGGTCTATCCCGGACCTTGAGCCCCCAATTTGTTATGGCCCCAATTTGTAATTCGATTTACAACGCAACAGCAACAGCAAGGGATGACCGATACAATTCAAAACCCAAACACATTTAATAAAACAGACAATAACAACTAACTAATCTACTATCTACAACTACGACCAAGATTGATTTATATACAAACAAAACAGAAATATTTACAGTCCCTTTTCATGGGGGTGGCTTGGTGATGTCCTGGATGATGAAAATGCTCAAACACAGGCAAAGAAATCCACAAAAGAAACGTCACAGGTCTTGAACAGAATGGCAGGTCTGGTCATCTTCTTGCAATTTCTCCTACTACTTTACTGTCTCAATACTTTTCCTTATATACTCTTTTGCAGACCCCACCCACATTTAGACCTCTTTTTTTTACTTTTTCAGAGACTTGCCCCAGACATGTCCAGGACATGTCTAAACAAAGCTCCAGTCTGAGCTGAATAAAAAAAAAAGGTAAATACTGCCATCCAGTGGCCTATATTCACATTACAATATGCAGTGAAGGTTTAGTTAACCATCCCTTAAAAATAATGATTGGACATGACCTGTTTTCATCTCATTTAAATTACCATTGCAGAAACTCCGAAAACTCTCATCATTATCAGGTTTGGCCAGTTTTCATTAATGACGCATACCTGTCAACTCTCAATCATTCGGATTTCTCGTGCTTTTCTTGACTCATGGGTTAAATAATTCTGCGCTCAATTGGCTCGTGTGGATTGGTCTGCGAGGCTCATGTAGCCATAAGTCATGAGAATCCATTCTTTTCTACATTCTTAATTGCTTAGTTTAGAAGGAAATGTCCGGCACGTTTCACAGCTTGTGGCTTAGTGAGCCTCGTGCGCTGTCCTTCACCTTTCGCGAGCCACTCGACCACAGAATTTATGAAGACATGCTGCTATTTATGTCGTCATTTATGTGCGAAAGAAACGCCTCAATTTTGTGAAGCAATGTATGACCACGTTATTAAAAATAAATTTGATTGTCGTTTTACCAATTTGTCTGAGAAACTTTCTAATCAAGAAAAGTCAACTGCGGCAGGTTTAGGTCATTCAGCACTGAAGGGTGAGGATTGAGCGTCTCTTTGCAGCAGCCGACGCACCGCCTGTGGTACCCAGTGCCCACTACTGTCAGTTATGCTCGAGTGGCGTTTATAAATAGCAGCTGGCGAGGAGTGGGACCGATCCCTCGGTTAGTGGTCGGTTGATCTCTTTCTCACACTCCAGTTACATTTCAATCATACTCACTATATGGTGAGTGGAGGGTGAGTGAGAGTGTTGTTTCTGAATACGGGCCTTAGAGTGTGAAAGAGTGAGAGTGTGAGTGACAGTGTGAGTGAGGGAGTTGGAGTGAGTGAGTGTGTGTGAGGTAGAGGGAGTGGGTGGGGGGTTCTTGAGTAAGGAAAACATATCAAAATCAAGAGATACATTTGAATAGACAGAGAGGTAGAGTAAGGGTAGCAGTTATTGATTTTGTGAATGTGAATTTGAGAGAGACAGCAGCAGCAGATGTAGATAGCAGATGTATGCGTGTTCCTGAATCATAATGAAACAAAGTTATTGTTACATTTGTGCTAACTGGGAACGGGACATCACTTCTCTGAACACATGGCAGTTCCCATATAGTGAGGGTGTAGGAACTAACTTCTGGGATTATTTTTTTCCCCATGTTTCACCTTAGGGCTTGTTATGGACAAAGAATCCACAGTTTCAAGTAAAACTGCTGAATAAACATGTTTGAGTGACGGAGCTGCCGTGTGTTTACATAAAGCGTTATTTGATATTGGTAATGAATGAATATGGTTAACTGTGACAAAAAAATTGAAATGCGATTAATTTTAAAGAATTTATGACCCATTGAAAGCTCTCGAAAAGGCCTTGTAGTTAACAGCAAGATCATGAGAATTGGCTGAGAAATAAGGTTCATTCAATAATGTAATTTCATTTTGTTTGATTTGGCGGAGAGACTGATGTGATTTCCACTAGTCCTTCATCAGAGGACTTACAGTCAGCAATTTTCCTCCAGAATTCCTCTCTGGCCTTATTAGCAGCAACAGTATTGCTTTTTGCTGTTTTTTTAAACATTTACATTCTTCATAACTGTCCATAATCACGACCCACAACTCCAAGGAGATTTTCTTTACTTTTTTAAAAAGATTATAATAATCACCAAACCACTTTCAAGTGCATCCAGCGAACAAGTGCATACATCAACCAAAATGAATGCACCAACATAAATCTCAATTATAATTTCTCAAGTGTCCAACCAAGGAGTAAAACTTCATACGGATCTCCCATTAAGCCGCTGGCGGCCCCCCTCTGGTGGCGCGGGGGGAGATAACCCGCAGTATTACTGATTCTGGATCAGGGATAATATTCTCAGGGAAAGTACAGAACGCGATCAGTCATTTTTTGTTGAGAGCGAGTACAGTGTTGAAAACACAAAAAGGAGATTAACAAAGAAAGATTACAACCACCGTTGTGGTACAAATTATCTCTGATTGCGAGTTCAGGGTGGCTCACTCAAATATAGCCTGTCTATGTTGAACTTGCTTCGTAGTATACCCCACAGCCAGCCAGCAAATCGTCAGCCAACCAATCGTTGAAGTTCTTGTCCGCTGGCCGACCAATTGCTGAAGTCAGTCGTCAGCTAAACAATCGTTGAAGTTCTTCCCCGCCGGCCGAACAATCGCTGAACTTGATCACTCAGGCAGTCAGTCATTCATCACTCAGCGACATTCGCGTTTACAGGGGCCTGGCAGCTATTCGCGGCCCAGCCCAAAACTCCAACTTGGATCCCAGTAACCTCAGTAACTACAGGCCCATCACCAACCTCCCCTTTATGAGCAAGGTGCTTGAAAAAGTAGTTTTTAATCAACTGACAACTTTCCTGAATGAAACTACTATTTTAGAGAACTTTCAGTCAGGTTTTAGGTGAACGCACAGCACTGAGACAGCTTTAACTAAATTAGTTTACGATCTTCGATTGAGTGCTGATGCAAACTTGATTTCAATTCTCACCCTTTTAGATTTGAGTGCAGCATTTGACACGATTGACCATGCAATTCTCATGAATTGCCTTGAAAATTGGGTTGGTCTCTAAATCTGCTCTGAATTGGTTCAGAACGTACATAACAGGGAGACAATTTAGCCTAGGTGATTACAAGTCTGAAAAATATGACATATCTCATGATGTTGCACAAGGGAGCTGCCTTGGTCCGCTTCTTTTCTCTTAATATATGCTTCTGCTCGGCAACATAATCAGGGAGCGTGATGTTGACTTTCGCAATAATACATTTCTGTTGAACCAAACGATCCCAATGCCCTACGCTCCCAGACTAACTGTCTGTCTGCAATTAATCAATGAATGAGCAATAACTTTCTGAAACTAAATGAAGACAGAAATACTTTTAATTGGCCCCAGTGATAGAAGCAATGTACTATAAAACAGGTTAGGAAACGTGGTGTGAATGAATCAAATAAACCCATCATTTTCCTATGTAAAGTATAGTAAAATTCACCCCCTCCCCAAGGGCAAACATGAAGCCTGGGGTCCATGAAATGAACAACTTTGATGAAGCATCTGAAGACCCATCCATCTATGAAGAGTATTGTTTTCCAGCATTTGTGGGTCTGGAGAAGAGGAGTTTGAAAATGTCAGCCAATTTGGCGACTTTTAGCCCTGCCCCTCAGAGCACCTGGGGTTGGGCAGCATATAACCCACAATTTTGGAGCATATTTGACCAAGGTAGGTCCCTGCAAAATTGTATTGAAATCGGATCAGCGGTTTCTGAGTAGAAGTTGAAAATGTATTGACCACTTTTAGCCCCGCCCCTCTGAGTCCCTGGGGGTTGGCACAATATATTTCGCAATTGTGGTGCATATCTGACCAAGGAAAAGTCCTGTAAAATTTTACTGACATCGGATCAGCGGTTTCTGAGAAGTCAAAAATGTACTGAGCAGTTATAGCCCCGCCTCTCAGAGGCCCTGGGGATGGGCACCATATAATTCATAATTTTGGTGCATATTTGACCAAGGACGGCTCCTGCAAAATTTTATTGAAATCGGATCAGTGGTTTCCGAGAAGTCGTTGGAAATGTTTACGGCCACATGACGCATGACGACGGACCAAAGGAGATTAGAATAGGTCACTTTGAGACGAAAATCTGAGGTAACAAGCCTGGGTGTCATTTTAGACTCTGATTTAAGTTTTAAACCACATATTAACAAAGTGACCAAAACATAATTTTTTCACCAAAGAAACATTGCCAAAGTTTGGCCAATTTTAACTCAACAGGATGCTGAGAAGCTAATTATATCCTCGAAAGCCGAATGGCGTTACAGGGATATTATGCTTTTGGTCCGACCACCGCCGCTGCCGCACTACGTGTTAACGCGGTAACTTCAGTAATATTTCAATTACAAATTTCAAATTCTGCAGATAAGTAAGTATCATGAAAAGGAAGTACTGATTCGATTTTGGACAATTTACGATGTCTAGATTGGCCACTAGGAGCCAAAAACTGATTAAGGTGTTAACGCGATAACTGCAGTAATATTTCAATTAGAAATTCCAAGTTTTGCATATAAGTAAGCATCCTAAAGAGGAAGAACTGATTTTGGACAATTTACAATTTCTAGACTGGCCATCAGGGGCCAAAAAAACGGAAAAAAAATTATTGTTCCGCGATAACTTCAGTAATATTTCAATTGCAAATTTCAAGTTTTGCACATAAGTAAGTATCATAAAGAGGAAGAACCGATTCAATTTTGGACAATTTACAATCTATGGATTGGCCACCAGGGGCCAAAAACTGATTTACGTGTTAACGCGATAACTGCAGTAATATTTCAATTCGAAATTCCAAGTTTTGCATATAAGTAAGTATCACAAAGAGGAAGAACTGATTCGATTTTGGACAATTAACAATTCCTAGATTGGCCACCAGGGGCTAAAAAATGAAAAAAAAAATCACTGTTTTTATTATATCTCTGAAAATATTTGTCTGATTGACCTCAAATCAAGTGCAAATGAAAGGTCATGACCTGAGGATGTGTCACACGATGACATTATACCTGTTTGGTTCAAAATTTTGACGCAAGGTGGTGCTTTGTCACATAAAATTCACCACTTTTGCTATATCTTTGGAACCATTTCTCCAATTGACATGAAAATATGTGCAACTGCAAGGTCATGACCTCACAACATGTCACATGATGACATCATACCTGTATGGTTCAATATTTTGCCACCAGGTGGCGCTTTGTGATGGAAAATGACCATTTTGGCCATATCTTCAGAACCATTTGTCCGATTGACCTGAAATTAAGTTCAAGTGCAAGTCTATTCAAGGTCTATTCAAGGATTGGGGAATTGGAGGATTGGGGGTGTTCGGGGATATACCCCCAGCCGTCGCCTCCGACGGCATAAGCCTAGTTCATGCTTTTATTACAAGCAGATCGGACAAATGCAATGCTCTCTTTACTGGTCTTCCAAAAAAAAAACAGTAGATAAATTACAACAAAACCAGTACTCTGCTGCTAGACTTTTTACAAAACCGAGGAAGCGAGAGCACATCACCCTGGAGCACTGTACTGGCTCCCTGTAGCTTTTAGAATTGATTTTAAGGTTCTTCTGCTGGTTTACAAAGCACTTAATGGTTTAGCACCTGCTTATTTATCAGATTCCTTGTTGTTTTACATTCCTCCGCGTCCGTTAAGATCCTGAGTCGGGGCTTCTAAAAGTTCCCAAGGCCTCACAGAAGAAAATTGGGGATGCCGTTTTTTTTTCCAATATGCACCAAAATTATGGAACACCCTGGGCTAGGTCAGTGGAAATTTTTAAATGGCAACTAAAAATAAAACTGTCCTGTCTTTTCCCCTGTAATTGTGTTGATTTTATCCCTGCATGTAAAGCACTTTGAGCTGCATTTTTCACATGAAAAGATATATCTATCTATATCTATAGATATCAATATATCAATAAAGATTATTATTATTATTATTATTATTATTATTATTATTAGGACAGCCCTTCAGCCAAGATGTTGATCCAATTACTGAAATCTGTGGGTGGAGTTCATGGGTGGAAGTAAAAGGCGGCCTGATTTTTCCTTTCAGAACCCTAAATGGACACCTCTGGGCAGCATTCATAGCTGCCTAGTGAAGTGCAAACTGAGGACTGAGAATGAGCGCACTGTGGTCTCATGTTGAACAATGCCCAAGCACCAGAGGGCTGAGCCAAAATGGATTCTTTTCACCGGATACATAATATTTGTGTCTTGGAATGTGCAGTAAATTGGAAGCCATTTTAGCTCAAGGAGACTGCAGTTTTATCTGTTTGTATGCGCTGGAGATAGCCGAGATCAGACACTTACACGCCAAAGAGAGCCCCTCCAAGGTGAGAAGCGTGGTCGAGAAACCTCCATCCCAACACCAGGCCAGCTGTATCCATGGCAACAATAGCTTTCAAGGCCTAGAAAGGGTCGTACAATGGTGATCAGAGCTACTGCAGTGACTGCAGGTAGTTGGTATCCTCTTACACAACACACACATACACACACCAGAACTGTGGCTTACAAAGTTAGAGACTCGAATGCATACACAATCCTACAAAACACACTCAAGCACATAAAAAAAAGAGTGCAGCTTGTGAGCAGTGGCTAAAAGCATAATCCATGCGGTATTCAACTACATATTTATATACATTTCCAAGAAACATAAATCTGGCCCCAGTAATACCACTAGATTTTCTTCAGATTCAGCAGTGCCACTGGTCTGAAGCGCCCTCTCTTCACTCAGCATTTAGATATCAGTATAATTTGGAGCCACTCACACTGCCTGCAGTGAATGTGACCATGGGCAGGAAGATGATGCCCAGCTTAGCTTCAGGCATCTTCGTGCAAACCGCGGCCAGGACGGCCATTATGGCTCCAGACTGGAGAGGACAAGAAGTGAGGTCAGGGTCAAAAGGAACTGATGTAAGAGCCCGAAAACCCTCAGCATCTCTGCAGGAACACTCACCGCTCCCAAAGACGGCCCAAGACGTCCGGTGGCGGTCTTGGTCACGTAGCTGACGAGCGTCGAGATCACACCTGAATATCAACAAAAATCTGCAGGTGAGCTCTCTCCAGCCCCGCCCACCATCCCACACATGGACACGCCCACCACTGAGGTCACCCTGTCAATCACAGTCAAACTCAGTCAACCCCATTTCCAAAAAGGTTGGGGCAGTAAATGAAAATGAAAAGGCAGCAGTGATTTATTATATTTGACTTGTTTTAAACTGATAAAAACGAGAAAATATTTCATTTTTTACCTTCATTGTTTTTTTTTAACACAATTTATTTTTGGAAATACATGCTCATGCTGAATTTGTAACAAGTTCCAAAAAAGTAGGGAGAGGGACGATGGAAGACTGACATTAAGAATGCTTACAACAGGTGACATAATCAAGCCAGGATATAAAAGGAGCAACCACAAAAAGCCCAGCTGTTTACTTTCACCGAGAGGTCAAGACTCCCCGTGATTTATCCAAGTGCGTGATTGAACAATCCGTTTAAAAACACCTCAAAGCACTATTGAAAAGATTTTTGAGGTTTCATCCTCTACATTACATAGCATTGTGTTATGGCCCCAATTTGTTATTACATTTATAACACAACAGCAACAGCAAGGGATGACAAACACAGTTTTAACAACTAAAACACATTTAATTTTTAACAAAGACAAAGACTAATAACAACCTACAACTAAAGACCAAGATTGATAAATAAGAAAAAACAGAAATAATTACAGTCCCTTTTCGTGGGGGTGGCTTGGTGATGTCCTGGATGAAGAAAATGCTCAAACACAGGCAAAGAAATCCACAAAAGAAACGTCACAGGTCTTGAACAGAATGGCAGGTCTGGTCATCTTCTTGCAATTTCTCCTACTCCTTTACTGTCTCAATTCTTTTCCTTATATACTCTTTTGCAGACCCCACCCACATTTAGACCTCTTTTTTTTTAATTTTCTGAGACTTGCCCCAGACATGTCCAGGACATGTCTAAACATGACTCCAGTCTGAGCTTAACAAAAAAAGGTAAATACTGCCATCTAGTGGCCTATATTCACATTACAATTGAAAGATTTAGGTCAGTTGAAGAAATCTCTGTATAAAGGCTGAGGATGAAAATCAATTAAGCGCTCCTGATCTTCAATCACCCAGATGGCACTGCATTGAAAACCTGCGTACGACTGTGAAGGACACAAGCACATGAACTGGATCCACTTCGGTAAACCTTTGCCAATAAATGCCTTTCATCATTGCATCAAATGGATGTGAAGATTCTATGATGACCAGAGGATCTGAGGACGCCATGTGTCCAAAATCTTAAGAAGAGCTGTCGTTTTCTCTGGGCTTAAGCTCATCAGAAATGGACTGATGAACACTGAAAACCTGCTAGTGTCTCATCAGCCAACTATTGTTTCAGGTAATAGCGGTAGTAGTTGTATTCTCCAGGCCAAAGAAGACAAGAAAACCAGTCAGTCTGGTCGCCTGAAAATGCACGGTTGTACTTGTAGCCCTCAAATGCCTGCTTGTAATATCTTGAAAACTCTAACCTCAAGAGCATTCACAAGCCGCACAGTGAAACGGGCACATTTTCAGCATACTGTCTTCTGGATGACTTTTCTGGGATGCCTTTACTCATTTCAACAAGACAAAAGCAATCCACATCGTGCACGTGTTACAATAGCATGGCATGTCGTTTTTCCCCCTCCCTGGATGTAATCAGAATCGCCACCAAAAACTAGTCCATAGACTCTCTCACCATCGAACCAAATTTCATCAAAACCAGTTTAGTAGTTTCTCTGTTTAGTTCAGAAACACACAGACAGAAGCACGGATCACATAATCTCCTTCCACCATAGGTGATGGAGGTAATAAAGAAAATGATCCCAAACATTTCAATTTTCTTTTTTTACCATTGAAACTGGAATCGTATGTACTCTGGTCAAACAAACCCAAATGCCAACAGAGTTCATCGTTTTTGCAGAAAGGAGAAATCTGCAGCATCATATCACATTCGTTTTGTTTTATACATGACTGTAGAAAGCTAGATTCCCCAACTGTCGCAAAAATTTGTGCCCGAGTAGACTTCATGGGTCAGTGCGCGTGGAATGTGTCATAATGCATGTGGAGTGTGTCATTTGCTGGACAGTGTGTTGTGGGATTACAGTGCTTATCGGTCAAGTGAATGTCTTTCCATCTTTCTGTATTGCGCGTGGTGTAACTTTAACCTAAACATACACAAGAAATTCTATTACTTTTCTTTGCCAGCCTTATGAATTTGAGTCAATTCTTTTATAAAGGGATATTCCTTTTTTTTGATCTCCAGAGAAGGGACACAAGGGAAAGAAAAAAATCTGTTGTTTTTGCCTTGAAAAAAGATTATAAAATCAGCCACCTTGTACACCAGGTATTTGGAGCATGCAGCAGGCCTACCTGCAGTCCAGACCCATCTCCTGTGGAAAATATGCAGTGCTTTACAAAGCACGGAAAAACCGCCAATGAGCGTCCCACACATCTAATCGGCTCAAGAGGTATATCAAGAAGGAATGAGAGGAACCTCCTTCAAAATCCTTTGAAAACCCTCAATGGGGACCGGCCTGAATGACATCCTGAAAAACGTCAATAACTGTCACGTGATGCGGATGTCTGGCGAGCATCGGGCATCTGCCATAGAGATCCATTGAAAACGAGACGCACTAAACTGCTTGTTATTCGTTTTTTCTCCATGGAATGGAGTGGAAATGTGTGCTCATCCTGAGGCATATATCGATGAATATTAACGGATTACACTAAATGAGTGGGCGAATAGGGAGCGGTAAATTTAGTCACACTCCTCCCTTTCTCCCCCGTCCGGGGCTGCGGCATACGCCCAGGTAACCTGGTTTACCTGCTGCCTTCTGATACTTATGCTGACCCACCGGCAGCGATAGGTGTACAAAGCTGCTTTAGTAGTCTTCACAAGCTTTGTTCCCTTAGCTAGCATTATTCTCGAACACCAACATATTTTACATACACTGCGGGGTTTGAAATAAGCGGTTTCGCATCACAATTGCGATCTAAAAATGCTTACTATCGAAACAAAACTAAAAATACCGTACAAATGAATCGCAGCTGCTGCAAAAAAAAAAACCTAATGACATAGGTGGAATAATATCCAACAATGGGAATAACTCGCGCTCAAGCCATATGGTGCCCAATAGAACAGGTCTGCAGAATCATTCAGGACTGGGCCACTTCTTTCAACTAAACACAGGATGAACTGGAGCACACAAAAATCTTTCATATGAGCATTTTATTGGTGCAAAAAAAAAAACATTTCAACATACCAATGTCTTGTTTGACTCTGAGGAAGACGCTGGTACGTCGAAACATTACTCTTTTTTTTTTGCACCAATAAAATACTCATATGAAAGATTTTTGTGTGCTCCAGTTCACCCCGGGTTTAGTCAAAAGAAGTCGCCCAGTCCTGATTGATGGGTGGAATGACTTAAAATTCTAGCATAGAATCATACAACTAGGGTATAATCAAGTAGGTTAAAGAACTGTTACCAAGCTAGCTTGCCGTTATAAACCTGTCACAGGGGTCACAAATTAAAGTATGAATTCAAAATCTCCCCTGTTATCCTGCCATGATACGAGCATTGAACACGTTGCTTTTGCATTTCTTTCGCTGGCTAAACGATAACAAAAAACAGTTGTTATTGTCGCGGTTTGTGTTGTCTGGACTGCCACTCTGTGTTTCCCCATTAGCTGTCGATGGTGAAGTGAATTTCTTCAAAGCCATTACTGCTATTGCTTGGTCTGCTCTGCCGAGCCAGGAATGCGTTTCTCGAAAGAACTGGTGCGGACTTACATAGTTGGAGCCATTAACAGTGAATGGACAAACTAGGCAAGTTGCAAGCGTAGTTAAAAAACTACGATTTTGGGAAACGCACCCCAGGTCCCCATTGTCAACACAAGTAAGATCCAAAATAAAAGTTGATAAATTGCCAAAAACCTACTTTTTCTAACTCGGCAAATTGCCTCCTGTTGTACGCTTGCCAGACTTCCGGGTTCGGAGAATAACGTTCACCTTACATACAGGCTATTTTTAGATATTGGGCGGGTCCCCATTCCCTGAGAAATTCATGTGAGGGCTGTTTAAAGGAAAGATCATGACGTGACACATTGGTAAACAAACCCCTGCCCCAACTTTTGAAAAAAGCTGCAGGCATAAAGTGCAGAACTGTTCATAAATAAAAACAAAAAAGCATTAAAATCCAATAAAATAGCGATTTTCGAATTTTCCATATCATCCCAACCTTTCTGGAAATGGAGCTACACATCAGCCAATCAGCTACAAAATGAGGTGGTGGTGCAAAAAAAAAGAAATTTGTGAACGTGTAAGCACGCACGTGTGTGTATATGCAGGTGTTTACAGGGTATTCACTGTGTGCCTGTGCGCCTGTGTATGTGCATGCGCACATGCAACTGTGTGTGTGTGTGTGTGTGTGTGTGTGTGTGTGTGTATATATAAATGCTTAGCACAGCATGACCCGATATTTCTTCACTTATATAGGAATAATTAAATCAAAGCAAACTGGAAAACTAAAGCATTTCCACGCCCTTATTTGTATCGGACGGCTAAAATGTATTAATCACAATGTAAGGTTGACAGTACAGGCAACAGGAAACTGTCACTGCAGCCACAGGAAGTACATCTTACCCGCAGACATGTAGACGGCCATGAACTGCTCCGGGCCGAGAAGACCCACAATGCTCGAGGAGAAGCTCCACAGCACGTACATGTTGGCCGCCATGTGCAGCAGAGAGTAGTGGCTGAAGGTGGAGAGGACCATAGGAATACACAGCGCCTCTAGTGGACGGAGGACAGCAACTCAAGCATTCAGTTAAACATGACAGTTGGGAAGAATAAAATCTGGCCAATTCCGACAGCAAGCTCGATATCGATGAGCTTCCAACAGCACAGTCAACTGATTTTAATTCAATTGTTTTGTAGAGTGCTCTTTTATAAGATACAGTCATATCAATTAAAAAACAAAAAAGGAAATCTTGGGGAAAAAAAATGTCTGAACAGTCAGAAAGCAAGGTTAAAAAAAAGATTAAACAACAACAAGAAAAATAGTTGGAAAAAAATTTAAGGAAAGGCACGTAAGATCTAGAATATGTTTTTACTCATAAAAATGTATGTCTCCCCCCCAACCCTCTTCCCTGCCTAACCCACTGGACAGACACACAGACAGGCACATACCAAAAGGCAGCAGTGCAGGACCTGAGTCGTAAGTATGCAAAGTTTTGTTAAGATCATACTAGCGGTTTTGGAGTCAAGCTCCAGAAACAAAGTGGAAACGGCGACGCCAACGCCAACACCTAGGCGAATGGGAAAGGGAACGCCTACGCCAACGCGAACATAAACGGAGCCTAAAACATAACTCCCTAATAGGCAGAAATCTTCAAAGAAATCAGACATCCACTGCTGGGCTGCACCATTATAATACCAAAGACAGAATGAATGGTAACACACATGCAATGCGCTGATTTCCCAGACAACTCCCTACAGCTGACGCACATACGCCGCGCAAAACCCACACGTAGAGAAGACCGATACCAAGTCAACTCCAAACGCTACCATCAACTCCGAATCCTCAGTCAACAACAAGACACAGCTTCTATGACTCGACTTGTGATTTGTCAGCAGGAGGCTGCTAGCACATTGGATACAAAGGGACAGTGCATGAGAGACCGATAGACAGATATACCGGCCAACCAGGCAGACGGACACTCACTGGAGGCGGGGTCGGAAGTGAAGTACTTGACCATGGTTTTTTGCAGGGGGCGAATTCTCCAGCAACAGAAGACTAGTGCGTTCACTGCAATGATTCCTGTAGCGGAGAGGGGGAGGCATGTAGATATCGCATTACATTATAACAATCTAGCTAAAGATAGCTAAAGGGAGATAACAAGAGCTACAAGTGACAACAGATAGAAGTAAGACCCTGTAAATTAACATGTGGAACAAAATCGTCACTAAAAACAACTCACATGTAAACTATAAAGTGAATATGATTTTTAAAAAATTATGGCAAAGCCACTGCGCCAAATATGGCCGAAATCAAACTTGGCCTAGCCCTATATACACGCACATAAAATATGAAAAAGATCAGTGAAAAACAGAGGGCCCAACAGCGCTGACAAGGCAAAACGTTTGAGGACGCGCAAACAGATGCATGAAAGATCACCATGAAGGCATCTCACCACAGCATAAGCCCGTTGGCCAAGAGGCCAAGTGGGCTAAAAAGCCAAAATCAACGTCTAATGTATTGAAACTGAGCAAAATTATGGCTCAAATTATAGGGTAGAAGAGGTGAATGAATGAACATCGGAGGGAATTGGCATCAGAATTTCATGACCTGACTGCTTGAATTGTGTGATTTCTGGAAAGTTTTGCATTATTCAAAATCAGTGCTCTATAACTGATCAGCTTTTAATTATTTGTTGTGATTGTGACATCAGCATTTGCATAATGCTCAGTGAAGAAAACTGAAATCACAGGTCTAATACAACATCAAGCAGCCCGGACCTTTGACCTCTGACCACCATGCAGCCTAACATGCACACCTGAGACTGTTCGCTGGCCCCGAGTCAGGCCGTCCCACCACTGGTTCACCTGGAACAGCGCAACGATGACCTGCTTCTGAAAATCTGACAGTCGGTTCCACCACTGGTGCCAGTATGCGGTGTCATTCTCACTCTGTGAGAAAAAGACAGGGGCATTAACTTCCTGCACAGAACAAAGCACAGCCCTCACTTCCTGTCAGAGAGTAGCACTCAGCCCGCTTCCTGGATGTTGCGTAAATGTCCACTCCAACACCTACAACAGCACTAAATCCTACACTGCCCGGCCAAAAAAAAAGTGGCACACTCAAATATTTAGTTGGAACCCCTGTAGCTTTGATTACAGTGCATATTCGTCTTGCCATTGTTTTGACAACTACATGCAATGCCAGAGCATTTATTTTCGATCAGAAATGCCATAATTTTTGGCTGAGATCTTGTCTTCTCGACATAGTGGTTGAACCACTCGGTAGTCTTTCTTGTGCACATCCCAGTAACTTTTAATGCGTTTAAGGTCAGGAATTTGTGGTGGCAAATTTGTTTGTGAAAATGATTCCTCATACTTATTTTTGTCTTTCATGGTTTTCTTTGCTAAATACAGGCCAATAACTTGCCTGTTTTGAAATTATGTAACATCTTTTCCACCATCAAAGGATGTGTCTTCCGACATGATTTTTTAAGAAATAACTAGCGACGTGCTTCATCATTCAGGGTTAAAATGATTATTGCCAGCTGAAACATATTAATAACCGCAATAATTATCCAATTATAGAATTTTTTCAATAATTTCCAAACGGTGACTTTTTTTGGCCGGGCAGTGTATTAACCTTCTTATTGCTACAGTCAGGGCAGCAAAAGTCAGTTTAAAATGGAAAATTACTAGACGCTGCAGCTCCAAAAACTGGGCTGTTTACCACTGCTGTAGAGACTGACAGGAGTTGTGTGTACAAAACACTCCTCTCCCCCACCCCACCTGTCCCACACACCTGTCCACCCCCCTCCGTCCTCTGTCAAATTACACCTACCCCCACGTCACCCTCTCCCCCCACAGAACAGACTACCTGTTCCTGGGAGCCATTTTGTTTCTGTGGTTGCAGTTTCTCCAGCCACTTGGTGCGGGCCTCGTCCGCGTAGCTCCTCACACGCGACTTCAGAGACTCGTACTGCCAAACTGCCGCCGCGCTAAACGAGCAGCCTGTAAACTGACATGGAGTTAGTCCACTGTGGGGGGCCACACTGATCAAGCTCAGGCAAAACACAGATTTATCCATCAGCAGTGACAGAGCCGACCAAACCAGAGACTTTCTACAGAGTACAGATGGGCAGTCAAGCGCCCTTTCCATCCTCCTAACTTCTCTTCTCCTTTGGGTCGTATAGCAATACAGGTAAAAGACTCCAAGATAGGAGTGGAGACATACAAGTCCTGAGTACTCATGAAAAAATATTCAAACAAACTCAACTTACCCCTCCCGTATCACTAAACATTAATATTAAACTGGAACATCTATGGAATTATATTAGTGCCACAATCCTGAGCGAGCAATTGGAAATTTCGAGCGCAGAAAAATATATTGCGCAAGCACACAAATCTTGTTTTGAGAAAAATAAAAAAATTTGCGAGGAAACAAAACCTTCCGATTGAGCGAACAAAACTATTCTGTGCTCTACAAATATCTTTGCTATGATCAATATGACCGTGCAATATTAACCCCCTTCCCTCAGTTTCACTCTATACCCTCTCGAAAACTCATGTTCTGCGCGCTGGCAGACCGCAGCATGCTCGCTCAAAGCATGTCCCTCCCTCTCTCTCAGTCTGACCTCTCTGTGTGCGCTCAGCTTCACCTGCGCGCTCGCTCGAGCTGTGCTGAGTGTTACAAATGTGCCACAATTCTGATTGGCTGCTTTGGTCTCCAATTAGATACATTATGCCCAACCACCAAAAAGGGGGAAAGTTAATGACGAAATTTGTCTGCGACTGGATAATAGTGCTGCCCTTGTTTGGGACGGGCTAGGGTTAACGTTAAATCTGGGTCATTCCATGTCAATTCAACAAATTTCAGAAAATTTCCCCACCTGACCATCTCAGATATATTTTTAAAAAATTCTCACACCAAGGCCATGTACTTAATAGGATATGTGCAACGTTTCAGTTAAATATCTTCTTTAGTTTTGACAAAAAAAAAATTAATAAAGATGGCAACGTTTTGCTGATTTTTGCAGTCCTTTTTGCAACGTCAAATAAAAGTGGATTTTTAGGAGGCAATATCTCTAGTTATATCAATGCCATGGGCTCAAAAATTTCCAGAGTGTAGCATCAATGGCAAATATGTTTTTATTAGGGAGTTGTGGCTGTTTGAAATCGCTAATTTATTTGACGAAGTTGTCTGTGACACTTCTTTGAAGGCCAATTATGACCAAAGTTATGCAGGTAGAGAGCTGATTTTATCTGGGCTTCCTGACTGTGTACCAAGCAGTGCAGTGCAGTCACGTTGGTTGTATTTACGGAAGTAGGGGGGGTCGTGGGAGAGAAAAGAAATCAGAAGTGAAGGTATCAATGCGCTGTCGAAGCGCGCAGAAGGTGTTACTACGCCTGTCATTATAGTACGCACTTCCCACAGCATAGAAAAAGCCACGTTTGGATTTGCGTACCCGAACCCGAACTCATGTCACTGGTCATATAAACCCATGTAAACAGGAAAAGCGTGGAAGACTTTGGTCGCATCTAACTACAGCCCCGAAAAATACCGTTGCCCACACTGAGTCTAGCTACAAATGCTAACAGGAGTGGCAGCGCGTCTGGCTGACTGGGAGGTCGCTCAAAGCTCGGAGAGGTACGTATCATCTCGTTTCATTTCATGTAAGAACATATTTCATGATGAAAGTACGGTGGACTGTTCCTTTAACATTAAAAAACAGTTGAAAATGAGCGTTTATAAGGTGTTACTAAAAAATTCATAACTATTTAATGAAGAGTTGCACCACAACCACCTTTAAACCAAAGATAGCCAAGAATGTACGCTTTAAGATGGTGAAGATTTCAAGAATTTACAGGTTGTCACACCTCTGCAATTTGGCAAATTTCGTGAAATTTTGACTTTTTTAGGATATTGCTGTGTATTTTCTGGACAACCATGAAATGGACACGCTTGCTGTCTATTGTACCAATAGCACTATGTGAGGAGAGCTTGCCCAGAAAAAAATCAGCTCTCTACCTGCATAACATTGGTCCTGAATGGCCTTCAAAGTTGGTGTCACAGACAAATAAATTAGCATTTTCAAATTGCCATAGCTCCTTAAGAAAAAGAGAAAAGTCATTGAAAATGTGCTTGCCTAGTTTAATGGGCTTAGATGATACAATGTGAATGATTTTGAAGCAATGGCATAAGTATAACAGGAGATATTGCCTCCTAAAAACTCCCTTTTATTTGACATTGTAAAAATGAATGTGAAAATTCGCACACTACCATCTTTACTATTTTTTTCTGCCAAAACTAATAGACATATTTAACTGCTGAAATTTGGCACACATCCTATTAAGTATATTACCTTTCTGTGATAATTTTTTTTGGACAAATCGGAGATGGTCAGGTGGGAGGCATTTGTTGAATTGACATGGAATGACCCATCTCAATGTATCTTGAGACATCGACTGTTGGGTGACTCTTGACTCATATCCCTCTTTAGCAACACTGGCTGCGGCTGACTATAGCATGGGACAATGTCTTCTGAACATCAAAACCAAAATGTCACACCGCAGCTACGAGCTACCTTTATGAAATTTTGTTGGTTAATTTGTACACCTTCGGCTCGCGAACCAAGTTGGCTATCTAGTTAGGTTGCTAGCGTCAGGTCAGCTGACTAATTTTGAGTAGAAAAGAAGATTATTACTGACATTAATGTTACTTCCATGATAGCTTCAAAACTTAACAGTCTTAAAAAAAGAATAGTTTTTGCACCTTTCTGCAGCTATATTTTTCGGCGCTAAAAAATTTCCAATTGCTCGCTCAGGATTGTGGCACAAATATAATTCCATAAACATCCAGCATGAGTTTCACTGGAGATGAATAACTTTCATTATTAAGTAAAGAGTTCACACTGTGCACAATTATGTAATGCAAGCAGTAGCATAGTTTGAAAAAATAGTGAGGGCCATGGCCCATTAGACACCAGCAGTTGTGGGTTCAAGTCCCCGTATAGCAACAATTAGAATGGTTGTGCTATTGGGCCCCTGAGTAAGGTTCCGAAGCTGTAGTAAACTTCGGATGAAACCATTAGCGAAATAACAGCAAATAACTGCCATACCCCAATTGTGAACACCAGGGGCTTCACAAGCTTTTTGAAGTCTCTGGGTACACGCGGCGCGACGTAAATCTCAGTTCCTTCCCGCTGCGCAGACCCCTCAACGACTTCGGACCGCTTTAGCTTCGTGTCCTCCACGTCTTTCCTGGAGGCATCACTCTTCTTCTGTGCTTTCCGGAATCCGCGTCTCTGCTCGCAGGAGAGTGGAGATCTGTACCAGGAGAGCGGTTATGATGGCGATGCACGTAACAGATCCATCATAATTATCAGGGTCAGAAATGGGGAATAGTAAGTGCTCGAGTAATATATAACCAGCTGGAAACGAATAGCAAATCAGTCCGCACAGACAGGAACTTTGCTCACACGGAGTGTCGAAATTAAGTTACTGTAATTCAGCTATTTAGTGAGGGTAAGGCAGTGAATTAAGATCACGATCAAATCCACATGGTGCACTTGACCTTTCACACCTGCTCTGGCTCTTGTTGAACAACTATGGTTAGTAAGCTACCACTGACATTATCACAGATATAACATTCTCAAAGCAATCTACAACTTAAGAGAGGTTACTCCTCAAAACTACAAAACGAGCGTTAACTTGCTTAAACATTCAAGATGTTCGTCAAGCATATCGGTTGTCACAGAACATCACATTTCGATAGCCCTGCAGCTTGAGAGCTCTAAGATCACAGAAACGTCAACATTTAGCAAGCCACCAAACGTGGGCAAATATCAAATAATGTCTAAAATCGGCGTGTCGGGGCATTTATCTAATTCTATCTCCAGGTAATTTTCTGGTGAAATGCCACTATAACAGCCAGCTGAATAAAACGATGAGCAAAGTTGCGAATGTTAAGAGAAAATTCCAACATTTTTCCGCCTTCAAAAGTCGGTTCAACCGTCCATTTAACGTCTGCTTTCATCCTCGACGCATAAACAACAGTTTATCAATATTTCCAACTCACACCTGTTTCCTCGTGTCCTAGAGATCAATATATCCCCGTTAGTCCATCTGAGAAAACAGCTCCTCCACGCCATATTTCGACTGACCTAAACGACCCTCCTTGGTGTAATCCCCTACCGGGTTACGAAACGCTGATTGAGCAATTGTGACCTCTTGTGGAGAAGAAAGGGACTGACAGCGTGTTGACAAAGTTATGGATCGGAGCAATTCCTATTTATTACCTTTTTTTAGGTTGAGCTACAAATCTCCGATCTTTTTTTTTTTTCTTTTTACTATTTAGCGGTGGTATAATTGTAGTTTCTATAATTAATTACCTCGACTAATAGTCTTTTCATATCACTACCAGACATACTTCTGAGCTTAATTTTACTATCGAGTTGTTTATCCCATCTCTGGACCTATAGCACGCTATGAAATATATGCAATCAGTATCGAAACATATCCTGAAAATAAGAAACGATCATGAAGGGTAATAATTGTTGCGCTTGGACAGTGGGAGTCATATGAGGCAAAATCACATCCCTCGCGTCAGGTTCTCGCGGCCACCCAGACCAGTCATTCAGTCATGATGGTTTTTATAATGTAATATACGTAATATTACCAACAATGTTTACTCCACCTTTAAGTTGTGAAACTTCATTTAAAGATGACTGACTGTACCGCGATCTGTCTGCTCTGTCCATGGTACTGACCTTGGTGTTAAGCCAGTGTTTTATTAATACTTTGTCATTTTTCTAAAAAAAAAAAGTAGCTCAGAATTATTAGAGGATTGACTCTAAAGACCACTTTCATAATCTTCACTACTTTCTACTATCATAATCTTCATTCGGCGGGGGGACAAAATCGTTTTTACATGCCCAATGATTATTTTCTTCACTTGCCAAGGTGGTAATAACTTGTTGCAAATGCAAATAACGACGGCACCGGGAGTGAGCAAGATCGTGTTCTCATTCTGTATAATGGTCAGAGAACATCCCAAGCGATATGAGCCCACGGGAGATACGGGTGTGTATCGTGAACGCCCTCATCTCACAGCCACTCCGACCAGACGTTCATACTAGCAGCTTTTTGATATTTATCGATTTCAAAATATCTTTCACCGGGCTGTTTCATGTGAAACTGTAGCCCTCCTTAATCTTCGGAATCATATTTGGGCTACTTCGCGAAGAATAAAAGCATCATAACATCTTCAATATTGGTCGGTGAAGTCACGGCAGCCACCGAGGTGACATCACGGCTTTACGCGAGTGCAATTTGGAAAAGGCTGAAACGCTTCCGCCTAGTGAATTGGAAAAAAGGAGGACCGAGGAGGGGAGACACGCTGCTTTTCCCTGCGAAGATGGCGGCCCCTGTTCTAGCCAGCCGGACTGGATCCGTGAACAGCGTTGGAAACAGCCCGACTGCAACGCCCTACAATCCGAATAACAACAACAAAATTCTCCCCGGCTACCCAGAACTCGATTTCAGGTCTGGAGCGAGAATTGAGGAGTTGAACAAGCTGATCCAGGAATTCAGCAAGCACGACCAGCGTGAATATGACGACCAGAGAGCCTTGGAGATCCACACTGCTAAGGACTTCATCTTTTCTATGCTCGGTGAGATATATTTCACATAATACATTTAGACATTTGCATCCATTTACATGATGCATTGGTTGCATTGAATTATTACAATAAATTGTCTTTAATTGTATGGTCTTTTTCTTCTTATTTTTCAAACAAAGGAACGGGATGAATCATCCTTTTGCCTACATCGTGCAGATGGTCTTTTATATTAACTAGAAGTTGTCCATTCTCCACCTCTTTGACTGGGTTTAACTATGTTCAGCGTATTCCTGGGCTTTAATTGGCGATGCTACAGCTGTCACTCAGCACGGCTTAAGTCAGTCTCATCAATATAAGTGGCTGCTTGTGTTTTGACCTTCGTGCCGCGGCTGCCGCCCATTCAAACTGCTCAGATTGTGTGGCAGGTTACTCGCGTGTGTCCGAATTTACACCCGCTCCTGCGTGCGTGGGCGTTTTTTAATATATATGATCGTCCTCCGATGCACAGTCACACTTAGTGACTCGCTGTTATGAAATGCATTTACGTCAGCATTTATTCAGAGAGAAACCTGGTATTTTCTTTGTGTCTTATCTGGTGTATCTTAGGTATTGAGAGCGACATTTAGGGATTTATGCGTTTGCATTTTAAGTTGGACTGCATCTGTGCTTTCTAGCAAAACAAACCTACCACTTTCATGCAAGAAGAAGTTTTTAAGGGGTCTCTGTGCCTGTGTCCATCATCGGTGGTGTGCAATAGTGTTGACCAGGGTTAATCTTCAGAGCATCCGTTTACCCCATAGTAAGCAGAGTCAACACAAATAATCCTTCTGCAGATGCTTCTTTATTACGTTGCTTGCTTTTTCCCCCCAAACATACTTCCTTTGAGTGTTGTGTTGAGTGCATTTGCATGCTATATTTGTACTAGGATAGTTGTGACACTGAGCTGTACATCAAAAGGGTAGCTCTTACTATCGAGGGAAGCTGCAGGTATTTACGGAAGGGAGATGCAACAGTGGACACCAGGACCAGGGTTGTCTCTTGTTGGATGAAAGTTGTCGATGACTTTTGGGAAAGACTGCTGGAGAGGAACTGCAGCAATTCTAGAAGGGTTAAAAGGCATGGCTTATCTCTCATTTGCGGCTACACACCAGTGAAGGTGAAGTAGCCATTTTAAGCAATCCACCACAGTGCATGTAGTTCTGTGGACTGCCATAGTTAGAAGTTGACATGGCTACCTTTCATATGCAGCAGCATTTGTTCACATATAAACCAGACTTGCTGAACACATTTTCCATGCTTCTTGAGAAAACAAATAGGGTATTTGTTGTTCTTATTGAGCCAGTTATTATGTATGTGAACTTTATTATGTTGAGCTCTGAAGTCTTAACTCATAATTATAATTGGGGTTTGTGTGAATGAAACCTGTAAAAAGCCTTAGTCAATGCTTTGAGGCAATCGAATCCAGGAAGTTTATCTCTTTGGGCCAAAATGGGACTTTCTCCATCTGTTAATGTTACTGATTGCTGACCCGCAAATATTGCTTATAATGGCTTTGGTTTGCATAAAGAATTTTTTTTTATTTCTTATCTTTGTCTGGACCTCAACTCAAGGGAGATAGTTGTGAAAAACTCTTTAGAGGAACAAGAGATGCAAATTCAGCTCATAAATTTAGATTCATTGGGCCCAGCTGAAAGGATAACTACCTTCTTTCACTTCTGTTCCTCTCCCCCAGTTTGCCAGCATTGATTGCCAACATTCAGAAACTTTGCGCCTGCTTTTGTGTGTGTGTGTGTGTGTGTGTGTGTGTGTGTCTGTTTATATGCGCCTTCGCCATTCATGTCCAAGCATCATTGTGAAAGCCCTCAGGATCCACTAAACAAAGTGAAAACTGCTTTCTACTTACAATTTTCTGGTTATTAAGCAAATGAAGATGGACAAAGACAATGCCCTTTAATGGAATAACTTCTGTCTATTCAACTGTCACTTTAGTTTGCTTTGCTGATACCTTAGATGGAACAAAAAAAAAACCATTTAGAGAATCAGCTGACATTTGCACTATATTTTCACTGAATTCAGACAGCCCAAAATTAAAAATGAAAACTTGTCAAAACAGACTGAGGGAGAGAGAAAGAGAGAAAGGGAAGCTTTTGCTAATCCTCAGTCTGGCTGTTAATCACTCATTGTTTTTAGAGGATGGGTCAGACTCACTGCCGGGAGGGTGGGGGGGACGGACACCCCGCTGTGTGAGCTCAGAGGAGCAGAAGAAGAATGAGAGGGGCTTTGTGAGAGAGATTAACATCCACCCCTCTGCTGGGGAGGCGTGGCGCATTCCACTGACCAGAATGATGGGTGCTGCAGTAACCATTCCAGAGTTTTAAGGGGTGAGGGAGGGGGGATTGTGTGAATGGGCAACATTCTCCAACTGTCGTGACTATGGGTCTTTCCACATGAAATCACCCAAAATATCACCAAATGAAGCTATTCTGACACCACACTGGGAGCCTCCCCCAAGGAAAACTTTATGGGAGGGGGCTGAAAGCTGATTGGATGGGTGTGTTGATGTATGCAAATGTGGATGACGCCCATAGTCCCTTTCCCAAACAAAAAGGCACGGCTGTATTGCAGAAAATGGTGGACCTCTTTATGCTATCTCTGTATGGGGTGTAGTGTCTTCTGAATGGTTTGCTATGAAGAATACAGAATTGAGAGCTGAGCCATTGCTGAACAGAATGTGACATAAGACTCACCATCAGTATTTGTCCAATTCTGACTTATTGCTTGGGAATGCCTTTCCATAAAAGCTGGAACAATAACCCAAAGGTTGTGATTCTTCCTAGGTTTCCCCAAATATGGAAATTCACGCCCTCAAATATTGCTGGTATTTCGCTCTACAAGTGCATGTACTGTGCAGTATATAGCAATAGCAGTGCTTTCGCATTTTGTCCACGTTCAAATGCTTAGAGTTCACTGTATCTCCAAGGATATTATGCCTGTCAGCACCATTACGTTATCATCTTTTCATAGCACTTTTATTGTTATGACAGTGAATGAAAATAATAATTGGCTGTAGTCTCATTAAATCTCAAATCACTCTGCAGTATCACACAATAGAATCTTTTTTTAAGAGTCTGTCATTTATTGAATTAGACCACATTACACGTAAGCAGGCATAATTCCTGGATTTTTAAGCCTCTATGTTTGTCATCATGCAGAGGGCTTACTCTAATCACTTACTTTCCCCTTCTGTGCGCCTGACCTGGAAATCAATTATTGTTCAGCATCATCCACCCCATTAAACCTACTGTCTCACATATGTAGGTTGATTAAATGTAGCAGCTCTATTCAAACCTGTGGAACTTATTGCCTATTTTAATCTCTGGTGGAGATCACAAGGTTTCTAACAATCCCAAATATGTTCTGCTGAATTACAGGGAAATGCATATAAACTGATCTACAGGATATAAATACATTCCATTTGATGCAATGCTGTGGCAATTAAAACATGTTGTCTGGGGTTTGAATATTTCTCTCTGCATAAATGTGATACAGCTTCCGTGAAGCGCTGCAGCCAGGAAATGCAGACTGTGTGTGTGACAATGTCCTACAATTTGACTTCGAACCCAAAGTACTTCAGAAAAAACTTAGTGGAAAAGATGAAGTTTATGGGGTAAAGGGCATATATTATGTAGAGAACTTTTCCATATTTAGTCCACTTATAAAATGTTCTCTGCTGTATCTGACAGTCATAGAAAGTTGACTTTGAAGCCCCTACCAGTTTAGCTGCTAGACACCCTTTTCTCACTGCGGCATTTGAAACATGCGGTTTGACATTCCCGCTGTTTTCTACATCACAATTGGAACTGCTCTCGCGTAGTTTCTGCCAACTGTTGTTCCCTGCACCCTCCCAAAGCCTTAATTAGTCGCTATCCTTTGACACACAGCGTAAGGGGCTGACCGATGTGATGGACTGCCCATCAGAGCTCATTATCACAGAGGAGACATCCAATCAGAACAAGAGCTTGTTCTTCAGAGGGGAGAGAATGACTGACTAAAAATGGCTTATAAAGTGTGGATATTTTTGATTTTTTTCTTATTTCTTTTTTTTTGCTAAAGAGTTTATAAACCTCACTTTTTGACATGAAAGAGTATGATAAAAATGGCATAGTAGAGCGTCTGTTGTCACATGACATGACATGTTCTGTTTACGCCGCCATTTTGGCAGGAAAAGCCTGAGCGAAAATGAATGGCGCTAGCGCCAATTTCAAGCCATCAGAGTCCATTGTTCACTTTACATCCAAAGAAATTGAGCTATATAATTAAAAACTTCAAAGGTTAAACATTATTAATCCTTACAATGCCCCAGGTGTGCTTTTCATAAGTGTTGAGTTGGCTGGATCAGGCAATGTTCTAGACCTGCAGAATCCAGACAACTACAATTACCTGATCGACTTTCCCTTGTCCAACTCTGGAGTCTCTCAAAGCTTGCAAGAGCTTGGAGGGATACAAATGGACAAAATCTGGTTTTGTGATAAATAGGGCCTGTGTCCACAGGAAGTGCTTCTTTTGCTGACTGCATCAAATTTTAATGCAAGTACTATGAACATAAGCATTGATAGTGCTCAACGTACTCGGCACACAACAGGCCCTCTGCAGATGGCTTGTTCCCATGGCGCTCTCTCGGCTGGAAATAGTTGAACTTTTGGAACCCCGCCAGGCTCATCGATGACACTTCACTCTCACCTACAACTCAAAATTGAGAACTGGAGGGACTTGGAGTATTAACTGCAATCAGAGAAACTTTTCCTGCTTCCACAGTCGTGTTTCTAATCAATTAGCTACGAGGTTTGATTACTGTTTTCCACTTAGGGACACTACCTGTATATTTGCTGACAAGTTAGTTAGTCAGCATTAATGTTTACTACAACTGTAATGTGCAACAGCCGTAGCTAGGTACTCTGTAAGGCTTCCATTTATTTTGATCTGGGCAGCTACGTTTCCCAAAGCGTGGTTGCCAGCCTTTTCAGCAACTTGGCTACATCACTCAATCCGTTGGCTTCATTCTGTGTTGATTTCATTTCTGGGAAATGAACATTCATTAGCTTGGTTGCTAAGATCGTTTGCGATTTCTTTTTATTGTATTGGCAAATCTTGGCTTCTCCAACAATGCATGGCAGAAATGCTGAGACTGATTTTGAAACTTGGCAAAAATCAGCGCTGGAGAGTTACGCTCTTAAAATGAGGTTATGGGCACTTGCAGCTCTAGAAGTGCTGCCTA